>CM070781.1:44260837-44860837 GCA_036346955.1 Dipus sagitta | reverse complement strand
AGGCAACCACATATACAAGTTCGGCTATAGAAATGTTTGCAAATCCAACTTCATGTGATCTAAAAGACCATGCATCCTGTCAAAATGGACACCTGTACAGTGAATGAAAAGTCAATCGAAACACACAATGTCTAGATCATTCTAGAGTTATACAAACACCTGGGGCCACATATGTATTCAATTTTCTTTCAAAAAAACTTTTTTCTTATAAAAGTGATGTATTGAGATAATTTAAAAAAGTATCTGACAATTATGAGTGGTCCCCAGTTTTACAAAATGTGATTTCCAGGGTATGAAAACTGAAAAAAAGCCAACCCTTCAGAGAGTAGTTTATATTATACAAACAAGTTCTGTAGAAAAATGATTCAGCAAATGCTTGAGTTAAGAATATTTATATTTTTCCAATTCTTTACACTTTTATTAACACACTTACAAAAAATAACATTCAAACACTGAAAAAATTAAATAACTTTGGAAGCAGAGATATAGCTTTCTGCTTACATATAAGTGACAATTCTGGGCTGTTGGCACAAAATAATCAACATTCATAAACCCTTACTACTATATATCAAACATAAGTTAAAATCATAGGCACTAGTTTATCAAATCCACATTTCTTCTGTAAGACTAACCACAGTAAATCTTTAAGTTTTCCCAAACAGAAAAACTGGCCATACACAAAGGCTCTGTAGTAAAAAGGCAATTTTTCTCTTTAGGAAACTAAAAGCCTATAACCTGTGGCAGTACAACAGTAGGTAAAACAATGTTACCAAACTCAGCAAATCCAAAATACATTTTTAACAAGTGATGAAACAGTTTAATTAAAAAAAATAGATATTTTTTTCTGATGCAGCCATTTTTAAAAACAAAGTTAAAATAACCTGAATACTCCTTTTGAAACTGATTATCTAACTTAAAAAATGTAGTAGATGGTTCGTTAAAATTCCTTTTAATTATCATAATGCAGCATTTATCTCCCGAAATAGCACACTGAAGCTGAGACCTGCTTGTTGGGGTGCCCTGGTGTTGAAGAGACAGTGGCTACTTCTTTTTGCTCCTCACTGACATGGACATGAGGTACCCCCCACCAAAAGAGATGCTTCCTCTTCCTCTGAAGAGCAACATTTAGAACTCATCTTTCTGTAGAATTCTGGCACCACCCTTTCCAGACCCACCTCACCACCTTCACGTTTCAGAACCGTTTCTTCCTTGCATTGCAGCGCTGGCAGCGGCGGTCTGCGGAGGCCCGCGCTCACCGAGAGCCTCCTGCGGGTCGGGCCGGAATGGGGTCTGCCAAGGCTGTAGCATTCCCAGTCTCCATCCTACCAACCTCAACGCCACCCTGAACAGGAAGCCTTCCATTTCTTCCCAATTTCTTTTGCCAACTTGCAGAATCCTTTAATAGGAAATAATGTTTAAATCCCTAAAGTCTTTATGTGACCCAACTGCCAATATTTTAGAGCTGTTCAAATGAAATATTTGAAAAACAGACTTCACTATCAAAAATGAGAAGCCTGGTATCAAAGATGTCTTGGTTTGGTAATAATCTGGTAAAACCAAAATAGGTGATTTCAAGGATATATATATATATATATATATATATATATATATATATATATACACACACATATATATATATATGAACTGTTAGAGAGCAAGTATTTAACACTTTAGAGTCAGATGGTCTGTTATCAAAGATGCAAAAATTGATATAAGGCAGAATCCAAGTCAAAAGGGACAGAATTTTTTTTAAAGGTCCTTTATATAGTTACTTGGTTTAAAGCAGATCGACTTAAGTAGGATTTAGCAGGCTAGACTTTCCTACCATGTAATAGACGGATATGCCACTTAATAGCAACAATACAATTGTCGTCACCAGAGTTTGTAGGTTAAGTGCATAGATTTTCCCCTTCTCCCTCTCTGCATGGGTCGGCTCCAGGTTGTAAGCACTGAGGTGTTGTGGTATCAAGAATAAAGACACATGCTATGTGCTCCTTTCCATCATGGAACCTGCTCATGGAAACAGATCTTTTAGTTCTGTGACATAAAACAGCATGTGAAGTTGGTTTCAATAGCAAAGGCCATCTTTCCTGAGCCAGTAAAGTTTAGAAAGATTGTACATGATATTAAGCCCTTTTGGCAATCAAAACAAACACATGTAAGTGTGATGTGTCGATGCAACAACGCGTGCACAGGGTGACACAGTCTGGTGGTGGTGATAGGTGATATATGACTTAAACTTAAGACTGAACACAAAGATTGTTTTTCCAATGAGTCTGAAAAAAATGATTTTAAGAACTCTCCTAAATGTAGGTAGCATGTTTTAACTCTCCAGCCCAGGCTTCCTCCTCCCCCCTCCCAATCTTAATCTACAGTATTTTGGAGTACTAGTGAAACACCTTAATTAGTCAGAATATTAGTTCTCATGAACACAAATATTTATTGACACTATTTGTACAGTAAGTAGGTTATACGTGAAGTTCTGGACAGCCTGGATTCACCATCTTCTTGTGGACTCTCTCATTTACACGTGAGCATTTCTCTTTGGCATTCGTTAGGTATTTGCCCAGATATTGGCCTCTGTCAAATAGTAATTAAAAAAAAAAATAACCGTGTTTCTATGAAACATAACTGAGTGACTCCATGGACCATGACTGTGTGATTACCAAACACATCTGGTGTTAAATGTTATTAAAGTGCTGCTGGACAGTCCCTGTCGGTTGTGCTGATCAGGACAGAGAGGGCTGGGCCAGGGAAGTCCCGAAGAGTCTGCATATAGAAGTGGTCTTATAGCCTGGCGAGGGGCGTCCGTGAAGCTGCACACCTCTGCGTTGTCTCTGCTCGTCAGTAACAGCCATCTTTCCAACTGTCATCTTTCATGCTACCATAGGTTTTAGGAGCTGGCAAGGATCTAAAATAAGCAATTTTATAATGATTTGCAAGTCATTACAAGACAATGTATCTCATGCATGTATTAATTACTTTCAGGTGACACTCATCCCATGAGGGCTGTTTCAGGGACTAAGACACAGCTTCAAAACGCTGTTCAAACAGATTTCCTTCCCTCAACATCTTAACAACTACCAAGTTTTCCTACACATCAGATCATTTTTCTAGTCCCTTTTAACATAGCTTCTAGATTAAAATAGGAGGAAAAGAAGTTCCTTTTTCCAAACATTTTGTGTTTGTGTGGCAAAATGGTGACTGCGACAACTGAGCCAGGCACTGTAGGGGGTGGTTAAAAGGATTGCCAAGTAGTTGTGTGTCTTTAAGGGAAGGATTTTAATTCACTCCTCTAGGACCCAGCAGTACCTAACTGTGGACATTAAACAAAGTCAGTGCTAAGTACTTAGCATGGCACGGAGCACTAAGCCACTGCCTTCTGCCACTGGATCTGGAAATCCAAGATGTTCATATCAGGACTAAGGAAGAGCAGGTAATTCGGTTTAAACACTCATGGCCTCGTAACACCATTTTTTTTCCAAGCAAATATATAAACCTTAATTACAAATGACGTCTGACTTTACGGACGGCGGCAATCACATGGCTCACAACCTCTCTGGGATTATAATCACCTCAGGATGCAACACATAATGGAGACACAACACACGCAGACTAAGGGGGCTCATTCAGATCAACTAAATTACTTTCCTGGGGTAGAATTTAGGTCTCTAGATTTAAGGCCAACATTTCTTTTTTCCCCTAGGTGTCCTCTGAGATGCTTAATCATTAGGCTTTGGACTAGTTTAATCCAAACCAAACAGGTATAGTGTCCCAAATGTTTTCTCTGAAACAACAAAATCATGTTTTATTCAAATTGGACTGAGGCTCTAGTAGGTCCCGCTACGGTTCTCTATGCTCAAGGAATGTCGAGACAAGGCTGACTCCAGTCCACCCATTTCCGTATGTTCAGGAATACTGAGCACCTACCACTTACCTGCGGACAGGTTGTGCAAGTTTGCTGCGAGGCACTGGGATACCCCCAGCAGAAGGGGCACTGGGTCTGGGCAAGCCACTCCTCATCGCGGTTGTCCCTGCCGGTCTGGTTAGAGTAGTGCTGTTGACGCTGCCGGCCGGATTTGCGGGGACTGTGTTCTGAACCATGGGAGGCCCAGGTGAGGAGGTGGCTTGTGTGCACTGGGTAGTTTCTTGGCTGCCAGGAGAGCCGGAGCCATGGTTACTGAATGCCTTCATGGGCTGCCGGAGAGCCAAGGGAGATGGTGCTGCAGGGGAGCGGAACTTGCCAGGAGAAGGTACTGTGGGATGGCAGAGAGAACCAGGGTGTGAGTGGGAACCAAGCATGAGTGAGACCACCACTTATGTACACTCAACGATGGGGCATGAGCACATCTGCCTGCATGAAGCCTCACTCTAAAGAAATGCCAGACGCATGCTTGCAATCCTAGCATTCGGGACGACCATCACCATGAGTTCCAGTCAACCTCTGGGCTAGAGTGAGACCTTGCCTGAAAAAAATTTTAATTAAAAAAAAAAGCTAGGGATAAAGGATATTTTTGAGCTAACCAAAAAATAAAAAATCATGAAAGTTTGAAATAACCAAACCCTTACTCCCTTACTCAGGGGGTTACAATGGTCCTTAAAAACATGTATTAACCAGACTACCTAAGAAGCCACCAGTAGCTTGGGCAGCACAAGAATGTCTGAAAGGTGAAAGTGAAGGCTGACTACTAGATCGTGGTTTAGGAGTTGCAATGTATTTCTCCCCACAAAGGAGCACCCGTGTAAACACAATGTCTGGTGACTATAGGGGCAGTCCTCAGTTAATGCTGGACCCCTGTGTGGCTCTGCACAAAGCAGGGGGGTCATGACATGCGGGGCATATCACAAGGCAGGAGGTCACAGAATACAGATACTACATTTTGGGCTATGCTAATTCTACTAAGTAAGATGTTTTTATATTACAACAAACACTGGATACATGAAACAAAATGTAAAATCTGCATTAATTTCCAACCAAAAACAAGACACTAAGATACACTTTATTATTGCACAGAAATGGAAACATGAATCTACCCAGCGAAAGTGTAAGTACACAAAGGGGCTGGTACACAACTTCATTTACAGTGACCAAATGTCCACCGGCAGGTGAATGGATAACACAGCCATACAACAAAGTATCACTAAGCAATAAAAAGGAATGAACTACCTACACACTCAAGGAGCAATCTTGGAAATTATGCAGAGTAAAGTAAGTGCCAGACACAAAATGTAATAGTGCAGCACTCTGTCTACATCAAAATCTAGCAATGAGGTGGGTGTGGTGGCACACAATTGCAATCCCAGAACTCAGGAGGCTGAGGCAGGGTGTTCAGTTCTAGGTCAGCCTGGGCTACAAAGTGAGTGAGGCACAGTGTCAAAAAACAAAGAATTCCAGAAAGGGGACTGGAGAAATGGCTCAGTGGAAAAGCACTTGCTGCTCAAAGCCTGAGTACCTGAATTCAGATTCTCCGACTCCAAGTACAAACTACAATCCAAGGGGGGTGTCTGTAATCCACATGCTGACAGTAGGATGGGAGGCCGAGTTAGAACTTTCCAGACGACCATGGCCTGACACTGCTCAAATGAGGCAGAAGGCAAAGAACAAAACCTGAAACTTGTCCTCTGACTTCCACATGCATGATGTGGGACACACATGCCTGCAGTTACACACATGAACATACACACACAAATTAAAACAAGAATTCCAGTAAGCGCAAGTTGAACTTATGGTAACAGAAAGCAGATGAGGTATTTGCAGGAGATTGAGATGAATGGCTGGAAAGGGGTATGAAGGCTTATTTTGGGATTCTGGAAATGCTATACAACTTCACTGTGCTTCTAGGGATGAGCACAGAGACTACTGTTGAAATTCAAATCCTAGACCTAAGATTCTACATGGGGGGGGGGGGGTGCTAAAGAGATGGCTCAGCAGTTAAGGCGTTTGCCTGTGAAGCCTAAGGACCCATGTAAGCCAGATGCACAAGGTAGTGCATGTGTCTGGAGTTTGTTTGCAGTAGGCGGAGGCCCTGAATGCCCATTCTCTCCAATAAAATAAATGAATAAATATTTTTTAAATTAAGATTTTACATGAACAAAGCTAATTTAAAGGTATCAAGTAGAGCTGTGTCATTGAGAATCATGCCTCTTAAAATCAACCATATCCTGGTTTTCAAGAACTGCTAAGCCATCTCTCCAGCCCCTGCAAATAAATATTTTTAACAAAAGGACATAGATATCATTTGATTGAAGAATGGGTCTGTCTTCTACTACTCTGTTCTTTAGTCCAGTTTGGTTGTGGACAGACAGCCCCATCTAAATAATTGTAGGAGAAATGAAGAAGGAAGGAAGAAATAAGGCTTAGAAGGAAGGAACATAAAGATATATAAATAATTATGTTCAGGAAATAGCTGACTCCTAAAGATTTTTTTGTTTTTGTTTTTTGAGGTAGAGTTTCATTCTAGTCTAGGCTGACCTGGAATTCACTCCGTATTCTCAGGGTGGCCTTGAACTCATGGCAATCCTCCTACCTCTGCATCCTGAGTGCTGGGATTAAAGGTGTGTGCCACCACACCTGGCTTTTAAGATTTTTTTTTTTTAATTAGTAATCACAGACTTACGCATTGAATAAAACACACATTTCCCCACTTGATTCTGGGCATTATAAAAACACAGAGATGGAACTTAGAACCCAAGAGATGACACAAAATTTCTCAAGATTTTCTTTTTTTCTTACTTTCATTTATTTATTTTTATTTTTGAGAGAGAGAGAGAGAGAGAGAGAGGGAGGGAGGGAGGGAGGGAGGGAGGGAGAGAGAGAGAGAGAGAATGGGCATGCCAGGGCCTTTCAGCTGCTGTGAATGAACTTCAGATGTGAGTGCCCCCTTGTGTGCATGTGCCACATTGCATGCTTGCATCACTTTTTTCATCTGGCTACATGGGACCTGGAGATTCGAAAAAGCATTCTTAGGCTTTGCAGGCAAGTGTCTTAACCACTACGCCATCTCTCCAGCCCTCAAGATTTTCAAAGAAAACTTACTGGGTTGGGGAGATGGCTCAGTGGATGAAGCACATGCTTTTGTATAAAAGCATGAGTACTAGAGTTCAGACCCAAGGATGGGCTTCTGTAATCCCAGCAAGGAATGGGAGGTGGACCAGCCAGCCTGTCAAATGAAGTGGTGAAGAGACCCTGTGCCTCAAGCAAAGAAGAAGGCAAAGACTGACCTTGCCTCCACACATGGACTGAGGCATGCATGTGCCCAAATTCATGCCCCCCCCCCCCCCCGCAAAAGGGAACCCTTTCACTGATAATTGCGTTATTGCAATCAAACATCACAGAAAAAAATGTGGCCCATTCTTACCCATGCCCAGTAAGAAGTATAGACTTTTTTATTTTTATTTATTTATTTGAGAGCGACAGACAAAGAGAGAAAGAGGCAGAGAGAGAGAGAGAGAGGAGAGTGGGCGTGCCAGGGCTTCTAGCCACTACAAACCAACTCCAGACACGTGTGCTCCCTTGTGCATCTGGCTAACGTGGGTCCTGGGGAATAGAGCCGAACCGGGGTCCTTAGGCGTCACAGGCAAGCGCTTAACTGCTAAGCCATCTCTCCAGCCCAGAAGTGTAGACTTTAAGAGACTTTAGAAAAGCACCTGAATCCCTTTTCCAGTAAGGAAGGAATCAAAACCATGAAAGGAGTTGGGACTTTCACATCTTCTGGCCCCTAATGACAGCCTGTATCTCCTCACCTTCACTCTGTCTCAGCAAAGTCATCCCTGGAACTAAGGCAGGCTGATACTCTTAGAAGACTCTCCTAAAGCAAATCCCAACAACTTGAAAAGATAGACTACAGAAGCACATTCTTTGATCACACTAGCCAGGAAGCAAACACTTAACAGAGACAATAGGAAACTTATATACCACTAAGAAGAAGGATATAATGAAGAACAGAAGTCAACGAAACTGAAAACCAGGAAAAAATAATCAATGAAACAAACAGCTCATTCCATAATACCTGTAATGTGAGGGACTGAATTCAGAATTACCTAGGAAACACACTTCTGGGCATATGTGTTTCTAGAGATTGAGCTGAGGCTAAGACTCTTCCTGAGAAGACATCCTGAGTGCATGTCACACCAATCCAAAGGGCTGGGGTCCCAGACCAAGTATAGGGAGAAAGGAGAAAGCAAGCTTACGAGAGCGCTGCCCCTGCTTCCTGAGTGTGGCTTCACTGTGACCAGCACGAGGGACTACACGCTCGCAAACTGTGAGCCAGAACAAGCCTGCCTTCCTTAAGCTGCTTTGCTCAGGTGTTGTGTCCAAGCAATGAGTAAACTAATGCACCTAATAACTAGAGGTCTAGACACACGCGCACACAGGATAGATACTAATTTATAATGAAGCACACACCAAGTTTAATCTAGATAATGGACCACAGTCAACTGCCACCT
The DNA here is from genome assembly GCA_036346955.1 of Dipus sagitta. NCBI lineage: Eukaryota > Metazoa > Chordata > Mammalia > Rodentia > Dipodidae > Dipus > Dipus sagitta. Next base: position 44,852,392 of record CM070781.1, on the reverse strand, counting down.
TACAGAAAATCCACACAAACCTACTAAGCAATGTGCTGGAAAAGCAATCACTCAAGCCCAGCCAGGAAGAGCCTCTGTGGAACAGAGAACCTGGTGGTTTCTACAAACAAGTCAGCAAGCAAGTTATCAGACAGAAAACAACAACAACAACAAAAAACCCAAACAAATGGGAGGAAAACCAAAAAGCAAGAAAAAAAAACTAAGAAAAAGAGTATATATTAAAAAGGCAAATGTTAATCCCAGCACTTGGGAGGCAGAGGTAGGAGGATTGCCGTGAGCTCGAGGCCACCCTGAGGCTACACAGTGAGTTCCAGGTCAGCCTGGGCTAGAGTGAGATCCTACCTCGGAAAACCAAAAAAAGAAAAAAAAAAAAAAAAAAAAAAGGACAAATGTTAAGCCAGGTGTGGTGGCGCACACCTTTCATCCCAGCACTTGGAAGGCAGAGGTAGTGAATTCCAGGTCAGCCTGGGTTAAAGCAAAAACTCTACTTCAAAAAAAAAAAAAAAAACAAAAAACAAAACAAAAACAAAACTTGGCAAATACCAGGAGTGGTAACAAACCTGTAATCATAGCATCCAGAAAGTTCAGGCACGGGAATCACAAGTTCAAGAGCAGCCTAGGCTGTACTGCATGAAATTCGAACAAAAGCAACAACAACAAAAAAGGCCAGCCTAAAGCAGGCGCGTGTCAACCCCAGTCCTCCAGAGCTCAGGCGGGAAGACTGCTAAGAACGCTAAGCCAGGCTGGGCTCTACAGAGAGACTCCGGTCTCGAAAACCAATGCCTCCCTCTACAGGTAAAACTACAGGTTCATTACTCGGGATGATAAAAAACATAGAGAAAAATAAGGTAGTGATTGCTATAAATTTCAATGTATCTACTTTTGTACAGTGGGTTTTGGCTTCGGAACCAAGAGGCATTCTTCAATTTAGCCTCATTAGTAACTAAATTAATATTTTATTTTGTAGTGGTGGGGATTGAACTCATAGCCTTGGGCATTATAGGCAGCAATCTACCACAAGCTGCATCTCCAGTCTTTATTTTTTTGAGACAGGGTCTCATTATGTAGTTCAGGCTGGTCTTAAACTTGTTAAATAGTCCTAGCTATCCTTGAATTTACAATTCTCTGTCTCCTGAGTGCAACTACAGGTACACCCCACTATACCAAGTTTAAGCTAATATTGGAAATCCACCATACACTGTATGCATTCCTACTTGTTTCAGAGAAAATAGTATTATCATCCTCAATCCACAACAACACAAAAGCCTGGATTAGTGAATAAACCAAGTCCAACGTAAGAGTACAACCATCTCCTCCTCTCATCACTGAGTGAAGACAAGTAGCGATGTTGAAGCTACATTCACAGCGGGGCCTGGGCTGTCTTGGAGGGCAGGCTGCTTGGCAGTTTGGTTAGCTCAGACTCAAAAATGATGTAACCTCCACAGGTACATTTTCAAAATTTGGTCAGAAGTTTATGAACACAGCATTAAATCTTTAAGCCTGCCTTGATTTATACAAATACATTTATAAACCTGACCCGTGTTCTTGTTCTTGCATGACCCACTAGAAATCTCCCCTCAGTGTATTATTTCTGGCTATGGTACCAAAAATACTGGAGTTAGAGGCCCATGGTCAACTTCTGATATTGAGTACATAAGCAGACACCTGTTTCTATTTAACTCTTCTCTTACATTCGATTCTTTTACCGAAAACTAATTCTTTACACTTAGTCCACTAAATCACTACTAACACACTTAGTATGTTTGTTAAAATATCTATTACTTTTGTAAACATAGTCACCAAATCTCAAACTTCCCTCATGAATGTCCCTAGTGCTTTAATCCCCATCCACAGCTGTTTTGAAGGCCCGAGGAAGCGCACATGCACTGTGAAGGGAAATACAGTTCCTCGCTGCCTCCATTTGTCCTGCCGCATTTTCTCTGAGGCTGCTGCTAGCCGCTAGTCCACCCAATGCCACCACCCCCTCTAATGTTGCTTTCTTCCACCTACCCATACAGCCAGCCTCTTCCACCTACTCAATCTCTTAGAACAAATATTGTAGTCTTGTTACCCAATCTGTCTATATTTCAACACTCAGTTCTTCTATATTTCAACACTCAGTTCTTACAAAAACTAACACTCTTTAGTAAATAAACCAAACATAGCAATTAGCCACAACTTGTGTTTTAACTTCAATCAGATTCAAATTCAAAAGTGCTCTTGTTATATTCTACAGGTAAGTAAACCCCAAATCAACCCTTGAGGAAAAAAACCACTAGCATACAAAATACCTGACACTTGGTGCACTTTAAAGTACCTACCAGTCCAACAGTCATTAAAACAGTAACCTCTGATTTTAGAATGATAAGAAAATGGCATGTTATCATTTACTCCTTCCACAAGAACAATCCGATACATACCTCTGAGGAAAATAGGTTTCTTCTGGAATTATCCACACACCACAGAATAAATCCATATTATTTTATCAGTAATTAAAAGAACCCAAACACCCAGGAACGTGCCTTACAGACACCACTGACTTAAAATTCCAGAAGGTGTAAGACTTGGCTACACCATGTGCTGAAATCTTAAACTCAGTAAGAGGCTGTAGTTACCTCTTTTGGTTGATGAAGTTTGAAGCAACTGTTTGGCTTTGAGGGAAGTACGAGGCAAATTTTTCAGCCTTTGCGAAGCTGTTGAAAAATAAGGAACTGTAATATTTGCCTGAAAGTACAAGATAAAGGCTGTAGTTTCTGCAAACTTGAATATTTTAATACAAACTTTCAATGCTTAGCAAGGGACAGAAATCACAAGATCTCTACAAGCAGAAGAGTTTTCAAGTGATGCTTAGTGTATTAAGTAGAAAGGAACTGTTTCTTATAGATGAAGCAACCTCTACTCTGTCAACGGGCTTAAACACCAGGAGAAAACCAGCCACCAGCAAACATGCTGCAGACGCCAAGACAACAGGCAGAGCGATGAAGGCGAAGACCACAGCACAGAGGACAGGAGCAGACGCAGGCTCGCTCAGTGCAGACAAGCGCGTTTCAGCAAAGCAGTTATGGGGAGACGAGACGAGCTACCCTAAAATGAACTGGGAATGTCAGGCTCGGAAAGGAGAAGCCCAACATGGTGGCACACTCCTTTACTCCCAGAACTTGGGAGGCAGAGGTAGGAGGATCATCAAGAGTTCAAGGCCACCCTGGGCCAGAGTGAGACCCTACCTTGAAAACCAAAACCAAAACCAAAACAAAAAAAAAAAAAAGGAAAAGAAAACTCAGAGCCAGGAAGTCTTCTGGTCAGTCTGGTGGCTTTAATCTTCAACATGACCTTGCTGTGGAATGCAACTAGTTTGTACCTCAGACTTCGGGCAGCACCACATATATCTGGTCTGTGTACATATGCACATAGGTGAGTGTCGGTATGGGCTAAGGAGTTTCAGTGAGTCAGGACATCTACCCTTTGAAAGATCAATAAAGAATGCTAAGGTTACTCTGAAGCTTCCACTCTAGTGACTTCAGGGCACAGTTACTACACTGGCCTCAAATTCCCACCCACACCATCCAGTGCAGCTCCAAAATGCCATTCTACTGACCAGAAAATTAAGACCTCATACACTTCTAGGATTTGTGTATAAAAAACTTAAAGCAAAAAGAACAACAAAAATAAGACTCTATCCCTACAAGAACCCAGGGCATGAGCGGTTACTAGGGTGAAAAAGGGATGTCTCATGCGCAGTCACAGAGGAAAAGAGGAAAGACGACTCAGCTCCATCGCGCCTGAGAACTATTCACTCCTCAGAGCTAACACCTCTTCAAAAAGGAAGGTGTCTGCCTTGCAGCTTTACAGAACACTAAGCCTTACTATAGCTAAATAATAGCCAATGCTGACTTAACTCAAATATGGTCAGGCAAACTAGCACAATGAAAAAAAAATCAACTTTCTACTGGGTTACCTGACACCTTTACACAGAACACAGGATACAAGATGCCACTGTCACCAGATGTTCTTATCTGTTTTGTCATGCTTTCAATCATTCATATTGTCAACCATTCACCCGTCCTCGTTTTCATTTTCTCAAACAGTCAAGTTTCTGCTTTACTATAGACATTCTGTTTGGGTAAAATGAACTCAGTAGCCAACTAGATGGGCATAATTCTTATCCATATGAAACTAATATTTAGGAAAGGGGAGTCAGAAAACAAAAATGTGTAGCCTTCCAGATAGTAATGGCTGCTAAGGAGAAACAGTAAGCAGGAAAGGGGTCAGGAAGTCAGAGGTTACAGTTACAATATGCACAGGGAAGGCCAGAAAACCTTTCCTGAAGATGAGCTACCACTCTGCACTGAGACCTGAGGGAAGGGGGATCACACAGTCCCTGCAGAAAGCATCATAGGCTGAGGAAAGAGCAACAAGAAAGAACACTGGGACGGGGCATGCGCGGTGTGTGAAGGACAGAAAGTGGGTTCAATTGTACGAGAGAGCAAAAGGAAATTGAGTGTATGTTGGCAATCTACAGTATCAATTAGCCATTAACTTTTTAAACAAGGGTATATTACCATATACCATCTATAATAAACTTTTTTGGAAAAATTCGATGTGAAATCCACAACATGTAATGCCAGATTATCTTTCAAGTCATGACAATATCATCTATAGACAAGAGAAAACTGTCCACTAGAAATTGGAAGAACTAATCACATATAGAATCAGACAGCAGATTCTAGACTTGTTAGATAAAGCTGACATAGTGACTGACTTTGAACTCTTTGAAATGTGATACTCCTGCCTCCACTTCTCAAGGTGCTGAGATTATGGGGCTGCACTACTATACCGAGCTAAAAATTAATTTTAATTAATTACTTTTAAAAAATTTTTCAAGGTACAATCTCATTCTAGCCCAGGCTGACATGGAACTCAAGTCTGTAGTCCCAGGTTGGCTTTCAATTCATGGCGATCCTCCTACCTCTGCCTCCCAAGTGCTGTGGTTAAAGGTGTGCGCCACCACACCCAGATGAAAAACAAACAAGCAAACATTTTTTAAATGTCAAAGTGGTACTATTTTAAGTGAGACTTACCAAATCTTATAAAAGTGGAATTTAATGTTAGCTATTTAAAAATATTAATAGCTTAAATTCTCATTGATTTCTCTTTGAATATTTATCTAATTGCAATTAGCAAAACCCCACTGGGAGAAGCAGGGATGCTACAGCAAAGCACTCACTCACCAATGTCCCATCACTTAGAGTACCGTCCTCCACAAGCTTCTGTATTTCTGGCAAACATATACCACCATCTTCCAAGTCAGTCTATATTTTTAATGTTTAGTTTTACTTACTTATTTGAGTGATGGGGGGTGGGGTGGGGAGAGAATGGGTGCACCAGGGCCTCCAGGCACTGCAAACAAACTCTAGATACATGCGCCCCCTTGTACATCTGGCTTACATGGGTCCTGGGGAATTGAGCCTCAAACCAGGGTCCTCAGACTTAACAGGCAAGTGCTTAACTGCTAAGCCATCTCTCCAGCCCCCAAGTCAGTCTAGTATAGTTTCCTTACTTTAAGTTCTGCTTACTAGTCTGCTATTCCTTAGATCCACCTCTTACACTTCGTTCCCACTGTCTTATTATCACATCCAGAACAGCTTCCTTAGGCCCTTCCTACAATCTTTGTTCCACTGTTGAACATCAAAGGAAGGGGGGGGGAAAGGCTGCCCACCCCACCATGGGCAGGCAGGGGGTGGCTCTACTACATATAAGGAACACAGAAACCAGTAGCTACTTCTGTATTCTATGATCAAGCTACAGCAATCATCATCATCATCATCACCACCACCACCACCAGTAAAAAGTACTCATCTTGGAAAACTATAGTTCATTATTCTTGAGTTGCAACAGATGCAATTATGGCTGAATTAAAATAACATTATATAACCTTTAAATGAGTGCATTTTATAGTAAGATGAAGGTTAACTCAGAGAATTCTCTATAAACGTTTGGCTTCCGCTGTAAGTTTGTTTCACCAGCAGGTTCATGGCAGTTTGAAGTCCTTCAAGCTTCCTGAAGCACACACTGTGCCTCCTGTGGTGCTCTATAAGCAAACAACCACGGCACAGTGCTTGGGAAGTCCATGAAAGAGAACATGTATTACCTTGCTTCTGTCATTATCTATGATCCTGAGCTTGTATGTAATTCATCAGACCTGAATCCTTCCTAAAACCAAGGCCTGGAAATTATAGCAATTCCTACAATTTACTATAAGATAAGATTTTATGAATCTCTGCCCAATTTATCCTATGGTAAAGATTTCCCCTCTTTGTAGACTAGTTTTTTTCAAAATTAATATTTAAAGACATGTTATTCCAGCAAATGTAAGTGAAGACAGATAAATCAGTCTTGTTTTGACAAAAACCTGAATATTCAAAGAGGATCGACTTTGAAGAAATTATTGATAATTTTTCAGAAGCTAAAGCTGTAACTCATTACTATGACACATCAATATGTAAAGTAGTTTTTTCTTGTTCAGAAGACCAATATATGCGCTTTGTTTTTTCAGGGCTGGGGATCATGAACCCAGGGCCTCTTGCATATCAGGCAACAAGTGCAAGTGCACTACATGCCCAGCCCCATCACGGTGACTGAAAAATTGCATTTCTCACTTTAATTTTTATTGACATGATGAAAAATACACATTTCATTAAAAATGTTTCGCTGTTGAGATTTTTCCTTGCCTTTATAATTCCAATGCATTTCATGTTTAATACTGACATAGCAGTCATATAAGGGGACTGTTAAAAAAAATCTTCTCAAACTACTAAATACTAAGTTAAATGTAAGTAGCTGTGAATGAATAAATAGGTAAAATACTCCTGGCTCCCAACCCATGAAATTTTGTTTAAAATCTCTTACTGCTTACAAATCTTTTCTTTTTCCTATTCTTTCTTTCTTTCTTTTTTTTTTTTCCGAGGCAGGGTCTCACTCTGGCCCAGGTTGATCTAGAATTCACTATGTAGTCTCAGGGTGACCTTGAACTCACAGCAATCCTCCTACCTCTGCCTCCCCAGTGCTGGGATTAAAAGCGTGTGCCACCATACCCAGCTCTGCTTACAAATTTTCATGCACTCATCCTTTGACTCGTTCACACCTTTCACCTCCAATCTTGTCAGGATTACCTATATCTTCTTACTTAAAAAGACCAACATGGAGTTGGAGAGATGGCTTAGTGGTTAAAGTGTTTGCCTGCAAAGCCAAACTACCTTGGTTGGATTCCCCAGTACCCACATCAGATGCACAAGGTGGCGCATGCATCTGGAGTTCGTTTGCAGTGGCTAGAAGTCCTGGCACCCCCATTCTTTCTCTGTCTCTCTCTCTCTCTCTCTGCCTCTTTCCCTCTCTCAAATAAATAAATAAAATAAATATAAAACATATATATATAGTCTTTCTTTAAAAAAAAAAAAAGACCGACCTGATTTATTACTCTTGACCATTACCTTAGTTCAAAGTTTCATCTTGCTAAGTTTACCCAATTAATAGCTTTCTAAGTGACTTCAAGTCTTTATTCATGTTAGCTCATTTTCTATAGTGAGAGATCAGATTGTAGTTTCTAAGAAGCAACTGTCTTTAAAAGCTCAGTGAGAACCTCATGCGTACAGGATGAGATTCAAACTTAGTACTATATTTAAAAGCCCTCATTGTCTGCTCCTTCTCTCCCCAGCCTTTACCACTGCTCCCAGATGCAAGGGAAATGCAGTCATGTAAACCCACTAGCATCAGGCTGCCACTCTAGAGGCTTCCCACTGCAGACCCCATGACTTCTTCCTTCAACAACTCACATAAGTTCCCAAGTTGGTATCTTTCCTGAATCCTCTTCAAGCTACTGGGTTTAATGCCTCTCTACTGCTCCCAGAGGAGTTCTAGCCTATCAGTAACTGCTATTGGAAGGCACAGACTATCTTATTCATATTTGTGTTCTTTGTGCTGAGAACATAACATATATCCAATAATTTATACTGAATAATTAAGGAACACAAAAGTGACAGACTATTGGACAAAATCAAGATATCTAACTTTATACTGTTTGTTGCAGGAAATAAACTCTACTTTCTTAGACAAGGTCCTCCAAGACTGAGGTACAACTACTTGGCTCTTAAACTTTCATATGTCTTCAAATCAGATCAGACACTTCTAAAATGGAGTGGTCCTGGCTTTCTACCCGAGAAGTCCTCAAACAGAATGACTATTGGTAAAAGGTTGCAAAGCACATTTATAAAATCTTTCGTGACTAAGGTAATGTACCCATATCCCTGTACTCAAACTAATGGCCCATCAAAATTAGATTAGCTTTCATACAGTTACTGTATGGGGTATGACTTGTTTTAATTCATGTTTCATAATTGTCTAAAATTCAAGTCTAACCTTTCAGTGTTTGGTAGTAAGTGAAATCTAGAGAGAATTCCTTCCTCATGGACATCAAGAGTGTCTGGCTACACAGAAGCTGATAAGACCCTTTCTTCAGTAAGAAGTCCAGCCTCCCTCCCATGCTGGTCAGTCCTAAGACCTAATGATGTGTCTGCTTTGTGCACTTAGTAGGTAGTCTATCACTTGCTCTTCCTTAGAAACTAAGATACAGAGAGGGCCTTTAAGTTTAAGTAGCTTGCCATCAATCTGTAGTGGGAAGCTAAGATAGAGTGACCATGCTTCTTCTCTGGGGAGTACTGTGTAAAACACTAGTAAGAGACCTTACATTAGGCAAAATGTAAGCAAATGGATAAATATTGCTCTGAGTTTTTTACTCTTTTGTACTAATTCACAAACTATTTATAGTTCAATCTCAAATCATGCCCAGTAGTCCCCCGAGGGTGTTTGTCAAGATGTGATTCATGCACACTGAGGTGGTGGGAGGTGCACGGCAGGAGTTTCTGGGAGCACAGGGAGGAGGAGCCGGGTCTGGTTAGTGTTCCTGTGTAATTCAAATGATTTATAAGGATCTCTGCTCCCTTTCTATAAAGGTAAGAAACAGCTATTTGTGAAGCTCAAATGACAGAATCCTGTGAAAGTACTTTAAGCCTCATAAAACACTGACCAAATTTAAAATTCATTAGATTGTTTCATATTTTTATGAAAACTAAACTTTCTGCTAAACTCGCTTTCAAGTAATGTTAGAAAACAAATATTAGCCTTGAAAAACTATGGGTCTGACAAACACTTCTTCCTTTAACTCAAGAAACAGAAAATGACACATCCACACCCTCTGCAATGCTCTGGTTTTCTTAACTTTTAAAGTTACTCCCATTTTCCAAATATAAAAGCTGAAAATTGGGAATAGCTATAAAAGTTGAAAATACATTAGGACTCTTGAAATACTCAAATTTAAACGCCAGCATCCACAATAATGCAGCCATAGCAAATAAGCATATAAAAATAGTGATTGGCATAGTAACAAGCAGAAGTAGTGCCAGAGAGAGAAATGAGCAACCTTGTAAAGTTAGCTTCATGCAGACCAGCAGGAAGAACCAAAGCTTTATCACTTGTAGCTAAAAAAAATTACTTAAAACAAACTGCAGCATCTATTACACCAATAACTAAAGGCTAACAAAAATGAAAAGTCCCAATTCATTGTATAAAATGCATAAAATTTGTCACCACTACACTTTACAAACTTATGTTATGAAAACTATACATTAATTAAAAGAAAAATAACATATTACATAAAATTTCAAAACCCAGTAACATTTTGTGAACTTCAAATGAAAATACCTTATAAGCTTAAGATTGTTTTACACTTGCTAATTCTAGATTTTCTACTTTTCAAATACATTTTTGAGAATAGAGGGATAACGACCCTAAAATAAAAGTTTTTGGATGTTTTTATTACCAATATACTTTATTATGCTTGGAATTATAAAAATTAACAAGTATCACATGCTGAAATATAGCCTAATGAAACTGCATGTATATTTTCCACACAGCAGTAAATTAATAATTAAACTATCATTATGTTTTCCCTACATATTTTCCTTAATTATCAATTATGAGGGAGAAAGGAAAAAGTAATTCTAAGAAAAAAGCATGTGACTATATAATGGCTATTCTTTAGAGAAGGCATGCAAATATATATATAATACATTCTTTCTATTAATATTTGTGAGTAGAAATTTTATTTTAAACCTAGATTGCCAACTTTCTCTATTTCTGTGAAAAACTATTTTCATTGTCATAAAGCTTTGAGATGCTGGAAGCGTTCTGACCATACGCGACCATGAGGGTGTGAGGAACAGCCTTTCGTAGAGGCGATCCTAGCAGCAGTGTAAGATAAAAGGGTTCAGACACGGCAGGTTTGATCATCACACGGAAGCTGTTTGGAGATTTATCATGTAAACTTTTGAAAACAATCCAGCTCTTACTAATTAAAACTAAATATATAAGCATCTTGCACACGCTGTGAGAGCATGGCTCCTCATGTGTCTCAGAACTGTCCCTCAGTCTCCTCCGTGATTTAGAATCGGATTTCTTTGTGTTTTCTTTTTCTTTTTTTTCTTTTTTTTTTTTTTTTTCGGGAGGTGGGGTCTCACTCTATCCCAGGCTGACCTGGAATTCACTGTGTAGTCTCAGGGTGGCCTCAAACTCACAGTGATCCTCCAATCTGTGCTTCTTGAGTGCTGGGATTAAAGGAGTGTGCCACCACAGCTGGCTTAAACTTTTAAATGTTTCATTTAACATCTGCAATACTGGGGACAAAATTCAGGGCCTCATGGCACACATGTGCACAGTGGCACACATGTCTGGAGTTTGACTGCAGACTCTACCATATTTCCTTCATATTCTAAAAGAGATTAAGGAAATTCTTTACTGGGGAATATATATCTGCGTAGTGTGTTGGACAGTACACTTCTATAAGCAAAAGTTGAATCTATCCTTTTTAAAACTAGATGACTTCTAAAATTCTGCAGAAATCAGCATATCATGCAGACATCAACATAAGAATTGGGTATTTTAGAGAGATACATTTTTAGAATTTTATTATAGTTTTACTATTTTGTAGCAATGACTTAATACAATTACCCAGCACAAAGTATCACTTTCAAGTTTTGTTGTTAAACAGCACCTGAGGATACACAGTACTTACTGGCTGAAGCCTGAGGCTGCATGCGAGGTATTCCTCCATTTGGCACTTGAAAATTTGAATCACTTCTGCTGCTTTTCACTGAGTCAACTTGCGTCGTAGATGTTCGGGACAGATTTGGAAGACTGCGCCTTAGTTTTTCTACAACAAAAATTTTTGTTTGTTTGTTGTTTTCAAGGTAAGGTCTCACTCTAGCCAGGCTGACCTGGATCTCACTCTGTAGTTCCAGGCTAGCCTTGGAACCTCATACCTTACCTCCTGAGTGCTGGAATTAAGGCATGTGCCACCACACCCAGTCACAACTTTTTTTTTTTTTTTTTTGAGGCAAGGTCTCACTCTACCCCAGGCTAACCTGGAATATGTAGTCTCAGGGTGGCCTCAAACTCACAGTGATCCTCCTGCCTCTGCCACCTGAGTGCTGGGATTAAAGGTGTTGTGCCACCATGCCCTGCTTACAAGGTATTTTTTGTTTGTTTGGTGGTGTTTTGTTTTTCAAGATAGGGTCTTACTCTAGCTCAGGCAGACCTGGAATTCACTATGTAGTCTCAGGGTGGCCTCAAACTCATGGCAATCCTCCTCCCTCTGCCTCCCAAGTGCTGGAATTAAAGGCGTGCACTACCACATCCAGCGAGAATTTTAATTAAAAAAAAAATCAAACCTGAGGGCTGGGGAGATGGCTCAGTGGTTGATTGACTTGCAAAGCTTGCTGGACTGGGCTGAATTCCCCATCACTCACGTAAAGCTAAGTGCAAAAATTTGGCACAAACACATGCTATTTGGGTGCAAGGGCAAGAAACCCTAGCATGCACGTGCGTACATACATGTGCATGCAAATAAATCAATTTAAAAAAATAGCAAACCTTATTTCAGGTGGAGAATTATTAAGTAGAATTCAAAAATAAATTTTACTTATACATTCTGTATACCACAGATATAACAGAAAGGAGAGGGCTGGGGCTAGAAAGATGACTTAGCAGTTAAGGCTCTTGCCTGCGAAGCCTAAGGAACCATGTTCAATCCTCCAGGTCCCATGTAAGCCAGACACATAAGGCGACACAAGCATGCAAGGCCACACATGTGCATAAGGTGGCACACATGTCTGGAGTTTGACTGCAGTGGCTGGAGGCCTTGGCACAACCAATGCTCTCTCTCTCAAAAAAAAAATAAAATAAATAAAAAGAGAGGGCTAGAGATGGCTCAGTGGTTAAGGCACTTGCCTGCAAAGCCTATTGACACAGATTTGATTCCCCAGTACCCACATAAAACCAGATTCAGAAAGTGGCACATGCATCTGGAGCTTGTTTGCAGTGGCTAGAGTCCCTGGCCACACCCATTCTGTCTGTCTTTTTTTCTCTCCATCTCTCTCTGCTTGCAAACAAATAAATTAAAAACCCCACCAAACCCAGAGGTTGTAAATGGATAAGAGAATCATAAAAATCAAAAACTACATATTCAAATCTAAATCTACACAAAGGCCACCCTGAAAATCAAAAGTAACACAGCCACATGAAGTTAAATTCATTTTCTCTTTATGGTTGCATTAGTAAAATGGTGAAATTAACTAAGCTTTTTATTTATATGAAATATAAAACTTTGGGGGGGACAAATTGTCCTTTTACAATGAAATATGGATTTTCTTTTCCAGAAACATTTTAATTACAAAATCTGCTTTTGCTTTTTTTCTGCGTTCAAGTATGTACATTATATATTTTGATCATAATCTTTCCATCACCTTCCTTTGTCCCCCCCTCTCCCTTTCACTGAACACTTTCTCTGTCCCACTAGTTCCTCTCCTACTTTAATGTGTCTTTTCCCCTTACACCATCCATTACCTTCATTTTTCACACTGCTTGTCTGTAAGTCTGTGGGATGGCCTTGCAGTGAAAGGCGAGGTTGCTGTAAGCGGCTGATCATGGGCTGTGGGGACACTCTACTATACTCTATTCCCCGAGCAGGAGAGCGAGAGCGTGGTGAGTTTCTGGGTGACTGTTTAGGGGATGGGCGAGGTGAGCTGCGTGGTGATGGTGAGAACCTGCTAACAGCAGGGTACACTGCGTGGTGCATGTTGTCATCGTCATCATCTAGACTCTGGGCATCAAGTTCCTGATCACTGAAAGTGCCCCGCCTTGTGGAATTGCAGGACGAGCCAGAACTGCGCCGGGAGGTGGTGGCTGCATATTCTTGCCGGAGACCTGGCAACAGTGAATGCATTACTTACTTACTACATCTTTAAACATTTAAGTATTTTTAAAATGTAAAAGATTATAACTGAGAAATTCAGTTAGGGTTTAAAGTACAAAGAAAACTTCCTTTCTTTATTTAAAAATATATTTAATTTAATTAATTAATTTATTTGAGAGAGAAAGAGGCAGAGAGATAGAGGGAGAAAGAGAATGGGCATGTCAGGGTCTCCAGTCACTGCAAATGAACTCCAGATACATGCGTCCCCTTGTGCATCTGGCTTACATGGGTCCTACTGTGCAAGCACCTTAACCACTGAGTAATCCCTGAAGCTCTAATTTTTTTCTTTTTAAAGATAGGGTCTCACTCTAGCTCAAGCTGGCCTCAAACTCACAGCGATCCTCCTACCTCTGCCTCCCAAGTGCTGGGATTAAAGGCGTGTACCACCACACCCGACCTCAAATTTTAATTAAAGGAATACTGAGGGAAACTAATTACTATCCAACCAGTGAATAGAATATATGAGTAAGCTAGTAAGCTTCTTGGATTAAAATTCAAATGTGAAAAAAACAGGATCTAGGTGATATTCTAAATCTTGTATATGAAGGTGCATAGGCCAGGGGGACTGGAAGATGGCTCAACAGTTCAGAACACCTGCTTGCAAAGCCTGTCTGCCCAGGTTCAGTTCCCAAGTCATCCATGTAAACTACAGGCAAAAAAAAAGGTACAAGCAGCCAGGCATGGTGGAACACACCTTTAATCCCAGCACTCAGGAGGCAGAGATAGGAGGATCACTATGAGTTCGAATCTACCGAGAATGCATAGTTAATTCCATGTCAGCCTGGGCTAAAGTAAGATCCTACCTCAAAAAAAAAAAAAAAAAAAAAAAAAGGCACAAGCATCTGGGGTTTGTTTGCAGGGGCAAGAGGCCCTGATATGCTTCCTCACCCAGACCCCCCCACACACATACATAATAGGGCTGGGGAAATGGCTTAGCAGTTAAGGCACTTGCCTGTAAAGCCTAATGACCAGGGCTCAATTCCCCAGTGCCCACATAAGGCCAGATGCACAAAAGTGGCACATTCACCCACAGTTCTTTTGCAGTGGCTAGAGGTCCTGCTGCATGCGTGCTCTCTCACTCTTTGCTTGCAAATAAGTATTAAAAAAAAAAAAAAAGATGCAGGCTGGAGAGATGACTTAGTAGTTAAGGCACTTGTCTGTAAAGCCTAAGAATGCATGTTCAAATCTCCAGGTCCCACATAGTCAGATGAAAAAGTGCCACAAGCATGCAATGTTGCACACATGGCACGAGGGGGCGCATGTATGTGGAGTTTGTTCACAACAGCTGAAAGGCTCTGGCACACCCATTCTCTCACTTTCTGCCTTTCTCTCTCTCTCTCAAAAATAAAAGATGCATAAACCACATGTGAAAGTTATTTTAAAATTGAATGCACGGAGCGTGGTGGCACTGATCTGAAATTCACTATGTAGTCTCAGGCTGGCCTTGAACTCAAGGCAATCTTCCTACCTTTGCCTCCTGAGTTCTGGTATTAAAGGTATGCGCCACCACGCCCAGCTCTAATGTAATGTTTAATTAAAGGAATACTGAGGGAAAATAATTACTAGCCAATCAGTGACCACAATACATGAGTAAGCTAGTAAGATTCTTGGATTAAAATTCTAATGTAGTTGGGCTTGGTGGTGCATGCCTTTAATTCCAGCACTGGGGAGACAGAGGTAGGAAGATCACTGAGTTCAAGGCTAGCCTGAGACTGCATAGTGAGTCCCAGGTCATCGTGGGCTACTGCAAGACCCTACCTTGAAAAACAAACAAACAAAAAAATTCTAATGTGAAAATCAGGATCTATGTGATATTTTCAGCAATTTCTGATAACTATTGGCATCTAGTAAAAAAGAATATTATAGAGAAGTATTCAAACCTCTGAAACACATATTTATGCACAGAAACTACTATCAACAAGTTAATAAATTCTCCAAATTAGCAGATTAGTATCACACAGGTATCTTTAAAACTACAAATTCAAGTGGATGGTGTATTTACCTATGCATATAGCAGGTCCTCATTCACCACAAAATATCGCCCCCCAAATTCCATAGATTCTTGGGGTCACTTGCTGTCTGCTTAGAGCAAACAGCGCTCACATCAAAAAGCACTATTCTAGGAAAGGAAAGCAAAGTGCGAGGCGGCCTCTCTACCAACAAGGGGAACATCTTGCTCAAGCCACAATCACCACAGGACCTTGCATTTCTAATTGTAAAAACAGGAGTTTGACTAGTCCAAATCTGTAATTTTGCGCTTTTTTTTTTTTTTTAAGGTAGGATCTCGCTGTAGCTCAGGCTGATCAATGAATTCCAATTCACTCTGTAATCTCAGGATGGCCTTGAACTCATGGTGATCCTCCTACCTCTGCCTCCCGAGTGCTGGGATTAAAGGTGTGCACTACCACGCCCAGCTAATTTTGCATTTTTTTTTTTTTATTGTTAGAAAAGTGCTGGAAGAACCATATTGAAAAACTAAAATCCCATCCTTAAGAAAAGGGCAGGGTGTTACCACCGTCCTCTAATTCAATAGGAATGGCTTAGAAAGGATTATTAAAGTATAATGAGGCTAAAATGTCTATCATCTCTTGTCAAAACACAGTATAAAAGCTACAGTAAAATAGCTGACTGAATTTTTCAAAAAATATCAAGTCCTCTAAGTCAAATTTCAAAACAGAAATGAGTGGCCAGGAGTGGTGACACACGCCTTTAATCCCAGGTAGAGGTGGGAGGATTGCCATGAGTTCAAGGCCACCCTGAGACTACATAGTGAATTCCAGGTCAGCCTGGCTAGAGTGAAACCCTACCTCAAAAAACAAAAACAAAACAAACAAAAAAAAAACACGGGGGAGGGGGAAAGGTGAGTAAAGTACATAATTAGGCAGTATTCATTCATTCTTGCTGCTTCTTTCATGCCCATGATGCTGCCTCTGACTGACAACAGCACTGCATCAGTGAGCACGTCACGTGCAGAAGACGTGCTGTCACTGGCAATGCAGCAGGCATGCAGTCCCTCCCGGCTTCCTAGGGAGGACGACTTTAAAGGGCGATGAATCTGCAGAGGTAGGAACCTTTTGCACTTCCTTAAAAGTAACAGCTTGACAAACCTCATATAATACATTGGGGAAAAAAGACATAAAGACAACCAAAAGCTATTTCAAGCAAATATTAGCACTGCTGCACTACTGGCCACTGCCGGGACTCCGACACGTGTATCTGCTGCCAAGGTTAGTAGATGGCATCTTATAGGCAAAACCACTACTGCCATCACTATACTGCATTCAAGGACTGCCAGGATATCCAGCAACCTTTGCACTTGGGGCTAGATACAACTTGGGGATGACATAGGCCACACTTTTCAGTGGACCCTCAAAGGCGTGTGTGACTTTCAGAGCTCTAAAGACTATAGTGCACAGCACCACCATGTGTTTCATTTAATTTAGTGTCACAATTGTAGTTTTTTCATAAATCTTTCATTTTTGCACTCTCAGAGTGGTGATATTTGTCACCAAGAAGGCAAAAACTGGTTCTTTGTTTGTGAAAAGACTTAACACCATAATAGTTTGGGGCTTTCATAGTAAGTAGATATAGAATGTAACTGATATTACAAGTTCATATAGATAGGGGTAGATAAAACAAAAAAAGGCTCCCTAGGGGACAATTAAAAATGATGAGAAACACTGGTTTATCCTAAACAATACAGAGTGTAATAGAGCAATGGCAATAGTGTGTATCCATGCAAAATGTGTAAGTACAAGCACCCCTCTAACACAAGCTGACCATAACATGCGGTTCTCGGTCCTTCATACAGCAATACTGCCCTAGGCAAAATACTATGCAAACACATAAGTGAACCAAAAAGTACTATGAAATCTGTTTCAACATTTTCATTTCGACTATATTACTGTTTTCACAACATTGAAGATTCAGTTAATATTTACAAGAAAGTGAAAAATCACAACTTTTGACAACTGAAATACTTACTTTCTTCCTGCATCCGGGCTAGAATCTGCACGTCAGTTACATCATTTAGCTTGTAA
This sequence comes from Dipus sagitta, assembly GCA_036346955.1. Lineage (NCBI taxonomy): Eukaryota > Metazoa > Chordata > Mammalia > Rodentia > Dipodidae > Dipus > Dipus sagitta. The sequence continues at coordinate 44,834,992 of CM070781.1, read as the reverse complement.
TTAGATCCGATTGAATCTTCATCTAATTCTGAAGCACTTAACTCACTATCTATAGAGGACTGAGGACTGAGTGGGGGATTTCTATCTGATGAATTTTTGAAGTTACCTTAAAAAGAGGGGGAAAAAAAAAATCACACCTTGGTAAGAAAAAAACAAGGTAAACATCTGTTGCAATTAACTAGACATCACATCCTTTAATTCAGTTATTACTCAGCCATTTCTCTTTGCAGAAGTCCCAAACACTGAAAATAGAAACTGTCTCACTCCTCTATGTACTGTGCCTCAAATACTGAATGTCAAGTATAGCTCATCTCTCCTCTTAGAAAGCAACTCATCTTTCAACACAGTGCCTGTGAAGTAGTCAACACTTAGGAACTATGTTAGAGGATTTCACCTTTTCACATGATAGTCACTGTTCGGCAGGTAGATGAGTTTATGATGCAGGGTTTTCTCTCCCAAGTGGAGTCATTAACACATGCCACGATTTTTATTGAAGAAAAGCATCTATTCTTAACAACAAAAGTAATTTGAGAAAAGTAGATTTAACATATAAAACAAACCAAAAAAAAAAAAAAAAAGCATGGTGCTAGTTTCTCTTACATGATGTCATGTTTACTAAAAATTCCTTTGCCAAGTTATTAACAAGGATCCAAGATGTTCTGATGTTTCATAGTGAAGGCACAAAACAGAAGAAGAAAGTAACTGGATTTTGTTAAAAAAAAAAAAAAAAAAAGTAGTCGGGCGTGGTGGCTCACGCCTTTAATCCCAGCACTTGGGAGGCAGAGGTAGGAGGATCAACGAGAGTTCGAGGCCACCTGGAGCGTACATAGTGAATTCCAGGTCAGCAAAAAAGTACTTTACCTTTCTAAACTAAAGGAGGACAGGGAGAAAGAATACACTGGTGCTGAAGTCAGCCAGCATGTTTCTAAGGAAATGCCTTGTCACAGTTTCTGTTGAAGAAAAAGCCCAAGCACTCCCACTATTCCCAACACAGCTTTATTTGAAATACTTGTTTGCCTGAGTCTTGTTTGTTTGTTTGTTTTTTGTTAGCTTGAGACACAGTTTCACTTTCTAGTGCAGGCTGGCCTTGAACTCATTATGTAGCCAAGGCTGACCTCAAACTTGTCTCCCAAGTGCTGGAATAATAAGCGAGTGCTACCTTGCCGGGCTAGTTTTCCAGAATTCTTCATAAAAAGTCAGCTCCAGCGTGAAGGCATACAAGGAGAGCAGGAAGAACACAAACATTTCGTATGTACACCATCAACGTAAGAGCACAGTGTACACGACAGGAAAAGTACTGCAAGGTCAGGCTCAAATAAAGCCTGGATTCAGTTACTTACTTTACACTTTTTAATGTGAGGGCTGAGGAGATGGTTCAGTTGGGTCCCTAGCACCCACATAACTGCCTGGCGAGCAGTCAAGACACAGAGAACTGGGATGCTTGGGTGGGCTGGCTATCTAGACTAGCTGAATCAGCAAACTCTGAGTTCAAGAGAGAGACCAGAAACCTTCTCTCAGTAAATAAGGGGGACAGAAATTAAGGAAAACAGCAGACGTCAGCCTCTGGCCTCCACATGCAACCACATGTATACACAACTTAAGTGTGCCTACAGATGCAAACATACATACACACAAACACGTACATCACACATATGCAAAACACAAAACCTACTGGGCGTGGTGGCGCACACCTTTAATGCCAGTATTCAGGAGACAGGTAGGAGGATCACTGTGACTTCAAGGCCTCCCTGAGATTACATAGTGAATTCCAGGTCAGCCTGGGCTAGAGTGAGACCCTACCTCGAAAAACCAAAAAAAAAAAAAAAAAAGCCTTTTAAATATGGTATTGTCATAGTGGAAATGAGGAGCAGGTAACCAATTTACAAAGAGCAGGGCCAATAAAGCCCTAAGAACAGGGAGTGCATAGGCTACCAACTTGAGGCGGTTAACAATACTGTAACTGTTAAGGAACTCATAGGCATGAGTTATATATAGAAAGGCAGCAGTAACTACACAACTGATAAAGAGCAAGCCCCTCAGGGACAGTGTCAGTCACAAACCCAGAGCAGAACACACTCCCCAGTTCATGGCAATCTGTTCCTCCACGTCAGTCACTGTACCTATGACTCTCAGCATGTGAACATCAAGCCTCATGCGTCCCGTGACTGCAGTCACAAAGCTTAGGAAAGCTCTTAAGAGTTACCTTCGTACCTTTCACAAGCCAAACAGGCTGAAGATAAGGATTACCCATGTAAGGAATCAAGCTTGTGGCCCCATACAACTAAACCAGATTTTAAAAGCTTGTCATTTAGAAAAACAGGTTTGGGCTGGAGAGATGGCTTAGTGGTTAAGGTGCTTGCCTGCAAAGCCAAAGGAGCCAGGTTTGAATGTCCAGTACCCACATAAGCCAAATGCACAAGGTGGCACATGCATCTGGAGTTCATTTGCAGTGGCTGGAGGTCCTGCAGTGCCATTCTCACACACACTCTCTCTCTCTCTCTCTCAAATAAATAAAAATAAACTATTAAAAACAAACAAATAGGTTTAAGCCAGGTGTGGTGGTGCATGCCTTTAATTCTAGCACTCGGGAGGAGGTACAGGTAGGAGGATCACTGTGAGTTCAAGGCCAGCCTGAGACTACATAGCGATTTTCAGCACAGCCTAGAAGCCTGGGCTAGCGCGAGACTCTATTTTGAAAAAACAAAAACAAACAAAGAAACGCAAGTTTACACATACACCATGAAAACTGTATGGAGCAGCACACTGACCTACTTTTGTACCCATATGGCCAGAACAGCATCACAATGAGATTTTTCTCTGGCTGGTTGGTTCTAAGTTTCATAAATAAAATATGCCTAAACTATTAATGAGTGAGCTATTTCCGAAGACAGGGCCAGAATGGAAAGCACTCCTTACCTGAATTTCCAGGAAGTATAAGCTGTTTGACTATAGGAGGTCTCACTGGTGTGGAGGATGGAGAGTTGAATCCACTGCTGTAAGGGCTACTGGCATTTGGGCTGTAAGGACTTGTGTAACTCATAGAGTTGAAAGGATTATTGTATAAGTTCTGCCTCTTGAGAGCTGTATTAATGAGAAAGGGGAACCAAACTTAATAAAGATATTCCCATTAATGCTTCATTAAGTCAATATCTATTTCAGTTTAAAGAAACATGGAGCCGGGCGTGGTGGTGCACACCTTTAATCCCAGCACTCGGGAGGCAGAGGTAGGGTTGCCGTGAGTTCAGGGCCACCCTGAGACTACACAGTGAATTCCAAGTCAGCCTGGACTAGAGAGACCTTACCTCAAAAAACCACCAAAAGAAAAAAAAAAAAAGAAAAGAAACATGATTAAGTGAAAAAACTACATTAATAATACCAACAAAATACTTCCATTATTCATTTTTTGTGTGTTTGTTTTGTTTTGTTTTGTTTTGTTGAGGTAGGGTCTCCTTCCAGCCCAGGCTGACCTGACACTCTGTAATTCCAGGCTGGCCTCAAATTCACAGCACTCCTCCTATCTCTGCCTCCCAAATGATGAGATTAAAGGCATGCACCACCATACCTGGCTTTGTTTCCATTATCCTAAACTGTGTTGAGCAATTAAAATAGTACTCATAGGAAACTATATAATATACGAAGTCTATCTCTTTAAGAATTGATCAAGGGCTGGGGAAATAGACCCCGGTTCAATTCCTCAGGACCCACGTAAGCCAGATGCACAAGGGGGTGCATGTGTCTGGAGTTCGTTTGTAGTGGCTGGAGGCCCTGGCGTGCCCATTTTCTCTTTCTGTCTCTTCCTCTCTCTTTCTCTCTCAAATAAAGAAAGAAATATTTTTTAAAAGCAATTGATCATTAAATTAATTCACTTGCATCTTACTGTAAAGGTTGTTCTATAAAAATTTTCTTAAAAATTTTTATTTATTTATTTGAGAGAAAGAGAGCGAGCCAGAGTTTCCAGCCACTACAAACGAACTCCAGACTCGTGCACCCCTTTGTGCATCTAGCTAACGTGGGTCCTGGGGAATTAATTGGACCTGGGTCTTTTGGCTGCGCAGACAAACACCTTAACCGCTAAGCCATCCCCCCAGCCCCTAAGTTTATTCTTTAATAACTATTATATCAATGAGTGATCTTTAAAAAGAAAGCAATTGAAATAATTGTGTCTTATTTCTGGTAATGAATATATTACTTAGGAAAAAACCTATGGGGCTGGAGAGATGGCTTAGCGGTTATGAAGCCTACGGACCCTGGTTCGAAGCTCAATTCCCTAGTATCCATGTAAGCCAGATGCATAAGGTGGTGCATGCATCTGGAGTTCGTCTGCAGTGGCTGGAAGCCCTGGTGCACCCATTTTCTCTCTGCCTCTTTCTCTGTCTGTAGTTCTCAAATAAATAAACTGAATTAAACTTAAAAAAAAAACTATGAAATAACAAATTTCAACATAAGCATTCCAATGTTTGGATTTTTAAAAATATTGTATTTTTAATTTATTTGTTACACACAAGGGGGGGGGGGGAGAATAGGGTGTGTTCCAGGGCCCTCAGCCATTGCAAATGAACTCCAGATGCATGCACCACCTTGTGCATCTACTTTACGTAGGTATTGGGGAATCGGCCCTGGGTCCTTAAGCTTCACAGGCAAGTGGCTTAACCGCTAAGCCATCTCTTCTTGCCCACTGCTTGGAATTTTGAAAAATAAAGCAATAGTGGCAACTTAAGTCAGGTTATGGTCAAAACATGGGGAAATTCCCTTTTATACATGCATAGGCACAAAGCTCCCCCCACTGAAATAGTAAGGTCTAAAAACTGTCCTACGTATACAAGATTACATAAATAGTATAACAGGCTAAGAATGCAAAAGAAATTATGTATAAGAAAACTCAATCCTGAAACTAGTATTTCTTTCTCCCATTATATTTTAGTAGCCACATCTTACTCAATATTTACAACAAGCTGGGCATGGTGGTTCACACCTATAATCCCAGGCTGAGTGAGGTGGAGGATTGCCAACCTGGTCTTCAGTGAGACCCTGTCTCAACAAAACAAAACAAAGACAAAGACAAAAACAAGGGCTGCAGAAATGGCTTAGCAGTTAAGGCGCTTGCCTGCAAAGCCAAACGACCCAGGTTTGATTCCCCAGGACCCACACACGTCAGATGCACAAGGTGGTGCATACATCTAGAGTTTGTTTGCAGTGACTGGAGGCCCTGGCATGCCCATTCTCTCTCTCTCTCTCAAATAAATAAATAATAAAATATTTAAAAAACATAAAATACTGCCATAAAGCTGTGAAGAGCCATAGGGAGGAAGAGTCAGGGGCACTTAATGGTAATAACTGAGGCACTGGAGCAGTCCTGAGAGACAGAGCGGTGACTGCACAGACCACTACAAGTGGGGAAAGTGCACGTGTGTGCTCATCTATGTGAACAAGATAAGCCAAAGCAGGGTCATGAAGAAAGGCGTGGCGCACGCCCAGGGAGCAAGGCTGAGGCAGTCTAGTATGGTAAAGAACACAGAGAAACCGCACAGCATAGAGCAGATGGGCCAAAAAAAAACCTAGAATTTCCCTTCCTCAAGGCCAGTCATAGAAATACCAAGGCCTTTCTGCCTTGGAGCTGCCCATAAAGAAAAAATTTTCTTTTGTTTTGTTTTTTCTTTATTCGAGGTAGAGTCTCACTTTAGCTCAGGCTGACCTGGAATTCACTATGTAGTCTCAGGGTGGCCTCGAATTCACGGTGATCCTCCTACCTCTGCCGCCCGAGTGCTGGGATTAAAGGCATGCGCCACCACGCCTGGCTCATAAAGAAATTTTCTGACCTACTTTATCTGTTAAACTCCTATTTCAGAAAAGGTCTTGCTCTACACTCATGAGGTTCAACGAACTTTGAAGAATGTGAACAGACAAGGCTTATTAGGGTTCCTTTCTCAGTCTATCATACTCTTCTGTCCAACTACATTTTTGTAAATTTTTTTATTATTTGAAAGCAGGGGCCAGGCATGGTGGTGGCACACACCTTTAATCTCAGCACTTGGGAGGCAGAGGTAGGAGGATCATCATGAGTTTGAGGCCACCCTGAGATTACACGTGAATTCCAGATCAGCCTGGGCTAGAAAAAGACCTTACCTCGAGAAACCAAAAAGCAGTGGGTGGAGGTGTAGGGAGAGGGAGGGAGGGCGTGAATGAATGGGCATACCAAGGCCTCTTGCTGCTGCAAATGGACTCCAAATGCATGTGTCACTTTGTTTATCTGGCTTTACATGGGTGTACTAGGAAATCAAACCCAGGCTGGCAAGCTTGGTAAGCAAGTGCTTTTAATTGTTCAGCCGTCTCTCTCCAGCCCCAATTACATTCTGACATAGCTGTCCATGCTCCAATCATGCCTATGCAATGAAGTCTCCATAAAACCACAAAGTGACCGGGTTACGACTTTCCAGTTGGCTACACACATGGAGGTTTCTGGAAGGTGGGGTGCTTGCAGAGGGCATGCTCCTGCTACTCTCCTCTGAACCACTTCATCCTTATGAGACATTGATAAACTTGTTCCCTAAGTTCTGCGAGCTGCTCTAAAAAAGTAACTAACCCCAGTAAGGGATTGTGGGAACCATGATTAGCTGGTCAGTTTACAGATGATAGCCTGGGACTGGACTAGAATAGTAAGTGTGGGGACAGTCTAGTGAGGCTTAATACTTAACTTGTGAAAATTGTCATTATATCCATGTAGACAATGGCCAACATAAACTGAAATGAATTAGAGAATACTCAGTTGATATTGGATATAGAATTGTTTGCTGGCTTATTGGGGCAGGGGGCTTCCTCATACTTTGAGGTCACTGAAGTCTTCTGTGTCGATTACTGTGGGATGAGAACTGAGGAAAATTGTTTTTTCCCATACCTCCAAATGCTCACAGTCCAACTATATCACCAACATCTGCCCAAGGGGATCTTCCATTCACTTTTGGCCCTATCAACCCACATTCCAAACAAATAAATACAAGCAAAATCTTTCCAAAATGCAAATCCAGCTGTCTTGCCAATTATATACCACATCACACTTTTATATGCAATTTCAATTATTTCCCAAATACCCTTGGAATACAACCTGAAATCTTTAATATGACTTACAGAACTGAGCAAAGCCTGGGTCCTCCAGATCTTTCTGGTCTTACCTCATCTCTCTCCTTTCCTTCCCCTCCCCTTCTCCAGCCACCCTGGCTTGTCCCCTTAGCTGCAGAACCTTTGCATATGCTGCCTGTTCTCTTTGGAATGCCCAAGTCCTCCCTACTTTTTCCTTCCCCCTTAGCACACATGAGCTTTTTGGTTCTGTATCTTGAGGACTCAGGTCAACATCACTTCCTGAGAGAAAAATGTCTACTTCTCTGTTTGCAGGCATCTTGTGCACACATATGGAGAGGGCAAAGGAGAATACTGGATGATCCCCATGGCTCTTCCATGTGGTTTCCTTGAGATGGAGTCTCTCCATGAACCTGGAGCTGCCATGTCTTCTGTCTGACTGGCTGATCAATGAGCCCCAGAGATTTTCCTATCTCTGCCACCCGCAGGGCTGGGGTTACAGGCACATGGCCATGCCTGGCTGTTCACATGGGTGTTAAGGACAGAACTTGGGCTGTCTCAGTCCGTCTCAGGCCCTCATGCTTGTGTGGCAAGTGCCCTTATATTCTGAGCCATTTCCTCAGACCTGAAAATCAACCTCTCTTTTTCTTTCTTTCCTCTGACCATGATATATATATATATATATATATATATATTTTGGTTTTCCAAGGTAGGGTCTCACTCTAGCTCAGGCTGACCTGGAATTCACTATGTACTCTCAGGGTGGCCTCGAACTCTTGGCGATCCTCCTACCTGTGCCTCCCGAGTGCTGGAATTAAAGGCATGTGCCATCAAGCCCGGCTTCTTCTTCTTCTTTTTTTTTTTTTTTTTAAGTAAGAGATAGAGACAGCTTCAGAGCACAACTGTAGAAACAATTCATTTTGAAAACTGCATAAAGGCTTTTTTAAAAAAAAAAATGTGTGTGTATGTTTAAATTATTTTATTTTTATTTATTTAAGAGCAACAGACAGAGAGAAAGAAGCAGCTAGATAGAGAGAGAATGGGAGCACCAGGGCATCCAGCTACTGCAAACAAACTCCAGATGCATGAGCCCCCTTGTGCATCTGGCTTACGTGGGTCCTGGGGAATGGAGCCTCGAATCGGGATCCCTAGGCTTTACATGCAAGCGCTTAAGCACTAAGCCATCTCTCCAGCCCCATAAAGGCTTTTTGGAAAGGGCTTCTTTACACAGAGGTAAAACTTGGACTGTCAAACAGATTCAGATTCAGATTCAGCAGCTCTGCAATTACTTCCTGTAAGTAACTGTATATAACAACCATTGCTCCTTACAGCCAAACAGGCCTCTGCATAACCAGCTTAGCTGTTTACCTAGTCTGGCCCCTGCTCCTTGGGCCATTGTCATCATAAACTCTAACTAAAGTAGGCAGTTTTAAGCACATACCTACTAATCAAATACAAAGTATCAAAACAAGAAAAAAACATACTCAAGATTACTAATAATGCATCAATCCTTTACTATACGAACATTTAGGAAACAGTGAGTCAGTCTTAAGAGACGCACTGAGTGAGACACTAAGAAAAAAGCAGTAATGTTTCTCCTGCATTTCTACCCAAACTGGCATGCTATACTGAATGTCATAAACAGCCACAGACACATTCTGTCAGCTTGGTGAATGCTACTAAACAAAAGAAAAAAATACATAAGCATTTTAAGATGGCAAGTTAAAAAAAAAAAAAAAGGAAAAACAAAAGGAAAAATCTACCAAGAATGGCAAATGACTACATCATTGTGCTTTATTCAGTGTGTGTGTGTGCGCGCACGCGCATGTGTACGGGTGCACCTATGCCATGATGCACATATAGAGTTTAGAGGAGGACCTCAGAGAGTCAATTCTCTTCTTCCACCTTTCTTCAGACAGGGACTCTCTTGTTTGGCTGCTAGGAAGTTCAGTCTAGCTGGCTCACAAGCTTTGGCTCCTGGCTCCAGCTCCGCTGCCGTACGTGCACCATGTGCACCGGGACTGTGGACACATGCATCCCTTAGTGCGTGGCTTTACTTGGCTGCTGGGAATTGAACTTGGGTCAGATCAAACACCCTTAACTATTGAGCCATCTCCTCACCAGTCATTCCATCATTCTTGTAAAGAAACTGAACCCACAGAACTAAATAATGTGAAGAGCCACAAGTGCTTGAGTGAGGTCTCTGGTTCTCCACCTGTATCTTATCTCACTCTTCCCCTTTGACTCCCACAAGGTCTCATCATGTAGCCCTGGCTGGCCTGGAACTCCTGAGTGATCTCTTGCCTCTACCTCCCAAGTACTATGATTATCAGCATGTGCCACCATACCTGATTATCTGCTTGTATCTTTTTTTTTTAAGTATTTTTATGTATTTATTTGAGACAGACAGACAGACAGACAGACAGACAGACAGAAATAAAGAGTGAGTATGGGTGCACCAGGCCCACCTGCCACTGCAAACAAACTCTAGTTGCATGCACCACTTTGTGCAATTGGATTTATGTGGGTACTGAGGAATCCAACCCAGGCAACCAGGCTTTGAAAGCAAGAACCTTTAACCTCTGAGCCATCTCTCCAGCCCTGCTTGTGCCTTTCTAAACAATCCATTTTCCAAATCATAGATGACTTCAGATGACATAAAACAAACTTTTTTTCCGAGGTATGGTCTAGCTCTAGCCCAGGCTGACCTAAGTAATCTCTGATCACTAAGTAATCTCAGGGTGGCCTTGAACTCTTGGTGATCCTCTTACCTCTGCCTCCCGAGTGCTAGGGTTAAAGGCATGTGCCACCACACCTGGCTTAAGCATTAAAATTTTTTTTTTGATAGTTGTATTAGAAATATATATAATTCGTAACTTCACAGATATCATTCCTTAGAGTGAGACAAAATAAAAATGAGACTTTAAAAATACTATTAAGTGACCATTATGGATTGCAGAAAATACATTGAACCCAGCTTGATCAGCCCTCCAATGTGGACTGAAGGACCATCAGCTCTCAGGAGTCCTCCAGGCCTTTAGTGCCAGATTGGGACTGCTAAAGCATCCAACCTCATGGAGGGAGCTGCTACTACCCAGTTCTCTGGCTTTCTGGCCTGCAGACAACCATTGTTGGATTACCTGCCCAGTCTGTATCCTGTAAATTAATCCAATAATCCCCTTCATAATACAAAAAAAAAAAAAAAAGGCTATTAAGTGATGGGGTAGTATGCATAGTGAGACTGTCTTCCTAAATATGTACCGTTCAGTATTTATGTTTTGTGACTGAAGAAAACAAAGGATGTATTTACAAATAAAATCACAGACATACCTGACATAGTTTGATCAAGTTTGTGGATAAGAGACTTTTTAGCACACTCAACATCAGGACTTGGGTAATCCAAAACTTGCCTGCACCAAACCAATGGACTAACGGATTTCTGCATCGGTGTAAGTTTTTTCTTTGGTGACGAATACAGCCTAGAAGAAAAAGGAAAGGGCAACAGTGATTATTAAGTAGTGAATTTTATAGCAGGGATCTTTAAGGTACACATTTAAATTAAGACAGGTAGTAAAAGTGATGGGGTATGTTTAAAGTCACCATATTTACTTACTGTACAAGAAAATGATACCATAATAAACATCAACCCAAATCTCAAGCACTAAATGAATCCAAATAAGAAATGCCTAGGGCTGGAGAAATGGCGTAGCGGTTAAGCACTTGCCTGTGAAGCCGAAGGACCCCAGTTGGAGGCTCGACTCCCCAGGACTCACATTAGCCAGATGCACAAGGGGGCCCACGCGTCTGGAGTTCGTTTGCAGTGGCTGGAGGCCCTGGAGCGCCCATTCTCTATCTATCTCTATTTGCCTCTTTCTCTCTCTGTCTGTCACTCTCAAAATAAATAAACAAATAATTTAAAAGAAAAGAAATGCCTAAAATGTGTCTTCTTTTCCGCTTTACTCTCGTAACTTGAACTATGGTGAAACATTTTTCTTTACACTTGTGTACTGTGTCATGCAGCTCCATTGTTAAATCTAATCCAGAAAGCTGAAGAGATCCCCTCCCATTCCTCTACCTACCCTTCTGACCCCTACAACCCACCAGACCCATTATCACTGATATGTCTAAGAAAAGCCATACTTCAAATCCTTAGTACAAACTACTTAGGAAATTACTCTGGTTTTAGAAGGAAAAAAAGGATGGACTTCTATAAGCTTTTGGAGAAGGTATACATAAGGGAAAAGCAGAAGTAATGAGACAGACTTAAATTTTCATATTGTAGTTTTTTCTCAGATTAATCCAGACTATGTGAGCTGCTGATAATTATCTCGATTGACTCCATATGAAAAATGTGAGTAACTGATATCTAACAAACAGTTTGCAAATTAAAACATTTAAAAGTGGAATTTATAAAGATGAAGGAAACAATATATATTTTTTTGTTGTTTTTTCGAGGTAGAGTCTCACTATAGCCCTAGGCTGACCTGGAATTCCCTATGTAGTCTCAGGGTGGCCTCGAACTCATAGCGATCATCCTACCTCTGCCTCCCAAGTGCTGGGATTAAAGGCGTGCGCCACCATACCCAGCTCACAAAAAAATGTATGTATTTACAGATGTCTCAAGAAGCATTTTACTTTAATCAACTTAAGACAAAAATATGAAGTTCTGTTTTAGTGTAAATACTTATTTATTGGTTTTTCAAGATAGGGTCTTGCTCTATTAATACTTAAATAATTATATTTCCATAATTCCAGATTAAACAAATACTTCCATAAGTAGTGTGAACCTTTCAACCCTCTCTCTCCTGTTTAAGAACTTAAACCTTCCATTTGCATTTTGCTTTGATCAAGATAATCAAGACTGGGCTGGAGAGATGGCTGAGAGGTTAAGGAACTTGACTGCAAAGCCGAAGGACCTAGGTTTAATTCCCCAGGAGCCACATAAACCAGATGCACAGAGTGACGCATGTGTCTGGAGTTCGTTCACAGCAGCTGGAGGCCCTGGCACGCCCATTCTCTATGCCTCTTTCCCACAAATAAATAAAAATTTTAAAAAATTAAAAAAAAAGATAATCAAGACTGCACAGGTTAAGGGCTATCTGAGTCACAGTCCATATTTACCTGGACAGAAACACGGAGTTTATGAACAATTCAAAACGTCATCAATGAGGTTCATTCTCTTTCAGATTTGAATACCACCAAGGTTTCACTTCTAATCTTCCTCCGTAACCCTACTATAATGGTCACTACAAACTGACACTGTTAGCAAACAACCTCTATTAATGAATAACGAACATTAATAAAACTGCTGTTATGTCTTTTTCATAAGGTAGGTAGTAAGGGTAAGGGAGGGTCTTGCTCTAGCTCAGACTGACCTGGAATTCACTATTTAGTCTCAGGATAGCCTCAACCTCACTGCGCTTCTCCTGCCTCTGCCTCTACCTCTGGAGTGCTGGGATTAAAGGCCTGTGTGCCACCACACCTGGCTCTTTTTCACTTTTTAATTTGCAACTTACACTGAATGGTTTATATGTCCACCCATCTCATAGGGACTGAGTATATGGCTACAGAACTCATGTTAAAAAGTACAAGAAACAGGGCTGGAGAGATGGCTTAGCAGTTAAGGCATTTGCCTGCAAAGCTAGAGGACCTCAGTTCAATTCCCTAGGACCCACATAAGCGAGACGTACAAGGTGGCCATGCATCTGGAGTTCATTTGCAGTGGCTGGTGGCCCTGGCACGCCCATTCTCTCTCTCTCTAGTAAATAAATAAAATTAAAAAGCACAAGAAACAGGCAGTTAAAGGTGCTTGCTTCCAAAGCCTGCCAGCCCCGATTCAATTCCCTAGTACACACATAAAGCCAGATGCATAAAGTGGCGCATGTGTCTGGAGTTCATTCACAGCAGCAAGAGGTCCTTGGGTGCCCATGCTGTCTTTCTCCCCCCGCTCCGAATAAATAAGTAAAAAATACTTAAAAAAACATGACTGTAAGTACCTTTTTGTTGTGTTTAGTAGGATATGAATTACTCCATTTATTATAAACTAAATAATTTCTTTTTCATTTTTTGAGAAAGGGTCTCACTCTAGCCTAGGCAGACCTGGAATTCACTAGGTAGTCCCAGGGTGGCCTCAAACTCATGGTGATCCTCTACCTCTGCCTCCCGAGTACTGGGATTAAAGGTGTGCACAATCACACCTGGCTTATAAATACCTTTTTAAGTGTATCAAGTTTTATTAACATAAAAGTGTACAAATGTAAGAAATGATAGCAATCTTCCCCCTTGCTGAAACTAACCCCCAAGTTACTGACAGTTGGACTGTGACTCCAATGTCCTTGTACATCTAACGTGATGCAGACAAGTCACTGACACTGGTGCAGCCCAAAATGCTTGCTACAACACAAATATGACGCTGTAGTACAGTTCTCTGTCAGTTTCCTTTTGCTCTTAGGATAATTTCTGCCAAAAATGGTCCCCACAGCCCTGGAGAACTGACTGATGAGAACTGTTGCAGCACACTTTTGGTGACACCCCTCACCTTCCTCTACAACCCAAGCCTCACACATTTGTTCTTGGGTCATGTCATTACCCTTACCTAAAACAAACATGGTTCCCTTATTCACCTCAGCCCCGCAGCTGGGTGGTGGGAATATGAAATGTCCCTCAGACTCCTCTGTATGAACATGTCAGCTCCAGCTGGAGGCCATGTTTGGCAAGTTTGTGGACCTTTAGGAGGCAGAGCCTTGATGGAGGGCGTGTGCTACTAAGGGCAGGCCCTGGGGTATTACGGTCCAGTCCCAGTTGGTGCTTTTACACTCTTCTTCCTCCACGCTGATGTGAAAGTATGACCGCAGGCTGTCTGCTCCTGCCGTGCTTTCTCTGCATGGCAGACTTCCCCTTGAAACTGAACCCAAATCAACCCTTTCCTTCCATAAGCTGCTCTGTGGGACTTTGTCCTAGCAACCAGGTAACTGAGACACCTGCCCAATTTCATTCAGGGCATTCCTACTTTCTCATGGGTGTCAGCTTAAAAACACCAATTCTTCAGGAAAATACTGAATGTCTTTAAAAAGACTATACATTAGGTGCCCAATTAGGTATAACATTCTGAAGTGAGGTATTTTAAAGAAGTACTTTTGTAAATGTTTAGATACATCACAGCTTATAAAAAAGGAAATACCATTCCTAATCCCCATTCTCAGTATTCATTTTTATCTGTTTGATTTTTTTCAAGTTGGTATTATAATTCAAAAAGAGATAATTTTTAAAATGTGCTAAGAGAAAAAAAATGTTACAACACAACCTGGACTAAAGTGAGACCCTACCTCGAAAAACCAAAAAAAAAAAAAAAAAAAAAATGCTACAACATGGATGAACCTCAAAAACATTATGCTAAGTAAAAGAAGTCAGTGACAAAACACCACATGCTGTATGATACCATTTATATGGAAAGTCTGGAATAGCAAATCTATAAAAAAAAACAAAGATTAGTGTTGCCTAGTGATGGGAGAGGAGAGGGAGAGAACAGAAATGGGAAGTGACTACTTATAAGCGCCAGGTTTCCCTTGAGTGTTGGGAATGTCCTAAAACTATGTCATAGTAATGGTTTTACAATTGTATAAATGATACTGGAAATCAATGAACACTAAAAACCAAATATAGTATATAAATTATATCTCATAAGAACTGTATAAAATAAATTGGTTCTTCTAGATATAATTCTTTCCCTTAGAATATTACAAAGGAATCAAACACTTTCAAATATAACTTATACACATGGTTAAATATGGAAAGAACTACTAGAAATGTAATTAAGAACATTCCATTTCTAGGCTGGGCATGGTGGCACACACCTTTAATCCCAACACTCGGGAGGCAGAGGTAGGAGGATTGCCGTGACTTTGAGGCCGCTCTGAGACTACATAGTGAATTCCAGGTCAGCTTGGGCAACAGTGAGACTCTACCTTGAAAAACCAAAATAATAATAATAATAATAATAATAATAATAATAATACTCCATTTCTTACAGGAAAATGGCTCGGTGGTAAAAGGCGTTTGCTCCAGAAGCCTGGACACCAAACTTCTATCCGCACCATCCACAAATTGACACACATGACTGCAATCCCAACAGCCTGTGGCAATGGGAGGTGAACTGGGGAGAATCCTGAAGCTTGTGGGCTGGCTAGTCTCACCCTTCCAGCAGCAATACAACAAGAGAACCTATCTCAAATCTGGAGTGTGGGGCTGAAGAAGTGGCTTAGTGGTTAAGGAGCTTGCCTGCAAAACCTAAGGACCCAAGTTCGATTCCCCAGGACCCATGAAAGATAGATGCACAAGCACAAGGGAGCGCATGTGTCTGGAGTTCATTTGCAGTGGCTGGAGGTCCTGGCATGCTCATTTTCTCTCTCTTCTCTCTTTTCCTCTCTCTGCTTCCTTCTCTTCTCTCAAATAAAAAAGCTGCAGTGCGGTAGGAGGCCCAATACCCTGAGGCTGTCCTCTGACCTCCACGTGGTGCTGTGGCACACAAATCTTGGAACGCATATGCAGTTCACACTGACACATCAGAGAACAGGAACGGTATGAAGTCAACAATATTTAGTCACATTTTGGATCATGCCACATGTATAATAAGGATAAAAATAATTAAGAATATAACTATTTTCAGTGTTGTAACTCTTAGTAACAGATGTTAACAAATGTAAGAGGTAATAGCAACCTCTCCCCTTGCTGAAACAAGTCCCTAGTTACTTAGTTTGGATTGTGTCTCCTGAATGTTCTATACACATGCAGGCATGTTATCAGTTGGCAGAAACAGGAAAGAAGATTGTAGTTACTTGGCTGAATTTTTGGTAACTACATTAATCACGTCTCACAACATAGTCAGCTAAGAACATGCTACTGAAGCTACTAAAGACAACAAAAGAATAAGCTTGATTTATGGTGAAATAACAACTATGGTGATTGGAGAGATGGCTCAGCAGTTAAGGCTCTTGCCCACAAAGCCCAAGGACCCAAGTTTGATTCCCCAGTACCCATGTAACATCAGACACACAAGGTGATGGATGCATATGGAGTATGTTTGTAGTGGTTGGAGGCCCTGACATGACTATCTTCTCCCTCTCTTTCTCTCTTGATTTTAATCAGAGAGAGAGAGAGAGAGAGAGAGAGAGGGAGGGAGGGAGAGAACTGATGCACCAAGGCCTCCAGCCACTGCAATCAAACTCCAGATGTGTGGGCCACCTTATGCATCTGACTTATGTGGGACCTGGAGAGTCGAACATGGGTCGTTAGGCTTCACAGGTAAGCACCTTAACTGCTAAGCCATATCTCCATCTGCCTCTTTCTCTCTCTCTCTCTATGAAATAAATACTAAAACTACTAAAATTGTTATTGAAATAAAAGTCTTGAGACGGTTACAAATTAAAAAAATATTTTTATTTGTTTACAATCACAGAGAGAACTAGAGACAGAGAAAGAATAGGCAAACAATAAATAAATAAATTGATAAATTAATTAATTAACAGAGCCAGGCATGGTGGTGCATGCCTTTAATCCCATCACTCAGAAGGCAGAGGTAGGAGGATCGCAGTGAGTTCAAAGCCACCCTGAGACTACATAGTGAATTCCGGGTCAGCCTGCCCAGAGTGAGACCGTACCTCAAAAAACAAAACAAAACAAAACAAAAATTAACAAACTTTCTTAGTCAATATAGCAACAGTAACTATTACTACATACATTCTTGTCAAAGCTTACTAAATGCTAAGCATCATAATGTTTTAAAACCTTCATAACTGGGGTTAGGGAAATGGCTTAGCGGTTAAGCGCTTGTCTGTGAAGCCTAAGGAGCCCGGTTCAAGGCTCGATTCCCCAGGACCCATGTAAACCAGATGTACAAGGTGGCCCATGCGTCTGGAGTTCATCTGCAGTGGCTGGTGGCCCTGACACAGCCATTCTCTCTGTATCTATCTGCCTCTGTCTGTTGCTCTCAAATAAATAAACAGAAATTAAAAAAAAAAAAAACCCTTCATAACCAACCTATGAGATAGGGACTAATACAATTTCCATTTTAAGATGAAAGCACTGAGAACCAGTGACATAAGTTGCCTGTCCAAGGTGACACAGCTATTAAGTGGGAAGCTCAAATACCCCAGAACCAGTACTCTAAGAATGAGAAAGATCTGAGTCAGACTTCAATATAGCAATCATCTTTACAATTGTGTTTCCTGCTCACTTATTTATTTATTTATTTATTTATTTGACAGAAAGATGGGGGGAAGAGAGAGAGAGAGAGAGGGAGAGAGAATGGGCACGCCAGGGCCTCCAGCCACTGCAAAGGAACTCCAGATGCATGTGCCCCCTTGTGTATCTGGCTAACATTGGTCTTGGGGAATCGAACCTGGGTCCTTTGGCTTCGCAGGCAAATGCCTTAACCGCTAAGCCATCTCTCCAGCCCTCCTGCTCACTTTTCATATAAGCCATTGAGAAGGGGATAGAGTTAGGGTGACTGGACACCTGAATGTGAAAAGTGCAGGAAAGTCTGTACTTGCTAGAAATCTAAGATGATCTGATTTCTTATCTCTTGCCTAGTGCCCCAGACCTATTTTTCCACAGTCAGCACTCCTCCTGGGAGGGAGGTCTTTCATTGGATTTAAACATTATGGCTGGTCAAGTTCAGCTCCGGGAACTTGGTGCCAGAGCTAATCTCTTCCTTAGACAGCCCCTAGCTAACCACATGGCTGCCCTCTGGTTCACCTGAGCCAAAGGCAGCCTCCACTATAAGGTTATAAATACCTTTGCAAGGGGAGGGCAGGCTCTGGGATCACTTGGGAACTTCCAGCTGTGGGTGAGTTTCTCCTAGGCTGGGCCTGGGCTGGGAGCCCCCTAAGCCCTTACTCTCCCCAAGGGCTCCTTTATCCCCTCCAGCTGCCCACATGGCAGGAGCTCCTGGAACTTTCTTTTCTCTTTTCTTTCCACACTTTTTCCCCAGGCCCTCCACGTGGGAATCTCTAGCCACATGGGTACCTTTCCTTGGCTCTACTTGCCTCAAGAAATATAGTAATAATTATCCTTCTCAATTTTCTTTTTTATTCAATTCTTTGACTAAAATTAGAAACAAACATAAGGGTTGGGGTTCAAGGACATTCCTAGACACTTACACCCTATTACACCATGTCAACTATAAAACATAAAACTGTAACTAAGCCCAGTATTAGATAAAAAATCCCAACTCGGGCTGGAGAGAGATGGCTTAGTAATTAATGTGTCTGCCTATAAAGCCAAAGGACCAAAGATTCAATTCCCCAGTACCCACATAAGCCAGATGCACAAGGTGGCACATGCATCTGGAGTACATATGCAGTGGCTGAAGGCCCTGGCGTGCCAATTCTCTCTCTCTCAAATAAATAAAAATTTTAAATAATCCTAATTCAACTAAGATAAATAGCATATGTGCATATACACATAAATAGTCTTTCTGAACTTTTTTTTTCCTTTTTTTTGGTTATTCGAGGTAGGGTTTCACTCTAGCCTGGGCTGACCAGGAACTCACTCTGTAGTCTCAGGGTGGCCTCGAACTCATGGTGATCCTCCTACCTCTGCCTCCCGAGTGCTGGGATTAAAGGTGTGCGCCACCAGGCCCAGTCTTCTTTCTGAACTTTTAGTGCACTGATTAAGTGCATTTTACTATTCGATTTGGCCAAACTTCCTGACTAAAGGGCATTATTTATTTGAATGTATATTGTGGCATGAACTTTAAGAATAAACTGAAGGGCTGGAGAGAGAGATCAATGGTTATGGTGCTTGCCCACTCTGAAAATAAAGAGTGAATTCCAGGTCAGTCTGGGCTAGAGTGATATCCTACCTCGAAAAACCAAAAAAGAAGAAGAAAAAAAGAAGAGCCAGAGCCAGAGAGGAAGAGTGCTCTGAGACATCTTTCAGACAGGACATGGCTGCTGCACTTGTGGGTTCACAGGGGCTGCTATTACCTGTACGAGACCTGAATGGCACCAGGCCCGTCAACATTCCATCAAGGATGAGGGAGGAGGCCAAAAAGAAGACACTGAAATAGAAGGGGGACAAGCTGGAAAGAAATTCAGTGGAAGGAGGACAGAGGAAAGGGAAAAAAGACTATGGTAACAGGAAGGGATTGTAGTGAAAATACGCCATGCGCATGCTTGAAAATGGTCAAGAAAAAGTTTTAAAATTGGGCTGGGCCAGCCAGGTGTGGTGGCACATGTATTTAATCCCAGCACTTGGGAGGCAGAGGTAGGTGGATCACTGTGAGTTCGAGGCCACACTGAGACTACATAGAAAGTTTCAGGTCAGCCTGAGCTACAGTGAGAACCTACCTCGAAAAACAAAAGTTAAAAAGGTGGGCTGGAGTGATGACTCAACGCAAAGCCTAGGTCCAAGTCCCGGGACCCACGTAAAACCAGCGGCACAAAGTAGTGCACACATCTGGAGTTTGTCTGCGTTGGCTAAAGGCTCTGGTGCACCATATATTCTCATTCTCTCTCTGCTTGCAATTTTTTTTAAGTTTAAAATTAAAATATGAAGCCAGGCATGGTGGTTCATGCCTTTAATCCCAGCACTCAGGAGGCAGCAGGAGGAGGATCACCTTGAGTTTGAGGCCACCCAGAGACTACATAGTGAATTCCAAGTCAGCCTGAGCTAGAGTAAAACCCTACATTGAAAAACAAACAAAAATTTAAATATGAAAACATTTTCAACTTTATTTCTCATTTCTCTAACAACCTTCATTCCAGTGTGTTCACACGCCTTTCTGCTAACCTACTCAAATGCAGGACTCGCTCTTTTTCCTGTGTCTTTTGATTGTCAGATAGCAATAGTCTTCCATGTGGCCCCAACTCCAAAGAAACCTTTTTTTTTTTTACTTCCCCCTGAATCTTACAATATGCACACCAAAATACCCCCTAAATATCTATGTTTATGCCCATAGTGTTGCTCTTAACTTCTGGTTAGAGAAGATTCTCTTTTCAGATAGCAGTGACTACTTACTAGGGAGACGCAAAGCTCATCATTGTGCTGAAAAGAAGTGACAGAGTGTTTACCAATAAATAAGACATCCCCATCACACCCTCTGAGGCTCAGGGACCATTGAAGTGGCAGAAAGAACATTAAGAGTCAGAGGATGGGGAGGAATGCTTTGGAATGCTGTCTTCTGGACATTAAATGGTCAGTACATTCATGACCTTACAGAGGCTATTATCACCCGCACAAAACTTATAGATGGTGGAGAGCCAAAAGAAAAAATATCATGTACACGCCTTTAATCCCAGCATTTGGGAGGCAGAGGTCAAAGGGTCACTGTGAATGCAAGGGCAGCCTAAGACTACATACATTACTGTGACAGAGGCGTGCTCAGCACTGCAATATCTCTATCACACCTTCCAAGGCTCAGGGTCCATTGCCGAAGAGGTGGCGGAAAGAATGTAAGAGCCAAAGGAAGGGTAGGACTCTTTACAACGTGCTCCTCCAGACACAAAATGGCCTGGACATCCATTATCTCACAGTGCCTGACACTACCTATACAAGACCATCATAATAGGAGGAAAAGATCATGACATCAAAATAAAAGAGACTGATTGAGAGGGGGAAGAGGTATGGTGGAGGGTGGAGTTTCAAAGGGAAAGTGGGGAGAGGGAGGTAATTATGATGCGTTACTGTTTACAATTATGGAAGTTGTCAATAACAAATAATAATAAAATTAAGCCGGACGTGGTGGTGCATGCCTTTAATCCCAGAACTCAGGAGGCAGAGGTAGGAGAATTGCCATGAGTTCGAGACCACCCTGCAACTACATAGTGAATTCCAGGTCAGCCTGAGCTAGAGTGAGACCCTGCCTCGAAAAACCAAAATAAATAAATTAATTAATTAATCAAATTAAAAATAAAATAAATTGCATGCCAAGTACAAAAAAAACCTCAAAGGTGGGCTGGAGAGATGGCTTGATAGTTTAGTGGTTAAGGCACTTGCCTGTGAAGCCTAAGGACCCAGGTTTGATTCTCCAGGACCCAGGACCCATGTAAGAGACACACAAGATGGCACATGCCTCTCAAGTTGGTTTGCAGTGGCTAAATGCCCTGACACACCCATTCTCTCTCTCTCTCTACCTCAAATAAATAAAATATAAAATTTTAAAAAATAGCCAGGCGTGGTGGCACACACCTTTAATCTCAGAGCAGGAGGTTGCCCTGAGTTAGAGGTCACCCTGAGACTACATAGTGAATTCCAGGTCAGCCTGGGCTAGAGTGAGACCCCTACCTCAAAAAAAAAAAAAAAAAAAAATTCTTCCTTAAGCTGGGCATGGTGGCACATGCCTTTAGTCCCAGCACTCGAGGCTACGGTAGGATCGCCATGAGTTCGAGAACACTCTGAGAATATATAGTGAATTCCAGGTCAGTTTGGACTAGAGCAAGACCCTACCTTCGAAAAACAAACAAGAAAAAATCTTCCTTACATTATATCAAAATTTGCCTGCCTTTACTTGAGGGTACATGCATCTGGAGTTTGTTTGCAGTGGCTGGAGACCCTGGTGTGCCCATTCTCTGTTTCTCTCTTCCTTCCCTCCCTCCCACCCAATCTCTCTGCCTTTCTGTCTCAATAAAGAAAAAAAATGTTAAAATAAATAATTTTAAATGGATAAACTTTGAAGACATATGCTAATGAAGTAAACCAAACAGAAGGTCTAGTATCATGGTCCCATCCATACAAAAATAACATCAGTTACTTTTTCACTGATGAAATATCTGACAGCAGTAACTTCCGGGAGGAAAGCATCATTTTGGCTCACAATTTCAAGGGTCTCAGTCCGTCAGGGCACAGAAGACATGGCAGGAGCATCGCAGCTCAGGGCAGCAGGAGTGTGCATGCGCAGCTGTTCATACAGCAGCAGACCTACTTGTGCCAGCGAGGCTGCACCTTCCTAAACCCCCCCCCCCCAGTCCACCAGCTGGAGAGCAACTGCTCAAGATGAATGGTGGCAATACCCGCACAATCTGAGTATACTTAATGCTAACGAGCTATACTTGTAAAAACGACTAGCACTGAGGACTAGGGAGATAGCTCAGTCTTACAGTTGCTTGACTGCAAAGCTTGCCAACCTGGGTTCAATTCCCAAGTCACCCACAAAGCTAACCAAGTATTCATTTGCAGTGACAAGAGACCCTAGGTTACACATATATGCAAATAAAGTAAAATGAAAAAAAAAAAGTTTAAACAACACAGGACTTTGTTATATATATTTTACCATAATAACAAAATGGAAGTAACACTAACTCAAAATTACTCAAATTAAATGACTAAACACCTTATGCAATGTGTATAAAACATGCCTGAACAATAGTGACTTGTAGTATTTTACCAGGTCTGGCGCCCTTCTTGGCTGAGTTTTAAATTTTTATTTATTTACTTTTTTTGAGACTGGTCTCCTGAGCTCACTAAGTAATCCACCCAGCTCAACTTTCTAAGTACATGGGACTACAGGAATGTTCCACCACACCCTGCTTCCTTATTACTTTAGCATCTCCATTTAGAAAACAAATCTTCCAAAGATATAATCAGTGAATGACTACTAGACTATTCAAATAAGCAGTGATAATTATACAAATTACATAGCTTTATTGCTTGGACTTCTCAAATAAAATTATGGGCAATATTCCCCAGGACCCATGTAAGCCAGATGCACAGGTGGCACAAGCTAACACAGTTTGTCTGTAGTGCCCAAAGGCCCTGACCTGTCCATTCTCTTTCTCTCATTATCTCCCTCTTTCTCTCTCTCTTTCAAATAAATAAGTTTTAGGGCTGAAGACATGGCTTAGCAGTTAAGGTGCTTGCCTGCAAAGCCTAAGGACCCATGTTTCCATGTTTTACTCTCCAGATCCCATGTTGGCCAGAAGCACAAATGTTGCACATGCCCACTAGGTGCCACAAGGGTCTGCAGTTGGACTGCAGTGGCTGAGGCCCTGACATGCCAATTCTCTATCTTTCCCTCTTTCTCTCTCTCTAAAATATAAAAATTAATTCAAAAAATTAAAAGAAAATTAAAATACAACATACAGTATGGAGAACATTTTTTAATTTTATTGTTTATTTATTTAGGTTTTTTTCAAAGCAGGGTCTAGACCAGGCTGACCTGGAGCTCACTCTGTAGGCCCCCAGGCTGGCCTCTAACTCAGAGATTCACTTACCTCTGCCTACCAAGTGCTGGGGTTAAGATTAAGCATGTGCACCACCACCCCTGCAACACTTGTATATCATATGTCATACAGAATTTGTATCTAGAGCCTGGCATGGTGGCACATGCCTTTAACTCCAGCACTCAGGAGGCAGAGGTAGGAGGATCACCATGAGTTTGAGGCCACCCTGAGACTACATAGTGAATTCTAGGACAGCCTGGACTAGAGTGAAACTCTACCTTGAGGGAACCCCCCCCCCAAGAAAAAACAGAATTTGTATCTAGAATCTACAAAGAACTGACAACTTTACAATATAAAGGCAAATAGCCTCATTGGAAAATAGGAGAAGAGCGGAGGGGACAAAGCTCAGAGGCAAACCGCTTGCCTAGCATACACAAGGCACTGAGTTTAAAGAGAGAGGGAGATGTACCAAGGGTTGAAAAGATTTCTCTAAAACGGATACAAACATGGCCAAACACATGCAGAAATACAAAATAAAGATGCCAAACATCATCAGTCATTAGAGAAAAGGGAATGAGAACCAAAATGAGACACCAACAAATGGCTATAATAAAAAAGACAAGTAAGTATTGCCGAAGATGTGGGAAAATTACAATCCTCCTCATACATCGCTTGTAGAAATAAAAAACAGTACAGCCACAATGGAAAACAATCTAGTAGTTTCCCAAAAAGTTAAACATGGTGATACTGAAGGAGGATAGGAGAAAGTTAGCTTTTTTTTTAAAGGCAATTTTAGTTAGAGATTGAGGCCCAAAGAGAGAACCAGTAGATGCTACCCCCACATGCCATCTCACCCTGAAGTGAGAACAACTCCTAGGCGGGCGTGGTGGCACACGCCTTTAATCCCAGCACTCAGGAGGCAGAGGTAGGAGAACCACCTTGAGTTCAAGGCCACGCTGAGACTACAGAGTGAATTCCAGGCTAGCCTGGGCTAGAGACCAAACTCTACCTCAAAAAAAAAAAAGGAACAGAACTCTTGGCACACTGGAACTGGAGTCTGATCAACACTGATCTACAGCGCCCTCTGCTGCCCACAGTCTAGCACTACCCAGACAGACTGCCCAGGTGGGCTGGCTCTGGGAGCTGCCCTCCAAACCTACCAACCAATCAACCACAGGGATAGAGTGAGTCTAGCTTCCCCCTCACCCAGCCTGGCTGGGGTGGGAGAGGAAGAGCATAAAACTGTTTCCTGGTCTGGGAGAACTCTTCTGCTTGCCCCTGCTTTATGGTTTGAGGTAACTTCTCACTTTGATTACATGCATGATTTCCTTCTGTCTCCTAATCTACCAGGTACATATTTCCCTTACAGCCCAGATCTACCATGTGGGTGTTTTCACTAACTTTAGGTAACTATGTGTGTAATTTTCTTCATTATTAATTTCTCCTCTGAATCTCCTGGTGTCTGCTTTGATATCTGCCCTCTCATTTTTCCCTTAGCCTCACCATTTGCCCTATTAACTACCCTACATGGACCAAACCTCAATTTATCTTAAATGAACCTTACAAATTATGCAGTGTTTCCATGTTTCCTACTTCCCATGTGTTTATGACTCTGCTATAGCTCCTGAGCTCTTAAATAAGCCCCATAATTTGTGATTTCTCCCTAAATAAATTTAGTAATTCATAACTTATCTTGCTTTAGTCCACCTTTATTAAGATAGGACAGAACCAACAACAAGGTTCAGAAATTCTGGGAGACAACTCCTGAGCCCCCAAATCCTGTATCAATACCATCTGGAGTAATTCCACTCCTAGGCATATATCCAAGAAAAAATGAAAACACATGTGCATCCAAACACTTGTAAATAATGTTCATGGAAGCATTATTCATAATAGTCACAACACAAGAACAATCCAAATGCCCATCAATACTGTAAATGCAGTGACTCTTACTGACCCAAAGAAGACAAAAATACCCCTTTCAGTTTCTGTGGTCTCCTGATACTAGCTTGTTCATATGGACCAGGAAGAACAAACATTCTTCAAAGGAAACTGACTGATGAATGAATAGACAAATGTGGAAAATCCACACAATGTGATATTGTTCAGACACACAAAGGAATGAAAAGATAAGGTAATATTCTCATACATACTACAACATATTCCTTGAAAACATGTGAATCACACACTGTAACTTCACATACATAAAGTGACCAGAACAGGCAATTTGAATGACACAAAGTAGACAAAGGAGAGGAAGATGGGAAAACAGAGTAGCTGCTAAGAGGTTAGAGCTTCCTTTACCAATGATGAGAATGTTCTGGAATTACATAGAGGTGGCAACTGGATAACTCTGTGAATGTCCTAAGTTACAGCGTTATATGTTTGAAATGGTATGAAGTTGTATCTCAATTACGAAAATCTTACAATAGAAAAACCACACCAATAGCCTCAGTACAATACTGACAAAATGCAAGGATGCTTAATGACCAGGAAGAAACAAAATATCTCCTTGGGTTTCTGTAGATTTCTTGACACTAGCTTGCTCAGAAACAGGAAAGAACATTCTTCAAAGGAAATTAATGTTCAAATTAAAGAAAGTTATGCCAGGTATGGTGGTGCACGCCTTTAATCCCAACACTCTGGGAGGCAGAGGTAGGATCACCATGAGTTCAGGGCCACCTTGAGACTACATAGTGAATTCCAGGTCAGCCTGAGCTGCAGTGAAACCCTACTTCGAAAAACAAAAACAACAACAAAAAATAGATAGATATTAAGTCTTCAAACAACAGAAAAAAAAATTATCATAAAAACCACTGTGCATCAGAAATATTGTGGAGGAAGCTGGGCATGGTGGCGCATACCTTTAATCCCAACACTCGGGAGGCAGAGGTAGGAGGATCACCATGAGTTCGAGGTCACCCTGAGAATACAGAGTGAATTCCAGGTCAGACTGGGCTGGAGAAATGGCTTAGCAGTTAAGGCACTTGCTTGCAAAGCCAAAGGACCCAGGATCAATTACCCAGGACCCACATAAGCCAGATGCACAAGGTGACACTTGTGTCTTAAGTTTCTCTGCAGTGGCTGGAGGCAATGGTGTGACCATTTTCTCTCTCTCTCTCTCTCTCACACACACACAAATAAAATTTAAATAAATATTTTCAAGGCTGAAGAGAAGGCTTAGCAGTTAAGGCACTTGCCTGTGAAGCTTAAGAACCTGTGTTCAATCTCTCTCCAGATTCCAGGAAAGCCAGAGGCACAGGTGATGCAAGCACAAGGCTGCAATGCGCACAAGCTGCTGCAAGCTTGTGGAGTTCGACTGCAGTGGCTAGAGGCCCAGATACACCAATTCTCTCACGCTCATAAAAAAAAGACAAAAATAAACAAATAATTGTGTGTGTGTGTGTGTTTTTAACTTGAGAGAAAACAACCTCTTGCCACAGGAAACTAACTCCAGACACATTCACGCATGCATCACTTTGTGTTTCTGGCTTTATGTGGATACCAAGAAACTGAATCTGGGCCAGCAGGCTTTTCAAGCAAGCATCTTCAACCACTGAGTCATCTCCCCAGTCCCTGAAAATTTATTTTTAAAGAGAAAGATAACCAATGTCTAGAAATTTCATAACAATCTAATTCCTTTACAAAATTCAAAATAAGATTAAACAATGTTTGTGAATTAAGAAAGGAAAAAGTGGGGACTGGAGAGAGGGCTTGGTGGTTAAGACGCTTGCCTGTGAAGCCTAAGAACACTTCCAATCGCCAGATCCCACACAGCCAGACACACACTGATGCAAACATGCAATGTCACACGTGCACACAAGGGGGCGCATGCGTCTGGAGTTGGTCCACAGCGGCTGTAATGCCCTGGTGTGCCCATTCTCTCTGCCTCTTTCTTTCTTGCTCTCTCAAAAATAAATAAAAAAAAAATTAAGGAAAAAGCCGGACTGGATAGATGGCTCAGTAGTTATAGGCACTTGCTTGCAAAGCCTGCTGGTCTCTAATTAGGTTTGATTCCCCAGCCCAGCGGCACATTATCCAGAGTTCGTTTGCAGTGACAAGAAGCCCTGGCATGCCCATATTCACACAGTCTCTCCCTCTAACAAATAAATAAATTTTAAAGAAAGAAGAAAGTGTAGCTGAGTGTGTTGATATGTGCCTTAAATCCTAGCACTCAGGAGGCAGAGGCAGGAGGATCACTGTGAGTTAGAGATCAGCCTGAGGTTGAAAGTGAATTCCAGGTCAGCCTGGGCTAAAGTGAGACCCTACCTTGGAAAAACTAAACAAAAAAACAACAAAAAGTGATTCCATGAAAGTCAGAAGATTCATCATGAACAAGTCAAACCAAATTTACTGCAATTTCTACTTTAACAGATTATGTTCTTGCAGGTAAAAAAAAGAAAAAAAAAAAAAAAAAAACACCTGCAGGCACATTGTAACTTAATCACATTTTTAGCATTTGACAAAATCTTTCAGAATAGTCCCACAAACAAAAATGTCACATGGTTCTGACCACAATAGGGGGAATGTATGGCCACTAAAGAACCATAACGTCTGTTAACAGATGGGTGCTACTGGAGGGGGTGTCAAAGTGAGTTGCACACCTCAGGGTAATTTATTCTGTCACTTAAATATCTGTGTCCACAATTGAATGAAATGAATGAACAGCAGATATACCTACCAAGTATGAATATACAAAAAAAAATCAGAAAGAAAATAGTAAATGCCTACATAAAGACTAAAAAGTATAACTTAAATGCCTTGTACCTAAGCTCAAAAAATTTATCACACAGAGATGGCTTAGCACTTAAGGTGCTTGCCTGCAAAGCCTAAAGACCTAGGTTCAATTCCCCAGTATTTATGTAAGCCAGAGGCACAAGGTCGCACATGCATCTGGAGTTCGTTTGCGGTGACTGGAGGCCCTGGCACACCCATTCTCTCTCTTTCTCCATCTGCCTCTTTCTGTCTAAATAATTTTTTTTTAAGTTTATCTCACAAAAATAAGGTTGGGGGGCTGTAGGGATGGCTTAGCAGTGAAGGCACTTGCCTTCAAAGCCAAAGGACCCAGGTTCAATTCCCTAGTACCCACGTAAGCCAGATGCATGCATCTGGAGTTCATTTGCAGTAGCTAGAGGCCCTGGTGCACCCATATTCCCTCTCTCTCAAATAAAAATAAAGTACCAAAACTATTAAGTACATTAAGATTTAGTAAAAGAGAATGCTCAGAATGTATGGTGGGGAGAAGGGGTCACTAGGGACATGAAAGTATCCCTCAAATATTTAAAAGGGCCATTGAAGGCTGGAAAGATGATTTAGTGGGTAAGGTGCTTACTGCAAAGCCTAACAACCTGAGTTTGATTCCCCAGTATCCACATAAAGCCAGATACACAAAGTGGCACATGTATCTGAAGTTCATTTGCAGCAGCTGGAAGCCTGGCACACCTATTCTCTGTGCCTTTCTTCTATATCTCTCTCTCTCTCTCTCTGTTTGCAAATAAATAAGTAAAAACAAAAGAGCCATTCATGTGGAAAAGGTAGCATTCTATTTGGAAAATGCAAAATATAGTGGGAATGCCATAAACTTTGATAAACAAAGAGCTGACTTCTAATCTTCACTCCATCATTTACTGTGTGTTAAGCAGATGCTGAGACAGGGTAAGTTTCTTTATGAAGAAACGGACACCTACCTTATTAATGCATGTATGTATGTATATATGTAATATGTATACATATATAATACATATATACATGCATATGTATATAATATATATGTAAATGTGTAGAAATTAAATGCTGGACTGGAAAGGTGGCTTAGCAGTTAAGGCACTTCCCCGCAAAGCCTAACAAAACAGGTTATTCAATTCGCCAGTACTCATAAGGTGAAGCATGCCTCTGGAGTTTGTTTGCAGTGGCTAAAGGTCCTGGTGCACCTATTCATACTCATTCTCATTCTCTTTGCTCACAAACTAATTAAATGCTAGTTGTGCATGTCTTTAATCTCACCATTCAGGACACTGAGGTAGGAGGAACACCAAGAGTTTGAGGCCAGCCTGGGGCTACAGAATGAGTTCCAGATTAGCATGGGCTAGAGGGAGGCCCTGCGAGGGGCAGGGACAATAAAAATAAATAAACAACAAAACATAATTAAATGCAAAAATGTTTGTAAGTTTCCGGCACTGCCTAATACACTGTGATAGGCAATAATGTTAATTCTCTTCCAAAGACTTTGAATTATTCTAGAACAGTTTTTTTTCAAGCATAAAGTTTCAACCCCTGAGTGGATCTTGAAGTCAGCTCCAGGGAGTACTAACTAACATTTGCTCTACTGAATAGGACTAGAATAGGAAGCATTAGCATGTACCACTCATAGTAAAAGTACCCAGAGTTCTGTAAAACCTCGGCTTCAGTTATTCACATACAGGCATGTTCGAGGTTATGAAGTAAATGTATTTATCACAGAGCTGGGCCCCTCTCTGCCACAGAACGTGAGTCACAGCTGTAGAGCACGGTTGTGAAGTGTGTTTGTTCTCTGACAGTAACTACTTCCCTGAGAACAACCCTAGCTCCTATTTACTTTGGTACACATTTGTATCTCAAGCATGTCCAGAATTAAAGAAACCTGTTTATTTTTGTTGACCCCAGATTCCCCTACATTCATCTTTCCCACAACCCACAATTATTCTTCCAGATAGCTTTAAGCATTTTGTGGTATATATGGTTGAAGCAAAACATTCCCTTAAAGAAATGCCATGTGTGGAGATGGACATTGTTCCTGAGGAAGACAAGACAGTCCTCAGGGCTGGAGAGATGGCTCAGTGGTTAAGATACCTGCCTGAGGCTGTCCTCTGGCCTCCATGTGCACTCATACACACGTGCACCTGCATACACATGCACCACACGCATACACACACTCCACACATATGTGCAATAAAAGTTTTAAAACTATAATCCTCAGCACTGCAACAAAGAAAAGAAAGAAATGTGACGTGTATAAGCTACGGAAAGTGGACTTTTGACTTGCTAAGAAAGAAAATTATCAATCTTCCTGCTACTGACAGCCACACCCTCCAATTTGCACCACAAACACACATCCTAACACATCTCAAGTCATCTTAACTATGATTTCTCCAATTCCACTCCTCCCCTAACTCCTCACACCCTATAGGGATCTAACTCGGACCTCACACAAGGTGGCTCACCACTGAGCCACACCCCCTACCTACCCTTCAACTTCTAATTCATACAAATCTTTTCAGGAAAAGCATAAGGTATCTACAGCACCAAGACATAAAGCCAGATGAAAGCAGTAAGCAGGAATCAGGTGGCCAAAAGAAACTTCTGACATATCTAAAAATACTTGCTGCTTTATCTGAACAAATCCTACGTTTAGAAACCAAAGAAGCCAAGGACTTACTTCACCAGCCTCTCTAAGTGGAGTCGATGTGTTCTAATAATACATAATCTAAAATGGGCTGGTGAGAGCGGCTAATCCTCATTATTACCAGCGGGGAGGCCATCGTTGCTCAGAAGAGACAGGATGACACTGGATGATTCTGGGGGCTTTAAAAGTGCACACACACACAGGATTCCTTTGGGAGAACGTGATTTCACACTTATATGAAAAACTGTAACTGGCAGTCAGTCCTAAGAATACTTGGTATCATTTGGTAATAACAGAAAGGACTGGCATCGTTTATTGAAGAGCACCTCTGTCATTCATATCTTCCTAAGTAGAAGTTATAAATACCTCTTGTAGTTGTCAAGAGCATAAAATGCAGTCCCCAGTTCTCCACCCCAGGACTCCAAACCCACTATTTGGCCCAATACGTTCTTCCCAGCTTCTGAGCACTTGCACAAAGTTTCTCTTCTATCCAGCCAGTTTATGAATGCGTCCTGCCTTGTTTAACTGCATAAAACCTCGCTCTCCACCATTACTGTAAACGCTTATGAACAGGCATGACACTCAAGAATCTTTAAAATCTCCCGAAGCACCACAAAGGAACTCAAACATTCTTCATTTACGTAACTAGGCTTAAGGATAGCATTACCTAGTTCTACAGAATTTATGCCAAATTCATTGTGGAAATTGTACATGAGGTACCAGATTTAATTTTCACAACTTCAGAGGAGAACTATCATTTCCCTCGTCGAATAACTGGGAGAAAAGTGAAGCTCGGAGTAATTCGCCCAAGGTCACGCAGCTGTAAGTGGCAAACCGAGGGCCTGAATCAGGCAAAAGCAAAGAGAACACTTCCAAGTTCCAGGCCTGCGATACCATGAAGGATTTCAGAAGTTTCAATGTCAACAGACAGAAACATTTTAGCTGAAAGTTTTTAACAAGAGAAGAGGACCATTTCACACAGGTATTTTTACTAAGTCGCAATAGCATTAAAAAGACAAAGCTTCTCCTGCCGTTTCTATTAATTAAAGTGTAATTTTCTGGTGCGGGGGTCAGAATTTCATCCTGATGGCTTTAGTTTGGATGTTTAAATAGGACTTTCTCTGTGCCCCCCGCCACACACACACCCCAAGACGACACGGAAATGACACACAGGTTTGCTAACTATCCCCTCAAGGCTCTGAAAAATGCCAAGACCCAATTCTTGCTTTAAAAAAAAATAAGTAAGAGTCAAGGCTCCCGTTGCACGTTGACTCTTAACACAAAGCGACACCATCCTCTGCTCTCTTCACACAAAGCAAGCTCCCCCCCCCCACCATACCCAACGGGGAGTGCTCAGTGCCCACGGCGGCCTGCCTCTTCCCCACCACACACACATATCCATCCATGTCACTCTGGTCCAGGTCCCTGACCTCCGCAGAGACAGGTAGGCGCGTCCTCCCCCCGCACCTCCATCAACACCGTCCCGACATCCAAAACTGCCCAGGCCACCACCATCGGGAAGCTGGCATCTCGCACAAAAGCGCAAAAAAAAAAAAAAAAAAAAAAAAAAAGAGTCCTTCCTACAAAGCAGCTTCGCATCTCCCGACTGCTCCGAGCGAGCAGACCCTCTTCTCCAAGGCTGTGCACCACCTTCTCCCCCGACAATCGGGTCCAGCACCCGGAGGGTGCACCACCCAGGAGAACTAGGCACACGTCGGTCTCCTTGCAACACCCACTCCAAGCTCACCTCCCCGCAGCCAGAGCAATCCCAAGCAGGAGTCGTCGTCCCCCCCACCACGCCAGATGGCCACCCCGCTATCTATACAAAGCGCCTCGTCCTTGCAAGGGGGGACCCCACCCCCAAGACCACCACCATCACCCCACTCCCCCACCGAGCCCGGGCTCACCAGCTCTCCTCCTCCTCCTCCCAGCCTGACAGTCGCTCCAGCTCGTCGGGCCGCAGCGGCTCCACCTCGTCCAGCAAGCCGCCCTCGCCCGCCGCCAGCAAGGAGGCGGCGTCCCGTAGGTCATCGCTACTGGTCCTCCGCGGGCCCGCTGCGCCGCCACCGCCGACCCCCGCGCACGCCTTGACGCCGAGGCCCAAGGGGAAGCCCCGAGGGGACGCCGCGCCCGAAGCGCACGGAGTGGACCCAGCGGTCCTCAGCGGGCTGCCGGGCCCCAGGGAGGCGAGGGAGGCGGCGGCGGCGGCGCTGCTCTGCACGGCTCCCGAGCGGCTCCGCAGCTGCTCGTTCTGCTTCTCCAGCTTCTTCACCAGCTCCTGCAGCTTCCGCACCTCCTGGTCGGCGTTCACGTTGGAGTTCACGTCCTCCATCCCGGCCCCGTCGCCCGGCTTCGGCCCGGTCTCAACAACCCACACGGAAAGAGCCGAAGAGCCGAAGAGGCGTTACCTCCGCCTCCGCTCACTCTAGCCGAGGCGCCGGCATAGAGCGAGGGCCGGGCTCCACCGCCAGGGTCTCCCTCACCACCGCCGCCGCCACCACCACCGCCGCCGCCGCCGCCACCCCAGCTCCGGTTCCGAAGCGCCGCTGGCCTCCGGCCCAGCCGCCTCATCTGCGCCGGCTCCGCGATTGGGGGAGGCGGCGCCAATATCCGGCCTCGGCCGCCATCTTCCCTCCGTCCCTCCGCCCCCTGCCGGCCAACCCCGTCGGTGACCTCAGAGCGTCGAGGGAGGGAGGGAGGGAGGGACTGAGGGAGGACGTGGACGCCCGCGGGCGCGCAACTCGCGGAGGGGCGGGGGGCGTGGCTTGAGTGACCAATGAGGTTGCGGGGGCGTGGTCAGAACAGGAAGGGGGCGTGGAGAGAGCGCCGAAGGAGCAGCTGTGGATGCCGGCCCCGCCCGGGAATGAGGCTGGGGCGTGGCTAGAGCCGGAAGGGGCGTGGCGGCGAAGAGCCGCTGTGGATGCCGGCATCGCCCAGGGAGGAAGAGAAGATAGGCTGGTACCCGGCGGGACGGGGCGGGGCTGAGGCCTAGGGGGCGTGGTTAGCAACGGAAGGGGCGTCGGAGGAGGTGGTACCCGCCAAGCTGGCGGTGGAGAGGCGCTCGGGGTGCCGCCGCCGCCCACCGTGGATGAGAAGGAGGGCTGGTACCCGGCGAGGGGACGGAGATTGCCGAAGCTCGCCTGGCCCTGCTGTGGGTTCGTGGATGAGGGGCGCAGGGGTGTGTTCTTCACGCTGCCCCCCCCCCCAAACCACCAACCCACGACGCGGCTGGAGGAGCGCTGGCCGTGTTTGGGCGGCTCAGCCGGGCCTCCGAGAAGGAAGGGCTCAGTTCATCTGTAGAGCAGATTACCTTCCGAGTAATGCTTCCTACTTGAAATGCGAGATGCTCAGAGCTGGCGGGAGCCCCAGAGACCCATCTGTGGTCTGCTTCTTCCCTTGAATATGAGAAACCTGAATCCCAAGTGGTTGAGAGAGGTCTGAGGTCAAAGTAATAACCGTAATTTGTTGAGGGCTTACTACAGGCCAGACACTGGGCTAAGCACTTCTAACGGCATTATCTCATCGGTGAAAACACACTCTTTTCCAATTTAAAGTTTGCAGCACAAATGCACGGGCGGAAGCGGAGCGTGGCACACCGTTTCTGTCCCTGGCTTTCAACGCTAATTGATGCACCTTTGTTTTGGGGGTTGTTTTACTCCCCTCCCCCTCTGAAAGGCTTTTTCATAGTTTGTGTTGACTTTT
The DNA here is from genome assembly GCA_036346955.1 of Dipus sagitta. NCBI lineage: Eukaryota > Metazoa > Chordata > Mammalia > Rodentia > Dipodidae > Dipus > Dipus sagitta. Next base: position 44,800,681 of record CM070781.1, on the reverse strand, counting down.
TTTTTTAAGGCACGTTTCAGCGGGGCGTGGTGGCACATGCCTTTAATCCCAGCACTGGGGAGGCAGAGGTAGGTGGATGGCTGTGAGTTTGAGGCTACCCTGAGACTATATAGTGAATTCCAGGTCAGCGTGGACCAGAGTGAGACCCTACCTCTAAAAACAACAACAACAAAAAAAGGCACATTTCTTTTTTAAGAAAATTATTTATGTGAGAGTGAGAGAGAATGGGCACACCAGGATCTCCAGCCACTGCAAATGAACTCCAGACGCATGTGCCACCTTGTGCATCTGGCTTACATGGGTCCTGGAGACTGAAACCTGGTTCCTTTGGCTTTGCAGGCAAGTGCTAAGTGCTAAGCCATCTCTCCAGCCCCTGTGTCTTAAAAGTACTTAAAAATGCTGAGAGAGGAATCCATGGGGTATCTACTTATTATGTGTACTGATGGATGCAAAACCAAACTAAACTGAAATGCTGTCTTTTTCCATCGTGTTCCTTTGCTGCTCTTCAGATACCCATTGTGAGCTGCTCAGCTTGTCGACCGTCAAACCACCCAGAACACGCCTGATCTCGTCTGAATTACTTGGCTAGTTCGTAGTTAACTCCAATTGCCTCCTCCACTCTTAGCTAACACCTGGGTGGGGACTCAGGTGACAAGACTTCCACCCTTCTGACTTTCTGGGCTGCATTTCCCTTGCCTAGAATATCCACCTACTAACTTTGATAACCTTTCTTAAAAACCTATGCCTACCCATGCAAGAAACCTCTTCCTGGCAGCAAGTCGTAAAATTGAATTTTTTCCTAGGAATTCCTTCTTTTTTTTTGGTCTGTCTAGCTGATTAAAAGGAACCATTTATTTTTGCTTTCTGTGTCTAGTACAGTCTGGCAAAGTGGCCAGTGAAGACGTGGTTTGTTGAAAGCTAAATAGAACCTAAGTTCTGACAGGCCAAGGATCCAAGAGTTGTTATTCATAGCAAAACAAACCAAAAAAAATGGATTGAGTTTGTTAAGTTTGCTAATTAAAAGTATTTTCCTAAGCCGGGCGTGGTGGCGCACGCCTTTGATCCCAGCACTCGGGAGGCAGAGGTAGGAGGATCGCCTTGAATTCCAGGTTAGCCTGAGCTAGAGTGAGACCCTACCTCAAAAAAAAAAAAAAAAAAAAAAAAAAAGTATTTTCCTAGGGGCTGGAGAAGGCTTAGCGGTTAAGGCATTTGCCTGCAAAGCCAAAAGACCTAGGATCGATTCCCCAGGTCCCACGTTAGCCAGATGCACAAAAGGGAGCATGCCTCTGGAGTTCGTTTGCAGTGGCTGGAGGCCCTGGCATGCCCGTTCTCTCTCTCTCTCTTTCTCTGTGAAATGAATAAAGAAATAAAATAAAATATTTTTAAAAAAGTATTTTCCTACAAATTAGACCTAGTCAAATGATGCCTTTGCTTGTTAACTAAATAACTGTGAAATAATATGTATTATCTTATGGAATGCACTTTACTGTCACTGCTCACTGACCTATCTGAACTCATTATCGGAGGGTTAAGCAACATGATTATTTCATACACTGCAGCATTCAATTGCATTAACAGCTTATAACATAGATTTCACCTGGTTAGTTTCTATAAGAAGAACCTTGGAAATATATTCCTGGAAAAGAACAGTGGGGTTGAGGGCTGGAGAGATGGCTCAGCAGTTAAGATGCTTGCCCTGCAAAGCCTAACAACCAAGTTGTCTGAGCTCTGCCTGGCTTCCCCTGCTCTTTTGCTGCCGGTTTTGTGCTTGTTTGTGGTACTGGCTGTTTGGTCTCTGCTTGGATCTGTGAAAGGGAGCCAGCTTCTTCTGCCGTAATGGAACTTCCCCCAGATCTGTAAGGCTGAAATAAATCCCGTTCCTCCCATTAACTGTGTCTGTTTGGAGGCTCATCCCATCAATGTGGAGCTAACTACAACACCTTCCTCCATATCTTAGTCTTTAAAAAATATTTTATTTATTTATTTATTTATTAGAGGGGGGTAGATAGAGAATGAGCACACCAGGGCCTACAGCCAGTGCAAACGAACTCCAGACATATGCGCCACCTTGTGCATCTGGCTTATATGGGTACTGGGGAATTAAACCTGAGTCCATAGCCTTCACAGGCAAGTGCCTTAACTGCTAAGCCAACTCTTCAGCCTGTTGAGTCTATACTATACAGCAGATTTTGTTCTAGATACTTAATGTTTAATAGGATTCTGTCTTTTGTTTTGACAGCTTCTCATGTAGCCCAGACTGGCTTGATCTCTTGATCCTCTAGCCTCCACCTTTAATAGCCTTTTTTTTCCCCCTGAGGTAGGGTCTCCCTGTAGCCCAGGCTGATCTGGAATTTACTAGGTCTCAGGGTGGCCTCGAACTCACTCACAGTGAGCCTCCTTCCTCTGCCTCTCCAATGAGGGGTTAAAGGCTTGTGACACCATACTCAGCTGATATCCTTCTTTTGCCCTTGTGGTTTCATCTCTTTAGGATCTTTTGTTCTCCCATATGGTCACAGGACTGAACCCCTCACTTCAGTCAGGTCTCTGTTCAGATGTCACCTACGGTCACTATCCTCATTGTAACTCTCACAAAGGAGCATGCCTGCCGTTGACCATCCTCTTATCCATTGTCTTTCTCCTTAAATAAGAACTGCTTTGTTTGCCGCATGTTTCCCACAGTAGAATGTGAACTACACAATTCCCTATTAACAACCCTAGTACCTAAAACTGCCCGGTTCAAAGTTGCAGTCTTAGCCGGGTGTGGCGGCACACGCCTTTAATCCTAGCACTTGGGAGGTAGAGGTAGGAGGATCTCCATGAATTTGAGGCCACCCTGAGACTACATAGTGAATTTCAGGCTAGCCTGGGCTACAGTGAGTAGAGTGAGACCCTGCCAAAAAAAAAAGTAGTTGTTCTATAATGTTTGTCAAATGAATGGATTTAGATTGTGAAGTCTCCTAAAAGCAGAATTTCAGATAAATCTCTTGGTAACATCTGAATCATTAAACTGGGAATTCTTAATTATTTTGAATGATTGATTTTTTAATATTTTATTTTATTTATTTATTTGAGACAGGGAAAGAGCAGAGTGATAGAGAGAAAGAATGGTCATGCCAGGGCTTCCAGCCACTGCAAACAACCTCCAGATGCATGCACCACCTTGTGCATCTGGCATCGAACCAAGGTCCTTTGGCTTTGCAGGCAAGCACCTTAACTGCTAAGCCATTTCTTCAGCCCCTTGAATGATTGATATTAAGGTTATATTTTCCTTGTCCAAAAGTGCAGCATGCCATACTGTATATGGCATCTTTAAAATTAGGTCTTGTTCCACCTCCCAAGTGCCAGTGGCCCTTAAGAATTGTTTAAATTCTCAGTGAGAAGTATGGAGACGAGACTATTTCCTTTCTATCTAAAACTTTTCAAGGATCTTCCTTTTTCAAGGTAGGGTCTAGACTATTTCCTTTCTATCTAAACCTTTTCAAGGATCTTCCTCTGCCTCCTGAGTGCTGGGATTAAAGGCGTGCGCCACCACGCCCAACTTAAAGATCTTCCTCTTTCAGGTTAATTACAACACTGTTGTCTCTGGCAACTCAGAAGTGCTAGTTCAAGTTTAAAAAGGCAGTCTTCGGCTGGAGAGATGGCTTAGCGGTTAAGCGCTTGCCTGTGAAGCCTAAGGACCCCGGTTCGAGGCTGGACTCCCCAGGACCCACGTTAGCCAGATGCACAAGGGGGCGCACACATCTGGAGTTCGTTTGCAGTGGCTGGAGGCCCTGGCGTGCCCATTCTCTCTCCCTCTCTCTATCTGCCTCTTTCTCTCTGTCTGTCGCTCTCAAATAAATAAATAAAAATAAAAAAAAAATAAATTTTAAAAAGGCAGTCTTAAAGAGACTCTTGCCGGTCATGGTGGCGCACGCCTTTAATCCCAGCACTCAGGATGCAGAGGTAGGAAGATCACTATGAGTTCGAGGCCACCCCGAGACTACATAGTGAATTCCAGGTCAGCCCGGGCTAGAGTGAGACCCTACCTCGAAAAACCCAAAACAATAAAAAGAGTTTCTTCTGTAGATAGAAGGAATCGAGCTGGCGGGTATCTGAAGCCTGCATCACAATTCTCCCAACTAGCTTTTCAAGTGTCTTCTTTTATCATAGCCAGCTTTGTTGCTGGGTGACATGACGGAGTTGCTTCTTTTCCAAGCAGGTGTGGTCTGTTCCTTAACTTGCTCCTACTTGCATGCTAGCTCCTAGTGAAACTCCTGACAAGGGAGAAAAATATTACAACACACTAAAAATATGTAGAGTAAAAACTATTACAAAATGGTTAACAGGCACTCAGCAGTCTTAAATTTTAAATCAATGTGTGTGTGTGTGTATGTGTGTGTACACATACCCAAATGAAGTCAAGAAATTGCTATACATCTACAGAAATATTTTTTTTGGGGGGGGTTTCAAGGTAGGGTTTCACTCTAGCCCAGGCTGACCTGGAATTCACTATGGAGTCTCAGGGTGGCCTCGAACTCACGGCGATCCTCCTACCTCTGCCTCCCGAGTGCTGGGATTAAAGGCGTGCGCCACCACGCCCAGCGTTACAGAAATATTTAATAAGTACTCAAGGGCTTGAGAGATGGCTCAGCGGTTAAGGTGCTTGCTTGCAAAGTCTAATGCCTGGGGTTCGATTCCTCAGTACCCACGTTAAAGCCAGATGCACAAAGTGGCACATGCTTCTGGAGCTCATTTTCAGCGGCTGGAGGCCCTGGCACACCCATTCTCTCTGTCTGTCTCCTCTCTGTGTCTCTCTACTTGCAAATAAATAATTTTTTCTTTTTTTTTTGGTTTTTTTGAGGTAGGGTTTTGCTCTAGTCCAGGCTGACCTGGAATTCACTATGTAGTCTCAGAGTGGCCTCAAAGTCATGGCGATCCTCCTACCTCTGCCTCCTGGGCGCTGGAATTAAAGGCATGCACCACCACGCCCGGCTAAAAAAATATATATATATTAAAAAATAAAAAGCACTCAAAATTTTTGGCATAGCCTGCATTATCCCATTCTTTTTATCTTTGAGGACACACACTTGGTCAGCAACTTCCTCCTCATCCTCTGGCATCTGTTCCTTGCCAGTGTCCTTCCTCTAGATATGCCTCCTCCTTTGGTCTGTCAAGGGGCCCCTTGTTCACTGCTCAAGGAAAATACAACGTTAAGAAAGAAAGAATTCCACGGGCTACAGAGTGAGTTCCAGGTCAGCCTGGGTAGTGTGAGACCCAACCTTGAAAAGAAAAAAAAAAAGTAATCCAAGGAACTTTTAAAAGTTAGGTTTTTTTTTTGTTTTTGTTTTTTTTCTGATTTAAAAAAAAAAAGTTCTGTTGTAAGTGGGGTATGGTGGTACACGCCTTTAATCCCAGCACTCAGGTGGCAGAGGTAGGAGGATCGCTGTGAATTTGAGGTCATTCTGATGTAACAGGGAAATTGGGGTTCTGGGATGCTTCCTAGAACCCCAAACTCTGAGTTCATATCTTCAGACTAACCAAAGAATTGGCAATTCCAGATTCGAGAGAATGATTTTTTTTTCTGGCTTTTTGAGATAGGGTCTCACACACTACCCAGGCTGACCTGACCTGGAATTCACTATGTAGTCTCAGGGAAAAACACCCACAGCTGGAAGTTCCCAAGTGTTGAGAAAGAGAGAAAGAAAGAAAGAAAGAGAGAGAGAGAGAGAGAGAGAGAGAAAGGAAGAAAGAAAGAAAGAAAGAAAAAGAGAGCCTGCCCTTCCCTTGCAAAGGTATTTATAACCTTATGGTGGTGGCTATCTTTTGGCCCCAATGAACCAGAGGGCCAGCTGGTTGGTTAGGGCTAAGGGCTGTCTCAGGAAGAGATTAGCTCTGGTACCAAGTTCCGGGGGGTGGGCGGTGGGTTGAACTTGACCAACCACAATGTTTAAATTCTATGAAAGACCTCCCTCCCAGGAGGGGTCCTGTTTATGGGAAAACTGGTCTCTAAGGAACTAGGCAACAGATAAGAAAAATTTTCCTGCCCTTTTTACCTTCAGGGGTCCAGTCACTCTAACTCTAGCCCCCTTCTTTGAGACTACATATTCCGAGACCCTACCTCCCGGGGGGGGGAGGGGAATTTTAGGGCTGGAGGGATGGCTTAGCAGTTAAGGCACTTGCCTACAAAGCCAAAGGACCTTGGTTCAATTCCCCAGGTCCCAGGTAAACCAGATTCACATGGTGGTGCATGCATCTGAAGTTCTCTGTAATTAGTCTTCCATCTAGGAGGTTGTAGAGAATTCCATTTTTGGGCTGGAGAGATGGCTTAGCAATTAAGGCATTTGTCTGCAAAGCCAAAGGACCCAGGTTCAATTCCCCTGGACCCACATAAACCAGATGCATAAGGGCACATGTGTATGGAGCTCGTTTGCAGTGGCTACAGGCCCTGGTGCACCCATTCTCTCTCTGTCTCTCTTCTCTCCCTCCCTCTCTCTCTCTCTCTGCTTGCAAATAAATAAATAAAAACAAAAAAAATAAAATAAAATAAAATAAAATAGAAAAGGGAATTCCATTTCTAAGTCTGTGGAACATCAACTATTTAATTTGCCCAAGCATGTATAGAAAGTTGTTTGGTTTTATTTATTTTTACTTTTGGTTATCAAACCCATAGCCTCATCTATACAAGTGCTCTACCACTGAGCTATACCCATAGCCCTAGAGAAAGTTATTCTGTGCTTATCTTGCTATGTAGCCCAGGCTGATCGCAAACTCATTGCAATCCTGCCTCAGCCCCCCAAGGTGGAGTTACAGGTGTGTGCCACATGCCCAGCTGAACATCCTTATGTAGACAAATTTATGTGTCCTGAAATTTATTTCTGTAAATATCGACATCTCTCTGAATTGACCCAATCATAATAGTGGCTGATAGTTATTGAACAGCATTATGACATCTAAAAATTTATTTAAAGCCGGGCGTGGTAGTGAACGTCTTTAATCTCAGCACTCAGGAGGAAGAGGTAGGAGGATTGTCGTGAGTTCAAGACCACCCTGAGACTACATAGTGAATTCCAGGCCAGCCTGAGCTAGAGTGAGACCCTGCATCGAAAAAAAAAAATATTTAAAATCCACAATAAGGGCTGGAGATGGCTTAGTAGTTAAGGTGCTTGCATGCAAAGTTTAAAGACTCACGTTCAACTCCCCAGAACTCACATAAGCCAGATGTACATGGTGGTGCATGTGTCTGGAGTTCGTTTGCAGTGGCTAGAGGCCCTAGCACACTCATTCTCTCTCTCTCTAATCAATAATATCTAATATCATTAAATAAATAAAAATAAAAGAAAGAGCCGAGTAAGGTGGCACATGCCTTTAATCTCAGCATTTGGGAAGCAAAGGTAGGAGGATCATTGTAGTTCAAGGCTACCCTGAGACTACAGAGTGAATTCCAGGTCAGCCTGGGCTAGAATGAGGCCCTACCTTAAAAAACCAAAATAAATAAAAGCATAGAATATGTAAATTTAAAAAAAGCTCACAATAGGCCAAGGGTGGTAACTCATGCCTTTAATCTCAGCACTTGGGAGGCAGGAGGATTGCCTTGAGTTCGAGGCCACCCTATGTATGAGACTACATAGTGAATTCCAGGTCAGCCTGGGCTAGACCAAGACCCTACCTCAAACCAACCAACCAACCAGCCAAAAACTCGCAGTAGGGCTGGAGAGATGGCTTAGCGGTTAAGTGCTTGCCTGTGAAGCCTAAGGACCCCGGTTCAAGGCTCTGTTCTCCAGGACCCACGTTAGCCAGATGCACAAGGGGGTGCACGCGTCTGGAGTTCGTTTGCAGTGGCTGGAAGCCCTGGAGCACCCATTCTGTCTCTTTCTCTCTCTGCCTCTTTCTCTCTCTGTGTCACTCTCAAATAAATAAATAAAAAATGAACAAAAAATTAAAAAAAAAACTATTAAAAAAAAACTCGCAGTAGCCCTGTGAGGCAGTTGTTATTTTTATTTATTTATTTATTTTGGTTTTTCTTGATAGGGTTATTATCATCATCACATCCATCATGCAAATGAAGGAACAGATAAACAGAGATTTTAAATGATTTCCATGATATCCCATAGCTGTAGATTAAAAAATATGTTTTTTCAGGCTGGATATATATACAGTCTTTTTTAAAATTGTGCTTGTGTGTGGAGAGGGTACACATGATGCCATGCAGTACATGTGGCGGTCACAGGACAACTTTGAGGTGTCTGTACTCTGCCTTCTTCTTTTAAATTCATTTATTAGACAGAGAGAGGGAGAGAAAGTTGAGAGAGTGGGAGAATGGGTGTGCCAAGGCCTCCAGCCACTGCAAAGGAACTCCAGACGCATGCCCCACCGTGTGTGTCTGGCTTGCGCGGGACCTGGAGAATGGAACCTGGGTCCTTAGGCTTCGCAGGCAAGTGCCTTAACCACTAAGCCATCTCTTTAGCCCTCAAAAAAATATGTTTTAAAATGCTATAGCCTAGCACAGGGAAGGATGGGGTGAGGAGCATTGGTTCAATACTAGACGAGAGGGTAAGTTTTGGTGAATGCCAAAACCAAGTCATGGCAGCCGGTTGCCTTTGTGGAAGGGGGTGTGAACAGGACTGTTGCTTTTGAAAGGCCAAGGATGCTGTTGCTTGACAGGAAAGTTTCTAGTATTGGGACGAGTTGGTAACCAGATCTTTTGGAGTAGGGCCCGATCTGCAACACTCCCTGAGTCTGTAAACAGATTCTATCTCCTCCCTTCATTTCTGGAACCAGATAGCCCTCATCTCACATCTCCTCTCTGCTCTGGAGAAAGGGGGGTGTAGGCCAGGGAAGACATGTATCCTAGGCTCTGGCACAGGTGGTTCCCCTTTTGTCGGTGTGTATGGTTTACCTCAGATGGTAACCATCTAAAGCAACGGCCTAGAATTCCAGCAGATCTGCTGTGTCTGTGGGTGTGGTTGTCTCCCTGCGTGATGGGAGGACCCATTTCTTTTACATAATACAATTCTCCCAAATCTTTTGAGATTTTTTTTTTTTCACTGCCTGTTTGTGTAGCCCAGGATCAGGAGGGGTGGCCGGGTATTTAGTCAAGCCTGAATCAGAGGCCACTGTCAGCTGTGTCGAGTAAGGGTCCTCCTGTATCCTCGAGTGTTGGACCCCAATCCCGATGTGAGATCACTTGTAGATGGCTCTCAAACCAACAACAGTGGCAGCAGGGTGGATCATGGTGGTAATTAGGCTCATCCTGGCAGGGATCACTTAGCTATAACAACAAAATAAACAAAACAAAAATCCCTTGAAATATCAGTTAACAGTGGAGGTTATTTATGAATCTTCCAAGACTTCATTTAAAAAAGATCAACTGGCAAAAATAAGTCTAACCAGCCTGGGCGTGGTGGTGCACGCCTTTAATCCCAGCATTTGAGAGGCAGAGGTAGGAGAATCACAGTGAGTTCGAGGCCATCCTGAGACTATACAGTGAATTCCAGGTCAGCCTGAGCTAGAATGAGACCCTACCTCAAAACAAAACAAAACAAAAACAAACAAACAAAAAATAAGCCTAAAGACAAGGCTTTTGTTGTTGCTGTCGTTTTTACCAAAGCAAGGTCTCACGCTAGCCACGCCTGACCTGGAACCCCTTCTGTACTCCGAGGCTGGCCTCGAACTCACAGTGATCCTCCTACTTCTGCTTCCCAAGTTCTGGGATTTAAAGCATGTGCCACCATGCTCTGAAAATACAAGGCATTTAAAAAATGTTTATTAATTGGCAAGTAGAGAGACAGGAAGGGAGGGAGAGGGGGAGAGGGAGAGAAAATGGGTACATGCTGGCCTCCTGCCCCTGCAGATGAACTCCAGATGCGCACACCACTTTGTGCATCTAGGTACTGAGGAGTCAAACCCAGACGATGAGATTTTCAAGCACCTTTGACCACTGAGCTCCAGCCCAAGGCTTTTTTTTTTTTTTTTTGAAAGAGCAAAAGAGCAATCTGAATGTTATTTATCAGTGTGGAACAACTTGTTAAGAAACTCTGATACACCCATATGACGGAGGACTACGCCCCAAAAATAAAGACCGAGTGAGGAAGGTTTGCATATATTTCCAGGATAACTGGATCAAAGAGGTGTTCATAGTGTGATCCTTTAGGATAAGAAACAGGAAGGGATCTAAAAATATAGATATGAATGCTTATGTTTGTAATAATAGTGGAAGAATAAACCAGGAGTCCATAAAAGTTAACAGGGTAAAGGGCAGAAAGATATTAGTGTGAAGAAAAATTAATCAGGGAAGAGGGTGTGGGTGTCCTCTGTATTTAAACAAAGATGCAGTGCTAGGGAGCTAATCCACATGCTAAGGAGGTGCTCTCACACTGACCTACACCCCCAACTCCCAGTCCTACAAAAGCTTGAAGGAGGTGAGGGAGCAAGTGATGCAGGGCTCTGGGGAAGGGCCCGCCAAGCAGAATAGCAAACAGGGTCCTGGACCCTCCTTCAAGGAAAAACAAGGCCTTGTGTGGCTAACCCAGACTTGAAGACCATGAGGACAGGCAGATGAAGAGTCTAGAGGGCCTCTTAGGCAGTTGGAAAGTGTGACTTTTATTTGAGAAAAAAAAAAAAAATACAGCGAGGCATGGTGGCACACACCTTTAATCCCAGCACCTGGAAGGCAGAGGTACGAGGATCACCACCGTGAGTTCGAGGCCACCTTGAGACTACATTGTGAATTTCAGGTCAGCCTGGCCTACAGTGAGATCCTACCTCAAAAAACAAAAACAAGCATACAAACAAGTACAGGGTTTCTATGCCCAGATCTGATTTATACTGTGACAGGATTCCTCTCTCTCTCTCTCTCTCTCGCTCATATTTGACATTTGCTCTGCTCCCCTTATTTATTTATTCTCTACTGCTTACTCATGACTCTATGTTCACTTCTAACATCACCTTGTGTGCACGAGGCTTTCGGGCTGGTGTTGTAACAAGTGTTGACATTTCAGCTCATGTGCCTGCCGTGACCTAACCACTCAGTCATTCAGTGTCCCAGTTCCAGATCGTTGGGTGACATAATATTAGAGCTCAAGTCTGATTGGGCTGAGTAAATCAGTCCCCCTTGGAACCATACACTGAGACCAGACCTAAAGGTAAACAGAATCTGTAATATTACCAAGAGGGAATATGGGCAGAGAGTGGATAGCATGTCTGCCTCAATGTTTTTCTCAATAAATGGTGATAGTCAATAAATCTAAATTAAAAAAATATTTTATTATTCATTTATTTAAAAGAGAGATAAAGAGGCAGATAAAGAGAGAGAATGGGTGAGCCAGGGCCTCCAGTCATTGCAAATGAACTCCAGACACATGCACCACCTTGTACATCTGGCTTAAGTGGGTCCTGGGGAATTGAACCTGGGTCCTTTGGCTTTGCAGGCAAGTACTTTAATCGCTAAGCCATCTCTCCAGCCTTTAAATGTTTTTAAAAATATTTTATTTAGCTGGGCGTGGTGGCGCACGCCTTTAATCCCAGCACTTGGAAGGCAGAGTAGAGGTAGGAGGATTGCAGTGAGTTCAAGGCCACCCTGAGACTCCATAGTGAATTCCAGGTCAGTCTGGGCTAGAGCGAGACCCTACCTCGAAAAACCAAAAACAATTATTTATTTAAATCTAAAATTAATAAGTAGTTGATAAGCCAGATGTGGTGGCTCATGCTTTTAATCCCAGCACTTGGGAGACAGAAATAGGAGGATTGCTGTGAGTTCAAGGCCACCCTGTGAATAGTGAATTATGGCAGATTGATGCCATTTTATATTCTGAAGAAGCATAGTAAACATTATGGGGCTGAAGAGATGGCTTAGCAATTAAGGCACTTGCCTGAAGAGCCTAAGGACCCAAGTCTGATTCCCCAGAACCCATGTAAGCAAGATACACAAAGTGGCATATGGGACTGGAGTTTGTTTACAGTGGCTGGAGGCCCTGGTACACCCATTCTCATTCTCTCTGTCTGTCTCTCTTCCTCTCTGTGCTTGCAGTGTGTATATATATATATTAGGCTGGGTGTGGTGGCACATGCCTTTAATTCCAGCACTGGGGAGGCAGAGGTAGGAGGATTACAGAGTTCAAGGCCACCTTGAGACTACAGGTCAGCCTACCTCAAAAAATAAAACAAAAAAAATTAAAAAATTAAAAGTAAATTAAAAAAAATTAGTTTAAAAAGATTACAAAGTTGTAGTCATTTTACTATTCTCATTAGCCAAATTAGCATCTTATGTGTAGTGCAAGTGGATTTTATTTGTGAGTGAATCTGTTTTCTTCCATGAGAACTGGGCATAATTTGTTTTACTTAGATTCACAATCACAGATTAGCTCTACTACCCAAGATAGTTAAAACGGTTTCTTTTTTCTCTCAGGTTAGAAATGGAGGGGAAAAAAAAAAAAACAGAAGAAATTATCTTCGGTAAATTTTAGGACAGACAAAAACTGTGAACCCTAAGATCTAAAATTCTGGTTCTGTGATTGATTTGAGAACCATTTCTTTTCTCTTTCTTTCTCTCACTCTTTCTTTCTTTTTTATTTTGTTTCTAGGAAGGGTCTCACTGTAACCCAGGTTGACCTGGAATTCACTATATAGTCTCAGGGCGGCCTCAAACTCACAGAGATCCTCCTACCTCTGCCTTGTGAGAGCTGGGATTAAAGGTGTGCACCACCACACCTGGCTTTTTGCTTTTTCTTTTTTAATTGATCCAGCATTCAAGAGACTAGAGACTCTATTTTTTTGGTTTTGTTTTGTTTTTAATTCTTTGTTATTTTATTTGGAGAGAGAGACAGAGAGAATGTATAGGCATACCAGGGCCTCCTGACATTGCAAATGATCTCCAGATAGATGCACCACTTTATGCATCTAACTTTATGTGGGTCCTGGGGAATAGAACCTGTGTTGTTAGGGTTTGTAGGCAAGCACCTTAACCACTGGGCCGTCTCTCCAGCCCTGAGCACTGTTTTCTCCATTGAGCAGGTATTTTAAGTGCTTCACCATTACTACAAGTTCTCTGTAAAATAAATGATTCAAGCCCAATATGTTATGGTTTCACTGTTGAAAACAATACATCGACAAGTATAACTGAAGAAATCATAAGTCAATGATCATTTACAAGCCGTCATTCCACGATAATGAGTCAGAGAGAACTGATATAGCAAGTTGATTCTGGTAGCAGTAAACCTTGGCCACTGGTTTACCTCCTAAGACCATGTGACTTCATGATCCAGAGAATTCTTGCCAACCCGCAAGAACAAACAATTAATTTACTTGATATGCCAGTGTGTTTAGAAACCTTTGTATTGTTTAGGAGTTGGTAGAAATGTTATACCTTTTGCTTTCTTATACATACAGAATCCAAATACTTCAACTTCCTTTAAGTAGGAAAAACACCAAATAGTACTCTGGTCTCTTCTTTGCTACAACATACTCTTGAAAATAAGAAACTAACAATAAAAATAAGAAGCCAGCCAGGCGTGGTGGGATACGCCTTTAATCCTAGTACTTGGGAGGCAGAGATAGGAGGATCGCCATGAGTTGGAGGACACCCTGAGACTACATAGTTAATTCCAGGTCAGCCTGGGCCAAAGTGAGACCCTACCTTGAAAAAAAAAAAAAAAAAAGAGAGAGAGAGAAGCCAGCTGGGTGTGGTGTGGTGGTGCACTTCTTTAATCCCAGCACTTGTGAGGCAGAGGTAGGAGGACAGCTGTGAGTTCAAGGCCAGCCTGGGACAACACATGAATTCCAAGTCAGCCATGACTAGAGCGAGACCCAACCTCAAAAAAACAAAACAGTGCTGGATAGATGGTTTAGAGGTTAAGGCACTTGCCTGCAAAGCCAAAGGACCCAGGTTTAGTTCCTCAGGACCCATGTAAGCCATATGCCCAAGGTGATACATGCATCTGAAGTTTGTTTGCAGTGGCTGGAGGCCCTGGCACACCCATTCTCTCCCCATCTGCTTCTCTCAAATAAATAAATAATTTTTTTTTTTTAATGAGAAGCCTTTTTTTGTTTTTGTTTTTAATTTTTTTAAGGTAGGGTCTCCCTCTAGCCCAGGCTGACCTGGAATTCACTACATAGTGTCAGGGCCTATAACTCAACAGTGATCCTCCTACCTCTGCCTCCCAAGTGCTGGGATTAAAGGTGTGCACTACCACACCCGGCTAAGAAGACATTTCAAAGAATTATTTCAAATCCATCATTGACAAGAATTTTAAAATTGTTCTCCATACTGAATGCTGTAAAAACACATCAATACTGGTTTCAGAGCCCAGTGTTTCCCATTACGTGATGGAATGCTATTTTCAAAATTATCTTTTAGAAGAAAATATCAATGTTTTCTCAAGAAAAGTAACCTTAACATGTGCAGAGTTTGTAAGACCATAAGTTGACAAATATTTCCTGAATTCATTTGTAAAAAGTATTAAATGTACAACTGTAGCCATTCTAGATGGTCCCATAGCTCCCAAGATGCACTATGGCGAACATCCACAGATCTGTCTGCTTAGCTGTCTGTCCTCCCATGCTTGCTAATTGGTGGACATTTCTTTTTTTTTCTTTTCTTTTTTTTTTTTTTTTTTTTTTGGTTTTTCGAGGTAGGGTCTCACTCTAGCCCAGGCTGACCTGGAATTCACTATGGAGTCTCAGGGTGGCCTCGAACTCACGGTGATCCTCCTACCTCTGCCTCCCTGAGTGCTGGGATTAAAGGCGTGCGTCACCACGCCCGGCATTTTCTTTTCTTTTCTTTTTTTTTTTTTTTGGTTTTTCGAGGGAGGGTCTCACTTCTAGCTGAGACTGACCTGGAATTCACTATGTAGTCTCAGGCCGGCCTTGAATTCATGGCCATCCTCCTACCTCTTCCTCTGGAGTGCTGGGATTAAAGGTGTGAGCCACCATGCCTGGCTATTGGTGGACATTTCTCCGTAGAACTTTTGCATTGGAGAGTACAACACCTCTTGCCCTTGTTCAGGATTCCTTTTTTCCCAGGACACTCGTTTGGTAAACAGTTTGAGATAAAATGTCTCCCTCCGGAGTAAAGAATAGGTTTGGTAGCAGGGCGTGGTGGCACATGCCTTTAATCCCAGCCCTCGGGAGGCAGAGGTAGGAGGATGGCCATGAATTCAAGGCCAGCCTGAGACTACATAGTGAGTTCCAGGTCAGCCTGGGCTAGAGTGAGACCCTACCTTGAAAAACCAGAAAAAAAAAAAAAAAAAGAATAGGTCTGGTTGCTGTCCAATACCAAGACAGATGTCTCTCTCCAGGGCAAAGATCAGGCATGCGTATAGATTAATTAGTATAAGCGATTTGAGCTTCCTAAACTCAAGGTTTTTCAGAACACAAGCCTCTCCTGGCTCTCTTCCCGTAACCCTGTCAGAAGTGGAGCTTGGAGACAGCACAGTGATGATATGCGAGCTACCAGCATTGCTACAAGTGATATGTAATTTGTAATGCGGGGATCTTGTGCCTCTTGTCAAAGTTTGTGAAACTAAGACAGGCTACCTTATTAGCTTGCACGCACGCAGGATACAGTTCTCTGGGTTCCCTACCTGCCTATGAATCCTGCTTTGAGTTATTTCATAAGTCACATCAGGTCAGTGTCCTTCCAATTCTCCCTTTAATTAGGTTTAAAGTGGCTTCAATTACTTGTCATCAAAATAATCTTGATACAACCATGAGCATCTGTTTCTGTCTGGAAATTGGATACAGGGGAAACATACAAGTGGTTTTCGTAAGTATTTTTTTTAATGAAATTTTATTCTTTTTTAACAGTTTTTATTTTATTTTATTTTTTGAGGTAGAGTCTTGCTCTAGTCCAGGCTGACCTGGAATTCACTATGGTGTCTCAGGGTGGCCTCTAACTCACAGGGATCCTCCTACAACTGTCTCCCAAGTGCTGGGATTAAAGGCGTGCGTCACCGCATCCGGCTTTTAAACTATGACCACCGTACTTACCTCCTGGAGCTCAGAGGGGTGCAGTGTTGAAGAATGACCGCTTGCAGATTCAGAGAGCATCACAGTTCAGGGTGTTCAGGGACGGAGGAGTCGTAAAAGGAGCAGAACGCTTCTAATATTCAAGCCCATGGAAAGCTGAAACACCAAGCTTTTGTTCTCTCTCCAGAGCAGCCTGTGATTCTGCTTTCAATGGCCTTTCCCCCTTTTGTCCTACTGTGGCAGGATGGAATGCTTTTTGCTTTGTTTTGTTTTGTTATGTTTCTTCTTTGCTTTTTCAAGGTCTCATTCTAGCTCAAGCTGACCTGGAATTCACTATGGAGTCTCCGGGTGGCCTCGAACTCATGGTGATCCTCCTACCTCTGCTTCCCAAAGGCTGGGATTAAAGTTGTGTGTCACCACGCCTGGCTCTTGTTTTGTTTTTCAAGGTAAGGTCTCCTTCTAACCCTGGCTGACCTGAAATTCACTATGTTGTCTCAGGCTAGCCTGGAATTCATAGTAAACCTCTTACCTCAGCCTCCCTGAGTGCTGGGATTAAAGGCGTGCGCCACCACGCCGGGCCTTTTAAAAATATTTTATTCGCAAGTGGAGAGAGATAAAGAGAAGAGAAACAGTCAGAGAGAATGGACGCACCAGGGCCTTCTGCCACTGCAAATGAACTGTAGATGCATGGGCCATTTTGTGCATCTGGCTTTATGTGAGTACTGGGGAATCAAACCTGGGCCGCTAGGCTCTGCAGGTAAGCACCTTAACTGTTGAGCCGTTTCTGCAGCCTCAGGAGAGGGTTTATAGTATGCAAGTGTTTCTTTCTTACATTCCTCCTTTCACACCATGCTCTCATTCCTGAAGAGGATATACTTTTCACCTCACAGATACTTTCAATTCTTCTCATTGTGCTTTTGGGAGCAGAGGTCATAGACAGATGCCTACAACAGCCAGAAAAAGAAAAAACCAAGACTGAGTGAGGACCACTAGCTGGGCTCATGGAAGACTGGGGTTGATTCTTATCATGTGGAAATGAGGTTCTAGTGTTGCCACATTGTTTGATTTTCGTGTGTGTGTGTGTGTGTGTGTGTGTGTGTGTGTGTGTGTTATGAGCATTGTGTACTCATGTTTATATGTGTGTGGATGTGTGTGTGCATGTGTGTGTGTATGTGGAGACCAGAAAACAGACTTGAGTGTTATTCTTCAACTATACTGTCCACTTCTTCTTTTTTATTTTTTTTAATAAGATAGTGAGAGAGAGAATTGATGTGCCAGGGCCTTAGCCACTGCAATCAAATTCCAGATGTGTGCGCTACCTTGAACACATGTGTGACCTTGTGCATACATCACCTTGTGCTTCTGGCTTATGTGGGATCTGGGGGGTTGAACCTGGGTCCTTAGGCTTTGCAGGCAAGTACCTTAACCAGTAAGCCATCTCTCCAGCCTCATCCATATCTTTTCTAAAATTTTTATTTATTTATATACTGAGGAGAGAGAGGAAAGAAAGAAAAGGAGAGAGAGAGAGAGAGAGAGAGAGAGAGAGAGAGAGAGAATGGGTGCATCAGGGCCTCTTGCTGCTGCAAACAAACTTCAGATGTACCACTTTGTGCCTGTGGCTTCACGTGGGTACTGGGGAATCAAACCCAGACCATCAGGCTTTGCGATCAAGAGCAAACTTAACACTGAGCCACCTCTCCAGCCCTATCCATCTCTGTTTCAGACAAGATGTGGAACTTGCCAATTTAGGTCAGACTAGCTAGCCAGAGAGCCCTGTGTATCTGCCTCTCTCTGCTTCCCCAGCACTAGGATTATAAACACACACATCACTTTGCTCGGCATTTGTGTGTGTGTGTGTATTTGTATATGTCATACGTGTATATGTTGCGTGTGTATGTGTGTATGTGGTGTATGACGTGGTGACCGGAGCCGAACATCAGGTGTCCTGTTCCAGCTCTCTCCACCTGTTCCTGTTTGAACCCGAGCCTCTCACTGATATCTGAGCTGCTGCTTTTCGCCTGCCAGGGTGGCTGTCTGATCTCTGTTCCCTTTTGTGGGACTGGGGTTACAGGCAGGCCTGACCACTCCCAGCTGTTTATGTGGGTTCTGGAGATTCCAACTCCCGGGGTTTCAGACCCTCGCGCTTGCACACAAAGCACACTTAACTGCCAAGCCATCTCTCCAGCCCCTACCCTGGCATTTAAAAAAACATATTTTATTTATTTATTTGAGAGAAAGACGCAGGGAGAGAATGGGCGCACCAGGGCCTCCAGCCACTGCAAATGAACTCTGGACATGTGCGCTGCCTTCTGCATCTGGCTAACGTGGGTCCTGGAGAATTGAACCAGGGTCCTTTGGCTTTGCAGGGAAGCGCCTTAACCATTAAGCTATCCCTCCAGCCCCTACCCTGGCATTTTTATGTGGATACTGGGGGTCAAAGTCAGGTCCTCATGCTTGAGAGTAGAACTTTACATATGCATCAGGAGTTCGTTTGTAGCAGCAGGATTCCCTGGTGCACCCATTCTCTCCTCTTTCTCTCTCATAAATAAATAAAATTAAAAAGAAGGGGGCCTGGTGGGATGGCATAGCAATTAAAGTGTTTGCTTGCAAAGTCAAAGGACCCAGGTTCGATTCCCTAGGACCCACGTTAGCCAGATGCACAAGGGGCGCAAGCGTCTGGAGTTCGTTTGCAGTGGCTGGAGGCCTTGGCCCGCCCGTTCTCTCTCTCCCTCTTTCTCTGACAAATAAATAAATAGTAAGGGAAGCTGAGCGTGGTAACACACACCTTTAATCCCAGCACTTGGGAGGCAGAGGTAGGAGGACAGCCATGAGTTTGTTATCATGGATGATGAGGGAAGGCAAAACATATGACCTCAAAATGGACTAGTTGGAAAGAAGTGGGGCTTCAGTGGAAAGTGAACGAGAGGTGGAGGAAGGGGAACCCAAGAAAGAGATGAGAGAGTACTATGGTCAAAACACATTACTTGCATGTATGAACATTATCAGTAAAAGGTGTTTAAAAATTAGAGCTCTTGAGCTAGAGAGATGGCTTAGCAGTTAAGGTGCTTGCCTGCAGAGCCTAAGGACCCAGGTTTGATTACCCGGTACCCATGTAAGCCAGAAGAACAAGGTGGTGCATGCATCTGGAGTTCGTTTGCAGCGGCTAGAGGCCCTGGCACACCCATTCTCTCTATATATATCTGCCTCTTTGTCTCTCAAAATAAATAAATAGAATATTTTTTTTTAATTAGAGCTCTTTTTTAATGCATGAGACAGAGAGAGAATATTGGTGTGCCAGGGCCTCCAGCCAATGTACTCAAACTCCATATGTATGTGCCACCTTGTGCACATGTGTGATCTTGCATCAACTTGTGCAACAGGCTTACGTGGGACATGGAGAGTCGAACATGGGTCCTTAGGCTTCACAGGCAAGTGCCTTAACCACTAAGCCATCTCTCCAAACCTAGAGCCTTTTTTTTTTAAAGATATTTTTATTTATTTGCAAGCAAATAGAACGAATATGGGCACACCAGGGCCTTATGCCACTACAAACATGCATGCACCACTTTGTGTATCTGGCTTTATGTGAGTACTGGGGAATTGAACCTGGGCTGGCAGGCTTTGGAAATAAGTGCCTTTAACCACTGAGCTATCTCTCCAGCCCAACAGTTCTTTTTTTTTCTTTTGTGAGGTAGGGTTTCACTATAATCCAGGCTGACCTGGCATTCACTATGTAGTCTCAGGGTGACCTTGAACTCACGATGATCTTTCTATTTCTGCCTCCCAAGTGCTGGGATTAAAGTTGTGCACCACCACGCCCAGCCAGAGAGCTCTTTTTAAAAATTTATTTTTATTTATTTGGAGAGAGGGGGGAGGAGGATGGGCATGCAAAGGTTTCTTGCCATTGCAAAGGAACTCCAGACACATGTATCACTTTGTGAATCTGTCTTTACACGGGTACTGGAGAGTCTAATTCAAACCCAACCTGTTAAGTTTTGCAAACAAGCACTTTTAACCACTGAACAATCTCTCCTGCCCCCTGAGAAAGGTAACTTTTGTAGTTCCCTTCATGATGCTGGAGCAAAATCCTGACCAAAAGCAGCTGATGGGTGGAAATAATTTTTTTTTAATTTTTATTTTGTTATTTGAGAGCAACAGACAGATAGAGAAAGAGGGAGGGAGGGAGAGAGAGAGAGAGAATGGGCGTGCCAGGGCCTCCAGCCACTGCAAACGAACTCCAGATGCATGCGCCAACTTGTGCATTTGGCTTACGTGGGTCCGGAGGAATCGAGCCTGGGTTCTTAGGCTCCTTCACAGGCAAGCGCTTAACCACTAAGCCATCTCTCCAGCCCAGAATTTCTTTCTGCCTTAAAGTCTGGAGGGGAAGCTTTGTGATATCAGGGGAAAGCATGGTACCAGCTAAGGCTGGACATCACCTCCGCCACAGAAGGTGGAAATGAGCAGGAAGGGAGTGAGCTGAGCTCTGGCGAGGGGGAGCCGGCTGTCACATCTCCTAAGTCACCCCCAGCAACGCACCATCTATCACAAGGTTCCAACTCCAAAATTGCTACCAGCTGGGGACCAAGCATTCAAAAACATATGAGTTTATGGGGGACATCAGAATCAAACCACCACAGTAATCAAAAATACTTTTTGGATATAAGATTGGGCTATTTAAATGTGATTCCACGTGGAGATCATGTAACTGTGGGTCCTGGGGTTTCGTAGGATTAAGATGTTCAGTTGTAGCCGGGCATGGTGGCGCACACCGTTAATCCCAGCATTTGAGAGGCAGAGGTAGGAGGATCGCTGTGAGTTCGAGGCCACCCTGAGACTCCATAGTGAATTCAAAGATGTTCAGTTGTAGACAACTGACATGACTACGTAATTTAAGAAGGCAAATGAGGGCTGGAGAGATGGCTTAGTGGTTGAGGCACTTGTCTGCAAAGTCTAAGGACCCACATTCAGTTCCCCAGGACCCACATAAGAGAGATGCACAAGGTGGCACATATGTCTGGAGTTCATTTGCAGTAGCTGGAGGCCCTAGCACATCATTCTCTCTCTTTCTCTCTCTCTCCCTCTCTCTTTCTCTGCCTTTTAACATTTTATTTATTTGAGAGAGAGAGAGAGAGAGAGAGAAAGAGAATGGGCGTGCCGGGGCCTCCAGTCACTGCAAACAAACTCTGGACGCATGCGCCCCCTTGTGCATCTGGCTTCTGGCTTACGTGGGTCCTGGGGAATCGAACCGAGGTCCTTTGGCTTTGCAGGCAAATGCCTTAACTGCTAAGCCATCTCTCCAGCCCCTAAATTTTTTTTATTATTAAAAATTTTTTAGTTTTTATTTTAGAGAGAGCAGGAGAGAAAGAATTGGTGTGCCAGGTCCTCAGACACTGCAATCAAATGCCAGATGCTTGCACCACCTAGTGGGCATGTGCAACCTTGTGCTTGCCTCACCTTTGTGCATCTGGCTTACCTGGAATCTGGAGAGTTGAACATGGGTCCTTAGGCTTTGCAGGTAAGCGCCCTAACCACTAAGCCATCTCTTCAGCCCAGCCTCAGGTATTTTTAATTAAGGTTAAGCTTCTAGCTTACGTCTCCAGCAGCTTGCTGGAGGGCTGGTGGTATTACTGGGGTCCGATCTGATTCCAGTCCCAAGGTGTGGAAAGAGCTTGCTGCTGCTTGGCGCTGGCTTGCTGCAGTTCTCTCTCTCTGCTTTGATGTATGGAAGTGAACAGCATCTTCCACCACTGGGTTTGTAAGCTGAAATAAATCCCTTCCTCCATAAACTGACTGGTTTGATTTTCATCCCAGCAACGTGGAGCTGACTACAGCAGCAGAGGAACGTTAGAGGCCCAGCAGAACTCACAGGACGGAATAGTCAGGACACCTTGTTTTCAAGATTAAAAAGCCAGGTCCTGAGCTGGAGAGATGGCTCAGAGTTCTCTTATTTATTTATTTATTTATTTATTTATTTATGAATGAGAGAGAAAGAGGCAGAGAGAGAGGGAGAGAATGGGCGCACCAGGGCCTCCAGCCTCTGCAAACGAACTCCAGATGCATGCGCCACCATGTGCATCTGACTTACTTGGGTCCTGGAGAATAGAACTGGGATCCTTTGGCTTTGCAGGCAAACACTTTAACAGCTAAGCCATCTCTCCAGGCCATATGTTGTCTTTTCTTATGGGATAAGTGGCACATCTCAACACAATCCTTAAGGCAGAGATCACGTCCTTCGCATCCCTCACGACAACTCATGCAAAGAGATGACTTGACAAAGATCAGGCGCGTGTGGATGGATCCAAGACTCTACGCTGGCCAAGTCTCGGGCTCTTCCTCTCACTCCCCTCTGGAATGAGCTTGAAAGGAGAGGTGACCAGCTCGCTTGAGAGGTAAAGTCATACTTGCCACTGAAAAACAGGAGATCAAGCGTAGCAGAGCTCAAAACCCAGTCCCACGTGTGACTGTCTTCTCTTCAGCCATATTTCTCAGCTGTAAAGTGACAGTAACACTTGCTCTACTCAACCACAGAATCGACGTGAGAATCACGGAGAAATGTAAAGGAAAGCGCACTTAAAACACGGAACAGACAGCGACTGTAGGATCCCTTGTCAACAGCTCAGACGCGGCCCAGCCTTCGGGCCTACAGTGAAGGTGCCATTTATTTCCTCTGTTGGGGAAAGACACAAGGGGTCGCTTTCCCAGGCACCCCAACCTAAGGAAAAGGTGGATGCGGCCTGGAGATTGGGGCTGGAAGAGCTGGGCAGTCACTCTCAAGGGCTTCTCTGTGTCTGCTTCCTGGCACTTGATGTGGGGTGTGGGCAAGAGTCAATCCCTTTGGAGTAGCAGCTTGGGATTCACGGAGGCACAAGGAGTTATGTGCTGGCATTCAGGAAGAGGAAGGCGAAGCAGGTGCCCTGAGTGAGGGGGCACGGCTGGGTGGTTGACCCCATAACCGATGCCTGCCCAGCAGGACAATTTTCATAAGGCCTGGATGTTGTGATTCTCAGGAAAGGCCTCAGGGGCCCAGAAGCATCACTCAGTGCTGTGGCTGGTCCCTTAAATGTCCATCTCAAACTGTGACTCTTCACCGCCTGCTCGCTTGTCTTCTGGGCTGTTGCACAGGTGGATCTGGTTAGCTTGCATGGGAGGCTCATCACTGGCAGGGCTGGTGACCCCAGGAATAGTGGGCAGGTCCCTTGGGGGCGTCTTGGCCACAGGCGATTTCCGACACTTCATCAGGAATTTCCGATCATAGATGATCCTGGTCCCTCCCGGCGTGGTGCTGAAGAGCGGGGTAGTGCTGTAGTCCCCAGACGGGAGCTGCACGCCGTCGCCCAGGACCACCGTGCGGGTGGCGAGGATGGCCCGGCTCGGAGTCTCGCTGCTGCAGCTACGGGCCCCGGGCAGGCTCCTGGGCACCAGCGCGACCCTACCGCGTCCCTCCTAGCGGCTCTACCGCCTAGCACCCTGTCGGCTCAGAGTTCTCAAAAGCGCTTGCTTGCAAAGTCTGACGGCCCGGGTTCGATTTCCTAGTACCCATATAAAGCCAGATGCACAAAGTAGTGCGTGCACCTGGAGTTTGCAGTGGCAGGAGGCCCTGGCGTGTCCATACTCACTTCCTCTCTGTCCCCCTCTCTCTCAATAATATTAATAAAGCCAGGTCCTTATTCTTCAGGCAACGAGGAATCGTTTTTTGTTTTGTTTTATTTTTATATTTTAGAAACAATATTTATTTATTTGCAAACACACACATGAGAAAGAGAGAGAGAGAGAGGGAGAATGGAAGCACCAAGGCCCCCAACCACTGGGTACAAACTCCAGATGCATGTGCCACTGTGCACCCGGCTTTACATGGGTGCTGGGGACTCGTACCCCCATCATTAGGCTTTACAGACAAGCACCTTAACCGCTGGGCCACCTCTCCAGTCCCCAGTGATGCATCTTGAGGGCGCTCAAGTTGGGACCAGATGGCTGGCTGTGTGTTAGACAAATGCCTCTGTGTGAAGGGTGACTTGAGGGAGAGCCACTGATTCAGGTGAGAATGACGTAAGAACGGAAGGAGCAAAGCGGACAGGGGAGGAGACATGGTGGGGGTGGGGGTGGGGGAAGAGGGAGGAGGCTGGCCTTTGTGACTGATCGGAATGGAAGGGCGAGAAGCAAAAGAGGGACACAGGATGCTCCAGGGTATCCAACTGTCACAGTTTCCTTGCCTTCCTCTTCCTTCCAAATAATAAAGAATAAGATGGATGCCCGCAGCACCTCGGGAGTTTACAACGCCCTTTGTGCGCACGCGTGGTGCACATGCGGGCTCCGATGTGTGTGGGCACACAGGTGTGCAGGCCAAAGGCTGATGTCAGCTGTCTTCCGCAGTCACTTTGCCTCACACTGAGCCTGGGGCTCAGTCCTTCAACTAGCCTAGCCAGCCAGCCAGCGCCAGGGCGTCTCCTGTCTCCGCAGGGATTATAGACAAGCACTGCCGCACCCGCCTGATTGTTATGTGGGTGCTGGGGATATCCAAACTCAGACATTTTGCTTCCTGAGCCACCTCCCCACCCTCAACAAAAGTGCTACCTCTCAAGATGTGTGCACAAGTCAAAGCCAGAAGTCCCCGAGAAAATCAGGACTGATGCTGGGTGTGGTGGTGCACGCCTTTAATCCCAGCAGAGGCAGAGGTGGGAGAATTGCTGTGAGTCTGAGGCCAGTCTGGGGACCACAGAGGGAGTTCTAGGTCAGCCTGGGCTAGAGTGAGACCCTATCTAGAAAAAATAAAAATAAAAGGTCTGGAGAGATGGCTTTGTGGTTAAGGCACTTGCCTGCAAATCCAAAGGACCCAAGGTTCAATTCCCCAATACTTATGTGAAGCCTGATGCACATGGTGGCGCATGTTTCTGGAGTTTGTGGTGCACCCACTCTCTATTTATCTATCTATCTATCTACCTCTTTCTCTTTCTCAAATAAATTAAATATTAAAAAAGCAAAAAAAAAAAAAAACCCCACAAAAAAGTAAATAGTGTTAGTTTATTATAGAAGCATTGAGTAAGCCAGGCATGGTGGCATACATTTGGAATCCCTTCACTCTGGAGGCTGAAGCAGGAGGATCGCAAATTTCAAGTCAACCTGGACTACATAGCAAGACCCTGTCTCTAAAATAAACAAACAGGGGACTGGAGGGATGGCTTAGCAGTTAAGGTGCTTGCAAAGCCAAAGGACCCAGGTTCAATTCCCCAGGACCCACAGTAAACCAATGTACACGAGTGGATGCATGCATCTGGAGTTCGTTTGCAGTGGCTGGAGCCCTGGTGCGCCCATTCTGTCTTCCCCTCTCTCTTTCTCTCTGCCAAATAAATGAATAAAAATAAAATATTTTTTAAAATAAAAAATAATAAACAAACGGGCTGGAGAGATGGCTTAGTGGTTAAGGCACTCACCTGTGAAGCCTAAGGACCCATGTTTGACCCAGATCCCACATAAGCCAGGCACAGAAGGTGATGCATATGCAAGGTCACACATGTGCACAAGGTGGCACATGCATCTGGATTTCAAGTTTAGTGGCTGAAGGCCCATGAGCACCAATTCTCTTCCCTCTCATAAAAACAAACAAGCAAAAAAAAAAAAAAAAAAAAAAACCCAAACAAACAAAATAAACTGGAGACTATCATACCAAGGAGCTCTGATATTTATTTATTTATTTTTGAGATATTTGTTTTGTTTTATTTATTTGAGAGAGAAAGAGAAAGAGAGAGAATGGGCACACCAGGGCCTCCAGCCACTGCAAATGAATTCCAGATGCGTGCTCCCCCTTGTGCATCTGGTTTATGTGGGTCCTGGAGAGTCGAACCAGGATCCTTTGGCTTTGCCCGCTAGGCCATCTCTCCAGTCCCTGGAGGAGCTCTGATGTTAAGGGTGAGTTCTTTTATAATGAGAAGAAAGGTTAGCTTTTCCCACCCTAAACACCTCCACTTCTTAGGTTAAGTCTGCAATGACAGAGCGAGGTCACTGGCAGTGCTGGCTATTGGAAAGGTGAGTTCTGTTCATTTGTACCCCTGGGCTAGTCTCTGAACTACTGCAGCATCAACTTGGTGGGCTAGGACCAAGGCTTCTCACCTCACGCCCAGTCCTTGGGACCCCCCAGATAGTTACTAGGAAGAGAACAAGCCCGGTCTGTGAAGCATGCTGACCTTTAACCCTGGTTAATCAGGCTCTGCATCGCTGCCCATCAGACAGAAATCATTAGCAGGACCCAGGGAAATAATATGTTAATTAGCTCTATCTATGACACCAGTGACTCGTGAGGTTTTCCTAGTCTCACAATCCTAAGGATATTGATAAAGACAGATTCAGAAAATGCTTAGCAGGTAGGAATCGGCTTGGTGCTGGATAGTATGAGCTCAGAGATGCCCAAGCCACGGGAGATCTTATGGGCAATGGGGAGGCGGGTGGCATACCTAACAGGTTTGACAAGGCTGGGCCTGGGAAGGAACCTGTGTATTCAGCTTGGTGATTTCTGCCAAGAGGGAAGCTCACTTGACCTAGATGTGGGTTATGGAAAATAAATCTACAGGGCTGGGGAAATGGCTTAGCGGTTAATGCACTTGGCTGCAAAGCCAAAGGACATTGGTTTGATTCCCCAGGACCCATGTAAGCCAGATGCACAAGGGGGCGCATGTGTTCCTTTGCAGTGGCTGGTGGCCCTGGTGTGCCCATTCTCTCTATCTGCCTCTCTGTGTTTCTTTCTTTCTCTCTTAAAGAAGAAAGAAAGGAAGGAAGGAAAAAAAATCTATACACAAAAGTAAACATTCAGGACGATACTCCTTACTGTTGCAGAAGGGAGCACATATGGCGGAAGGGAGAAAGCTAGAGCTGGAATTACAGATACTGCTGCACATTTCAGGTTCGTTCATGTAGCACAGATATAGGGGTGGATACAGGTGGCTTGGGAGGTCCATTTGGCCCAGAAGCACTGACATCTTTGTAGCAATGAGTAATGCTTTACAGCACAGTCTGGTGTCTAAGTGCCTTACTGAAAAGATTCAGAATTCATGGAAGCAATCCGCAGTTTCGGTTGGTCAAGGAAAATACAAGAGGAGACCAGAACATCTTCTTGCACCTGAAAATATCAAAGTTCTCAAGTATATCTGGAATGTGCCCAAGGACACAGGGTCCAAGTTAAAAGGACTCCCCCTTGGCCAAACTTGGGAAAATATAGCATACAAGTAAAGAATAGTCCTGGATCCTAAACAAACAATAAAATACGAATATGGTCAACTAAGCTAAGGAAGTGAATAAATAGATAAATGGAAAGACACACATTATTGCAGGATGCCAACTAGTAAAGGGAAAAGAAGGAATGGGATCAGAAAACAGTATTTGGTAACAACTGTCATATCAACTTGGCAAAAATGGTGGAAGCTTTATTCAAAAAAGGATATTGGGGGCTGGAGAGATGGCTTAGCGGTTAAGCACTTGTCTGTGAAGCCTAAGGACCCTGGTTCGAGGCTATGTTCCCCAGGACACACGTAAGCCAGATGCACAGGGAAGCACATGTATCTGGAGTTCGTTTGCAGTGGCTGGAGGCCCTGGTGTGCCCATCCTCTCTCTTTCTTTCTCTCTCTGCCTGTCATTCTCAAATAAATAAATTAACTTAATTTTAAAAAAGAGATATTGGGGCTAGACATGGCAGTGCACGCCTTTAATCCCAGCACTCAGGAAGCACAGATAGGAGGATCACTGTGAGTTTGAGGCCATCCTGGGACTGCAGAGTGAGTCCAGGTCAGCCTGGGCTAGAGTGAGACCCTACTTGAAAAAAACCAACCAACCAACCAACCAAACAACCAAACAAACAAAAAGGATATTGGGAGTGGGAGAGATGACTCAGCAGTTAAAGGCACTTGCTTGCAAAGCCTGATAGCCCAGGGGGTTCAATTCCCCAGTACCCATGTAAAGTCTAATGCACAAAGTGGTGCATGCATCTGGAGTTCATTTGCAGTGACAGGAGGCCCTGGCATGCCTATTCCTTTTCTCTGTCATTCTCTGTCTGTTTTTTTTGCTCTCTTTTTCTACTTGCAAGTAAATCAATAAATAATATTCTAAAAAAGATATTTACACATCCCCAAGTAGTTCCTGACAAATGTACATTGTTTAATAACCACAATGCATAGTTAGTCACTTAACAGTAGAGAAACGAAATGATGAAGGTTAATTTACCAATAGTAAGACAAATTGACATGCGTTTACTGACTTGTGCACTGAAGGGGGAGAGAGAGAGAGAGAAAGGAGAGAGAGAAAGAAGAGAGAGAGAGAGGTAAAATAGCAATGAGTGGTGAGCCTGTGTTCTAGAATACATACAAAATTTCTTTGTACCTTTCATTCATTTTTTTCCAACATAAGGTCTTGTTCTAGCCCAGGCTGATGACCTGGAATTCACTATGTAGTCTCAGGGTAGCCTCAAACTCACAGCAATCCTCCTACCTCTGCCTCCCCAGTGCTGGGATTAAAGGCATTCGCCACCATGCCCGGCTTGTTTTTTTTTTTAATATTTTATTTTTATTATTTATTTGAGAGAGAGAGAGAGAGAGAGAGAGAGAGAGAGAGAGAATGGGCATACCAGGTCTTCTAGTCATTGTAAACAAACTCCAGATGCATGTGCCATCATGCGTATTTTTGTGGGTACTGGGGAATCAAATCTGGATTCCTAGGCTTCAAAGGCAAGCACCTTAATTGCTAAGCTATCTCTCCAGCCCCCTTTTATGTTTTATAATTTTGAAAATTTCTCAAAATCTTTAAAACAGAGCAGAGCTATTACATAGAATTATTGGAATGAGTGACCATATTTAAGTATGTATTCCTTAGGAAAATACCCTAGACAGCATTAGCAGTAGATCCGGCTAAGGAAGTGACTGTAATGGCTGGGGGAGGCAGTAAGAACTCAAGGTGTGTCACGGAAACAAACGGCGAGGCAGCCAGAGAGAGGAGCAACTGCTTGGGTCCAGATTACAACTCTCTGCTGAAGTTTAGAGGCTAGCGCTGGGTCTCTACCAGTGACACTTCAGAAATAAAAAGACAGGAAAAAAAAAAAAGCAGGGGGCTGGAGAGATTGCTCATTTGTTAAAGGTACTTGCTTGCAAAGTCTGATGGCCTGAGTTCGATTCCCCAGTACCCATGTAAAGCCAGATGCACAAAGTGTCACATGCATCTGGAGTTTACAGTGGCAGGAGGACCTGATGTGCCCATTTTCTTTCTCTCTCTCTTTCACTAATAAATAAATAAATAAATGTTTTTATTTTATTTGTTTGCAAGGAGAGAGAGAGAGAGAGAGAGAGAGAAGAGAGACAGATGGAGAATGGGCATGCCAGGGGTTGTAGCCACTGCAAACGAACGTACCCCTTGTGCACCTGGCTAACGTGGGTCCTGGGAAATTGAACCTGGGTTCTTTGGCTTCGCAGGCAAATGCCTTAACCGCTAAGCCATCTCTCCAGCCCTAAATGAATGTTTCAAGAGACAAAAGCCGGAATGTAACAGGACACCGTTATCAAAGCCACGAAGCGCCACCTGGTGGCAAGAGGTGATTCTTCCCGCCCTGTGAGTAGAGGCATTGTTGAATGCAATTTATTCTCCTACCAGCAGGGTGTGAGAGTTTCCAATGGGTTGTTAATGGAAGCTATTTCATTGAGTCCTGGAGCAGAAGGGACCTGTCTCCCGTGTAACAATGGGGAATTAAACCCGGAGCCAGCAGGCCTTGCAAACACCTTGAACCGCTGAGCCATCTCTCTAGTCCAGAATTTTCAGTCAATCTATTTAAAGTTATTATTCAGTTAAATTGATTTGATTCTTGAAGGTCTGACAAGCAGCCTTGTTAAGAGAATGTACCTATTTGGCTGAGATACCCGTTTCCTGGTTCTGTGTCCCTATTGATGCTGATGGGAGGAGGAAAAATTAAGATGAATTCTTAGAGGGTGAGCATACGTGTGAACGTCAAGATTGGCCATAAGAAACTGCAGTTTAGGCAAATGCTTTTCCTGATCAAATGGAAGAAGTTTGCATAAAATGAAGATTTTGATATCTATGTTTATGTCTTGAGGTTGAATTAGGTAGATGGGCTTTCATGCTTAATGAGCTTATTTATTTATGTTTTTGAGGTAGAGTCTCACTCTAGC
Organism: Dipus sagitta; assembly: GCA_036346955.1. Lineage (NCBI taxonomy): Eukaryota > Metazoa > Chordata > Mammalia > Rodentia > Dipodidae > Dipus > Dipus sagitta. The sequence continues at coordinate 44,770,589 of CM070781.1, read as the reverse complement.
TCAGGCTGACCTGGAATTCACTCTGTAGTCCCAGGCTGGCCTCGAATTCACAGCGATCCTCCTGCCTCTGCCTCCAAAGTGCTGGGATTAAAAGTGTGTGTCACCATGCCCAGTTTAAATGATACTTACCATTCATATTCTTCCTTAAAAACGTTTAAAAAAAATCTGTTCTTGGGACTGGAGGGTGTGAGGTCATAATTTCCATCTCCAGCATTACCTCCAAAAGAGAGGAGAGAAAGAGAGGGGATGGATGGAGGTGGGAGGGGGAGAGAGTGACACACAGAGAGATTTAAACATATTTCTACTTTTTTTTTTTTTTTTTTTTTTTTTTTTGGCTTTTCAAGGTAGGGTCTCACTCTGGTCCAGGCTGACTTTCACTATGGAGTCTCAGGGTGGCCTCGAACTCATGGCGATCCTCCTACCACTGCCTCCCGAGTGCTGGGATTAAAGGCTGTGCGCCAACATGCCCGGCTTATATTCCTCTTTTTGGATGGAGATAGGGCGTATTAATTATCTAGAATCTGCAAAAATAATGAAAAAAGGGAACAAAAAAAAAAGCCTCGGGTCTTTCTCACAGCCGCCTTCTGCGTGTTTGCCTGACGGCTGGGATTCTGTGACACCTGGTGCCTCACGCGCCACCACATGTTAGCAAATCTCTTTCCTGGAAGGATCGTTGGCATTGCCACTTTCATGCGCGGTGCGGAACGGCCCACACCCCGCCCACCTTGCTGAACGCTTGAACAATGCTTCTGTAGAAAACTGACATAATACTGCTTTGTTCCCATCAGGACGCAAAAGTAGCTCTGGTCTCTCTCTCTCTCTCTCTTTAATTTCTTTTTTTCTTTTCTCTTTAGGTTTCTCAAGGGATGGTCTCACTGTAGCCCAGGCTGACCTGGAATTCACTATGTAGCCTCAGAGTGGCCTCGAACTCATATGGGTGATCCTCCTACCTCTGCCTCCCGAGTGCTGGGATTAAAGGCATGTGCCACCACATCTGGCCTTATTATATATTTATTTTTATTTATTTATTATTTGAGAGAGGTAGAGAGAGGCAGACAGAAGGAAAGAGAGAGAAAGAGAGAGAATGGGCATGCCAGGGCCTCCAGCCACTGCAAACAAACTTCAGATGGATGTATGCACCACCTTGTGCATCTGCCTTACGTGGGTCCTGAGGAATCAAACCTGGGTCCTTTGGCTTTGCAGGCAAGTGCCTTAACCGCTAAGCCATCTCTCCAGCCCGGAATTTGTTTTTTGACCATTCTTACATTCCTATCGGTTACAAATATTTGAGTACCTATTTATGCTGGCCATTTAAAATATTTTTTTTTGTTTGTTTGTTTTTCAAGGTAGGGTCTCATTCTAGTTCAGGCTGACCTGGAATTTACTCTACAGTCTCAGGGTGGCCTCGAACTCACAGCGATCCTCCTTTGTCTGCCTCCCGAGTGCTGGGATTAAAGGCATGTGCCACCATACCCGGCTAATATTTAGCTTTTTTCCTAAAGCAATCTTCCACTGTCAACTTTATAGTCTATGGAACAAGACTTTAAAATTCCATGACATCTTATTTACAAAAGATCATAACGTATTAAACCATTGGTTCATGTGGATACAAATGACGGCTGACACATGACCTGCGGGATTTAGAACTGAGGATGGCTTGTTTTGGGGGCTCTATCAGCAGAAGAAACTGCATTCAAATCAGTCTTTCAATAATGTTGCCAGGGGCTGTGCCCCCAGATTGTCAGGACTCCCCAAACCTCTGGCAGTTGTGTTCAGACTGCACAAGCGTTCCATTTGTCTCCACACCTGAGGGGGGGAAGGGAGGAAGGTAGGAAGGGATGAGACCCCCTATACTTGAGGATGGTCCCCACAGTATACCCATCTGTGTCCTGGACCGAGTATTTCTCACTATCTTCATGCATATATATGTGTGTTGTAGTCATCTCCATGTTGCTGGGATGAATATCCAATCCAGACACAGTTTAGGGGAAGAAAGGATTTATTTCCAAAAAGTTTCATCAAATGGCGAAAGAAGCTTCTTCCATACAGCCAAGCAGACACCAGAAGCAGCAAGCGCAAACCCGCCAGTAAGCCGGAGCCCCAGGATTGAGACCGCTCTCCGCACATTTGGGCTGGAAACCAGATCTGCCTCCAAACACACCTCAGGGATGGACCCCAGGCTCTGACCCTGGTGACACCGCCTCCAGCCAAGGGGCCTGGAGACCCAAGTTACAAGCTTTAATAAGATACCTAAGTTGGGGCTGGAAAGATGGCTCAGAGTCTCAAGTGCTTGCCTATAAACCCTAAGGACCCAAGTTGGATTCCCCAGCACCCACAGAAAGCCAAATACACAAGGTGGCACATGTGTCTGGAGTTCCTTTGCAGTGGCTGGAGGCCCTGGCACGCCCATTCTCTCTGTCTCCTTCTCTCTTCCTCTTTCTGCTTGCAAATAAATAAACATGTTAATAAGGGTTGGAGAAATGGCTTAGTGGTTAAGGTGCTTGCCTGAGAAGCCTAAGGACCCATGTTTGACTCTTGAGAGCCCACTTAAACCAGATGCAAGAGGTGACACAAGCATGCAAGGTTGCACATGTGCACAAGGTGGCGTACGCGTCTGGAGTTTGATTGCAGTAGCTGGAGGCCATGGTGCATCAATTCTCTCTCTCATTAAAAAATAAGAAGAAAGAACATTAAAAAAATTTTTTTCCAAAAGTTTAAAAACCACTTAAGTTGTTGGGCATGATGGCACATGCCTTTAATCCCAGCACTTGGGAGGTAAAGGTAGGGGATTGCTATAAGTTTAAGGCCATCCTGGGACTATACAATGAATTCCAGGTCAGTCTGGGCTAGAGTGAAACCCTATCTCAATAAACAAAAGACCTAAGTCTATGGGGGACATACATTCAAATACCAGTCTGCATACATGTGTGTATACATGTTCATATGTTTGTGGGTGCATACACATGCAAGTGCACATTTGTGTGTGTGCCTGCGGAGGCCACAGGTCAATGCTGAGAGTATCTTCCTCAATCAGTCTACACCTGTGTCAGTTACTTTCTCATTACTGGGAACAAATACCTGACCAGAGGCAACGCAAGGAAGGAAAGAGTTTATTTTGGCTGACATTGCTAGCAGATATGCTCCATCCTGGTAGGGAACGTATGGTGGCAGGAGGGGGATGCTGGCTCGTCACATCAGCAGGCAGGAAGCAGAGGATGAACAGGAAGTGGGGCTAACTACCAAACTTCAAGACCTGCTTCCAGTGACCTACCTCCTCCAGCAAGGCTCCACCGCCTGAACATTTCACAAGCTTCCGAAACAGGCCACCAGCTAGGGATGAAGTGTTTAGCCCATGAGTGTATGGGGGTCATTTAACATTCATACTGCAATGACATCATACATATTGAGACAGTGTCTCTCACTGAAACTGGAGCTTAGTAATTTGGCTAGTCCAGCTAGTGAATGAGCCCTAAGGGATCCACCTATCTCCGTGTCTTGAATGCTAGGATTGCAAGTGCTTCTTGACACACCCACCTAGCATTTACATGGGTGCTGGGGATTCAAACTCAGGCCCTTGGGCTTGCTTGGCATGTGCTTTACCAACTGAGCCTATTGCCCTAGCATCATGTTTCTTTATAAAATGTGCAGAGTTCACCTGCCCACTTTGTCCAATGGCAATGTGTAAGTAAACCTTATTGTGGAAGGCTTGGATATGCCTTCTATCAGAATTCTATCACCTCCTTCTAGACTTCTTATATGCTCTTCTATAACTTGGGGAGGGGGTGTATTAGTCAGGGTTCTCTAGATGAACAGAACTGCTAGAATGAATTATATTTAAAAGGGAATTTATTGGACTGGCTTATGGTAGTCTAATAGCAGTTGTAGGCCCAAGAATCAAGGAACCTGGTAGCAGCTCAGTCCATGTGGGTCGATGCCTCAGCAGTCCCAATCCGTCTCTGAAGGCCTGGAGGCTTCCTGAGGAGCCACTGGGTTTCAATCCACACGGGTCTTCAGTTGACGCTGGTCTTGAGTCCACACTGGTCTTCAGTCTACACTGGAAGGCAGCAAGCAGCTCCGGCAGCCAAGTGGAAGGAAGAGGCTCTTTTCACCCAGAGCTCCCTTATATAAAGTCCCCCTCTGAGGGGGCCACCCACTCTGGGGAAAGGGCTCACTCTGGGGGAAGGACTTCCTTCTTCAGTCCATCCTTCCTGGAAGCAACCTCAGAGACCCACCCAAAAGGGATTTCTGTGGATTACTAAACAGATCAAGTTGACTGGAAAATGGAATGTAAAGGGACACAATAGACCTGGTTAAACATTCTCCTGTGCAGCCCTTGCCTTCAGGCACACTTAATGGAGGCCAAGGTGATCTTCCTGACAGATAAAGGAGAAGTTCCACAGGCCTTATTGCAAAATTCAGGTGTTTTCTGTTATCTAAGGAATGGGATGACCCCTCTGTGCAATGTACCATGACCTTCTTATATCTCTTTGTTTCTAAATACCTTTGTGATTACATAGCATAGAATGTTTCTTGCCCCAGTTCCGCCTATGTGGTCTGTGCAATGAATACCTTGTGACTTCTTGTGATAGCCCCCCTTGTTTAACAGTAATTTTATGGTTTAACTCCCATCCTGGTTTTTCTATAGACATCATGTGGTTATTTCCAATAAAAGCTGACACTCCAAACAGTTCAGGGTTTCATCCTGAGATCCTGACCTCTGGGGTGCAGACCTGGTGCATCAGACTTTCTTCTTTTTCCTTTCTTTCTTTTTTACCCAACAAAACTTTGCTTCACATTCCATGGGTCGATGGTCTTACTTGTGCAACACTGGAATCCCCATAACATTGACAACACCTTAACCATCACAGGGGGACTGCCACAGTTCATCAAGACATGTTCTATTTTTTTAAAGTTTTTTTATCGTCTGGCATGGTGGCTGCATGCCTTTAATTCCAGTACTCGGGAGGCAGAGGTAGGAGGATCACTGTGAGTGCATGCCACCCTAGACTACATAGTGAATTCCAGGTCAGCCTGGATTAGAGTGAAAGCCTACTTCAAAAAAAAAAAAAAATTATCTCTCTGTGGAGGGAGAGAGAGGGAGATATTGAAAAAATGGCATGCCAGGGCCTCTTGCTACTGCAAGCTCCAGACACATATACCACTTGGTTCATCTAGCTTTATGTGGGCACTGGGGAATTGAACCCAGGCCTGCAGGCTTTGCAAGCTCTCTCCAGCCCATCAAGACATGTTCTATCATACTCCAGGCCCCCAAACCTCTGAGGAAGAGGGAGCTTCATCACCAACATTTGTTCTCCAAGTCAGTGCACACCGGAGCCACAATGTGAGGGTTGAGAGAAGCTGACTCAAACCCCATGAATCTGCCTTCAGGTCTGAGGAGCATTCTTACCTTTAGCTTTTGGTGATGGGAAGCTTCGATGGATAATTAATATGTTTGATTCCACTTTTTTTTAAACTTTTTTATTTTTGGCTTTTCAAGGTAGGGTCTCCCTCTAGCTCAGGCTGACTTGGAATTCACTATGTCATCTCAGGGTGGCCTTGAACTCACGGTGATCCTCTGACCTCTGCCTCCTGAGTGCTGGGATTAAAGGCATGCACCACCACGCCTGGCCAGATTCCACATTTTTTTTGGTTTGGTTTTTCTAGGTAGGGTCTCAGTGCTAGCCCAGGCTGACCCAGAATTCACCCAGTAGTCTCAGGGTGTCCTTGAACTCACAATGATCATTCTACCTTTACCTCCTGAGTGATGGGATTAAAGGTGTGCACCACCACGCCTAGATTCTCATATATTTTGTTGCTGTTTTGTTTTTTTGTTTTTTGAGGTAGTGGCTCACTCTAGCCCAGGCAAACCTAGAATTCACTCTGTAGTCTCAGGGTGGCCTCAAACTCATAGCAATTCTCCTAACTTTACCTCCTGGGTGATGGGATTAAAGGAGTGCACCACCAGGCCTGGCTTCTCTGTCACTTTTACTTTTTATTTTTATTTTTTATTTTTTTAAGGTAGAGTTTCACTCTAGCCCAGGCTGACCTGGAATTCACTATGTTGTCTCAGGGTGGCCTCGAACTTCCAGCAGTCCTCCTACCTCTACCTCCCAAGTGCTGGGATTAAAGGCGTGCACCACCACACCCTGGCTCCTTCACTTTTTTTTAATGGCCTCACATCGGGCATTCTTTCTGAATTTCAATGTCATTATCCTTACACTCAGAACTGACCACTGCTAACCCTACCCAGATAGTAACTTTCCCTGCAGTCCCAAAGGGACAGATGGTCATGAGTAATGGCGGTATGGGGAATGAAAACCCAGACTAGAAAAACCTTACAACATCATCTTGTCATGTCTGTATTAGAAGAATAAATGGAAGTGAAATGAATAAGAAAATATCTTTCCATCATGAATAAAGCAGTATGAGATGAGATTACCTGTACAGAAAATGAGACAGGGCTATGAAATACTAAATTTCAAATCTTATTTATGTCTGGCATGATGGGGATGAGATCTTATCTCGAGGTCTTCCAGAAAATGTTTGTGAGTGCCTTCAGAAGTGGGCGGAAAATGAATTTGCCAAAATAAATAGAAAAATGTCTCAAAGAAATAAATTGGAAAGCAACTGAGGAAGTGCATATGCATTTCCTTAGACAGACCTTGTGTAATGAAGAAAGCTGCATTGGTAGATAAAGATCCCATTGTCCTATGGAAAGTCATTTTGTTGTCTTAATAACCTGCTTGTCCGGAAGTCTTCCTTCTGTCGGACAGTAAATCTCTTCTGTTATATTATTTTAATGCCTTTTATCTCTGGCTGAAGTTTCAGTTTGTTATTTTACCAGTGTTAGAACTGTGGTTCGCCACAAAGGAAAAGCATCTTTATGCATTATTATTGATGGCAACATGACATGTTGTCTAAAGTAGTGGATGCCCATCGGAAGCATGACAAGTTATGTAAACTTTCCATCGGAACGTGTTAGAAAAATTATGAACACAGACCAAGTCATTTACCTTTGTGGTATTAATAATATCTATCCAACTTCTTGGGCATACAAGCAGCTTCCAATAAGGGACTGTTTAATCAATTCATTGAATTTTATGACTGTAAAATTCTCTTATTGATCATTCTCTAAAGATATGAGTGATTTGAAATATCTTAGTCTCTGAAAAGTCTCTGCGTTAAAATATAGGATAAGAGGCTGGAAAGATGACTCGGTGGCTAAAGATGCTGCTTGCTCAGGTTCAAGTCCCTAGTACCTGTGTAAAACTGGATGCAAACGGTGCATGCATCTGCAGTTCCTTTGCAGTGGCAAGAGACCCTGGCACATCTGTACACACACACATTGATTAATTAAAATATATTTAAGTATTTAAATAAAATATTTTTTACATATTGATTTACTAGAGAGAGAGAGAGAAAGAGGCAAGTAGAGAGAGAGAGAGAGAGAGAATGGGCACACCAGGGCCTCCAGCCACTGCAAAGGAACTCCAGACACATGTGCCCCCTTGTGCATCTGGCTTACATGGTTGCTGGGAATTGAGCCTGCGTCCTTAGGCCTCAAAGGAAAGCACCTTAACTGCTAAGCCATTTCTCTAGTCCAAATAATTTTGTTTAGTTTTGTTTTGTTTTTTGAGGTAGGGTCTCACTCTGGTCCAGGCTGACCTGGAATTCACTATGTAGTCTCAGGGTGGCGATCCTCCTACCTCTGCCTCCCGAGTGCTGGGATTAAAGGTGTGCACCACCACACCTGGCTCCCAATTTGTTTATTTGTTTGTTTTTCGAAGTAGGGTCTTACTCTGGCCCAGGCGGCCAATTTATTTTCTTGAGTCAAGGTCTCACACTGCATCTAGAGCTCAGTGATCTGGCTCGACCAGCTAGCCAGCAAGCCCCTAAGGATAGTCTTGTCTCTGACTCTCCAGTACTGGGACTCCAGGCAGGTTGCCATGCACAGCTTTTTTGTCTTGTTTTTTCGAGGTAGGGTCTTGCTCTAGCCCAGGCTGACCTGGAAATCACTATGTAGTCTCAGGGTGGCTTTGAACTCACAGCCATCTTCCTCCATCTGCCCCCTGAGTGCTGGGATTAAAGGCGTGCGCCACCACGCCTGGTTGCCATGCCCAGCTTGTATGTTGGTGCTGAGGATCCAAACTCAAGTTCTCCGACTATGTAAGCATGTTACCCATCTTCCTAGCCACCTTCCTTGCCCCCTAGAAGTACTTAACTCTATGATTTTAGGATGCAGTGACTCACAAGTGGCAAAGTTTTTATTCCTGTCCTTTATGGAACTTGCCTAGTTATACCAGAGCTGCTATCAAAAGCCAACAGAGTTGAATAGTCATGTGGTCCAGGGGGTTCAGGCAGTAGAGCTGTGTGACAATTCTCGCTCTGGATGAAAGAGTGTACGCTATTTTTACATGATGTAAAAGAAAGAAAAAACAGCTATGTGCTTTAAATAGTCTTTTCCACACTCCATATTGACTCTGCACCTGGCCTGAAATAGAAAAGGATTAAATACAGTAGAAATTCTCCCGTGAGAGCTAGCTGACAATCAACAGTGGTGGAAGCTTGGATTATAAAATCATAAAACTCATCAGGGGGCTGGAGAGATGGCTTAGCAGTTAAGGCGCTTGCCTGTGAAGCCTAAGGACCCAGGTTTGACTGTCTAGTTCCCACGTTAGCCAGATGCACAAAGGTGAGGCAAGCGCAAGGTTACACAAGCCCACTAGCTGACACAGCATCTGGAGTTCGATTTCAGTGGCTGAGGCCCTGGCGTGCCAATTTTCTGTCTCTCTCTCGGAAATACAATTAAAACATTAAACAAAAAAAAAAAAAAAAAGCACTCATCAGGATAAAAGGGAAAGCAGGGATGGCTTAGTAGTTAAGGTGTTTGCCTGCAAAGCCAAAGGACCTAGGTTCAATTCCCCAGGACCCATGTAAGACAGATACACAAGGTGTCACATGCATCTACAGCTTGTTTACAGAGGCAGAAGGCCCTGGTGCACTTATTCTCTCTCCCTCTCTGTTTTTTTCACACACACACACTCTCTCTCTCTCTGCTTACAAATAAATAAATAAAATACTTTAGAAAAATAAAGAAAAGCAGGACCAGTTCTCTCTCTCTCTCTCTTTGAGGTAGGGTCTCACTCTAGCGCAAGTTGACCTGGAATTCACTGTGTAGTCTCAGGGTGGCCTTGAACTCACGGCGATCCTCCTTCTTCTTTTGCCTCCTGACTGCTGGGATTAAAAGGCATGGGTCACCAAGCCTGGCAGGACAGTTCTCCAACACAATAGTGTTCAGTGGTCCAGATTTCCATGCAGTTTCAACAGTGGCTCAAAGGAGTGGCGGGGTCAGACCTCTATACCCCCACAGAAGATGCACTGGTACAGGGCTGTCCCAGGTTGAGGAATCTGGGCCAGTTAATCAATCCCCAGCCTGAAGGGTTCTGAGGTGCGTCTAGTGGTTGTAGAGTCTACTAAGGAGTCTCATGCCATGGAAGATGACCGGGGATGCTTTAGGTCATCATCTAAGCCCGTGGAAAGTCCACAGTATTTACCAAAGAGGGTCGCCTGCGGTGTAGTAGAGAGTCCCATTTACCCAGCCCACTTTTTTTTTTTTTTAAAATTTTTTGTTTATTTTTATTTATTTATTTGAGAGCACAGACAGAGAAAGAGGCAGATGGAGAGAGAGAGAGAGAGAATGAGAGCGCCAGGGCCTCCAACCACTGCAAATGAACTCCAGATGTGTGTGCCCCTTGGGCATCTGGCTAATATGGGTCCTGGGGAATCGAGCCTCGAACCGGGGTCCTTAGGCTTCACAGGCAAGCGCTTAATCGCTAAGCCATCTCTCCAGCCCCCCAGCCCACTTTCTGAGAATGGGAATACCATGCCAGGGTTGTAGGTCCATACTGCTCAATCCTGTGCCAGCGCTTCTCAGAACACAACTAGGATTTATATGATTATACGATTATACAGGAGTGAGAAGCTGTTGACTATACCGCGATGACCATCTGCAGGGTGGAGAGCTAGGGAAATGGGTACCTCAGCCCAAGGAGCCGGAAACCTGAGGACAAGGCAGACCAAAGGTGCAGGCCAAGGCATGAGCACCCTGGAGAGCTGCTGGCGCAAGTCCAAGTTCAAAGGCCGAAGAATCTGGAGTGTGATGTCTATGGAGGGGGCAGCAGCAGCCCCAAACCACACTGGCTTGAAGAGCGTCCAATGTGGGCACTCATACGTTCTCCCTTCTGTTTTTCCTCTCTATGTAGCCTAGCCACGTTTGAATCTTCAATCAGCTCACAGACCTACTCGACATTCTCTGGAGGTAGCTCACAAGCATACTCAGAAACCTGTTCCCTGATTTTCTTTCTTTCTCTTTTTATATATTTATATTTATATTTATTTATTTGACAGCAGCAGACAGAGAAAGAAGCAGATAGAAATAGAGAGAATGGGTGCTCCAGGGCCTCCAGCCACTGCAAACGAATTCCAGACCCATGTGTCCCCTTGTGCATCTGGCTTACGTGGGTCCTGGAGAATCGAACCTGGTCCTTTGGCTTTGCAGGCAAATGCTTTAACCACTAAGCCATCTCTCCAGCCCTCTTGCTTTCTTTCTTTTTAAATTTATTTATTTGTTTATGTATTTTTTTCATTTCTGATATTTTATTTATATTAGAGAAGGACCTTCAATATTCAAATATGTACCCATTAAATGCAAAAGTATTAACATAATATTAAAAATGAAATTTAAATGAAAGGAAGGAATATCACATTAAGGTTCCCATGGTAACTATACTTTTCAGCTTCTGAATGGTAATTTGGTCATTTATTACAGGCTCATATAAATTATCATTTTTCAATTATTTAATGACACATAGGTAAATGCATGTCAATCCAAGACTTCAGGTGCAGTGCAAAATAATTCATCAGACTAAGAATGCCCCAGGTATGACCCTGAATTCTTTTATTTAAAATTTTTTTTTGTTTTTATTTATTTATTTGAGAGTGACAGAGAGAGGAAGAGGCAGAGAGAGAGAATGGGGCGCCAGGGCCTCCAGCCACTGCAAACGGACTCCAGACGTGTGCGCCCCCTTGTGCATCTGGCTAATGTGGGTCCTGGGGAATCGAGCCTCGAACCAGGGTCCTTAGGCTTCACAGGCAAGCGCTTAACCACTAAGCCATCTCTCCAGCCCTGACCCTGAATTCTTAACTTAGAGATATCCACAGCCAGACGCGGACTTCCTAAACGCTGAACGGTTTGCTGGCATTCACAAGGACCAGTGTTGCCCATCAGAGCTGAAATCTGAGTCTTATGTCACTGAAATACTTCTATAGCAGAACGTGAAAAACCAACACCAGCAAGCATGAACAGCCCGAGCTCGAGCTGGATTCAACACCCAGCTGCAGTGACACACCTCTAACAGGGCTCCGCCTGCAGAAGACTAAGCAGGAAACTTAATCACAGATCCCTGAGGCCATGGAGACACTCATTTACATTCAAACCATCATGTTCCTTCCCTCCATCCCCCAGAGACTCACGATCACCTCACAATGCAAAATACATTCAGTGCAACTTCAAAAGTCCCCATAGTCTTTACCAATTTTAACACTGTGCAAAAGTCCAAAGTCTCGCTGGGGGTGCTGGCACACACCTTTTAACCCCAGCACTAGGGAGGTTGAGGTAGGAGGATCGCCGTGAGTTCGAGACCAGCCTGAGACTTAAATTTATATATTTATATATATATATATATACATACATATATATATATATATATATATATATATATATTTTTTTTTTTTTTTTTTTTTTTTTTTTTGCGGTAGTGTCTCACTCTAGCCCAAGCTGACCTGGAATTCACTATGTAGCCTCAGGGTGGCCTCAAACTCACAGCGATCCTCCTCCCTCTGCCTCCCAAGTGCTGGGATTAAAGGCATGTGCCACCATGCCTGGCTTTTAAATTTATTGTTGATTTATTTATTTTACGGAGAAAGAAAGAGGTAAAGAGAAAGAGAATGGGTGCCAGGACCTCCAGCCAGTGCAAACGAACTCCAGACACATGCGCCACCTTTTGCATCTGGCTTTACGTGGGTCCTGGGGGAATTGAACCAGGGTCCTTTGGCTTTGCAGGCAATCACCTTAACCACTCAGCCATCTCTCCAGCCCTCCCTGATTTTCTAGGCATCCCTCAACTCAAGTGGTATGGCAAGTGTAGTTCACCACCAGGGGGCACTAGTCGAGGATGGCTGAGTATTTGGAAATGGTTGATCCAAACTCAGATGTGCTGCAGGTGTGAAACACACACCAGGACGGGACAGCTTCGGTGCCAGGGGGACGGGGAAGAATGTACTGTGTCTCCTTGTTTTGTATCCATCCCATATTGAAAAGATAGTGTTTTGGGTAAATTTGGCTAAGGCTGATATATTGTCAACATTAATTTTGCCCATTTCTTTTCTCTTTCTTTCATTTTATTGTATATTTTATTATTTTATTTTATTTTACTTTACTTTATTTTATTTTCGTTTTTCTTTCTTTTTTTTTTTTTTTTTTTTGGTTTTTCGAGGTAGGGTCTCACTCTAGCCCAGGCTGACCTGGAATTCACTATGGAGTCTCAGGGTGGCCTCGAACTCACGGTGATCCTCCTACCTCTGCCTCCCGAGTGCTGGGATTAAAGGTGTGTGCCAGTACGCCCGGCTATTTGCTGTATTTTTTAAAAGTTATTTTAATTTTATTTTTATTTGAATCAGAGAGAGAGAGAGAGGGAAACAGAAAAAGAGAGAGAGAGAGAGAATGGACACACCAGGGCTTCTACCACTGCAAACGAACTCCAGATACATGCACTGCCTTGTGCATCTGGCTTACAAGGGACCTGGAAAATTGAACCTGGGTCCTTAGGCTTTGCAGGCAAGTCATCTCTTCCTATTTGCTGGTTTTTATTGTAAATTCTTCACTTTTAAATTTCCTAATAAATATAGCAGAGAGTTTTGTTGTTATTGTTTTGCTTTTGGTTTTGGTTTTTCAAGGTAAGGGCTTGCTCTAGCCCAGGCTGACCTGGAATTCACTATGTATTCTCAGGATGGCCTCGAACTCACGGCAGTCCTCCTACCTCTGCTTCCTGAGTGCTGGGATTAAAGGTGTGGGCCACCATGCCCAGCCAGAGAGTTTATTCATTCTATCACATCAGGAGAAACAACTAGCTAAGGATCATTCAAAGAAGGGGAGAAATTCTCTGTCTAAAAACAAAATTGAGGGTGTGGTGGTGCACGCCTTTAATCCCAGCACTCAGGAGGCAGAGGAGGGAGATTCACCATGAGTTCAAGGCCAGCCTGAGACTACATTGTGAATTCCAGGTCAGCCTGGGCTAGAGTGAGACCCTACCTCGAAGAAAACCAATAATAATAATAACAATAATTAAAAAAATTGAATTTATCAACTTGTATTCTCCCACAAAGAGAAATTTATTAATTCATTCACCCACTTGACAATTTGATGAGTGTATCCCAGCAAAGTGTAAGGTGCATGTATATAGTAAACACCCATTACATGAAATTTTGCAAGTCATTAGGAAATCTCACAGATGATAATTTATAGTATCTGATATATGTTTACATATTATGTGTGTTTATATATATCAAATATATTTTTATATATGAATATTTATGTTTACATCTGATATATTTACAGTATGTAACTGAAGAGGTCAAAATAGAGAAATTCACATTTGGCAATTTTATAATTTTATTATAATTATATTGTATTATAAAATATATATTAATTTGTTATCACTTAAAAATATTTTATTTATTTACTTATTTGATGCAGAGAGAGAAAGAGAGGCGAGAAAGAGAGAGAATAGCCCCCCAAGGCCTCTAGCCACTGCAAACAAACTGCAAATGCATCCATTCCAGATGCATGGCTTCTCAACAATAATGTGAACAAAGCCCATAGGAAAATTGGTCTGCCAGCCATGTTGTGATTATTAGGAAATATGACCACTTTATGCATCTGGCTTTATGTGGGTACTGGGGAATCAAACCCAGGACACTAGGCTTTGCAGGCAAGTCCCTTAACCACTGAGCCATCTCTCTAGCCCAATTTTGCTACCTCTTAAAAAAAAAAAAAAGACCAAGGAGGACCTGGGGAACTGGTCTAGTGGTTAAACGTACTTGCAAGCCTGCTGTCACAAATTCAGTTCTCGCATGCCCACTTAAAAGATGGACACAAAGTGGCACATGTATCTGTGATCTGAACATGCCTTGAGCGATGGGAGGGGGACCCAGGAGAATGTGGAAACTTGTGGGCCAGCTAGACTGGGGCAGCAAAACACAGGCCCTGTGAATAGAGGACAGATGCCCTGAGGTTGTCCTCAGATGTCCACATGTGCTGTGGCATGCATGTGCCCATATACTCACACCATACACGTAACAATAATAACAATAAAAAGAACAAGAGAGTTGTTACCAGTTAGAGCATATTTCCTAATAATCACAACATGGCTGGCAGACCAATTTTCCTATGGGCTTTGTTCACATTATTGTTGAGAAGCCAAGAAGTATACTGAATGAAATAAGTCTCTTTTGCTTTGGACCATCATATTGAGCAACTGATGACAGGAAATAGCACGCAGTATTAGAAAAACCACCATTAAAACAAACAAACAAACAAAAAATCACCACCACAACTAAAGAAAATGCTCAAGCCTGGCGTGGTGGTGCATGCCTTTAACCCCAGCACTCAGGAGGCAGAGGTAGGTGGATCGCCGTGAGTTTGAGGCCACCCTCAGACTACCTAGTGAATTTTCCAGGTCAACCTGAGCTAGAGTGAGATCCTACCTCAGAAAACAAAACAAAACAAAACAAAACGCTCAGAAATCCTTCATTTCTTTGCGTTGAAATTAGTCCTGGGGAAAAATGGATCAGAAGAGGCAGAACTTTCTTCTGTTATAATTCAGATGATAGAAAAATCTCTTCAATTAGGAATTTATTTGGCTGAGCATCTCTGGGTGCAAATTTCTGGAAATATGAGTATACAAGGCCCTGCATTTTTTCATTTACTTGTAACTAGTCCAGGACAGCAGAGTGTAAGGCATGTTGTTTTTTTCTTACTTTTTATTTATTTAATTTTTTTTTTCAAGGCAGGGTCTCACTCTAGCTCAGGCTGACCTGGAACTCACTCTGTAGTTACAGGCTGGCCTCCAACTCACAGTGATCCTTCTAACTCTGCCTTCCAAGTTCTGGGATTAAAGGAGTGTGCCAGCACATCCTGGAGAGGGAGAGGGAGAGGGAGAGAGAGAGTGAGAGAGAGAAAGGGAGAGAGAGAGGAGAGAAGGAGGGAGAGAGAGAAAGGGTGCGCCAGGGCCTCCAGTCGCTGCAAACAAACTCCAGATGCGTGCACTACCTTGTGTATCTGGCATTACGTAGGCTTGGCAGGCAAATGCCTTAACTGTTGAGCCGTCTCTCCAGTCCCTATTTTTAATTTTTAAAGCCAAATATCATTAGCTTTGAGCTTTATCCATTTACTAGCAGGAAATCAATCTGTAGTGTTCATGGACTCACAGAAGCCCCACAGGTTTGCACAGTCCCAGGATCTTTGGAGATGGCCCCAGGCCTGGTTCTTGGGCACATGTTGGCTTCATTCCCGTTACTTCTCCTTGATCTGGTGATGTGGTGGGCAGGGCTGGGATAGGGAAGGAGGCTTGGTGCATCTCTGAGTTCATTTGGAGGAGCCATAGGCACACACCCTGGATGCTGCTTGAGTGTGATACTGGGAGCTGCCATTCCTAGAACTCTTTCAGCTCCATATGCTAATCTTATATTTTACTTATTTATTTGAGAGAGCGGAGGCAGATAGAGAGAAAGAAAGAGAGAGAGAGAGAGAATGGGCACGCCAGGGCCTCTAGCCACTGCAAACGAACTCCAGACACAAGGCCCACCTTGTGCATGTGGCTTACGTGGGTCCTAGGGAATCAAAGCTGGGCCCTTTGGCTTTTGCAGGCAAATGCTTTAACCACTAAGCCATTCCTCCAGCCCCTTTTTCTTTTCTTTTCTTTTCTTTTTAAATGTTTTTATTTTAGAGTGTGTGTTTGAGAGAGAATTGGCACACCAGGGACTCAGCCACTGCCATCGAATTTCAGAAACTTGCGCCACCTAGTGGGCACGTGAGACCTTGCACTTGCCTCACCTTTGTGTCTCCGGCTTACTTGTGATCGGGAGAGTCAAACCTGGGCCCTTCCCAGAGACAGCTTTTGTCTCAGCTTGGACTTTCCCTGAGAAGCTGACAGCATAGTTAAGGTGATACAAGGAGAAAGGAGAGACCTAGTGGAGAGTGAGACAGGGAAGATGGAGAAGCCAGTATGGAGGCGTGGATTGTGGAGATTAGATTAGTGCACCTGGCCGTGGGGGCCTCCATTCTACAGAAACCTTGAAAGCAGCATACTAAGTACCTTGCATGCTTGTCTGCTCAGGACACCAGAAACAGAAAAATTTACATACACATCAGCTCGTCCGTGTGTGTTGAGGGCAGTTATATCACGCTGCTATAGCTGCCACCATCAGACGCCACAACCGGGCTGGAGAAATGGCTTGGCGGTTTAGGCGCTTGCTTGCAAAGCCAAAGGACCTAGGTTCGACTCCCCAGGATCCACGTAAGCCAGCTGCACAAGATGATATCTGTGTCTGGAGTTCGTTTGAAGCAGCAGAAGGCTCTGGCTTTCCCATTCCTTCTCTCTCCCTCTCTGTCTCTCTCTAGTAAATAAATAAATTAGCCCCCCCCCAAAAAAAGCCACAACCTTGGATGGCTTAAAGAACTGAAATGAGAGGGCTGGGGAGATGACTCAGTGATTAAAGGCACTTGTTTGCAAAGCCTGATGGCCCGGGCTCAATTTCCCAGTATTCACATAAAGCCAGATGCACAAAATGGCTCATGTATCTGGAGTTTGTTTGCATTGGCAAGAGGCTCTGGCATGCCCATTCTCTCTCTCTCTCTCTCCTTGCAAATATATATATATATATATATATATATATATATATATATATATATATATATATTTTTTTTTTGTTTTTTTGAGGTAGGGTCTCACTCTGGTCCAGGCTGACCTGGAATTAACTAAGTAGTCTCAGGGTGGCCTCGAACTCACGGCTATCCTCCTACCTCTGCCTCCCAAGTGCTGGGATTAAAGGCGTGCGCCACCATGCCCTACTTAAATAAATATTTTTGAAAAAGAACTGAAATGAATTTCCTCACAACTCTGCAGCCTAGAATCCAAGCTGACCATGATTGTTTGTTCCCAAGGCCTCTCTCCAGGACTTGCTGATGGCTGCCCTTTCTGTGTCCCATTCTGGGCTCTGTATACATTAGCCTGTGTTTTCTCCTTTTCTAGTGACACCAGCCCCCTGGGGCTAGGGGCCCCCCTTCTGCCTTCATTTAACCCTCATTTTTTCTGAAAGGCCCTGTCTCTAAATCTAGATACACTTAATGAATTTGAGATCATGATTTAGTCTAGCGGCTTCCCTTGAAGGAGTTCACGGAGCCATTGGGGTGGAGAGCACACATTTCAATGTGGAGGAATGGAACTGAGATTTGGATGAACTGAGAGGTGGCATGAAGGGGACCTCGGGCCGCACCCGTCTCTGCTTCCACCCTGCGCACACAGTTTGCAGTTGACCATGACCATCTCTCCATCTAAAACCCTCAACTGGGGAGGCAGAGGCAGGAGGATAGCTATAAAATTGAGGCTAGCCTGAGACTACAGAGTGAATTCAGGTCAGCCTGGGCTGGAGTGATAGACTACCTTGAAAAACAAAAACAAAAACAAAAAACAAACCAACAAACAAAAAAACCCAACCAACTGGCTGGAAACACACCCAATCCTTTCTTTCCCCTGGCTGGGGCTATGTTTTTAGACCCCATGCTCATCTCTCTACTCTGGGAGGGAAGTCCTCAGTAGCATGAATGATCATCAGATCAAAGACAAAGGGCTGGAGGGATGGTTTAACCCAGGTTCGGTTCCCCAGAACCCATGTTACCCAGATGCACAAGGGGTCCTGGAGTTCGTTTGCAGTTGGCTGGAGGCCCTGCCGTGCCCATTCTCTCTCTCTCTCTTCTCCCTCTTTCTCTGATAAATAAATAAAAAGACGAAATTTTAGTACAGATGGTTCATCTGTGGGGGAGGATCCCAGAGAACGGAAGCGGAGAAGTCAAGCCAGGTAGGGAAGGAAGTCCGTGACGCAGGCATTGCTTGAGTAGCTTGTCGGTGAGGGAACATGTCTCAGTGTTGACCCAGGCAAGAAGCAAGAAAACCCCGGCTTCACCTGAGCTCCTTGGGGACCTCAGCGGCATTTCACGAAATTTCATGAAGTCGTCCGAGGATGACGTTGTACATTTGTGGGGAAGAAGAACACCACAGGGACGCCTCACAGAGGATGAGACTACTACAGAGGGACTGAAGTCAGAAAAAGAGCCACAAGGAGTGAGGAAGGCCCAGCACATATCTGAGCAGACATGTTCACTATCTGGATGTTTGCACTGCCTTTATTATAATTGCATTACAATCTAAAATTCAGAATTAATATTGGCTTCTCCTCATCTCCTTTTCCTCCTTATTTATTTATTTGAGAGAGGAGGGAAGAGGCAGATAGACAGAGAGAATGGGTACTCCAGGGCCTCCAGCCACTGCAAATGAACTCCAGACGCATGCGCAACCTCATGCATTTGGCTTACATGGGCACTAGGGAAATGAACCTGTGTTCTTAGGCTTCACAGGCAGGCACCTTAACCAATCCAGCCTTTTTTCTTTTTCTTTTTTTTTAATACTTATTTTTACTTATTTATTTGACAGAGAGAGAAAGGGCACGCCAGGGCCTCCAGCCACTGCTAATGAACTCCAGACGCGTGCGCCCCCTTTGGCATCTGGCTTACGTGGGTCCTGGAGAATTGAACTTGGGTCCTTCGGCTTTGCAGGCAAACGTCTTAACAGCTAAGCCATCCCTCCAGCCCTTCTTTTCTTTTTCCTTTTCTTTTTTAAATTTGTTTATTTGCAAAGAGAATGGGTGTGCCAGGGCCTCTAGCCACTGTAAACAAACTTCGAATGCATGCCCCACTTTGTGCATCTGATTTTCCGTGGGTAGCAGGGAACAGAACTTAGGTTGTTAGGCTTTGCAGGCAAGGGCAAGCGCTTTAACGGTTGAGCCATTTCCCAGTCTTTTTTTTTTTTTTTTTTTGAGACAGGATTTCACACTGTAGTCCAGGTTATTTTGGAACTGTAGCCCAAGGCTGGTTTCAAATGCCTGACAATCCTCAACCTCGTAAGTGCTGGAATTACAGGGCATAAGCCATAGCTCCCAGCGCTAATGTTGGTTTCTTCTTTATGAGGCTTACATTGATATTGTTTTAATATTCCTTTTTCATTCTGCAAGCCCAAAGTAACATGTCAGGGACTGAAAATTATTATCAGTGCATGGCGTGAGCAGGAAGGAGTAAGACAGGCCACTGAGCAGAGAGCAGTGGGCACTGTGACAAATGTATTACAATGTCCTGCCTAAAGTAAGCAGCTACTGATCGCCAGACCACAGCTGCCAAGTAAGAATGCTCATGCTCTCTTCTCTCTCTCTTTACTTGCAGTCATCCGGCTGACCCATCACGGCTTGGCGGAAGCGGAGCTTGGCACCTAGTCCCATCAGGTGCCACCGGTGCTCGAGGTTCTCCCCGCCGCGGATGTCCTACCCGGGTGACTCCCTGGGGATGGGAAGGCCGGACCCAGGGAGACCCCAGGCCGCGTCTAGGTGCCCAGTGGGGCGCTGTGTGAAGCTGGAGCCCTAGAAGGTGGTACGCACTTCTCACCTCTTCGGCCTTTGCCCTGAAATCGCCGCAGGGAGGTGGCAGAGGGCCCCACACAGCTCGCTCGGCTGCTGCCTGCGGCGAGGCGCAGAGGGCGTGGCTGCGAGCGGGGCGGGGCTATATGGCGGATGGGCGTGGCCACGAGCGGGGCGTGGCAGCAGATGCCGATAAAGGCGTGGCTACTGGGGCGAGTCCTGGGGGCGTGACAATACGAGCGAGGGGTGTGGCCAGAAGTGGGGCGTGGCATCGGGAGTCCAATGGGGGCGTGGCCACAAGCCTGGTCTGGCGTCGGGCCCTATGGGGCGTGGCTATTAGGGGAGATATGAGGGCGTGGTCACATGAGGGGCGGGGCGTAGGGACCAGTGGGCGTGGCTACGGGCGCGTTGAAGGCGCGCAGCAGTGTCTGGCCTGCCAGACCTCTCTCGGTTCCCCCCGCAGGCTGGCAGGCTCGGCGCGCGCTCCAGCTAGCTAGGTAAGGCATCCAGGGCTGATCGGGGACCGTGGGACTCGCGAGCGGGGAGCATCGGGTGTGTGTTTGGGGGGCCGTACCCGCAGACGAGGTGGCTTCCACATCCTCTGGCACTGACCCCCGTGGGACTCTCCCACTTCGCGTGGCGGAGCAGGAGCGCGCGCGGGCTCTCCACGCCGGGTGGCTGGATCCGTCGTCGTTGGTCCGGGAAGAAGGACAGGTGCGCGTCGCAGCGTGGCCGCACCTTTTTGCTGGGTTGCAGCAGACTGTCCATCTCTAGGGCTTCGGATCGGAGTCCCACTTTCCCCCTTGAGTTTTCTGGGCTGTTCACGTCGCAGATGGGTGGCATTTTGATTGAAGGCTGGCAGAATCCGCGAAGATGGTCGCTTGGTGGCCTGTGTCCCAGCACCTCACCCCATCAAGTGTACTTTCTCTCTCCTCTTCATGGGAAGTGGTGCCTGGATGGGGCTTGGGAATATATGTAGAAAAACAAAAAACAAAACAAACAAAAAAACACCACTAGGACCCTGTGCCGGGATCCCCCTGGATCCTAAATTTCCTTTTCGACTCTCTTCTTTCACGGACGAATATCAGCATATTGCTGTGTATTGATTTGGGGAGCAGTCTCCTCCCTTGTCATTCTGGAAACTGGGACCACTGGATTGAGTCGAACTCAGTGTTAAACTGGAGCAATAGGATGATTGGTGGTTAAGCGGGTTTGAAGGATATCCAAATAGTTACATGTCTTGTGCAAATGCCATATTTTTTTTTTTCCAGTGAGTGCTCGTTTTCCTCTTAGGAATTTCTGACAGTTTATTCTTTTCTAGAGAATTCTTTCTTATAGAGCTGGGGTTGGGAGTAGGAGGAACAGTTACACTTCCACAGGTCTCCCAAGTAAAATTTGGGATTTAACAGGTTGATTTTCGACACTGGTAGCTCCTTAGTCCACAAGAGTCACAACATATGGTACCGGAACACCATCATTTCATTAAAAAATATGTTTATTTGCTTATTTGAACGAAAGAAACAGAGAGAGAGAAAATGGGCGTGCCAGGGCCTCTAGTCTCTGCAAACAAACTCCAGATACAAGTGCCACCTTGTGCTCTGGCTTGACGTGTGTGGGTATCGGGTAGTCAGACTTCCCAGGCAAGGCAGGCACCTTAATCACGAAGCCATCTCTCCAGCCCAATACCGTCATTTATATGGGGAAAAGAAAAGTGTGGATCATTTTCCACATTAAATATTTGAGCACTTTTCTTCTTGTTCAGTTACATTTTCAGTGTTTATAAAAGCTTATCTTGGGCTGGAGGGATGGCTTAGCGGTTAAGGCGCTTGCCTGCAAAGCCAAAGAACCCAGGTTGGATTCCCCCGGACCCACGTAAGCCAGATGCACAAGGTGGCACCTGCGTCTGGAGTTGGTTTGTAGCGGCTGGAGGCCCTGGCATGCCCATTCTCCCTTTCCTTCCTCTCTCTCCCTCTCTCCCAATAAATAAAAATAATGTTATTCTTTCACCTGGTGTGGTGGCGCACACCTTTAACCCCAGCACTTGGGGAGGCAGAGGTAGGAGGATCACTGAGTTCAAGGCCAGCCTGGACTACTGGACTAGAGAGGCACCTTACCTAAAAAAAAAAAAAAAAAAAAAAAAGCTTATCTTTTCTCTACACCAATTAATCTGATGCTGTTCTCACTCTTGTCAGCTGTAGTGTACTGTAGTGTATTTATGCTAATGCCCTGCATACTTCCCACAAGGGTGTGTACTTACTGGTCTGTGGAGTTTCTTAGGGCAGGTGTTGTAAACACACGCAAATCAGAGATGTGCTCTCGTTGGCAATACCTTTGCCCCACATGTGTCCTTGGCCCAGAATTGACCTGTCCACTGCCAAACCGTTGATTGCTTTATTATTTGTGAAGCCGATCTTGTTTTCTCAGAAGCTAAGCATTCAAGGGCAGAGGCTATCAAACTTCTAAAAGCTCAGTGGATGGGAACTGTTCTTTCTGAAGTTGACTCTTTATTGCTTTTAATTTGTTTTTTAAAATTTATGAGCAGAGAGAGATAGAGATCGGGTCTGTCAGGGCCTCCAGCCTCCGAAAACAAGCTCTAGATGCATGTGCCATTTTGTGTGTCTGGCTTTACGTGGGTACTGGGGCATTGAACCTGGGGTTGTTAGGCTTTGCAGGCAAGCGCCTTCACCACTGAGCAGTCTCTCCAGCCCCTCCCTCCCCACAGTTGACTCTTACCAGGAGGCTGTAGGGGCTGTGGGCAGGGAGTAATCTACTTTGGTGCTTGGAGAAGAATGACTGGCTTCCTTGCCTTGCTCCAGAGCCTGGTCCTTAGGCCTCCAACCACACCTCTGCTTACAGGTTCTCCAGGCTGGGCAGGTTGGTGCAACCCCTCTCTGCTCCTGCTCTTCAGATCTTCCACCCTACTTCTCCCTGGATACCCCCCCCCCCACCTTGGAGAATCACCTGTTGTCCACAGAGTCAGCAGAGGTTGTGACTCAGCCTGGTTCAGGGGTTCTCCCCCTTGGATACAGTCAGTTCTGTTGATGACACTGTCACTGGGCTATTAAGATGTTCTCTTATTGTCCATTCTACAGAGTGGAGTATCTGTTGTTCAACCCACATAAACAGTCTGGGGGAGCAGCCGTTTTGGTTGCATTAGGGTCCTAAATTAGCCATGCAGTTCTGTTAGAAAGGAGTGAAATTAGCAGGGCGTGGTGGCGCATGCCTTTAATCCTGGCACTGGGTAGGCAGGGGTAGGAGGATCACTGTGAGTTTGAGGCCAGCCTGAGACTATATTAAAAAAAAAGGGGGGGTGTGGCTGGAGAGTTGGGTTAGTGGTTAAGGTGTTTGCCTGCAAAGCCGAAGATCCAGGTTCGCTTCTCTAGCACGCATGTAAGCCAGATGCACGTGGTGGTGCATGTGTTTGGAGTTCATTTGCAATGGCTGCAGGTCCTGGTGTGCCCATTCTTTCCTCCCACCCCTCTCTGTCATAAATAAATAAATGAAGATATCTTAGGTTTTAAAAAAAGAAAGGAGTGCAGTTTGTTCGTGCACACTGGCAGTTGTAAATGATCTTCCACGTGGTGATGACGTTACAAGAGCTGTGTTGGAAGCAGCCACCACAAACAACCTAGAGGAGAGGGTCATGGCTGCCTGTCCCTTGGAACTTGCCTCCGCCTGGCTTGTCTTTGTATCTCTGCCCTGGCTCGACCAGTCCTGTCCGGGAATGGATTATAACGATTCATTTCCCCTGCACGTTTGAATGCTTAGAGCTCAGATGACCAAAGCTACTGTGGTATAGATGTCGAAAGTTACGTTTTCTTTTGTTTGGAGGCAATAAGGAAGGAATTTTGAAAAACAGGGTGCCACTGGGGAAACAGAGAACAAACAAATGTAAGTATACGTGGGCATAGAATCCAGTGTGGATTTTGTGTTGCTTTTTTGGTTTTGAACTGTTATCCAAGTTGCATTTCTCCCCTTCCAGAAATGACTTATCATTTTTTGGGATTTATTGTTTATAGTTGGCACTTGTTGAGATTTTAGTTACAAGCATTATCTGTTGATTTCCCACCGTGGAAGAGGGTGACTTAGTCCTTTTTCCACTCAATCCTCAATGTGAGCACAGCTTCCCTACTTCCCCATCCTTACAATAGTTAAAACACGATCTTGGGCAGGAGAGATGGATCAGTGGTTAAAGAACCTTGCTTGGAAAACCTGATGGCCCAGGTTTGATGCCTCAGTACCCACATAAAGCCAGATACACAAAGTAGTGCAAGAAGCTAGACGTGGTGGTACATACCTTTAATCCCAGCACTCAGGAGCCAGAGGTAGGAGGATCGCCATGAGTTCAAGGCCATCCTGAGATTACATAGTTAATTCAGGTCAGCCTGGGCCAGCGTGAGACCCTACCTCGAAAAACCAAAATAGAAAAAAATAGTGGTGCAAGAATTTGAAGTTTTTGCGGTGTCAGGCCCTGGTCCACCCATTCCCTCCTCTCTTGCTCTCCTTGCAAATACATAATCAATAAAAATATTTAAAAAACCACAATTAATATTCACAACTGATCCAAGCACAACTTTCTATTTTCCTTGGAGTTAATAATGTTTTGACTTGGTCCATTTGTACTCATTAATTCGACTATAACTCTTTAAAAAATATTTTATTATTTATTTATGAGAGAGACAGAGAGACAGAGAGAAAATGGACACGCCAGGGCCTGTAGCCACTGCAAACTCCAGACACATGCGCCACCTTGTGCATGTGGCTTATGTGGGTCCTGGGAACTCGAGCCTGGGTCCTTAGGCTTCGCAGGCAAGCGCCTTAACCACTGAGCCATCTCTCCAACCCAGTTCAGCCTATAACTCTTGGCTCATCTCCTGTATGTTCCCTCAAATGTCTCAGGCCTTCTGTCATTTTTGTTTTCTCCAGGAAGCTGGTTCTGAGCCTCCGGCTTGCTGTAATCTGGAGGTTTTGCCATCTACATACAGGGTTCAGCTGGCACGCCGGGGAGTCCCATCATCCCTTTCCTAGGGTCAGATCTCCTGATATCCGTATTCTTTCCTCTGTTTTGGTGAACTCCCTTGTTTTCTTCAAGAGCTTCCTGGAAGAGTGTGCATGGGATGTCTATATGTCTGAGACCAAGAATGTCTGAGCATACCCATTTTCCACTGGCAGTTTGTAGCTTGACCGAGTGTGGAATTCTCAGATGGAATTTTTGAAGACATTGTTCCACTGTCTGCTCGTGGTCTTGCTGTTGAGAAATTCACAACTGGTTTGATTCCTGAACTCTTGCTTGTAACTCATATAGGATCACTGTGAGTTTGAGGCCAGTCTGAGACTACATAGTGAATTTCAGGTCATCCTGGGCTAGATCGAGACCCTACCTCAAACATCTATGTTTGTATGCAAGTAGAAAGAGAGAAAGGAGAGAGACAGAGAGAAGGGCATGCCAGGGCCTCTAGCTGCTGCAAATGAACTTCAGATGCATGTACCACTTTGTGCATCTGGCTTTTCTTGGGTATTGGGGAATTGAACTCTCCTCTTTAGATTTTGCAGGCAAGTGCCTTAGCTGCTGAGCCATCTCTGCAGCCCCTAATCCTTTGTTTTTAAGCCCATTCACCTCTTCCTCTTCTTCTTCTTCTTTTTTTTTTTTTTTGTGGTAGACTCTTTCTGTAGCTGACCTGGAATTTACTATGTAGTCTCAGGCTGGCCTCAAACTCATAGAGGTCCTTCTGTCTCAGCCTCCCAAGTGCTGGGATTAAAGGCGTGTGCTCTGGCTCTTCTATTTCATTTTCCTCCGAGGTAGGGCCTTGCTCTAGCCTAGGCTGACCTGGAATTCACTATGTATAGTCTTAGGAGGGTGGCCTTGAACTTATAGCCATCCTCCTACTTCTGCTTCTGAGTTCTGGAATGAAAGGAGTGTGCCACCACACCAGGCTTCTACTTCTTTTTAAATAATGAATTGCCTTCAATTATTTAGCCCTTAGATATTTCACAGTATAAATCATATGTTATTATCTTCTTACCCTACCAAAATATGACTGTTCTTTCTTCTTTCATTCTCTTTGCCTCTGCTGGTTTATACATTAAGGAAAAAAAGTTTCCTTCCCTGTTCTTTCAGTGGAATTTTGGCAGGGAGAGAGTGGAGGATTTTGTTCAACCTGTCCTCAGTGCCTGGAATATAGATTTCCTCAACAGTCTCTACTGGTTTGGTTGAGGCAGCGTGTAGCCCTTTCTTCTGCTTGTGCCCACAAGTACACAGTTTTTAAAAAAAATCTTATTTATTTATATATATTATTTGAGAGTGAGAGAGAGGGAGAGAGGAAGATAATGGGCACACCAGGGCCTCTAACCATTGTAAATGAACTCCAGATGCATGTGCCATCTTGTGCATCTGGCTTATGTAGGGTGCTGGGGAATTGAACCTGGGTTCCTAGGCTTCATAGGCGAGCTCCTTAACTGGTAAGCCATCCTTCCGGCCTGAACAAGTACACATTTTTAATCAACTTGTATCTGAAATTCTCTCACTGAACATAGTCTGGACCTCAGATGCCTCTTGTTCTCTCTAATTGTCCACTGCGAACTGATCGAAGCTGTCACAGGAGGTATGGGAGGTCCTCAGCCCTTGTTCACACTGTTTCTACAGTTGATGTGTAGTAAGACTCCTGAGCTCTGAAAGTCTTACCTTTTAGGGAGCCTCAGCTTCTTTAATTTTTTTTTATTAAGTAATTAATTAGACAGAGAGAAAGAGGCAGAGAGAGGGAGAGAGAGACAGAGAGAGACAGAGAGAGAGACAGAGACTGGGCGTGCCAGGGCCTCTAGCTGCTGCAAACAAACTCCAGATGCATGCACCACCTTGTACATCTGGCTTATGTGGGTCCTGGGGAATTGAACCTGGGTCCTTACTTTGCAGGCAAGCGCCTTAACTACTAAGCCATATCTCCAGACCTACCTATTTCTTCTTCTTCTCCTCCTCCTCCTTCTCCTTCTCTTCTCCTTCTTCTTCTTCTCCTTGTCCTTCTCCTCCTCCTCTCTCCTCCTCCTTTTTTCTTTCCTGAGATAGAGTCTTGCCATAGCCCATTTTGATCTGGAATTTACTGTGTAGTCTCAGGGTGGCCTCCAGTGCACTGGCAATCCTCCCTCTGCCTCCCCAGAGCTGGGCTTAAAGGCGTGTGTGCCACTGTGCCAGGCTACGGCTAGGTTCCTTCCTTGTGTCCGCCTCTTCAATTTGAAAAGTGGACCTAGTGTCATGGTGGCTCTGTGGCCTCAGTGGCAGGCGTGATTTCTGCGGAAGCCCAGGTACCACACAGCTGCCTTCCTTCCCAGCAGCAGAACCGTCTCTTCCTGTTCTCGTGCCCTTCTTGGAATGTGCCCCTACTTCCTGTTCCTGGCTGGCAGAGCCGAGCTGACTGGCTAGCCCACTTTCCCAGCCCCAGTTCACCAGCTGAGTCAGCCTCCAGGCTGTCTTCACCCAGCAGCCTGACCTCCAGCATTCACCCTCAGCATTCTCTGTGGTGACGCTCTGAGGAATGGGGCCTGCACCAGCCTCCCCGGAGGGAGGTAGGGTGAGCATTGTTCCCAAACCATGTCACCTGCAGCTACAATATCCCGCGATGCCAGCTGGGCCACAGGAAGACAGCACACGCGGTGGCCGTGGCTGCAGTGGACCAGGCGTGGTTGAGACTGGTAGATGACAGTGAGGAGAAGCGATCAGAAAAGGCCTGTCGCGCTGCTTCTCACGTAAGCTGAAAGCTTGCTAGGGAGAAACCTGGAGACTCCTTGCTCCCACTGTGCCTTCGTAGGCCACCACCTTCCCCTTTATTATTTCTTTCTTCTTCTTCTTCTTTTTCTTTTTTCCAGGTAGGGTCTCACTCTAGTCCAGGCTGACCTGGAATTCACTATGTAGTCTCAGGGTGGCCTCAAAACTCTCAGTGATCCTCCTACTTCTGCCTCCCGAGGGCTGGGATTAAAGGCCTGTGTCACCATGCCCAGCCTTCTTCTTCTTCTTCTTCTTTTTTTTGTTCATTTTTATTTATTTGAGAGTGACAGAGAGAGAGAGAGAGAGAATGGATGCACCAGGGCCTCCAGCCACTGCAAACGAACTCCAGACGCATGTGGCCCCTTGTGCATCTGGCTTACGTGGGTCCTGGGGAATTGAGCCTCGAACCGGGGTCCTTAGGCTTCGCAGGCAAGCGCTCAACTGCTAAGCCATCTCTCCAGCCCCCCCCCCATTTTTTTTTTGAGACAGGTTTTCACTGGCTAGCTCAGGCTGGCTTTAAACTGAAGATCCTCTTGCCTTAGCTTTCCCAGTGTTGGGGGTACAGTTGTGAACCACCATGCCTACTGACCTGTTTTACTAAAGAGAAAAAAAAATTATATATATCATGTATATTATACTATCTGTAATATATATTTATATATTGATATTTGAGACATGGTATTTTGGTTAATCTTGGTTGTCAGTTTGACAGGGTTTATCTTATTTTATTTTATTTTGGGCTTTCTTTTTTTTTTTTTTGGTTTTTCAAGGTAGGGTCTCACTCTAGCCCAGGCTGACCTGGAATTCACTATGGAGTCTCAGGCTGGCCTCGAACTCACAGCGATCCTCCTACCTCTGCCTCCCGAGTGCTGGGATTAAAGGCATGTGCCACCACGCCTGGCTTTGACAGGGTTTAGAATCGCCATGGAAACAAACCTGTGGGCCTGTCAGTGAAGGATTTTGAAGATGAGATTAACTGAATCGGGAAGACCCACACTAAATTGGGGGGGGGGGATGCCAATCCATGGGATGCTGTGCTGGACCGAATAAAAGGAGAAAGCAGTCTGAACACCAGCACTCACGGATCTCTGCTTCCCGACTGGATACAACGTGACGGGCTGTTAGGCTCTTGCCATCACGCCTTTCTTGCTCGCCCAGGGAAAGCACAATACTGAATAAATTCTTTTTTTAAAAAAATTTTTTTTCTTTTTCTTTCTTTTTCGTCTTCTTTTTTTTTGCAGGTAGGGTTTCACTGCATGCAGCTCAGGCTGACCTGGAATTCACTATGTAGTCTCAGGGTGCCCTTGAACTGCTCGCTGGGCAGTCCTCCTACCTCTGCCTCCTGAGTGCTACGATTAAAGGTGTGCGCCACCACACACCAGGCCTGAATAAGTTCTTGATCGGTGTACTGAATGAGTTTTCCCAGATAAGCTTGGACACTTTGCAGTTAAAAAGATTTGAAGGGCTGGAGAGAAGTCTTAGTGGTTAAGGCGTTTGCTGTGAAGGCCTAAGGACCCAGGTGTGATTCCCCAGTTACCCACGCAAGCCGGGTGTGCCCATTCTCTCTCTCTGCCTCTCCAAAATAAATAAATAAGTAAAAGTTAAGTGCTTAAAAAAGATTTGAAAACTGGGTGTGGTGGCGCACGCCTTTAATCCCAGCACTTAAGAGGCAGAGGTAGGAGGATCACGGAGTTCGAGGCCACCCTGAGACTACATAGTGAATTCCAGGTCAGCCTGGACTAGAGTGAGACCTTACCTCAACAGACCGAAAAATAAAAAACAAACAAACACACAAAACAATATCAAAGATTCGGTCATGGGCTGAGAATGCAGCTTGGTGGTGGAGCGCTTGCTTAGCATGTGCAAGGTCCTCGATTCAAGCCCCAGTACTGCAAAAAGAAAAGAAGATTGGATCAAAACTCACTACGACTTTCCTTTGTTTTTGGCTGAATAGGTGGAAGCATGGAATATTTATGTTTTCCCTAGTGTATGGATTCATACAACTTAAAAATAATCTCACAAGGCATGTGTTACAGTTAATATTTTCCATCCATATATCTTCCTCATCACACAGGGCTGTGATTGTCATGGGTTTTGCGGTAAAGAGAACGGCTTTGTAGGAGGGAGGGAACTGTATGTGGCTAGGTTGTCTCGTTGGAGCACTGTATATTTCTGAAGGAGGAAAACCTTTATCTGGATTTCAGGATCATGTATATATATATATATTTTTGGTGCCTACATGTAATTTATTGTCAGAGTTAAGAGTTTTTGAACTGCTTAGCTATGTAGTATCAAAGGGATGGACTTTAGATTATTTTCTATATGAAATCATGATCCTATAGATCCTCGAATGTCTAACTCCTTTTTTAAAAAAAAAATCTAAAATTAAAAAAAAATTAGTTATTTGACAGAAAGAGGTAGATACAGAGAAATGGGCACTCCAGAGCCTCTAGCCACTGCAAACGAACTTCAGATGCATTCGCCACCTTGTGCCTCCGGCTTTACGTAGGTACTGGGGAATCGAACCTGGGTTCTTTGGCTTTGCAGGCAAGTGCCTTAACCACTAAGCCATCTCTCCAGCCCCATTTATTTTTTGAGGCAGTCTCTTGCTCTGACTGACCAGGAGCTTACTTTGTAGCACAGGCTGGCCTTAAACTCACAGTGATCTTTCTACCTCCATCTCCAGAGAGTTGGGATTAAAGGTATGAGCTACCCAAGCCCAGCCTCCATTTCACTTTTCATCTTTGTGAATTTCTACTGATTCCATCAGGGGAAATTGAAAAGATAACTCTTTTTTAAATTTTTAATTTTTATTTATTTATTTGAGAGTGACAGAGAGAGAAAGAGGGGGAGAGAGTGAGAGACTGAATGGGCACACCAGGGCCTCCAGCCACTGCAAACAAACTCCAGACGCATGCGCGCCCTTGTTCATCCAGCTAACGTGGGTCCTGGGGAATCGAGCCTTGAACCGGGGTCCTCAGGCTTCACAGGCAAGCGCTTAGCCGCTAAGCCATCTCTCCAGCCCAAAAGATAACTCTTTAACAGTGTCATGTCCTCTGTTACTGTTTCCTTAGCATCCTCTGTCCTCACAGGCTTCCCAGTATTAAGTTTAGCCACAGCTTGGGGCATCTCCATGACTGTCCTCAAACTGAAACTATAGCTTGCTCTTTTTCCTACACAGGAGTGATTGTTTTCTACCAATATGATTGAAGCATGCAGTCATGTTACTCTCCATCATTACAGTTACTGTTTTTACTTGTGTGTGTGTATGTGTGTGTATGATGTATATGTTTGTATGGGCGTACGTACCACTACCTGAGTGGGCGTCAAGGACTAATTTTGGAGTGTTTGTCCTGTCCTTCCACCTTTTTTTTTTTTTTTTTTTTTGATAGGCTGTAGCTCTAACCTACGGCTGACCTGGAATTCACTCTGTAGTCTCAGGCTCAGGCTGGCCTCGAACTCATAACAATCCTTCCACCTCTGCCTCCTAAGTGCTGGGATTAAAGGTGTGTGCTGTCACACCTGGCCTTTTTTAAAATAAAAAATATTTATTTTTGAACTGGAGAGATGGCATAGTGGTTAAGATGCTTGCCTGCGCAGCAAAAGGACCCAGGTTCGATTCTGCAGTCCCACATAAGCCAGATACACAAGGTGGCGCATGGGTCTGGAGTTCATTTGCAGTGGCTAGAGGCCCTGGCGTGCCCATTTTCATTCTCTCTCTTTCTCTGTCTCTAATAAATTAATAAAAATATTATTTATTTGAGAGAGAAAGAAGCACAGAGTGGGAGAGAGGTAGATAGAGAGTGGGTGTGTCAGGACCTCCAGCTGCTGCAAACAAACTCCAGATGCAATGTGTCACTTTGTGCACCTGGCTTACATGGGTCCTGGGGAATCAAACCTGGGTCCTTTGGCAAGTGCCTTAACTGCTTAGCCACCTCTCCATCTCCTTAACTGCTGAGCTGTATCTCCAGCCCCTTTCAGGAATCTTAACTCCCGGAAAGAGGGACTCAGGCTGTTTATGGAACGGCAGATCTAGGGAACGCCTTCAGACGAGATGAGGAGAAGCCAGATCCTTCTCTGACCTCTAGCAAGAAGACTGCAAGGGCAGCTCAAGGACGTTCCCTACTTTTTTGTTGGGGGTGAGCCCAGTTACCCTAAACTGCCTCAATCGCCCCTCTGAAGAAGCAGTCCTAATTGCCATTAGTGAATTGGGGCGATGGATGACCTGGCTTCTTTGAGTTGAATGGGGTCGTGTGGTGTGGCAGTTGGAAAACTTCACCAGTCACTTGATCTAAGGGGTCCCCAGAAGTGCACTGGTGGAGTGAAGGAAGATAGTCTTGGAAGAATAAATTATTTACCTTTTAAAAAATATAAATATTACGGGCCAGGCATGGTGGCACACACCTTTAATCCTAGCACTGGGGAGGTAGAGGTAGGAGGATCACCATGAGTTCAAGGCCTACCTGAGACTACATAGTGAATTCCAGGTCAGCCTGGGCCAGAGTGAGACCCTACCTTGAAAACAAACAAACAAACAAACAAAAATACATATGTATGTATATGTATATATAACATTCTTCTTATTGGATCAATCCAGGACCTTGCATATATTAGGCAAATGTGCCGCCACTGAGTGGCACCCCCAATCTCCATCCCTTTAAATAAAAGTAAGTAGTGCTGGTGTACTCCTTTCTGTTTGGGAGCTATTTCTCAAAATACCACCCTGGGATAAAGGAGTTCTATTTTCCATTAACTATTGTTAGAAGAACACAAAAATAATCATAAAAAAGGCTGTAAGTTTATCTAAAGTTTCTCTTTTCTTCTTTTTTGGTCTCCTGGGTTGAAAGTGCAGGGATAGGAGGCTTACCCAGAACCTTCTAGACCCTGCATGTACCGAGTTAGGTTACAGGCGGGATCTCACAGTTCGAAGAACAAGACAGGCCTTTTTACAGATGGTGTGTTCTTGTTGGATGTTTGGTAGGAAAAATCTCCAGAGGTCAGTAACAAAAGGTGGAGAGGTTGTCATGGTAACTTTGACCTCTGTACCAGGGTTTAATGAACCTTCCTGTGCACTGGGAAGGCCTCTGAGGTCTTTGGGAAACTCCAGCCTCCCACTCATTTCCCCATTCCTTGACTGAGTGAGCAGGGCTAAGGTATGCTGGCATCCATAAATGTTGTTTCTTGATAAAGAACCCTGGTGGCCGGGCGTGGTGGCGCACGCCTTTAATCCCAGCACTCGGGAGGCAGAGGTAGGAGGATCGCCGTGAGTTCGAGGCCACCCTGAGAGTCCATAGTGAATTTCAGGTCAGGCTGCTCTAGAGCGAGACCCTATCTCGGAACAAAAAAAAGACCTTGAGTGGAGTGGAGTACATTCCTGCTTAGATTCTCCTCCTGACATCTTTCTTGCTATCCTGCTGCAGGTTTCAAGCCTAGCTTCTATTTCTAAGTCAACTATTAACTGGAATTATGTTCCCATGCTTCAGGTTTCCGTCTATTAAACAAAGCGTAACGACACATCATTAATAGCCCACTTCAGAAAGATTCATGGCCTCATGCTTGTAAAGCACTTTGAGCTTTTCTGAGAGTGTTTTATACACATTCAAGAACAATGAGATGGCATGCTCTGTTGGGCAGAAGGCATCTGTATTATGACCATTTTATAGCTGGGAACAGCAAGCCTTAGAGAAGATGAGTTGCCGAGAGTCAGACGGTAAATTGAGTGTCCACGGAATCTTTCTCCAGCTTGGTAGAACAAGTGGAATGTAAATTCCTCCCTTCGTGTGTGTGTGTGTGTGTGTGTGTGTAAGCACATTCACACTCCTTTAACCAAATGCAACAGTTTTGGGGACATCATGCTATGTTTGAAATGTTTGCTAGCTTTTATATTTATTTATTTATGAGACAGAGAGAAAGAGAAGGAGAGAGAGAGAGAAAAAGAGAATGGGAGCACCAGGGCCTCTAGCCACTGCATATGAACTCCAGATACATGTACCACCTTGTATATCTGGCCTATGTGGGTACTAGAGAATCACACCTGGGTCCTTAGGCTTTGTGAGCAAGCACCTTAACTGCTGAGCCATCTCTCCAGTCCATTTGCTAGCATTCTTTTTTTGAGGTAGGGTCTTGCTCCAGTCCAGGGCTGACCTGGAATTCACTATGTAGTCCCAGGCTACCCTCAAACTCACAGTGATCCTTCCACCTCAGTTTCCCCAGTGCTAAGATTAAAGATGTGCACCACCATGCCCAGGGGGATGGGAGGGGAGAGAGAGAGAGAGAGAGAGAGAGAGAAGAGAGAGAGAGAGAATATGAATATGAATGGGCATGCCAGGGCCTCTTGCCACTGCTAATGAACTCCAGACACACCATTGGGCTTTTCAAGCAAGTGCCTTTAACCACTGAGCCATCTGGCCAGCCCACACCCCAGTTTTTGACTTTAGAAAGATGTGCAGCTATTATTATTATTTCTTTTTTTGGGGGGGGGTTGTTGAGGTAGGGTCTCATTCTAGCCCAGGCTGACCTGTAGTCTCAGGGCAGCCTTGAACTCATGGCGATCCTCCTACCTCTGCCTCCCCAGTGCTGGCATTAAAGGTGTGTGCCACCAGGCCCGGCTGCAGCTATTATTTTTATTTTTTTTCCTAAATTCTTTGCTACAGACATTTACAAAGTGCATAACTTGAGACAGAATTCTACATGAGGGCTGGATAGATGGCCTAGTGGTTAAGGCCCTTGCCTGCCAAGCCTAAGGACTCATGTTTGACTCTCCAGGTCCCACGTAAGCCAGACGCACAGCGATGCAAGCACACAAGGTCACACGTATGCACAAGGGGGTGCGCGTGTCTGAAGTTCGATTGCAGTGGCTGAGGCCCTGGCATGCCAATTCTTTCTCTTGCATAAAAAAGGGCAGTTTGTTGGGCTTGCCTAAAAAAAAAAAAATGCCAAGTGAACCTTAGCTGTTCTCACAAATAGTACGGAAATGTCATTTTACCTATTTTCCAATGATAGCTTGCAGTGTTGTCATCAGTGTGCCTTGCCATAGTGGACTTGGGAAAAGCAAATTGATTTAGTAGTGATCTGGAAAACTTAGGAAAACACTCATCCACATCTTCACTCTAGGGAGATGAATGAGGCGGTGGCCGTGCTTAGGCATCTCAGAAACGGAGCCAAGTTATACAGAAGAAGTCATTCACCTGAACCCCCTTTACTCTCCAGTGATGAGCGTTCCAAATGTTTGTTGGGACTTACAGCGTGACAAGTCTTATGCTAAGCTCTTTACAAGGATCATTACGTTTAATCCTTTGGGTAACTCTGGGAACCGAGTAAGCTTATCTTCAGTTTTTTTTCTAGATGAGGAGGCGGAAGTTCAGGGAGATCCTATAACACATTGCGAGTGGTACAGGCAGTGTTCGGATGCAGCCGGAAGCCCTGGCTCTCTTCTGTGTTCTGCTGAGCCCGGCTCCCCGAGCTATGCTCTGGCTCTTCCTCCTGTAAACCTAGTTGCAGACACAAAGGTCTGCTTCAGATAAAACCGAAAGCAGTCAGTTTCTCTGGGCAGCGCCCCAAGTTCTTGACCCTGCAGGTCTGAAGTCTTCACAGCAATGTTGTCACGTGGAAATGCCCTGAGTCACAGGACCGGGGATGTGGTTCAGTGGCAGAACTCTCACCTACCACCTGCAAGGTCCTGGGTTCAAATCCTAGCACTACAGACCTGCAGAAATGTATAGTACCTGTGAAAGGAAAAAGCAAGCCAGACATGGTGGTGCACACCTTTGATTCCAGCGCTCAGGAGGTAGAAGTAGGAGAATTGTTGTGAGTTTGAGGCCAGCCTGAGACTACATAGTGAATTTTAGGTCACCCTGGGCGAGAGTGAGACCCTACCTTGAAACCCCTCACCCCCCCCCCCATAAAAAAAGAAAAAGGAGAGGCAACTGGTGAAATTCATTTTCATAATATATGCTATGTAAACCAATCCTTAAAATGTAGTTTTGTGATATAACGAAATAGTGATTATTAGTGAGATACTAGAAACAGGAGCCATGCAAGGTAATCAGTGCTATACAATATAATGCAATACAGCATCTTTCATAGTGCAGTGGATAACATAAAATGCAGTTCTCCTTAACAATAAAGGCATGACAAATGGAAAGATACCTTATGCTGACTCAATTTAAAATTCAAATTTCATAAAAAAATAACCTTAGCTGAGAGTGGTCACTCATGCTTTTAATCCTAGTGCTTGGGAAGGCAAGATAGAGGATCACCGTGAGTTCCAAGTTAGCCTGGGCTACAGAGTGAATTCCAGATCAGCCTGGGCTAGAGTGGGATGTTGCCTCAAATTTTTTTCCCCCCCAAATTTCTTAAAAGTTAAAAAATTCGGGCTGGAGGGATGACTTAGCGGTTAAAGCATTTGCCTGCGAAGCCAAAGGACCCAGGTTCAATTCCCCAGGACCCACGTTAGCCAGATGCGCAAGGGGGCGCACGCGTCTGGAGTTCGTTGGCAGTAGCTGGAGGCCCTGGCGCACCCATTCTCTCTCTCTGCTCTCCCTCTTTCTCTGTTTAATAAATAAATAAATAATTTTAAAAAAGGTTAAAAAAGTCAAAATTTAGCTCTTTAGTGGAAAATCTACCTTATGTCCAGTGCTGAATAGTCATTCATGGCAACTAACCATGTTGGAAACTATGAGGTTGCATAGCAAAAGCTGCTCTTTCTCAAGGCCCAGGGACTTGACGCTCCATTCCTCCTCCTGCCCCTGGCCCCTCCTAACCCCAGAGGATCTCCCCCCCCCCCCCGTCTGTGCCTGAGACCACCAAGTACAGTTGTGTGGGTTACACATCACCATTCCGGGCTGTCACTTACATTGTAGACTTATTTGCTGCAACACGTTTTCAGGAAGCTGGAAGTGAAGGTTTTAAAGGAAGATATATCTTTCTCCAACTTCATGTGAGGGCATTTCTGAGGAGTGGGTGGGTGGTTGTGGTCTCTTGTGTTTTTTTTTTTTTTCCCCAGCATTCTTTGCAGTATTTTCTCCTATGCTCAGCAAGATCCCAGGGCCCTCTGCCAGTGGCTGACCTATGGAAGCAGGTCCCAGTCATCTCTCCTCCTCCAGGAAGAGTGCTGATGACAGTCTTTATGCTTGTTTACCTTGGAGCTATATGCGTCTTCCTCATAATTGTATTCCTGAGTGCCAAACACATTTCTCCTCCTCCTCCTCCTCCTTCTTCTCTTCTCTCCTCTCCTCTTCTCTTCTCTTCTCTTTTCTTTTTTTCTGAGAGAGAGAGAATCGGTGTGCCAGGGCCTCTAGCCACTGCATTCAAACTCCAGATGCATGTGTCATCTCATGTGCACGTGCAACCTTGTGCATGCATCACCTTGTGTGTCTGGCTTATGAGGGATATGGGGTGCCGAACATGTGTCCTTAGACTTTGCAGGTGACAGCCTTAAACCGCTAAGCCATCTCTCCAGTTTCCTCACTTTTTGTGTGTATGTTTTGAGGTAGGGTCTCACTCTAGCCCAGGCTGACCTGGAATTCACTCTGTAGTCTCAGCGTGGCTTTGAACTCACAGAGATCTTCCTACCTCTCCCTCCAGAGTGCTGGGATTAAAGGTGTGAGCCACCACACCCAGCTTTCTCCAGCCCTTTAATCTTAGCACTCAGGAGGCAGAGGTAGGAGGATTGCCGTGAGGTTTTTTTTTTTTTTTTTTTTTTTTTTTTGTTTTTGTTTTTGTTTTTTTGGGTTTTGGGTTTTTTGAGGTAGGGTTTCACTCTAGCCCTGGCTGACCTGGAATTCACTATGGAGTCTCAGGGTGGCCTCGGACTGACGGCAATCCTCCTACCTCTGCCTCCCGAGTGCTGGGATTATTAATAATATTATTAATAATAAATTAATAAAGCACATAAATAGCTCAGCACAGTGGCTGACCGAGTGATCGAGAAACGTCACTGTTGTTAGGGTGGTAACAATACGTGTCATCCGAAGGCCTATGTACCACATGAAGGGGAGCAGGGACTCGGGAAGAGAGCCCCATCAGCATGTGGAGCAGTCAGTCCTGGGTCACCAATGACTAGGTCAACTCGGGACACAATCCAGGGATCTGGAGTTAGAGCCAATAACAATTCCAATCGAGAAATGTGTTTGACTGGAGAGATGACTTAGCAGTTAAGGCGCTTGCCTACAAAGCCTAAGGACCCAGGTTCGATTCCCCAGGACCCACGTAGGTCAGATGCACAAGGCAGTACATGTATCCGGAGTTAGTTTGCAATGGCTAGAAGCCCTGGGACACCCATTCTCTCTCTCTCTTTCTCTCTCTCTCCTCTCTCTCTCTGTCTCTCTCCCACACACATAAATAATTTGTGTGTGTGTGTGTGTGTGTGTGTGTGTGTGTGTGTGTGTGTTTTGAGCTAGGGTCTCACTCTGGCCCAGGCTGACCTGGAATTCACTATGTAGTCTCAGGGTGGCCTCGAACTCATGGCGATCTTCCTACCTCTGCCTCCCGAGTGCTGGGATTAAAGGCGTGCGCCACCACGCCCGGCTCTGTGCTTTATTTAACATCATTCTCACAAATATCTCCAAGGAGGCAGCCACTATTATCTCCATTTTAAGGTAAGGAAATTGAGGCGTGAAGAAATGAAGTAATTTACTTCATGAAGCCGTACAGCTAGGCAGGGTCAAAGGTGACCAGTAAAGGCAGTACCCTGTCTGACTGCAGAGCTCTTCCGTGCTGGGAGAACTGGGCCTGGCTTGTTGCTGCCTTTGGTATCTGGGGCCTTACAGACAAGTGCTTAGAATGGACGAGTCCATAGTCCATTTTTTTAAAAAAAAATTCGTTTATTTTTATTTATTTATTTGAGAGTAACAGACAGAGAGGAGGAGGAGGAGAGAGAGAGAATGGGTGCGCCAGGGCCTCCAGCCACTGCAAACAAACTCCAGATGCGTACGCCCCCTTGTGCATCTGGCTAACATGGGTCCTGGGGAATCGAGCCTCGAACCGGGGTCCTTAGGCTTCACAGGCAAGCGCTTAACCGCTAAGCCATCTCTCCCGCCCTCATAGTCCATTTGTGACCTGTTGGCCCAGGCTTTTCTTTATGGAACTACTCTCTTGAGTTCCGTGGCTTGGATGCAGTGAGCCCTAGGTAGTCATGTGAACCGGCTCTGTTCTGTCTGAGTGCCTCCACCTGGCCATGCGATTGCCTTAGGGGACAGCACGTGACTCAGGCTGGCTTTCAGAATCAGGTTTTCTTTGATTGCTGCGTGATGCAACCCAGAGCTCCTCATGTAATCCCCCCACCCATGGTGGAAACCTCCTCCTAGGAGAGAAGTAGCTGAGCTGTGGAGAGAGTGGGGGCACCCCAGACACCAGCCTCTGAAGCTCAGGCCTCAGCTGTGCCTGACGCATTCTGGGGCTTTTCCCTTGTCTCAGCCAGTATGTTTCTGTTGCTGTTTGTTTCAATCTAGTTACTTGCATTTGAAAAATAGTTTTGCCTAATGCAGAGAATGGACATTTTTGCCTTGGATTCCCCGTTGCTGCCCGCTTGGTGCTTGGAGGCCTTTGAC
Organism: Dipus sagitta; assembly: GCA_036346955.1. Classification (NCBI taxonomy): domain Eukaryota; kingdom Metazoa; phylum Chordata; class Mammalia; order Rodentia; family Dipodidae; genus Dipus; species Dipus sagitta. Next base: position 44,731,484 of record CM070781.1, on the reverse strand, counting down.
CCCTCAAGCTGCATCTCATCAGCTTTTCCTTCCTTCCTTCTTTTTCTTTTTAAAAGATTTATTTTTATTTGTTTATTTATTAGAGACAGAGAGAGCGGTGGGAGGGAGAGAGAGAGGAAGAGAATGGGCACACCAGGGCCTCTAGCCACTTGCAAGTGGACTCCAGACGCATGCACCACCATGTGCAGCTGGCTTACGTAGGACCTGGAAAATCGAACCAGGGTCCTTAGGCTTCACAGGCAAGTGCCTTAACCACTAACCTTCTCTCCAGCCCCTTCCTTCCTTATTTATTTTATTTTATTTATTTTTTGCTTTTGTTTTTGTTTTTTTGAGGTAGGGTCTCACTCTGGCCCAGGCTGACTTGGAATTCACTCTGGAGGCTCAGGGTGGCCTTGAACTCACAGTGATCCTCCTACCTCTGCCTCCTGAGTGCTGGGATTAAAGGCATGTGCCACCATGCCTGGCCTTTTTTTTTTTTTTTTTAAGATTTATATATTTACTAGAGAGAGAGAGAGAGAGACAGAAACAGAGAGAGAGAGAGAAAGAAAATGAGTGTTCCAGGGCCTCTAGCCACTGCAAACAAACTCCAGATGCATATGCCACCTTGTGCATCTGGCTTATCTGGGACCTGGAGAATTGAACCTGGGTCCTTAGGCTTCGCAGGCATGCTAACCGGCTAAGCCATCTCTCCAGCCCTCAGCAGCCATTTCTTTGAAGCTCTTCCCCAGTGAAGGAGGCACCACACCCAACCCCTTCCAGAGCTCCCCCATCCCATGGGGCAGCCCACACGCATGGATCTGGGTGGGATGAAGATTGAGCTATGAGCGGAACATTGGAGAAATCTGTTCTTCATAGACACAGGGACAATGACTCATCGGGCTACTCTTTGAATGCTGATCAAAGGCTGAACTCATCTGGTTCCCCGACACCTTCTGGGCTGTCAGCCAGCTCAGGCCAAGGCCCTGCTCTCCTCCTCAGTTGCCTGGCCTCCTAGCCTTCCTGATCTGCTGTTTCCCTGTGATCTCTTAGCCCCTCTGTGATCCTGCACTTCCATCCCTCCGCTGGCGCCCTTCCCACGTGTCTCTGGTGGCCCTCAGAGAGCAGTGTTCACAGTTAATCAACTCTCCCACACAGTGCTCCTCCCAGAGCCCAAACACTCCCTTCTCCGTAGCTCTCTCTAGAGTTTCCCTTTGCTATCCCCAGGGGCATCATTTTCCACCCTCATGCAAAAACCTCTTCTCCTTTAGAGTTCAGGACTTTAAAAAAATTATTATTATTATTATTATTATTGTATTATTATTTTGGTTTTTTGAGGTAGGGTTTTACTCTAGCCCAGGCTGACCTGGAATTCACTATATAGTCTCAGGGTGGCCTTGAACTCACGGCGATCCTCCTACCTCTGCCTCCTGAGTGCTGGGATTAAAGGTGTGCGCTACCTCGCCCGGCTAGAGTTCAGGACATTCTTGCAAATACTTTTCTGGTCTATCCTTCCACCAGGTTCTTGGTCCTTCTTCTTGTCCGAGTCGGAGGTTCCTCCTCTTCTCTCCAGCCTCCTGCTCCCTCTGTGTTCGTCGGTGCACAGCTGTCTTAATGGTTGCAGGGGGTGCACGTTGCTTTGTGGTGGGGAGGGTCCTTTAAGGGAGTGGTTAGTTGGGGCCAAAGGGAGACTTCATCAAAGAGACAAGCCCCTGATCAAGACGAAAAAATGAGTAGAATTGGCGGGGCATGGTGGCGCACACCTTTTAATCCCAGCATTGGGAGACAGAGGTAGGAGGATGGCTGTGAGTTTGAGGCCAGCCTGGGAATGCAGAGTGAGTTCAAGGTCAGCTTGGGCTAGAGTGAGACCCTTTCTCGGGGAGAGGGGAAAGAATAGGATTGCAACAGGTCGCTCCAAAGTAAAGAGCTCTTCAGGCAAGAACACTTCCGGCACGGCAGAAGCCTGGATAGGAAAAGGCTTGTTGAGATTCCGTGAGTATTCATAGCAGTCGGAGAGGAAGACGGAGCCTGGATTGATGGGATGCGATTATAATTATTTATTTTTGCTATGTAGTTTTTCATGGTCGGGTCTCACTCTAGTCCAGGCAGACCTGGAATTCACTGTGTAATCTCAGGCTGGACTCGAACTCATAGCTATCCTCCTACCTCCACCTGCCAAGGGCTGAGATTAAAGGCGTCTGCCACCATGCTCGGCGGATTTTACTTATTTAGAATTGAGGCATGAATAGGGTGGGAGAATGCAAGAGAAAGAACAGCCTTTATTATAAAAGAGAGAAGAGTGGCATGGTCTTGTGAAGGACGAGACCAACACTTGGTTGGAGATTTTGTAAAGGGGAAGAATTATAATGAAAGCAGTTTTAAAAAGTTCATAGTAAGTTTAGTCTGTTGAGGAGACAGTAGAGCAGGAGATGGAGAACTCTGTGGGGCACACTGGCTACGAGGGAACCAGGAAGCAGGGCAGAGGATTGCAACAGCGACCATGCTGTTTGGAGCTGGGGGAGAGACTGAAGTCTTGCCTCTTGATAGGGGTCTTACAGGTGTTCATTGATGCCGGAGACAGCAGCATTAGACGGGAATCAAAGTTCTTGGCCTTTTAATTACTTTGTGAATAAAGAGTAAGATATCTTATTTACTTCATGATAGTAAAAATGACTGACATTATATAAGCTTATGATGTTTCCCAAACCATGTTTTATAGAGGACTGCAAACTCTGGGAGATGTTAATAAGGTTCAAGGGAAATGGAATGAGTTCTCTGATCAAACAAAGCTGGGAAACACTGCATTCTCTGTGATTCATAGGGCTTATTCACATATTAAAGGCCCCCAGAAACACACACAAGAAACCAGCTTGCTGATATTTAACCTGGCCTTTTCCACGTAAACTTGTGCATGCATGCATTTATTCATTCATTCAGCAAGTATGTGGGAAGCACGTGTCACGCTCGTACTTTCCAGGCTGTGTGCTAGCCAGTGTCCTGCAGAAGGGAACAAAGACAGCGTGTGTCCCGATCTTACGTGACCGTGACCGTGGTCTGGTGTAAGCACCTCTTACCACCTGTCAGGTTCCGGCATCCAGAGGAGCACGTGGGAAGCCTTGTGTGAAGGTTTGTTTCAACATTCCTGTTTGTACTCTGGAATGGAGTGAGGTGGAGTGGTTGTCTTATCTGCCTGGCCCTCTGCCCTCGCATTTCTATCTTATAGAAATCCCTCCACCTCTTTTTTTTTTTTTTTAAAGAATCCTGTCTTGAAGAAAGTGAGTATTTATGTTTATTTTTATTTATTTGAGAGCAACAGACAGAGAGAGAGAGAATGGGCGTGCCAGGGCCTCCAGCCACTGCAAACAAACTCCAGATGCATGTGCCCCCTTGTGCATCTGGCTAACGTGGGTCCTGGGGGAGCCTTGAACCGGGGTCCTTAGGCTTCACAGGCAAGCACTTAACCGCTAAGCCATCTCTCCAGCCCTCCCTCCACCTCTTCACAGAGCATTTTCTGTCTCTCCTGCCTGGGTATGGGACAGGGCGGATGGCAAGAAAACTTTCAGGTGTGAGAAGTTGGTGGCTCACCCACGGTTACCTAGCAGTTAGTTGCAGATTAAGAGCCAGCCCTTTTAGGCTGTATGCTCATTCCATTAAAAATTTTTTTTGTTTATTTTTATTTATTTATTTGAGAGCGACAGACAGACAGAGAGAGGGAGGGAGAGAGAGAGAGAGAGAATGGGCGTATCAGGGTTTCCAGCCACTGCAAACGAACTCCAGATGCGTGCGCTGCCTTGTGCATCTGGCTAACGTGGGTCCTGGGGAATCGAGCCTCAAACCGGGGTCCTTAGGCTGCACAGGCAAGTGCTTAACCGCTAAGCCATCTCTCCAGCCCCTCATTCCATTTTTAAAAAAAATATTTTATTTATTTATTTTACAGAGAAAGGTGGTGGTGGTGGGGGGGGGTGGAGAGCTAGCAAATGGGCACAGCAGGGCCTGCAGCCACTGCAAATAAACTTCAGCTGCATGCGCCCGTTTGTGCATCTGCATAACGTGGGTCCTGGGGAATCGAACCTGGGGCCTTTGGCTTTGCAGACAAACGCCTTAACCGCTAAACCATCTCTCCAGCCCTGCTCATTTCATTCTTGATGAGAAGGGGCCATTTGAAATGGGGGGAAGAACCTTACGTAGAGTCAACGGATTGAATGGAGACCTGTGATAATGCTGGTTTAATCAGTATAGTAGCAGGACTACATGCCATTCCAAGTGCTTTCTACATGTTTCTTTCCTGGTCATAGTTCTGTCAGGTAGTGCCTATTGCCTTGCTGTATGAATTAGAAAGGAAGCTTAGAGACGTGAGTAAGGGGCCCGTGTGTACAGTTAGTGAGACGAGCCAAGCTTCGGTCCTAGGCTGCTTTAAGCCCAGACTTCTTGCTTCATTCTGTATCAGGCGAAATGTTTTCTCGGCTTCAAGACTTTCCTTTCAGAACTAGCTGTCTTTTATCCTTTCCATTTCAGTCTATCTCCTTTTTCTTTCTTTTTTTTTTTTTGTTTGAGGCAGGGTCTCACTCTAGACCAGGCTGACCTGAAGCGACACTCTCTAGGCCCAGGCTGGCCTCGAACTCAAGGTGACCCTCCTATCTCTGCCTCCCAAGTGCTGGGATTAAAGGCATGCACCACCATGTGTGACCTAGTCAATCTCCTTTGTGAAAACCTAATCCTAGATTGGAGAGATAGCTCAACTGTTATAAAGGCTCTTGCTTGCAAAGCCTGGGTTCAATTCCCAGCATCCACGTAAAGCCATATGCAAAAAAGTGGTGTATGCACCTGGAATTTGTTTGCAGTGGCAAGAGGCCTAAGCATGCCCATCTTTTCTCTCTCTCTCTGCTTACAAATAAATACTTTTTTTTAAAACAAAAAAACCTCTGATCTCAACCAGAAAGTGGCACATACCTGTAATCCCAGCACTTGGGAGGCTGAGGCAGGAGGCTTGCTGCAAGTCCCAGACCAGCCAGAGCTACATAATGAGACATATGGTGTCCATTTGCAGCGGCTGGAGGCCCAGGCGTGCCCATTCTCTCTCTCTCTCTTCTATCTCTGTCTGCTTGCAAATAAATAAATAGAAAAAAAAAGTCTAAATTAGGCTGGAGAGATGTCTTAGCCTGCAAAGCCTAAGGACCCAGGTTCAACCCCCCAGAACCCATGTAAGCCAGGCGCACAAGGTGGCACATGCGTTTGGAGTTCGTTTGCAGTGGCAAAAGGCCCTGGTGCACCCATTCTCTTCTCTTCTCTCTCTCTCTCTTTCCCTCTCTCTGATAAATACATGAAACTAAAATAAAAAAGCAAGTTAGAGGAGGGCTTCCTTGTCAGTGTGGGAGGATAGTGGTGAAGGACAGGGATTCAGAGATGTGAAAAGATACAGGACAGTACAAGAACCTGCGGCCATCAGTGCAAACGCTCACAGGGGAGGAGTGAAGGGGAGGGTTGGCTAGGCTCATAAAATATTGTAACATATTTTCGAGCTGTAGTCCAAAGGACATACTGATAAATTTATATTTGCGGTATGAGAAAGAGGAAGGAATCAGAGATGGTTATGTCCTGGACTTTGGCCCAAGTAGCTAGGCAGATGGTTAGACATCTCCTCAGATGGCACAGACTAGCTACGGAACAAATCTCATGGGTCTCAGGGGGACAGCTAGTGTTTTGAGATGCCTGTTAGATATTGAAGTAAACATGTTGGGCTGGAGAGATGGCTTAGTGGTTAAAGTGCCTATCTGCAAAGCCTAAGGACCCAGGTTTGAGTCCCCAGTACCCACACAAGCCAGATGCACAAGATGGTGCATGTGTCTAGAGTTCATTAGCAGTGGCTAAAGGCCTTGGTATGCGCATTCTCTCTCCTTTTTATCGGCCTCTATTTTTTACTATTTTTTAAGTAGTTAGGTGCTTGCCTGTGAGGCCTAAGGATCCCGGTTCAAGGTTCGATTCCCCAGGACCCACGTTAGCCAGATGCACAAGGCGGCGCATGTTTCTGGAGTTTGTTTGCAGTGGCTGGAAGCCCTGGCATGCCCATTCTTTCTCTCCCTCTCTCTCTGTCTCCCTCTTTCTCTCTCTGTTGCTCTCAAATAAATAAATAAATAAAAATTAAAAAATTTAAATTATTTTTACTTATTTATTTGAGAGAACGAGAGAGAAAGAATAGGTACACCAACTCCAGATGCATGCACCACCTTGTGCATCTGGCTTACATGGGTCCTGGGGAATCGAACCAGGGTCCTTTGGCTTTGCAGGTAAGCACCTTAACCACTAAGCCATCTCTGTAGCCCAGATAAAATATATTTTTAAAAAGATGTCATGCCAGGCTTGCAGTTGGATATTGAACTCTGAGGGTTGTTTAGGAATTCAGGGCTGAGCATATAGATTTCAGAGGCATCAAAGGCACCAGAGGGGATACGTGAAGCCCTGGGACTCAGTGAGACCACCCATGAGGAGACTGTGTCGGTGAGGAAGCAGAGTAAGGCTCAGGACAGAGCCCTGGTACCACCAGCCTTAACAGTGAAGCAGGAAAGTACAGGCTGGTAAAGAGAGGAATCTAGGAAACTTCCTTGTCATGGGGGCCTAGAGAAACCAGCGTGTTGAGTGTGACTCGTAGAATGAGAACTCAGAAGTGACCACTAGGTCTGGTAACATGGACAGCCTTCGTGACTTGGCCACGTACCGTCTTGGTGGAATGCTAGAAACCCAACCGGAGAGATGTGAGGAGAAGTAGAGACAGAAAAAAGGTTCTAATTTTCCAAGAGGGTCTGTTGTAAGGAGACTCAGAAGTAACATAGTACTTGGACGTTCAGGTGGTTCAAGTGAGTGGTCTATATTGGGGACTACACATGATGATACACCTCCTTGCTAAGGTAGGTGATTGGCAGAGAGGGGACTGCTCGAGATGCAAGAGAGAATGGGTTTGAGAGCCAAAGTTCATGTTAGTATGTGACCTTCCTCGGGAGTATTCTCAGTTGATATTTCAATATTTAGCAGTTCATTTTGGAAAGAACATGTATAAACACTCTTGGAACAGTTTCCACCATTATTACAGTTATCTGCTTGTTGCTGGCACAGAGCACCCCACCAAAAGCAGCTGATGGGAGGAGAGGGCTTGTTGTGGCTTACAGTCTCAAGGGGAAGCTGCTGCTGCTGCTGCTGCTGCTTCTTCTTCTTCTTCTTCTTCTTCTTCTTCTTCTTCTTCTTCTTCTTCTTCTTCTTCTTCCTCTTCTTCTTCTGTTTTTTTGAGGTAGGGTCTCACTCTAGCCCAGGCTGACCTGGAATTCACTATGGAGTCTCAGGGTGGCCTCAAACTCACAGCGATCCTCCTACCTCTGCCTCTCGAGTGCTGGGATTAAAGGCGTGCGCCACCACGCCCAGCACGTAAGGAGAAGCTTCTTGATGGCAGGGGAAAGCATGGCATGAGCAGAGGCTGGCATCACCTCTGCCACCGCAGGTGGAAAATAGCAGCAAGAGAGTGAGGCAAGAGGGAGCTGGCTGTAACACCCCTAAGCCTGCCTCCAACAACACACCACTTCTAGCGCACCTCCACCTCCCAAATTGCCATCAGCTGGGAATCAGACATTGAAAACACATGAGTGTATGGGGGAGCCATGTAATTCAACCGCACCATAGTCATCAACCCAGGCAGAAGGGTAGGTGAGTTCTGTTGTCCTGCTGGGCAGTTTTAGTGTCTGAATTAGATTCACCCAGCACACACACACGCACACACACTTCCTTTTCCTTTTCTTCTTTTGCAATGTGGGGGATCAAACCTAGGACAAGCACTCCAAACTTAGCATTATATCCCTACTCCTACCCAGACCTCTCTGGAATAGTGATGTCTCCATAGGTCGTCCTCAGTGCTTGTTATGATTCTTTATTTTTATTTTTATTTGAGACACAGAGAGAGGGAGGGAGAGAGAGAGAAAAAAAAAAGATGAGTGCACCAGAGCCTCTGGCCACTGCAAACGAACTCCAGACGCATGCACCACCTTGTGCATCTGGCTTACATGGGACTTGGAGAATCAAACCTGGGTCCTTAGGCTTTGCAGGCAAGCGCCTTAACCGCTAAGCCATCTCTCCAACCCTTGTTATGATTCTTGAAGCTGATAAATTCAGTTTCTTAGATTTTGATGTGGTCTACTAGTTGGGCAGATCCCAGACAGAGCTAAGAAATTTCCTTGTCTGGACTCATATCAGTGTGACTTTATTTTATTTTATTTTTTATTAGAGACAGAGTGAGAAGGAAAGAGGAGAGAGAGGGCTGGAGAGATGGCTTAGCAGTTAAGGTGCTCGCCTGTGAAGCCTGAGGACCCAAGTTCGATTCCCCAGTACCCATGTGTGGTAGTTTGAATGGCTATCCCCCATTATATGCAGGATTTTATTAAAGCTTACAATTTAGATCTCCAGATGCCTGGCTGCAGGAGGTGTCACTGGGAAGATCCTGGATTTGGAATTCCAGTCTAAAGATACGCAGAGTGCCGGAGCTTTGCCTGGGGTTCCTGAAGTGTGCTTGTTCATGGTGCTGGTGGTGGTTTCTCTCTCTCTCTCTCTCTCTCTCTGGTTGCTAGGATGAACCTCCAGACCAGACACAGTTTGTGGGAGGAAGAAGGGATTTATTGAAGCTTGCAAATAGAGGGAAAGTTCCATAATGGCAGAAGAAGCCGGCTCCCCTTTTACAGGCCCATGCCGAGAGAGAGAGAGAGAGAGAGAGAGAGAGAGAGAGAGAGAGAGAGAGAGAGCGAGAGAGAGCGCGCAGTGTCTGTAGCCACTGTAAATGAACTCTAGATGCATGTGGTACAAGTCTATAATCATAGCAATCAGCAAGCTGAGGCAGGCAGACTGCTGTGAGTTCAAACCCAGTCTGCTCTACATAATGAGCTCAGGACAACCTGGGAGAGACTGTCTCAACAAAACAAAACAAACAGCCGGGCGTGGTGGCACACACCTTTAATCCCAGAACTTGGGAGGCAGAGGTAGGAGGATCACCGTGAGTTCGAGGCCACCGTGTGAGGACTACATACTGAATTTCAGGTCAGCCTGGACTAGAGTGAAACCCTACCTTGAAAAACCAAAAACCAAAAACAAAAATGAAACCCAACAAAACAAACAAGCATAGAAAAAAAAAACAAAATAGGGCTGGAGAAATATCTTAGCAGTTAAGGCACTTTCCTGTGAAGTCTAAAGACCCAGGTTCGATTCCCTAGTACCCATGTAAGCCAAATGCACAAGGCAGCACATGCATCTGGAGTTCGTTTGTAGTGGCTGGAGGGAGGGCCTGGCATTCCCATTCTCTCCCTATCTGTCCCTCCCTTCCCCTCTCAAAATCCCCCAAACAGTATAAGGTAAAGCAAATGGATCAAGATAAATGGGAATTTGAAATGTGTTTTGTTTAAGGACAAGAATACATTTGGCATTACTTAAGCATCTTTTTAAAGTTGTAAATTCATATTTTATTTTACTAATTGTGAACTTTACTGTATGAACATATTGCATATTGGTCATATCCCCATCAGGTTGTACTCTTGCATCCCCTCTTCCCATCCCCCATTCCACTGAGGGCTCTCCTTAGTGGGGTTATTGGCATTCACTCGGGGTCATGAGTGCCAGTCAGTGATTGGTGGGGGGCAGTGCCTCAGGCTATTCCTTCCCACCTTGTTTCCTCTCCCTCTTCTACAATGTTTCCTGAGTCTTGGCGGGTGGGTTAAAAGTCTCATTTAGTGTTAAGCTCTGCAACCTCTGACTTTCTGCTTTGATGAGTTTTGAGTCTCTTCAGCATCTATCGCCATCTCCCTGAAGGAGGTTGTCAGTCTAGCAGTGAGAGCAGCATCCGTGTTTAAAAGGCCACATCCTCTGTAAGGTCTCCTGGGCCCAGGCAGATGTGATGGAGATGACTCGTCTTGTTAATGCAACTAGTTCTATCAGTGTTCTGTGTGCGGTGAGGATGATTGTGTGAACAGATGGAATATCCTGCCACAGAGTATTAACAGCCCTGGAAAATATTTTGTTCTATGGCCTTCAATCTAGTTTGCTATTCCACTAGTTTAAAACGTCACTGTGTCTTGTGAAATCCCCACTGTGAGCTGAGAACTGCACCTTTGCCCATCTTCCTCAGAGCTTTTTGTGTCTTTTTTGTAAAGTTTGTGTATATGGTGTGTGTGTGTGTGTGTATGCTCTTGTGTGTGGTGGGCATTTTCTGGTACATTACGACATTCAACTGGACACATTGTAACATACCTGGTCCATCAAAAAGGTGACATTTCAGTCCTTCTAAAATTTCATGGATATGCTGTTTAAATTTCATTTCACTGTTTTATTATTAACACAAGATTTACTTGCCTGTCACATACTGGGGAGGAAACCTTAACTGTATTTCATTCAACCTTTGCTAAAATTGAACTTGAGATAATATTTAACAGATCTTGACCAAAGATTCTATTACCTATTATTTATCTGTAATCTTTTATTGCTATTTCTGAATTAAACAGAAACTAACCTTTTAATTTATTACTTACTTATTTGCAAGCAGGGAGAGAGAGGAGATAGAGAGAGGATGGGCGCTCCAGGACCTCCAGCCACTGCAAACAAGCTCCAGATGCCTGTGCCTCCTTGTGCATCTGGCTAACGTGGGTCTTGGGGATTTGAACCTGGTTCCTTTGGCTTTGCAGGCAAGCACCTTAACTGCGAAGCCATCTGTCCACCCCCGAAAGTAACGTCTCTTGCTCAGCCTGCATAGAAACATCTTTTTCCAGGCTTCCCTTAGAAAGCATTATCAAGTGTTAATATCAGAAGTAGACTGCTGAGCAGTATTTTTGTTATTTCTGGCCAAACCCTGTTAAAAATATTGTGTAATAACTTTCATTATCATTTATGATCCACAAACTAGTTTCGATTTTGAACTGTGACAGGAGAAGTTTTCCTTTTGAGAAATTGATACCATAAAATATCACTATTTTATGAGGTCTATTATTTTTTATTCCCTGGACTTGGGGACATTCCAGATTCAACAATTGCTGTACATGTCTCAGAGTTCTGGCTCTGAGGCTAGAGTATTGTTGTAGCTTGTGTGCACGTGAGTTAAGGAAATTTAGTTCCATGCATCAGCAAAGCAAAGAGAGAAAGAAACAACACTTGAAAGAGCATGGGCGATTCCACTCCTGGCTCCTCTAGGAGCCTGAAGGTCCCAGAGAGCATATACACGTTCTCAGCTCCGCAGCTCCCCAGTCTTATTTTGCAAAGGCTTCTCATGAGATCTCACGTGCCAGATGTGATTGGAGTGGTTAAAGATGAACGCGCCTCTTCACACAAACTTTCTTGGATGTCTGAGCCAACGACTGTAATGCTAACCAAATCTCTGCTGGTTACATGTTTCACAGAAAAAGGACCTCTGGATTCCTCGATTTCCCTCTCAATATCTACTGCCTCTGGATAATCACCTCCCTCCTTGACTCTGGGCTTGGCCATTTGATATGTTTTTTCCAGTGAGATATGAACTAATGGAAAACCTTCTGAGGTGTGACCATGTTGTATCTTGGGCCTTATTATTATTATTATTATTATTATTATTATTTGTTTGTTTGTTTTTCAAAGTAGGGTCTTGCTCTAGCCCATACTGACCTGGACTTCACTATGTAGTCTCAGGCTGGCCTTGAACTCACGATGATCCTACAACCTCTGCTGGGATTGAAGGCGTGCACCACCATGCCCAGCTCCCAGACTATTTTATTTTATTTTTATTAAAAAACATTTTTTTGTTTGTTTATTTTTATTTATTTGTTTGAGAGCGACAAAGAGAAGGAGGCAGAGAGAGGGAGAGAGACAAAGAGAGAGAGAGAGAGAGAGAGGGAGGGAGAGAAAGAGAGAGAGATTGGGCGCACCAGGGCTTCCAGTCACTGCAAACGAACTCCAGACGCGTGTGCCCCCTTGTGCATCTGGCTAACGTAGGTCCTGGGAAACAGAGCCTTGAACCAGGGTCCAAGACTGTTTTAAATAAGCTCAAGTTGTCTAGGTGATGAGGCCCCACGTGTTCTGGCTGATAGCCTTACACATGCCAGAAATGTGAGCGAGGCCTTGCTGCCGCATCCAGGCCAGGGCTGCCCACTTATCCAGTGAATCACGAGAAATTACATGCTCTGTTTCTATGGAGTGGGTTTTGTTCTTTGTTTCAAAAGCTGATAGAATTTCCAGTGGCTTCCAAGACATGTCTGCCAATGCTGTGTCATACTTAACCAGAGATGGGACAACAGTCTCCGATGTGGCCTGTGTCTCCTGAGGAATAGTCAAGGCTCATTTTGACTGTATTCAATTCTTGGCATAGGTGCTGGTTTGTAAGTCACACATGCTTGGGTTCCACTGTTTTCTTTTTCTTTCTTTTCTTTTCTTTCTTTTTTTTTCAAGGTAGGCTCTCATTCTAGCTCAGGCTGACCTGCTGACCTGAAATTCACTGTGTAGTCTCAGAGTGGCCTTGAACTCACGGCAATCCTCCTACCTCTGCTTCCTGAGTGCTGGGATTAAAGACGTGCGCACCTGTTCCTGGCCAAAAGCCTCTTTTTTTTTTTTTATTGAGAATAAATCCAATTAACATAAAACATACCATTTAAGTCATTTAAGAGATTGCATTGAATACTTTTATTGTCATATGATATGCAGCCATCACACTGCATTCTAGAAGGTGTTCACTATGCTCCCCCAAAGCCCCTTACCTTCAAGTTTCCCCTCTCTCTATCTAAAGAGTCCTCTATTTTCTGCCCATATGGGGTTGCCTATTCTGGAAATTTAATACAAATGGATCCAGTCTAACCTGAACTTTTGTATCAAGCTTCTTTCTCTTTCTTTACATAATAATTTCCATGTTGTATCACATATCACTAATTCCTTTTTATGCCATCACATAGGCTTCTTTTTTGAGATAGGGTTTCACTATCGCCCAGCTGGTCTCGAACTTGGTATATAGCTGAAGATGGCCTTAAACTTTTCTTTCTGTTGTTTTTTTGAGGTAGGGTCTTGCTCTAGCTCAGGCCTGACCTGGAATTCACTATGTAGTCTCAGGGTGGCTTTGAACTCATGGTGATACTCCTACCTCTGCCTCCCGAGTACTGAGATAAAAGGTGTGCGCCACCACGCCTGGCTGTCTTTGTCTCTCTCTCTCTCTCTCTCTCTTTTTTTTTTTTTAGAGAGAGAGAGGATTGGCGCAGCAGGGCCTCAGCCACTGTAATCAAACTCCAGATGTGTGCATCACCTAGTGTGCATGTGTGACCTTGCGCTTGCATCACCTTTGTGCGTCTGGCTTATATAGGATCCAGGGAGAGATTGAACATAGGTACTTGGGCTTCACAGGCAAGCACCTTAAGCAATCTCTCCAGCCCAGGCTTAATCTTTTAAAAATATTTTATTTATTTATTTATTTGAGAAAGGGAGAGAAAGGGTGCACTAGGGCCTCTAGCCACTGTGAATGAACTCCAGACACTTGTACCACCTTGTGCATCTGGCTTTACGTGAGTACTGAGGAATTGAACCTGGTTCCTTTGGCTTTGCCAGCAAGCACCTTAACCACTAAACCATCTCTCCAGCCCAACTTTATTATTATTATTATTATTATTATTATTATTATTATCTTGGTTTTTCGAGGTAGGGTCTCACTCTACCCCAGGCTGACCTGGAATTCACTGTGGAGTCTCAGGGTGGCCTTGAACTCACAGCCATCCTTCTACCTCTGCCTACCAAGTGTCAGGATTACAGGTGTGTGCCACCATGCCCAGCCACATAGACATTTTTTGTTTATATAACCTGCAGTTGATAGACATTTAGGGTGTTCCCTTTTTATTTTATTTTATTTATTTATTTATTTATTTATTTTTAGCTATGATGAGTGGTACTTCTGTGAGTTCTATGAGTAGCCTTGTACAGGCTTTTTAAAGCAGTGATTTTAAAAATTATTATTCTTGGGCTGGAGAGATGGCTTAGTGGTTAAGGCACTTGCCTGCAAAGCCAAATGACTCAGGCTCGATTCCCCAGACCCACGTAAGCCAGATACACAAGGGGGTGCACTCTGTTTGTCAGTGGCTGGAGGCCCTGGCACGCCCATTCTCTCTCTCTCTCTCTCTCTCTACCTGCCTATTTCTGTATCTCTCTTTCTGAAATAAATTAAAAAATTATTATTCTTATGTGTAGAGTGTGTATGTGGTGTGGTAGGTGTGATGTGCAGTGTATGCATGTGTGCATGCAGATGTGTAGCCATGTGCATGTGTGCAAAGGCCAGAGGAGAACTTTGGGTGTCTTCTCCTATTGCTCATCTGCATACTTCTCTCCTTGAGATGCAACTCCGTCTCTCTCAACCTGGAGCTGCTGTCTGATTCTCTGATCTCTGCACTGGGTGGTCTGGGGTTACAGATGTGCATGGCTAAGCTCAGCTTTTTTTTTTAAAAACCCTTTTTTATTGACGACTTCCATAAATATATACACTATGCCATAATTATAGTCCCCTCCCGCCACCCCTTCTTTCTCCCTCCTAACTCCCCACTCCACTGAATCCCTTCTTCTTTCTAACTAGTCTCTGGTCTATTTTGATGTCATTATTTTTTTCCCCTTCTGTCATGCAGTTCTTGTGTGGGTAGCAGCACCCACTATGAAGTCATGAATGTCAAGGCCACTTTGTGTCTGGAAAACAGCCATGAACGCACTCCTCCCTTCCTTCTTACATTGTTTCAGTCCCCTCTTCCACAATGCTCCCTGAGCCTTGGAGGGGGGGATAGAGATGTCTCACTTAGTGCTGTCACTTCTCCTCAGCACTTTGGCGAGTTTTGAGTCACCCCAGTGGTCACGACCGCCATCTCAAAAGAGAAGCTTCTCTAACCAAAAGTGAGAGCGGCGTTAACATACCAGCTTTAGAAAATATTTTTTATTTTTATTTATTTATTTGAGAGAGGGAAAGGGGCAAAGTGAGAGAGAGAGAGAGAATGGGCACTCCAGGGCTTCCAGCCATTTCAAACGAACTCCCGATGCATGCGCCACCTCGTGCATCTGGCTTACGTGGGTACTGGGGAATCGAACCGAGGTCCTTTGGCTTTGCAGACAAGCACCTTAACCGCTAAGCCATCTCAGCTTTTTGCATGGGTTCTGGGTAGTCGAACTTGGTGATCTCTGGCCACAGAGTCCCTGATGCTGAGCAGCAACGGCTGTTAGATGTTGCCCCATCTCCCCAGCCCAGGGTTATGTCTTGTGTGTGTGCATGTATGCACGTGTGTGTGCCATTTGCATGTGTGGAGGTCAGAGTGTCCTTAGGGTGCTGGCTTGTCTTTCCACCTGGTGAGGGACAGGTTCGCTCTTGGTTTAGCCACTGAGGAGGAGGCTCAGTTAGCTGGCCCATGAGCTTCAGGATTCTTCTGACTCTGCCTCCCTTTGCCAGAGGTGCATTGGGATTACAGACGCTCACCCCACGTTTTGTCCAGCGTTACGTAGCTGCTGGGGTTTGAACTCTGCTTGGCAGGCATGGGGAACAAGTACCTTTGACCACTGAGCCATCTCCTCACTCTTTGTAGAGGTTTTTGTGTGACTATATATGTTTTTCATTTCTCCTAAGTAGGTACCTAGGAGTAGCAATGTTAAGTCATATGATAACTATGTTTAACATTTGAGGAACTGCCAAGCTATTTCCTACTGTCTGACCATCATACATTTCCGCCAGCAGTGTGTGAGAAGGATTCTGATTCTCCACATTCTTGCAAATACTTACTCTGTGTCTTTTTTTTTTTTTTTTTAATTTTAGCCCTCATAGCATGTGTGAAACAATGTCTTGTGGTTTTGATTTGCATTTCTCTGATAACTTGATTCAGAACATTTTTTCATGTGTTTATGGGTCATTTGTATATGTTCTTTGGAAACATGTCTGGCCAAGCCCTTTGCCCGTTTTTATTGCGTTTCATTTATTTGTGCTGAGACAGGGTCTCATTGTTTTGCCTAGGCTGGCTTGGAAGTCCCAAACTCAAGCAATCCTCCTGTGTACCTGGGACTTCAGGTAGGTGCCACTGCGCCTGGCTCCTTCGCCTGTTTTTTAATTTATTTTCGCTTTTTATTTATTTTGTTTTTTTTTCTTTAAGGTAGAGTCTTGCTCTAGCCCATGCTGACCTGGAATTCACTATGCAGTCTCAGGGTGGCCTCGAACTCTTGGCAATCCTCCTTCCTCTGCTTCCTGAGTGCTGGGATTAAAGCGTGCGCCACCATGCCTGACTTCCTTTGCCTGTTTTTAAATTTGTCTATTTGTCTCATTTATTTATTGGTCCTGAGCATTGAGCTTTGTGTGTACCAGCACGTTTTTAATCTTGAGAGAGTTTTACTAAGTTCCCTTGAACTTGAACTCATGCAATCCTCCTACCTTTGCCTCCTGAGTGCTGGGATTAAAGATGTGCACCACCATGAACATTTATACCTAAGTCTTCTTCTAAGAGTTTACAGTTTTAATTCTTTCATTCTTTGTGTGAGGTAGGGACTGAAATTTATTTGTATCCGACTGTCCCTGCACCATGTGTTGAAAAGGATATTCTTTCTACTTTGACACTTGTTACAAAATCAGTTCACCATAGACAGGTTTACTTCCGGACTCTTAGTTCTGTTGTGTTGATACGATATAGTAGGATTACTATTATAATTGTTGTTACATTTTTTGACATATGCGAGGGTGTGAATGTGTGAGTGTATGTAGGTATGTTCAAGTGTGTGTATGTTTGTACATGTGCACATCAAAGCCAGAGGTCAATGTCAGGTGTCTTCCTTAATCATTTTCCACTTACTTAAAAATATATTTATTTATTTAAATATTTTACTGTTTTGTTTTATGAGAGAGAGAGAGAATGGGCATGCCAGAATCTCTAGCCAGTGCAAACGAGCTCCAGATGCGTGCTTACCTGAGTACTGGGGAATCAAACCTGAGTCCTTAGGCTTTGCAGGCAAGTGCCTTAATGCTAAGCCATCTTCTCCAGTCCTAAAAATATTTTTATATAAAATAATAAAAAATAATAAAACAATAAAATATTTTATTTATTTATTTGCAAGCAGAGAGAGATAGAAGAGAGACAGACAGACAGACAGGGTGCACCAGGGCCTCCAGCCACCGCAAACACACTACAGACACATATACCGCCTTGTACATCCAGCTTTACGAGGGCATGGGGTATCAAACTCAGGTTGTTAGGCCCTGTAGGCAAGTGCCTTAACTGCTGAGCCATCTCTCCATCCCTCCACCTAGTTTTTAAAAAATATATTTTATTTATTTATTTATTTGATATAGAGAAAGAGGCAGAGAGAGAAGGAGAGAATGGGCACACCAGGGTCTCCAGCCACTGTAAACGAACTCCAGATGCTCATGCCCCCTTGTGCATCTAGTTTACGTGGGTCCTGGAGAATCGAACCGGGATCCTTTGGCTTTGCAGGCAAGTGCCTTAACCGCTAAGCCATCTCTCCAGCCCCCTCCACCTATTTTTTGAGGCCGGGTGTCTCAGTGGACCTCAAACTCACTGATTTAGTTACACTAGCTAGCCAGTAAGACGTGCTTCTGTCCCGCCTCCTCGGTGCTGGGATTACGGGCATATGCCACCGTGCTTGGCTTTCGTGTGGGTGCTTGGGATTCAAACTCAGGTCCTGATGCTTGTGTGCCAAGCGCTTTGCCCACCAAGTCACCTCCCCAGCCTTGTGACATTTTCCTTGTTTGTATTTATTCATTTATAAACAGGCACTTGTCAAGTTGCCATTGTCTCTTGTACGTTTTAGCTCCTTCGTGATTTATAGTAATGCTGCAGATATTAAAATATATCATTAATACCGATAGCATCACTTCCATGCTGTTTGTATGCCGGGTTACTACTTGACATGTTTTACATTGATTACGTCACTTGACAAAATTCAATACTGACTATGGCATAGCTTTAAAAGCGAATGCGGGGCTGTAGGCTGGGTGTGGTGGCGCACGCTTTTAATCCCAGCACTCGGGAGGCAGAGGTAGGAGGATCGCCATGAGTTCAAGGCCATCCTGAGACTACATAGTGAATTCTAGGTCAGCCTGGGCTAGAGTGAGACCCTACCTAAGAAAAAGAAAAAAAAAAAAAAAAGCTAATGTGGGACTAGAGAGATGGCTTAGTGGTTAAGGTGCTTGCCACATACTGCATTTTCTTTTCCTTCATTTGAGTAAGACCAAATATTCAGAAAAGAGACGACTTGGAAATAGGCTTTTGAGAAATTGGTACAGCACAGAATGGAGACAAGCGTATGCCTGGCCTATGTATGTGTATTACCTAGTTTATTCAAGTTATCAAAGCATCACATTCATTAAGTAATTTGATTGTCTGCATTTCACACAGCCCTGGAAAAAATGGTCGTTGATTTCTTTATGGACTATGATTTCTCAGAGTGTGGCATTTTCAAATCATACTGGCAAAATGTGACGTTGAGATTTAGCTTAAATAAAATCTGGAAGGGGAGGAGTTTCTAGTTTGAAGATCTTTGTATATTAGGGGGGGTTTATGAGTGGCCAAAAATTATTTGCTTTGGAGCTGGGGATGTTAGCTCAGTTGGTAGAGTGATTGTCTAGCCCGTATCTTTTTTTTTCAGTTTTTTTTCTTAATTTTTATTAACATTTTTCCATGATTATAAAAAATATCCCATGGTGCTACCCTCCCTCCCTCCACTTTCCCCTTTGAAATTCCATTCTCCATCATATCTCCTCCCCATCTCAATCAGTCTCTCTTTCATTTTGATGTTATGATCTTTTCCTCCTCTTATGATGGTCTTGTGTAGGTAGTGTCAGGCACTGTGAGGTCATGGATATCCAGGCCATTTTATGTCTGGAGGGAGGACGTTGTAAGGAGTCCTACCCTTCCTTTGGCTCTAGCCCGTATCTTGAAGGCCTGAGTTTGGTCCCCAGCACCAGATAAACTGGCTGGTGTGTGTTGTGTGTGCTTGCGTGTGTGGGTTGTGTGTGCTTTGGGGAAGACAGCAAAATGAATGGGGTGACTGGAAATGCAAGTTGTGTAAAATGCAATATTTCTGTTCAAACCTTTGAAACATTCCGGAAAGTCTGTGAAAGCATTTCTCAGCTCTTGACCACTCAGCACGGTCTGGGTCCCAGCGTTATTTCCTTGCTTCTTTCTAAGGCTTTGTACTGTGTCCTGCATGTTTTCTCTCCGTAGGAATCCATTTTTGATCCTAGAATTGTATCCAAGTAGAAAAAGCTATTTCCATTGAAGTTTATTTTAATTTCAGCCATATGCTTGGCACGCGTCTAGTCTAGAAAGTAAAGAGTTATGTGTAACTAAGAGTCAGTTTTCTATAGTGAAGACCATTGGTTTTCTGCTTTAGCTTCATTCTTACAATCATAGAATACTCAAAATCAAAACTCATGCTACAGTTTAAATACCCACTTAAAACTTAAAACTCACTATAATTTTTTTTGAAAAATGAAATGGTAAAAATATGTCTGTATTTCCAATGTCTCATTGAATCAGATTAAGGTTAGATGAGTTTTAAGAAGCAACTTATACATAAAGAAGTGGTTGTTAGGATCAGAACATTAGCATCTTCTCTTTTTTATTTTGTCTTCCCCAATGTTAGAATTTATTTATTTTTTTTTATTGAAAACTCCCATAATTGTAAACAATATCCCATGGTAATTCCCACCCCCCCACTTTCCCCTTTGAAACTCCATTCTCCATCATATCCCCTCCCCCTCTCAATCAGTCTGCCTTTTACTTTGATGTCATGATCTTTTCCTCCTGTTATGATGGTCTTGTGTAGGTAGTGTCAGGCACTGTGAGGTCATGGATATCCAGGCCATTTTGTGTCTGGAGGAGCACGTTGTAAGGAGTCCTACCCTTCCTTTGGCTCTTACATTCTTTCCGCCACCTCTTCCTCAATGGACCCTGAACCTTGGAAGGTGTGATAGAGATATTGCAGTGCTGAGCACTCCTCTGTCACTTCTCAGCACCACGATGCCTTCTGAGTCATCCCAAGGTCACTGCCATCTGAAAAGAGAAGGTTCTGTAACCGTCAGTGAGAGTCGCATTAATATATGGGTGTGAACATTAATAGAAGTCTTTAGCACCTATTCTTGATCACATGCTGGTGTCTCTCTAACCCATGACATCACTCTGTGCCCGTGTTAATGCCTCACTGGAGTGGTTCTCAATAGTTTGCACAGGGGTAATGGTTTATTATTTGGTTGAAAAATTGAAAAAAAAAAGTGATTATTTGGAGCTGTTAGTGATTCCAAGGGACTCTACAGGGACCACATTTGTCAGCCTTCACAGACTGTAGCGTCTCTCTGTTTTCGGTCAGTCTTTTCCACGGCACGGATTGTGTCTTGCTTACTTTTGAAACCACCTGCCTGGCCCTTCGTGGTTCTTCATATCTCACGGGTGCACAGTAGCCGTC
This sequence comes from Dipus sagitta, assembly GCA_036346955.1. Taxonomy (NCBI): domain Eukaryota; kingdom Metazoa; phylum Chordata; class Mammalia; order Rodentia; family Dipodidae; genus Dipus; species Dipus sagitta. The sequence continues at coordinate 44,711,060 of CM070781.1, read as the reverse complement.
AGGATGGATGGCTGCGTCAGTGTCTGAAACTATCCCTGTGAGCGCACTGGCTCGTGCACTGAACGTGCTGAAAAGATGGAGCGTGAAGAGGAAGTAGTTGGAGGAGGAAGGAAGTTGACAGGCATTCAAGATGAGCAAAACGAGAACAAGGAGGTCAAGGATACTAAATATTTCAGATAATGCTTACAGCCGGGCGTGGTGGTGCACGCCTTTAATCCCAGCTCTCGGGAGGCAGAGGTAGGAGGGTCGCCGTGAGTTCGAGGCCAGCCTGCGACTACACAGTGAATTCCAGGTCAGGCTGGGCTAGAGTGAGACCCTACCTCAAAAAACAAACAAACAAACAAAACCCCAAAACAAAACAAAGTAAAACAGCTCAATATGATTCAGGCCTATTCTGAAAAATTTAAAAAAAAACATGTGTTTATTTTATACAACATTTAGCCCCATTTAGATTATTGCTGATAATTTTTAGAATAGAGTGTCAGGTTGTTTTTTGTTTGTTTTCTTGACACCATTTATCTGACAAAAAACATGATAAAAATGATGTTTCTTGGGCTGGAGAGATGGCTTAGTGGTTAAGGCGCATGCCTGCCAAGTCTAAGGACCCAGGTTCGATTCTCCAGGTCCCACATAAGGCAGATGCACACAGTAGGCACATGCGTCTGGAGTTCATTTGTAGTGGCTAGAGGCCCTTGTGTGCCCATTCTCACTCTCTCTCCCTTCCTCTATCTCTAAGAAATAAATAAAAACAAATCGTTTTAAAAACTGTTACTCCTGGGCTGAAGAGATGGCTTAGTGGTTAAAGCACTTGCCTGCGAAGCCTAAGGATCCAGGTTAGATTCCCCAGTACCCACATAAAGCCAGATGTACAAGGTGGCACATGTCTGGAGTTTGTTTGCAGTGACTGGAGGTCCTGGCATGCCCATTCTCTGTATATCTGCCTCTCTCTGTCTCTCTCATAAAATTAACAAATTTTTTTAAAATAATTTTTTGTTTTTATTTTTACTTATTTATTTGAAAGAGACAGAGAGAGAGAGAGAGAGAGAGAGAGAGAGAGAGAATGGGCATGCCAGGGCCTCCAGCCACTGCAAACGAACTCCAGATGCATGTGCCCCCTTGTGCATCTGGCTAACGTGGGTCCTGGGGAATCAAGTCTTGAACCGGGGTCCTTAGGCTTCATAGGCAAGCGCTTAACTGCTAAGCCATCTCTCCAGCCCCTAATTAATAAATTTTTAAATGTTACTTCCTTCATTGCACTTTTGGATTTGTCCTAAAACGTTCTCCAGGACCCACGTAAGCCAGATGCCCAAGGGGGTGCACTGCATCTGGAGTTCATTTGCAGTGGCTGGAGGCCCTGGCGTGCCCATTCTCTCTCTCTCTCTCTCTCTCTGCCTCTTTTGCTCCCTCAAATAAATAAATAAATAAATAAAAGATATTCTTTTGAAAAAAAGAATACTGATGATAAAAAGTTTAATGGCATACTCCTAAGTTTTCTGTTACTGTAAGCAAGTGTGTGAGATCGGTCACTTTATAAAAAAAGAGGCTCATTTAGCTCACAGTTTGGGAAGTTCTGAGCATGGCACCTGTATGAGTTTGGCCCTGGTAAGGGCTCTGTCAGTCGCATTATGGAAGATGAGGACAGCAGGCGCATGTGTCGGCCAATCATTTTTCCACATGAGAAACCAGGCAGCTGGGTGGCCCAGGCTCAGGCTTTTATAGCAAGCCTCTTGGGACAGCCACAGGCACTACCTTAATCCTTTCTGATGCAGGGATCCCAATGACTGAAGGACCTCCCACCTCTCATAGGTCTTACCTCCCAGCATCACCGCACTATGTGTGGATCCCCAAACACATGAACCCTTGCAGACCAACCATATTCACACCACAGCATTTGGTAGAATCTGTTTGGTGATCTGAAGATAGTGCTAGGTTGTTTGCAGTTTGTAGGAGAGGTCGATAATGAGATTGTGATTCTATTTATTTCTTTAAGAGAGATAGAGAGAGAGAATATGGGTGCACCAGGGCCTCTAGCCAGTGCAAACGAACTCCGGCTTATGTGGGTCCTGGAGAATTGAACCTGGGTCCTTTGGCTTTGCAGGCAAGCACCTTAACTGCTGAGCCATCTCTCCAGCCCTGTGATTCTTTTTTTTTTTTTTTTTTGGTTTTTCGAGATAGGGTCTCAGTCTAACTCAGGCTGATCTAGAATTCACTATGTAGTCTCAGGGTGGCCTTGAACTCACGGCGATCCTCCTACCTCTGCCTCCTGAGTGTTGGGATTAAAGGCATGCGCCACCACGCCCGGCTGGAAGGAGATATTTTTGATGTATAACTTTGGTGGTTTTTGCTTTCTCACTGGTGAGAGACAGTGACAGTTTTTTTTTTTTCCATTGTCTACTTCAGAATATTAATGTTCAAAGTCTGGTAATGTCAAGTCTGTCACTTTGAGTGGTCTGGCTCCAGTCAGAATGGCTGTCATCAAGAAAATTGACAAGAACAAACGCTGAGGTTGGGGGAGAGGGGGACCCTTTATTCCCTCTTGGTGGGTATATAAGCTGGGTAGCCACTGTGTAAACCAGTGTGAAGGTTTTGAAGGTATTTTTATTTAGTTGTTTGCAAGCAGAGGGAGATAGAAAGAAGAGAGACAGAGAGAGGGAGAGAGAGAGAGAATAGGCACACCAGGACCTCCAGCTGCTGCAGATGAACTCCAGAAGCTTATGCCACTGTACATCTGGCTTTTCGTGAGCACCGGGGAATCAAACTCGGGTCGTAAAGCTTCGTAGGCTGCCGCTTCAGCAGCTGAGCAATCTCTCCAGCCCTGAAGCTTTGTTTTTTTTTTTTAAGTTGAAAATTGGGGTCTGTAGTGATGGCTTAGTGGTTAAGGCACTTGCCTGTGAAGCCTGTGGACCCACGTTCGATTTCCCAGAATCCACGTACGCCAGATGACAAGATGGCGCATGTACCTGGATGTTGTTTGCAGTGGCTGGAGACTCTGGTGTGCCCATTCTCTCTCTCTTTCTCTCTCTCCCTGTGTATGTGTGTCTGTCTGTCTCTTTGTCTCTCTCAAATAAATAAATAAAATATATATATTTTAAGCTGATAACTGTACTACCGTGTAAGCCAGCTTTGCCTCTCCTGGGCATGTACCCAAAGGACTCTATATCCACCACTCTGTATCCCCACATGCATGTCTACTGCTGCTCTGTTCTCAGTAATGAAGAAACAGAAGCAACCTACGTGTCCATCAACTGATGTCTGGACAGTGAAACTGTGGTATATATACACACAATAGAATTTTACTCAGTTCTAAGTAAAAACAAAAACCTGAACATTTCAGGTAAATGGATGGGATGGGAAGTGATTAAACTAAGTGAGATAACCCAGGGTCCAGAAAGACAAAAATCATGTTTTCTCTCATACGTGGATCGGAACCTTTAATGTTTGTATTATGTATGTAAATAAGGGGATGTGGACTGGAGAGAGTTAAGGCTCTTAAGAGCCTGCAAAATCAAAGGACCCAGGTTCAGTTCCTCAGGACCCACGTAAAGCCAGCTGCACAAGGTGGCACATACGTCTGGAGTTCGTTTGAAGCAGCTGGAAGCCCTGGAGCACCCATTCTCTCTTTCCCTCTTTCTCTCAAATCAATAACTAAAACGTTAAAAAATTTAAGGGGGTTTGAGAGCGAGTATGGGCTGTTAGTTGAGGTAGGAGATCTTGAGAAGGGAACAAGATGTTATAAGCAGGCAGGGGAGAGGTCCAAAGGAAACATGGAATGAAAACACAAAGAAGGCTGTGTTGGGAGGCTGGCACAAAGTGGGAGGGAGAAGGGAAAAAAATGGGGGGAAGGGAGGAAAAGAGGAGGGACAAAATAGAAAAAACTTTGTTTGAAGTATGACATAGGGCTGGAGAGATGGCTTCGCAGTTAAGGTGCTTGCTGGCCTGCAAAGCCTAAGGACCCAGGTTTGATTCTTCAGTACCCACGTAAGCCAGATGCACAAGGTGGTGCATGCATCTAGAATTTGTTTGAAGTGGCTAGAGGCCCTGGAACACTCATTCTCTCTCTCTCTCAAATAAATAAATAAAAATATTAAGAAAAGGAAATACAATGTAATGAATTCCTTATATGCTGATAAAAATAAATAATAAACTAGAAAATAGTAAATAGGAACAACTAAAAATAAAAAAGAAAAATAGCCGGGCATGGTGGTGCACACCTTTAATCCCAGCACTTGGGAGGCAGAGGTAGGAGGATCGCTGTGAGTTCAATGCCACCCTGAGACTACATAGTGAATTCCAGGTCAGCCTGCCTCAAAAAAAAAAAACAAAAACAAAAACAAAAAAAAACCTAAATAAAAATAAATAAAAAGAAAAAGTTTAGGTGAGCAGAGAACACCCACCTTTTACACAGCAGCTCTCTTCCAGAGGCTTCCCAATTATTATTATTATTATTATTATTTTTTTTTATGGAGGAAGGGATTTATTGGAGCTTACAGATCCAGGGGACGTTCCATAAAAGCAGAAGAAACTGGCCTGCCTTCACAGGCCCAAGCAGAGAGAGCAGTACAAGCCTAAAGGTCAAAAGCCACAGCACACTTCAGGAACTCCTGCTAGGCACACTTTGCATATCTTTAGATTGAAACCTGAAACCCACCACCACACCTTAAAATCCACCCAGTGACACTGCCTCCAGCCAGGTGGCTAAAGATGCAAACTACAAACAAATAAACAACTGGATATATTGGGGGCTATCTATTCTATTCAAACCACCACATTCCGCCTCTGGCCCCCAATAGATTTATAACCATCACACATTATAAATTGTACTTAGTTCAATTTCAAAGGTCCCCACAGTCTTGACCAACTTAAGATATGAAGACCTGTAAAATCAAACAAGTTAAACACTTCTAACATAAAGGCACAGAGTAAACATTTTCAACTGGTATAAGGCACAGCAAGGAGAGACTAAAACAATGCAAACTCAACCACCATCAAACAAACATCAAACTTCTGCAGTTCAAGTTCAATATACACAGACACTAACAGTCTCCAGACTTTCCAATTCCGCCCCTCCAGCTGGGCAGAGTACCTGGGGAACACTTCCATCCCAGGCCAACAATGTGCTCTATGGTAGCCCTTGCATAGTCCTGGTATATATAAAACATCTTCAGGTCTTCATGCAAACCATGGTCCATCTTCCAAAGGCTCTTTCAGCCTATCAGGACATCATGCCCTGCCTCATGCTGCATCTCAGCAGCAGCTCCTGGAACCGTGCGCAATTCATGACCACTCCTCATATTTTCCGAAGGCTCTTTCCAAAAGTGTTTGCATTTCTATGATAGCCTTTCCTCAGGCATCCTTTCCATAGTAAAGCAATTGGACCATCTTCCTTAAGATTGCTAATGTGTTTGACAATAGCAGGTTCAGTAACCTAAAACCAGTCTCAGTGCCTGTAATTTTAACTTGCTTGAGGTTTTCCAGCTTAAAATCTTAAATCTCTCAGTCCAATATCTCTAGCCAAACACATCAGTCCATTACAAATTTTACCTTGATCAAACTCTGTGCCTGGGCAGCAGGACGCAGCCAGCCCTTATGCCAGTAGCCCAGTTCCAACAAAGTCCTCTGCAGTCTTTCCTTCCCCTTAGAAAGCTCATAAACCAAGCCTTGAAGTTCAATGCTATCTGCACTTAGCATTCTCAGACTCTTATCAGAATAGTCCATAAAACTTGGCTTACCACTCCAGACGACATCTTCAGTTGCAAGCACCAAGTCCATGCCTATTCCTCCAAAACAAAGGTTCCACAAGATCAACATCCACATAGTAAGGTTCATCTCACCCCACTCCTCGGTACCAAGTTCTGTATTAGTCAGCTTCAGGTTCACTCGGCTTCCCAATTATTTTTGTCAAAATTCTTAATACTGAGAAATGATAGGAGTCTGCTGTTTTGTACTTAGCTTCTGCACCAGCCTCAGCAGGTCAGACTGAACCAAACCAAAATGGAGTCACTTGTGCTAATGCAACATATTCGGGCTGAAACTTCAGGAAGCAAGTAGACCCCTAAGCATGCCAGTTTCTAGTCTACCTGAGAAAGTATAAGAAAGTCCCTCTGCTTTAAGCCTTCTAAGAAAAATGAATCCAAAGGAATCTGGTATCAATCAGTTTGTTTGTTTATTTTATTTCATTTTGAAGTAGGGTCTTGCTCTAGCCCAGGCTGACCTAGAATTCAGTATGTAGCCTCAGGCTGGCCTCGAATTCACAGCTATCCTCCTACCTCTCAGTGCTGAGATTAAAGGTGTGTGTCACCACACCCAGCTTCAATCAGTTTTTTTAAAAATATTTTTATTAATTTATTTGCGGGGGGTATGGGGGCACCGGGGCCTCTTGCCACTATACATGAACTCTAGATGCATCCGGTTTCACATGGGTACTGGGGGATTGACTTGATTCATTAGGCTTTGCATACAGTGCCTTTAACTGCTGAGCCGTCTCTCCAGCCCTCAGTCAGTTTCCAAATCTGTAGTTCAGGATCCTTGTGCCCACCTTCCTAAAACATTTCTTCAGCCCTTGCCAGTGGGAGTGCTCATTCTGTTACAGAATGGATATTGCCCCATTTGGAAGTTTCACAGGGGCTGGAGAGATGGCTTAGTGGTTAAGGCGCTTGCCTGCAAAGTCTAAGGACTCAACGTTCCACTCTCCAGGTCCCATGTCAGCCAGATTCACACAAGTGATGCAAGCACGCGAGGTTGCACACGTGCTCAGGGTGGGGGGGGGTGCACGCGTGTGGTGTTCGATTGCAGTGGCTGGAGGCCCTGACGTGCCACTTCTCAATCACTCTCTCTTTCTCGCATTATAAAAAAAAAAAAGACCAGACAGGCGTGATGGCGCATACCTTTAATCCCAGCACTCTGGAGGCAGAGATAGGAGGATTGCCGTGAGTTCGAGGCTATCCTGAGTCTACACAGTGAATTCCAGGTCAGCCTGGGCTTAGGGCAAGACCCTACCTTGAAAAACCAAACCAAAACAACAACGAAAGGGCCAATCTGTTGGGCTTGCCTCAAAAAAAAAAAAAAAAAAAAAGTTTCACAAAAAAGATCTATATAAATTTATTGTAACTTTATCTCCAAGTAGCATATGCCTATGTTACTACTTGACTCTTAAATTTTAGGTGTTATCTGTTTCCTCTTCCTGCTACAATAGAAGGCATGGCTCTCTTGCACAACCTACTCCCCCACCCGCATGGTAACCCACTTCCTGCCCTACCCCCAAAATATTTGTTGTATTTCAATCTGTAACTAACCTTTAGTTAGGTAAACATTTCCTAAATGTTTGTTTGGATTGTTTTCTTGTTGTTTTGTCTTGTTTTCTTTTCTTCTGGAACCCGTTTCTCATATGCTGGAATTTCCGGGTGAGTGAAATGAGGGAAATAGATTAGGTGATGCCCAAGAGTTCTTTCAACTGAAAGAATGAGCCTATGCCAGACTACTGATCTCCCATGCAAACCAGATAAGGTGATTAACCCCCTCCAAGATGTTCAACGTGAACGATTTCTCTTTTTCTTTGCTGTTGAGACCTGTCGCTTCTAGAACTGCAGTCAAGCCACCTCCCAGTTACCCTCCCAGGCCTTCCATTTGGTGACTGTTGCCTTGCTCATTGGCTTGGGAACTGCCGATTCCATAAGGCCTTGAAGGACTCAGGAAGCCATAATAAGCCTCAGAATCATCAATGGGCCTAAATTTCTGCTTCCCGGCAAGGTCAGTTTCCTGAGAAGGGGGAATAGACTGTCTGCACCATGTGTTCCTGTGGTCATAGATAAAGTTTGCTTAAAATATGTTTGCTTAAAGTTCTTCAACTACACATAGCCAATTACAATAAAGGCTACCTAATCTGCTTAGAATCCCCCAGCCCCCTGCCCACCAGCTTTGCCCACCAGCATCCTAAGCCTATCAGAAAAATACAAGTACAGTTACTGCTTAAATCAACCAATCGTGTAACCATTCCCCTACTTCTTCCTACTTCTTTGTTCAAATCCCTATAAAAAACCTGCCCTCCTGCTGCTCGGGGCTCTTGGACGGACCCACTGAGTTGTAAAGTCTGGAGCCTGAGCTTAAGGCCGAAATAAAGCTCTTTGCTGTCGCAGACGTGTCAGACTCTCGGTGGTCTTTGGGGACTCCGTGATCTGGGCATAACAGCCTCTTTTCCCCTTCGTAGCCTTTCTTAAGTAGCCGTTTTTCCTTGCACTGAAAATGTGTTTCAGAAAGATGGCAAGATACTTTCTGCAGACACGGTATTTGCATATCAACAGTTTCTCAGAAAAAACAACACAGTGTACCAAAAATATATAAAGTTTTTTAAAAAAATATTTATTTATTTATTTGAGAGTGACAGAGAGAAAGAGGCAGAGAGAGAGAGAGAGAGAATGGGTGTGCCAGGGCCTCTAGTCACTGCGAAAGAACTCCAGATGCGTGCGCCCCCTTGTGCATCTGGATAACGTGGGTTCTGGGGAATCGAACCTCAACAGGGGTCCTTAGGCTTCACAGGCAAGCGCTTAACCGCTAAGCCATCTCTCCAGCCCTGTTTTTGGTTTTTGAGGTAGGGTCTCACTGTAGCCCAGGCTGACCTAGAATTCAGCATGTAGTCTCAGGCTGGCCTCTAATTTACAGCGATCCTCCTACCTCTGCCTCCTGAGTGCTGGGATTAAAGGTGTGCACCGCCGTGCCCAACTATGATGACCAATTTAGATGTAAAGGGAAGAAGAGATTTTCTTTGCTTCTCAGTTAGGATGGCGCATGGATCAAGGGGTCCAGATTCCAGCTATAAACACCATGAGTGGAAGAAGAGAGACATGAGAGTCCAGTCTCTTCCTTTAAGATAGTGACTTGGAATTCTACCTATACATCACCTCAGTATGTTCAGGGCCCACTCTAGACCAGGTAAATAATTGTTTTATTTTGGGGAGGTAGGGTCTCACTGTAGCCCTGGCTGACCTGGAATTCACTATGTAGTCTCAGGGTGGCCTTGAACTCACAGTAATGATCTACCTCTGCCTCCCGAGTGCTGAGATTAAAGACTTGTGCCACCACGCCCAGCTTCAGTTCCATTCTTTTAAAAATATATTTACTTGGTCTAAAGCCAGCACTCATGAGGCTGAGGTAGGAGGATCGCGGTGAATTCAAGGCTACCCTGACACTACAGAGTGAATTCCAGGTTCAGCCAGGGCAACAGTGAGACCCTACCTCAAAAAACCAAAAAAAAGGAAAAAGGGCTCGAGAGATGGATCAGTGGTTAAGGCATTTACCTTCAAAGCCTAATGACTTGGGTTCAGTTCTCCAGTAGCCTCATAAAATGTTAATAAAAAGAGTGTAGGCCTTTAAGAAGAAAAGAACAGAAGTGACCCTGGGTGTCTGTACTTTTCTAAATCTCTTTAGGTGATTGATTCTCACATACACTTCAGGAGCTGCATGGAGTGGAGCTAGGTACTTTATTTGGAAGTAAATAATTCACTGTGATGAGAGAGAGGCATTATGGATATAACAGTTGGATGATTTTAATTAATTGATGTCGTCAGGGAGCCCCGCATCAAGATGAGTTCTGAGTCAGTAGAGTTTGTTTGTTTGTTTTGGTTTTTCGAAGTAGGGTCTCGCTGTAGCCCAGGCTGACCTGGAATTCACTATGGAGTCTCAGGTTGGCCTCAAACTCACGACAGACCTCCTACCTCTGCCTCCTGAGTTCTGGGATGAAAGGCGTGCGCCACCACACCCGGCCTGAGTTAGTAGAGTTTTTGTAGGTGGAGAGAGAGGAGGGGGAAGTCATCAGATCAGAGAGTGAGTACTGTGAGGGCGTCTCTTGAGTGTACAGTGGACTGTTTTGTTTTCTGATTTATTTTTATTTATTTATTAGAGATGTGGGAGAGAGAGAGAGAATATAGGCACGCCAGGACCTCTAGCCACTGTAGATGAACTCCAGATACATGCACCACCATGTGCATCTGGCTTATGTGGGACCTGGAGAATTGAACCTGGGTCCTTAGGCTTTGCAGGCACGTGCCTTAACCTCTAAGCCATCTCTCCAGCCCCTACAGTGGACTCTTTTGACGGGCACGCGGGTCATTGGGGAAGAGTGGAAAGAAACATCGCATGTCAGGCTGCAGCTGGATTGTAAATCATTTCCAGGCTCAGACTAAGTTCTGACTTTATTCCACAGGTGTTGGGGAGACATTGAGGATTTCTGAGGAGTGGAATGGCGTGATGAGTCTCTGAAGACATTCAACAGGAGGAAGGGGTAAGTAGTTTGAGTAGAATGAGGCAGTGTTGGGAAAGGACCAGCTGGGGAGGTCCCGTCCCTCTTCAGTTGTGAGGCCAGAGTGCTCTGAGCTAAGAAAATGGAAGTAGAAGCCGGGCGTGGTGTTGCATGCCTTTAATGCCAGCACTCGGGAGGCAGAGGTAGGAGGATCGCTGTGAGTTCAAGGCCACCCTGAGAATACATACTGAATTCCAGGTCAGCCTGGACCAGAGTGAGGCCGTACCTCAAAAAAACAAACTAAACCAAACCAAACCAAAACCTCAGGGCTGGAGAGATGGCTCAGCAGTTAAGGCACTTGCTTGCAAAGCCAAAGTACCCAGCTTTGATTGATGCACAAGGTGGCGCATGTGTCTGGAGTTTGTTTGCAGCAGCTGGAGGCCCCGGTGCACCCATTCTCTCTTTTTCCTCTCTCTCTTCCTGCCTCTCTTTCAACTAAATAAATGAAAATAAAATTTAAAAATAAGCAACAAAACAAAACATTAACAGATACATTCATTTTGCACATCTCATTTAAACCGCACACTAACCAAATGGTATTCCCCTCCACACCTTATAAATGAGGAACAGAGGTGCATAGGTTATGCTGTTGTAAAGTAACCTTACAAACAACAGGGGCGTCTGATTGAATGGTGAACATAGTGACAAGGAATTAGAGAAGTGAGAAGCTTGGGAGGGGGGATGGTGGAATTCCTCAGTAGTTCACGTGTCTTGTTGGTGCATGTGCCAGGTAACCACTGAATGCTCTTCATGGGAGCTTTTTTTTTTTTTTTTTTAACTTTTTTCTTTTTGCCTCTGTGGTTTGATATGCAATTACTTCTCAAAAGTGTGTGGTAGAGGGAAGGGAAGGAAAGCTGCCCTTAATTCAATTGTTTCAAAGAGGAATTTTCAGGTCTCAGATGGGTTCTGAGACGGTTAAATGTGGTTGAATTTAAAAGGCCTTCTCTATGTGTACACAGTGTGGAGATGTAGGCTTCAGGTACAGATGGATTGCTCTGAAGAGGGGTAGCTATGACCAGGTGAGTTTCCTTGCTCTTGTGATCTGGACAGAAGCCGTATGTGGTGTTATCTTGGGGGAGGGGACACATCCCTGAATTTCCAGAAGACTAACTTCTGGAACTTTCCTATACAGAAGTGGGCAAACTGCTTCTAAGGGCAGAACCTGGGAGGTGGGAGAACTAACTCCTTGTACCCCCATCCCAGGAGGAGGTTGGCTGCCTCTAGCAGCAGCCTGAGGGAAAAAGGAAACTGAAGGGGCTGGAGAGATGCCTTAGCGGTTAAGGCGCGTGCCTGCAAAGCCAAAGGACCTCTGTTGGATTCCCCAGGACCCACGTTAGCCAGATGCACAAGGGGCCGCACGTGTCTGGAGTTCGTTTGCCATGGCTGGAAGCCCCAGGCGCGTCCATTCTCTCTCTCAGCCTCTTTCCTTGTATCAAATAAATAAAAAAATAAAATAATAACAAAGAAGGAAACTGAAGAGAAGTTTAATTTAAGCCGTTAGTAACCGGGCTGCGTCTGCTGTCACCGCTGCTCTGATGTTAGATACTGAGCCTGTGGCTTCCTCTTTTGCATACACGAACTCACTGTCACTTTCATTGAACAGACAAAACCCAGTAACTCGTGAACAAGTAGTACGTTGTATGAGCAAAGGGTAAGGGACCTTCGACTTCGGGTAATCCTTAAATATTTGTTAAAGGAATGGATTTAGGTGTATGATCTGTTGGACTCTGTTGATCTAGAACACACATACACTCTAATCACAAGAGCAATCACACTAAATTAAGCTCATAGTTACTGACCGCGTTGTCTTCAATGCTATATGATCAGCACTTCTTTTTTTAAAATATATTTTATTTATTTATTTATTTATTTGAGAGAAAGAGGTAGAGAGAGAGAGAGAGAATGGGCACACTAGGGTCCCCAGCCACTGCAAACGAACCCCAGACGCATGCCCCCCCTCATATGCATCTGGTTTTCATGGGTTCTGGAGAATCGAACTGGGATCCTTTGGCTTTGCAGGCAAACTCCTTAACCACTAAGCCATCTCTCTAGTCCATGATCAGCACTTTTTACACATGTGTGTTTGCTCTGAGTTGAGAGTCCAGCCAGACCCCTGAGGAAAGGAGCAGAGAGCGTATCTTAAGGTCAGTCAGCATCTCTGAACACTGCTTGTCAATATTGGTCATCTGTGCTGTTCAGGTCAATGGAACAGCAAGGCAGAGGAGACCAGGTCACATTGCTTTAAACAGGCAGATTACAAACTTTGGAGCAAGTTACAAGTGAGGAATTTAGCATCTCAAAGCAATGATATCACATTGTAAGGTCCATAAGAAATATTCCCCAGTTCTTTCCCATAGCTCATTCCCACAGTTCATCCCCACAGTTTGTTCTTCGTGGCAGTGTGGGCATCAGAACACATTTCAGTGGTGTGTGTTGCCCCGTGGCACCATTAGCTACTGGATGGAGGGGATATATATCCTTGTTGAAGCTTGAGTGTGAATTGTATGAAATGGTGTGAACATTTATCGTTCAGGGTTCCATCGTGTTATGTGGTCATCTCTTTTTCTTTTCGAGGCAGGGTCTTGCTCTAGCCAAGGCTGACCTAGAATTCACTTTATAGTCTCAGGGTGGTCTCGAACTCATAGCAATCCTCCTACCTCTGATTCCCAAGTGCTGAAATTAAAGGCATACGCCACAACGCCCGGCCTGGTCATCTGTCTTAGGTTCTAAGATCTGAAGGCAGTTCTAATGCCAGCAAACCAGCAACACCAGCCACGGAATGTTCCCTGTAGAAGAATGTCCTACAGAGTTGACTTTGTCACTGGGAAGTGACAAAGGCCTGAACCGTCATCGTGGAAAACCTCGAGTAGACTCTCTTAGGAAATGACGGGGCAGGATGCAGGCCCCGGGGTAGAAGAGTGTAAATTGTTTTGCCTTGGCCATTCTCACTCCAGGCATAGGGCAGCTCTCATGGCTCCCGCTGGGGTCAGAGGAAAGCTTACATTTGTCATTTGCAATGGCAGCGTCCTTAGACGATTCAGCCACCACATTCCCACTGTTTGTTTTCTTTCTTTAGGATACTGGGACCTTCAATGGCAGGAGAAGGAGCAATCAGAAGCCCGAGATGAATTTGAACACTATTCTAGAAGAGATTCTTATTAAAAGGTCACAGCAGAAGAAGAAGACATCACCTTTAAACTACAAAGAGAGACTTTTTGTCCTAACGAAATCCATGCTAACCTACTATGAGGGTCGAGCGGAGGTAGGAGACAATCACGACACTTTACCTAGCTGCTTTCTGTGTTTTAGTAAACTGCTTTGCTCTCCCATATCATAGATTAAGCACTGAGTTGTTAAACTTAAGCTTATGATTTGTTATCATTTGGACTTCAAAGATGAAATTTAGTATGATTTCTGTCACCCATGAGCCGGGCGTGGTGTCACACACCTTTAATCCCAGCACTAGGGAGGCAGAGATAGGAGAATCGCCATGAGTTGAAGGCCATCCTGAGACTACATAGTGAATTCCAGGTCAGCTTGGGCTGGAGTGAGACCCTACCTTGAAAAAACAAAAAAGCAAAAAACAAAAAAGAAATCACCCACAAGTAATTATAAATTTTAAATATTTTTATTTTATTTTATATTTGAGAGCGAGAGACAGACAGACAGAAGGAGTTAGAGAGAATAGGCACTCTAGGGCCTCTAGCAACTGCAAAGGAACTCGAGGTGCATGCACCACTTTGTGCATCTGGCTCTACGTGGGCACTGGGAAAGTGAACCTGGGTTGTTAGGCTTTGTAGACAAGTACCTTAAGTGCTAAGCCATCTCCCCAGCCTTGTAATTATAGATTTAGATGTACAAAATGGATATAGAAATCCATTCTGCCATTCTGTATCAGCCGATTGAACTAATAATGTGCCAGCGGGGAAAAATATATATCTCTGTATCAGTTGTAGTTCCTGATGGAATTCCTAGGTGTTGGGTAGACCACTATATTGTGTGTCATAGTCTTCTCTGCCTGTGTGGCCCACTGGTGAAGTTCAACTCTTTGATGCTAATGCTGCGATGTTTCTTTTTTCTTTTCTTTGCTTTTTTTTTTTTAAAAAAATATAGTTTGCCAGGCATGGTGCCGCATGTCTTTAATCCCAACACATGTGTATTATTATTTATTTATTCATTCATTTATTTATTTGAAATAGAGAGAGACAGATAGATAAAGAGAGAGATAGAAAGGGAGAATGGGTGCACCAGGGCCTCTAGCCACTGCAAGCAAACTCCAGACACATGCACCTCCTTGTGCATCTGGCTTTATGTGGGCACTGAGGGGTTGAATCTGGGTCTTTGGGCTTTGCAGGCAAGTGCCTTAACCACTGAGCAATCTCTCCATCCCAAGAAGGCTTCTTTTGCTGTTTGTTTTGAGATAGGATCTAGCTCTAGCACAGGCTGACCTGGAATTCTCTATGTAGTCCTAAAGTGTCCTCAAACACACAGTAGTCATCCTACTTCTGCCTCTCAAGATGTTTCTTTTTTTATGTTTATTTATTTGAGAGAGAGAGAGAGAGGCAGAGAGAGGGAGAGAGAGAGAGAATGGGCATGCCAGGGCATCTAGCCACTGCAAACAAACCCCAGACGCATGCACCACCTTGTGCATCTGGCTTTGCATAGGTACAAGGCAATTGAACCTGGGTGTTTAGGCTTTATAGGCAAGTGTCTTAACCACTAAGCAATCTCTGTGATCTGTCTGTCTGTCTGTCTGTCTATCTATCTATTTCCTTCCTTCCTTCCTTCCTTCCTTCCTTCCTTCCTTCCTTCCTTCCTTCCTATTTATTTATTTGAGAGACAGAGAGAGAAAGAAGAAGATACACAGAGAGAGAATGGGCCCTCTAGGGCCAGGGCCTCTAGCCACTGCAAACCAACTCTAGCTATCTCTTTCCTTCCTTCCTTCCTTCCTTCCTATTTATTTATTTGAGAGACAGAGAGAGAAAGAAGAAGATACACAGAGAGAGAATGGGCCCTCTAGGGCCAGGGCCTCTAGCCACTGCAAACCAACTCTAGCTATCTCTTTCCTTCCTTCCTTCCTTCCTTCCTTCCTTCCTTCCTTCCTTCCTTCCTTCCTTCCTTCCTATTTATTTATTTGAGAGACAGAGAGAGAAAGAAGAAGATACACAGAGAGAGAATGGGCCCTCTAGGGCCAGGGCCTCTAGCCACTGCAAACCAACTCTAGCTATCTCTTTCCTTCCTTCCTTCCTTCCTTCCTTCCTTCCTTCCTTCCTTCCTTCCTTCCTTCCTTCCTTCCTTCCTTCCTATTTATTTATTTGAGAGACAGAGAGAGAAAGAAGCAGATACACAGAGAGAGAATGGGCCCTCTAGGGCCTCTAGCCACTGCAAACCAACTCTAGACACATGCACCATCTTGTGCATCTGGCTGACACGGGTACTGGGGAATCAAACCTGGGTCCTTTGGCTTTGCAGGCAAGTGCCTTCACCACAAAGCCATCTCTCCAGCCCTGTCTCTGATGTTCCTTGATGGGAGCAGGGAGACACAACCCACTAAAAACCTGGTCAATGAGCTCCTACTCCCAGGAGGGTTCTGGCCCAGTCCTGACTTCTCAGCTGCCTTAGCTTCTGCCAGACGAGGAGTGTGAATGATTGTCATCCCAGCCCACTCTTTCGACCCTAACGTGTTAGGCATGGCATTTTGTGGTACTGCCATGTGCTCATATTCCCAATTCTGGGGAGACAGAGACAGATCCCTACATTTCACTGACCAGCCAGCAGCCAGTCTAACCTACCTGGTGAGCTTCATGACAGTGAGAGATGCTGTCTTTAAAAAGTTTGGGAAAGCCTGGCATGGTGGCACCCACCTTTAATCCCAGAACTCGGGAGGCAGAGGTAGGAGGATTGCCATGAGTCCGAAGCCACCCTGAGACAACATAGTGAATTCCAGGTCAGCCTGAGCTAGAGTAAGACCCTACCTCGGAAAACAAAACAAACAAACAAAAAAGTTTGGCAAAAAGGCTAGAGAGATTGCTTAGAGGTTGAAGGGCTTGCCTCTGAAGACTAAGGACCCAGCTTCGATTTTCCGGTATCCACATAAGCCAGATGCACTGAGTGGCACATGTGTCTGGAGTTTGTTTGCAGTGGCTGGAGGCCCTGAGCACCTATTTTCTCTCTGTCTCTATCTGCTTCTCCCTCTCCCCTCCAAATAAATAAAATATTTTAAAAAATGTTTAAAAATGTTGGGAAAGAAATAAACATAAAAAGCTGGGCATGGTAGCACACATAGCTGTAATCCCAGGCCAAGGTAGGAGGATCACTGCGAGTTTGAGGCCAACCCAAGACTACATAGTGAATTCAAGGTCAACTGTAGAAACCAAAAAAAAAAAAAAAAAAAAAAAAGATGGTGTTTCTGAGGAACAACACCTGAGGTTGCCTCCATGTTTATCTGCACATACATGTGTACCCTCATACACATGAACACATGCATGCATACACATACACACATGCCTCATTTTAAAAAATAACCATAATGTGGGAAGCCTCTGAGAATCAACAGGTATATAAAACTAACGTTCTGTTGAAAATGCAAGATTCTGGTAGTTGGCTATAAACACCATGGAGGCCATTTGGGCTTACAATAAATAGCCCTACAGATACTTTAATTGTAGTATTTCTTCTGTTCTTAAAAGTGAACCAGCAAGGGGCTGGAGAGATGGCTTAGCTGTTAAGCGCTTCCCTGTGAAGCCTAAGGACCCCGGTTCGAGGCTCGATTCCCCAGGACCCACGTTAGCCAGATGCACAAGGGGGCGCAGCGTTCTGGAGTTCGTTTGCAGTGGCTGGAGGCCCTGGCGCGCCCATTCTCTGTCTCTCTATCTGCCTCTTTCTCTCTCTGTCTGTCACTCTCAAATAAATAAATAAAAATAAAGAAAACAAAAAAGAATAAAACATAAAAAACAGTGAACGAGTGAGGAGGCTGTCTTTGATCTGTTGCTGTGATTGCCATTTCTTCATGACGACGGGGTGTGTGTTTACTAACCCTTTGGGAGAACTCTGAGGTAATGTCTTCATTCTCTGTGTGCAGCTTCTTCAACGCGGTGTCAACATTTTCTGTTGAAATTCTTCTGGCTAAATTAAAGCTATTGTAGTTTTCGAAGTGTACCGAGAAATTTTTGTTAGACAGATGATTAGAAATCCAGTCAAGCCACTTCCTGAAAGTCTGATGCTGTGAGACCACTGTTTCAGTTTCAGCATTGGGCCATTCTTTAGCTTTTCCTTGTGTCTTTTTTTTTTTTTTATTTTAGTTTTGTTTTTTTGAGGTAGGATCTCACTCTTGCCCAGGCTGACCTGGAATTCACTATGTAGTCTCAGGGTGGCCTAGAACTCACGGCGATCCCTACCTCTGCCTCCTAAGTGCTGGGATTAAAGGCGTGCGCCGCCACGCCCGGCTTCCTCCTGGTTTTTCTTTTTTCTTTCTTTTTTTTTTTTTTTTTCCTGGTAGTGAATTTATTCACGCTTGTGCCATTCTAATAATTTAAAAAGATCTTCCTGACAGCATGTATTGCTTGGTCATACTCATCATCACACAGACCGTGGGAGTTTGCTAAGCCGTGCTGTTCGCTGGTTGGGGAGCTAAGAGACATTGCCGTAGGCCACTTGATATTCCAGTAGAAGGTCCGTGTGACATTGAGGTGGGAGCCAGGGAAGCACAGGGATAGAGTTTATCTATTTGTTTGCTTAATTCTATTTGATAATAGTGAGGAAAAAAGGCCTATAGAGAATCCTTTATGTTGACATTGAATAAAAGAAATTTCAAGTAGTATGTGAACTTGCAATGACTATTTGTTAAGAAATTAGGAGGTTTTAGAATTGAGCTCGGGTGCTCTCTGGCTGGTGTGCTGTCAGAATTCTGAGGTAATACCGTAGTGCAGTGTGGACATTGGCACATAGTCTGTAAGGTTCAGTGAGTAGGTTGAGTAGGGTGTTAAGGTGTCGTTACAGTGAGAGGCTTCAGACAACACCGGCCAAGGGAGCAGGGGCTGCTTCTCATCCAAGAATCTTCTCCTGGTAGAATAATCAAGGATGTGTGTAGTCCTCCCACCCACACCGAATAGTGACACAGTTATAAGGATGTCTGCCAGGGAAGCTTATTAGAGATTTGCTGGGGACCGGTCACAAAGGCACCTCGTGACTAGTATACACCAGAGCTCACGTGTCAGAAGGAAAAAAAATAGCACAGACCATCTTCTTACCTGCCGCTGAGACATACTGACCCACTCTCATCAGTGTCTGCAGGGTCCAAGCTGCAGCTGCCAACCTTGTAAACAGGGCTTTCTCAGCATGTACTCTCAGGCTGTTGTGTTAACTCCTTTCTGCATATTGCCCGGCGTAGTGGCACATGCCTTTGAACCTGAGAGCAGAGATAGGAGGATCGCTGTGAGTTCGAGGCCAGCCTGAGGCTAAATAGTGAATTCCAGGTTAGCCTGGGTTAGCATGATAGCCTACCTTGAGAAACCAAAAATCAACCAATCAGCCAGTCAGTATAATAAAAATCAAAATAAACACACACACACCACTGTGGAGCATTATCTACATGCCAGTCACAACGACAGTACTTTCCTACACAAGCTTTATTAGAAATCGCTTCCAAAATGAGGAACTGAGGGCATTGGAAGTTTAAGAATTTGCACAACACACGCGGCACTGTGAAGTTGCAGACACTTACAAGAAATTGCAGGGCTCCTTTGTAAAAGCCTATCTTTGAAAGCACCTTGCAACTCCAGGAAAAACTGTGAGGGTGGGCATTCCCACACTCCACAACATGGATAAAGGTGGTTTTTTTTTTTTTTTTTTTTTTTTTGTGGTAGGGTCTCACTCTAGTGCAGGCTGACCTGGAATTCACTCTGTAGTCCCATACTGGCCTCAAACTCACAGCGTTTCTCCTGCCTCTGGCTCTGCCTCCGAGGTGCTGGGATTAAAGACGGGCGCCACCATGCTCGGTTTCAGATGCATGCGCCCACTTGTGCATCTGGCTAACGTGGGTCCTGGGGAATCGAGCCTCGAGTCAGGGTCCTTAGGCTTCACAGGCAAGCACTTAACTGCTAAGCCATCTCTCCAGACCCAGACAGACAGAGAGAAAGAGGCAGATAGAGAGAGAGAGAGAGAATGGGCGCGCCAGGGCCTTTAGCTACTGCAGACGAACTCCAGATGCATGCGCCCACTTGTGCATCTGGCTAACGTGGGTCCTGGGGAATCGAGCCTCGAATCAGGGTCCTTAGGCTTCATAGGCAAGCGCTTAACTGCTAAGCCATCTCTCCAGACCCAGATAAAGTTTTATTTTAAAACTTTAGGGGATATTATAATTTATTACTTTCAGTTCTAACTTTTCTGAAAATGGAAAGATCAATGCAAAACAGGGTTTTTGTCCTTTGTTTACTACCTTTTTTCTTTTTGTGGTTTTTCTGGGAGGGCTTGCCCGGACCTGAAATCTCAACACTCAGGAGGCAGAGGTAGGAGGATCACCGTGAGTTCGAAGCCACGCTGGGATTAAAGAGTTAATTCCAGGTCATCCTGGGCCAGAGTGAGAACCTACCTCAAACAAAACAAAAAACCCTCACTTTTGTAAATTGGCACATAAGCTTTATTTCTGAAACAAGATAGTATCATACAAATTTCCCTTTTATGTTTCAATTTCCTTTCTTTGGTCTCTTCTCCTATTGCTGATTTATATCTTTTTTTTCTTCTTCTATTCCCTGGAGTGTAACTTTCCTTATCATTAATAACTTAAAAAGACTAGGATGCTAGGTCTGAAGTCTAAGAATGTGTTTCACCTCTTTAATTTGTCAGTTACCTATCTTCATTTAAAAATATTCATTTTTTTTTTTCCTCTAGGAAGCCGAGCCGCCCTTATTATAGCCAAGGGAGGAAAATACTGTTCACTCCATCCATGGCCTTATAATTTTGCTGTCATTTCAGGCATACAGATAAGCTACAGCCATAGCATACGGAACTCTGAGGTAACCTGTGCTATTTCACAGGCTGCCTGTGCTTTTCCCATTTGCACTGTCGTCCTCTTGGTCTCTGTCTTTGTTTTCCCCAGTCACTTGGAGGTTACTTTGCAACCATGCCTCTCTTTATACCTAAGTATGCCATTGTGCATTGTCCTGGAACACGGACATCCCCCCAACTTTTTTTTTTTTTTCGAGGTAGGGTCTCACCCTAGCTCAGGCTGACCTGGAATTCACTATGGAGTCTCAGGGTGGCCTCGAACTCATGGCGATTCTCCTACCTCCGCCTCCCGAGTGCTGGGATTAAAGGCGTGCGCCACCACGCCCGGCAACATTCCCTTTTATAACCACAGCGCCATGGTGCCAGGATCAACACCCAGACGTTGAAGCAGAGTCCATGACCACATTCCATTCACGATCCCACTTGAGGCTTCATGACTATTTCTCAACCTTCTTCTTTTCTTTCCCCAGTGCCAGGATTTAATTCACAACTACACATTGCATTTAAGTTGGTCAAGAAATAAAGTTTTAAATATTCATGGTGAAAGAAAAGAAATGTTTGAGAAGTTCTCCTCTTTGTTCCTTGCCGTAAAATGCCATATGTAAGTGGATTCCCAGTGATTGCATTTAAGAGGGTACAAAGTGAAAATCAGATTTTAAACTCGGAATAGATCCTCCACCCTCTTCCTCCTATTCTCTCGCATGTTGTTAGAAACTGGAGATTCCTTTCCACAGAGAAATTATTTTAGCCTGGTCTGTAGGATGAGGAAAAAGATCAGTTATTGCCGATTTTCATCTCTCTCACTTACTCTCTGAGTTTTAAAATTAATTATTTTATTTATTTGAGGGGGGCCGGGGAATGAATGTGCTAGGGCTTCTAGCCACTAAAATTAAATTCCAGACTTTTACGCCACCTTGTGCATCTGGCTTTACATGGGTCCTGGGGAATTGAATCTGGGTCCTTTGCTTTTGCAGGCAAACAACTTAATCACTAAGCCATCTCTTCAGCCCTGTTTTTTTTTTTTTTTTTTTTTTTTTTGTTTTTTCAGGGTAGAGTTTCACTCTAGTCAAGGCTGACCTTGAATTCATTGTGTACAGGGTGGGCTGAAACTCACAGTGATCCTCCTGCCTCTGCCTTCTGAGTGCTGGGATTAAAGGCATGTGCTGGCTCAGCCCTGTTTTTTTTTTTTTTTTTAAATATTTTATTTATTTATTTGAAAGGTGGGGGAGAGAGAGAGAGAGGGAGAATGGGCACTCCAGGGCCTCTTGCTGCTGTACACAAACTCAAGGTGCATTTGCCTCTTGGTGTGTCTGGCATTTTTGAGCCATCTCCCCAGCCCTCTCCTAGTTTTAAAATTTTATTTATTTATTTATTTATTATTTATTTATTTATTTATTTGTGAGGAGACAGGGTGAGAGTGAGGAAAGAGAAAGAGACAGATGTACCATTTTATGCATCTGGCTTTACATAAATACCGGGGGATTAAACCCTTTAACCATGAGACCATCTCCCCAGGTCCTAGTTGTAACTTTTCGTTCTTTTGTATCCAACAGTTGGTCAGCATGTAGAGCTTTGTCTGGAGAGCAATACAGTGTCCATAATTAACAAGAAATTAACATGGGAATCTAATCTGTATCTAATCTGATCTGTTCAAAAGTAGAAACAATAACATAGTCTATGCTCTCGAGAGTTACTTTTGTATTGGGCTGTAGTAGTTGTGTTTTATTCATTGATTATTTGTGTTATGATGAGACAGATTTTCAGAAAAATCAGCATTTTGTTCAGAAATGCTATTATCTGGTTTAATTTATTTATAAGTCTTGGCTCTCAGCAATCTTTAGGGATATGAACAAGTCAAATTTACATCAAGGTTTTATTTAGCTAATTTTCGCAAGACTTAACTCACAGCAATTTTTAGTGGTAACAAAAAGTGAACTTTGCATCAAAGTTGTATTTAGCTTTTTTCCCACTGAATATATTCAAAAGACTGTGTGGTAGGCACTGAGGCAATTATGAAAAACAAATCAGCTTCCAGAAAGTTTGAGAGATGGTGTTATAATTGAAGTAGTGTTCCTCCCTGCCCCACTTTTCCCTACTTGGAGGAAACTCACTGCTCTTCATTACCAGTGTGTGCAATTTCTTGCAGAAGTTCTGTTTAAAGAACTCTGTTTGAAGCCAGGAGTGGTGGTGCACGTCTTTAATTCCAGCACTCGGGAGTCAGAGGTAGTAGGATCGTCATGAGTTCAAGGCCACCCTGAGACTACAGAGTGAACTCCAGGTCTGCCTGGACTAGAACGAGACCCTACCTCACAAAAAGAAAAAGAAAAACAAAAACAAAAAAAGAGAACTCTGTTTGACGTCATGATTGGCAGACCCGTCATTTTATTTCTTTTTTTTTTTTTTTTTTTTTGGTTTTTCGAGGTAGGGTTTCACTCTAGCCCAGGCTGACCTGGAATTCACTGTGGAGTCTCAGGGTGGCCTCGAACTCACGGCGATCCTCCTACCTCTGCCTCCTGAGTGCTGGGATTAAAGGCGTGCGCCACCACGCCCGGCTTCCGTCATTTTATTTCTCTGTCACACTATGAACTATGGGGCAAGAAATTCTTAGAACTCTTTTTCTTAATTTTTTTTGTTTATTTTTTTTATTTATATATTTGAGAGCGACAGAGAGAGAGAGAAAGAGGCAGATATATATAGAGAGAATGGGTGCGCCAGGGCTTCCAGCCACTGCAAACGAACTCCAGACGCGCGCCCTTGTGCATCTGGCTAACGCGGGTCCTGGGGAATTGAGCCTCGAACCAGGGTCCTTAGGCTTCACAGGCAAGTGCTTAACTGCTAAGCCATCTCTCCAGCCCCAAATCTTAGAAGTCTTTGAAACTACTTCTGTGTTATTGGTAGTTTCAATGTAAATGTTTGTTGTGATGCTACTTGTCCTGGGAGGCTGTTTAAAACGAGACTAAGTTCTGGGGAATGAGAGAAGCTTTGGTGGCAAGTATATAGACCTTTGTGCATTTTTTTTTCCCCAGGAGTGTACAGTTTGGGAGGGATTTGCACAGGTTTTCATTGGCCTCCCGAGAGTAGGAATGTGAGCAAGGACAGGCAGAGAGGCCACACAGGCAAAGGCCCTGAGTGAAATGGGGTTTGGTGTGTTTATGGAACTGTTTTGTTTTTTGACTTATATGTTTTTTAAAAAGTATTTTATTTTTATTTATTTGACAGAGAAAGAGAGGGAGAGAGAGAGAGAGAATGGGCGCACCAGGGCCTCCAGCCACTGCAAACTCCAGATGCGTGTGTCCCCTTGTGCATCTGGTGAATGTGGGTCCTGGGGAATTGAACCTGGGTCCTTTGGCTTTGCAGGCAAACGCCTTAACCATTAAGCCATCCCTCCAGCCCTGACTTAGATGGTTTTATATCATCAATGATTATTCATACTAACGACCTGGGTTTGATTCCCTAGTACCCACAGAAACTCAGATGCACAAACGCAGATGCGCATGTATCTGGAGTTCTTTTGCAGAAGCTGGAGACCCTGGCGCGCTCATTCTCTCTCTGACTGTCTTCTGTCTGTCTCTTTCAGCTTGCAAATAAGAAATAAGTAAATAAGTTAATTTGAAAAAGGGGGTAATTGAGTTGTTAGTTGTTCCACCTGGGGAAACTGAGGTTAGAGAGATGACTTGCTGATTGCCAGCCAGGACCCAAGCTCACATACGGGGCTCCTGGATCAGCCCCGGATTGTGTCATTGGAAAGGATGTGTGTGAGTTGCTCGGGTGGGTGACGGTGTCCCCGCAGCATCAGATGGTGGGACGGTGGGTGTGCTGGTGCAGTGGGCACCATCAGGCTCGGCAGGTAGCCCAGTGGGAGAGTGGGTGAAGATGCGGCCTTGGCCTCAGTCCCTGGTTTGAATAATGGACGACCATGGACTGACTGCTCAGGCCCCTTTGCTGAAGAAAACTTGTCCCTCTCTTACCTCTGAAGCTTTGTTCTCTCAAGTGTCACAGTTCTCGCTGGTCCCAAGACGTCTTCTATGGGGCGCCTTGGACACTCCTTTGCTTGTAAGTGCCTCGCCCTTTCTGAATAACTGATACATTTATGTGTCATTGGGACTCCTATTTTCCCTGACCAACTCTCTGTACCTAAGAATCTCGTTGATGCACAAAAACATGGCTTCATAATTTAAACATATCATATGGTGCCTTGTACCTGTTGATTTAAGAAATCATTTATTTTATTTTATTATTATTATTATTTTTGAGATATGGAATTCAACATGTAGTCTCAGGGTGGCCTCGAACTCATGGTGACCTCTGCCTCCTGAGTGCTGGGATTAAAGCCATGCACAACCATGCCCAGCTAATAAAACATTTACTTATTTATTTACTTGTGTGTGTGTGTTTATTTGCCACTGCAAACATAGCATGAACAGGTGTAATTCCTGGCTTATACGTTGTGATATATGCAATTTATATATTTACTTATTCATGTATTTCTTTATGAGAGCGAGAGAGAATGGGCACACCAGGGTCTCTAGCCACTGTAGACGAACTCCAAATGCATGCACCACCATGTACATCTGGCTTACATGGGTGCTGGGGAATTGAACCAGTGTCCTTAGGCTTCACAGGCAAGTACCTGAACTGCTTAGCCATCTTTCCAGCCCATATGTGCATTTCTTTATCCTTTTAGAGGATCGTGGATATAATTTCCTGGTACCAGAACATACTTTCGGGCTGGGGAAATGGCTTAGCAGTTAAGGCGTTTGCCTGCGAAGCCTAAGGACCCTGGTTTGATCCCCCAGGATCCATGTTAGCCAGAGGCACAAGGGGGGGGGGCACATGTGTCTGGAGTTCATTTGCAGTGGCTGGAGGCCCTGGTGTGCCCATTCTCTCTTTCTCTCTTATCTGCCTCTTTCTCTCTCTCTCTCTCAAATAAATAAATTAATTTAAAAAAAGAACATACTTTTATTTGTAGAGTGGGCTTCAGTTCTCTTCTAGTTGGGCCAACGTTTTTTTTAGTGGGGAGTTAATCGTTTGGTACGTGCCTGGGACAGGGTTATTAAGGACTATGCGATCTGACTATGTGGGCGGATGGAGCCTGACTTCCTCACACCTCCTGGACTCTGGCGAAGGCGGCCTGGCCTCTTGAGATGCGGTGTTCCTGTTTTCCTCCCCTGTGCCCGTGGTGGTTTGTGCTTGCCATGCGTCTGTGGGTGTTCAGGTGTGCCCTGGGGGCATGGCTCCTAGGAGTTCAAGGTTTCCTTCTGGTCCCGAATCTGACATCAACCTTGCCCAGAGGCAAAAGGGTGGCTCCCTTCTCTTCAGCATTCCTGTGAGATATGGGAACAGGGCCTGGAGAGATGGCTTAGCAGTTAAAGCGCTTGCCTGTAAAGCCTAAGGACCCACGTTCGATTCCCCAGTACCCGTGTTAAGCCAGATGCACAGGCAGTGCATGCAACTGGAGTTTTTTTTTTTTTTTTTTGCAGTGGCTAGAGGCCCTGGAATGCCCATTCTCTCTCTCTCTCTCTCTCTCTCTCTCAAATAAATAAAAATAAAATAAATTATGGGAACAGCCCACCAATTTGTCCATTGTGTGTTTTATGAGTGAAGAACCTGGGAGACAGCCAAGTCAGGGGCCCACCGCTTTGACTCAGGGCCTCAAGATGTCTTATCTCTCTGGCTGGGGAGCTGTTAAACCACACTAGGCAGCTGTCTAAAGAAGGACTTCCTTTGACACTGGCTCCGCTGGCCACCTCGGTGCTCGAGCCTCCTTCCTCCTCCCCTCCTGGAGCTCACGTGTTCATTTCTGTTTGGTTTTTCCTCACTGTACCATGGGAGGCGGTGGGCACCCCACACATGTAGTGGAATTAAAGTTCACAGTCCGTTCACATTTGCTATTGGTTGACGTGTCCATTTAGACATTGTTCCTCATAGACTGACTTTGATTCACTTCATATAGTACATTAGATATTCTCAATCTAGCTAGTATCAATAAATCCTTTATACTTTTTATCCTGTGATTTATCTAACTCTCTTAATATTTTTTTCTCTTATTGTGGTAAAATACACATAACCTAAGATTTACTATTATAACCATTTCAGGGACATTATGAGCACTTACAATGTTGTGTAAACATCACCAGAATTTAGTTCCAGAACTTTCCTATCAGCCTAAATAGAAACTGTCCTTATATTTTTCAAAATATTTATTTATTTCATGAGGCAAGGGGAGAGCATGCAGGTGCACCAGGGACTCCTACTGTGCGCATGAACTCCAGATGCTTGCTTCACTTTGTACATCTGCCTTTATGTGGGTACTGGGGAATTGAACCTGAGTCATTAGGCTTTGCAAGCAAGAATACTTAACCACTGAGCCATTTCTGCAGCCCAGAAGCTATCCTTTTTTTTTGAGTTAGGGTCTCTATTCCTGGCTAACCTGGAATTCACTGTGTGGCCTTGAATTCACAGCGATCCTCCTACCTCTGCCTCGCAAATGCTGGGATTAAAGGAGGTTTGTGCCACCACGCCCGGCTCGGAAGCTATCCTTATTGACCAATCTCAGTTGCCAAATTCTCCCAGTTCCCAGACACCGTTCACCTTCATCCTGTCTATGGCATTGACTATTCTAGATAGTTCATAGAACTAAAATTTTATGATATGCTATCTCCTTACTGGCTTCTTTTCTTGAAGCATGGTGTTGTTAAGGCCCATTCTCATTATTGTTGCATTTATCTGAACCTCATTCTTTTCTTTGTTGATAGATAGTTGGGTTGTTTCCACTTTCTGCTTTCCTGGCATTGCTGTGGTGAATACTCATGCACAATTTTTTTGTATGGACCTAAGCTCGCCTTCCTCTTGGATATAGGTGTGAATTGCTGGGTAGCTATACTGAACTTTATTTTAATTTATTTTTTTTAGTGTTTTGAGATGAGGCATTTAATACTGCTTATCTCACAAGGAGGCAGCTTTCCCAAGGGCCATGCAACAGGCTTTGGACCCAGAAAGAGCTACATTCATTCACTAGTTTTGATATTGGGCACTGCATTGTGTTGAACCCTGAATCTCAGTTTCTTCCCCTGTCAGTGGAGAAAAGACCGGTCCTGTGTATACACATGTAGCAGACTGTTCCAGACTTCTCTGTCAGTGTGGCCTAAAACACAGGAAGATAGTAGAAACAGAGACAATGGAGATTATTCTTCTCTTCGTTTCCTTTTTATGCCTGAGTGTACATTTTGCATAGCAGAAAAAAAAGAAAAACCAAGATTGGCTTGTGGCTTTGGAACAGAAGGGCTTTGAAGCTTTTTTAGTGTAGTTTTTCTTTCTTTTCTTTTCTTTTTTTCTCTCTCTCTCTTTCTTTCTTTCTTTCCTCCTCTTCCTTGTCTTCTTTCTCTTCCTCCTCCTCTTTTTTCAAAAAATATTTTATTTTTTATTTATTAGAGACAGAAAGGGAGAGAGAGAATGGGCACGCCAGGGTCTCTAGCCACTGCAAACGAACTCCAGATGCATGTGCCACTGGCTTATGTGGGACCTGGAGAATCACCTGGGTCCTTAGGCTTTGTAGGCATGTGCCTTAATCTCTAAGCCATCTCTCCAGCCCATCCTTCTTTTTTTTAAAAACAATACTTCCATAGCATGTAGGGGAGGAAAAAGTCCCCCCCCCCCCCGTGTCTATTTTAGTTAGTTTTTTTTTTTTTTTTTTAAGGGCGGGATGAGGCCCTAAAAAGTTAGATTGCCAAGGCCACCCTGAGACTACATGGTGAATTACAGGTCAGCCTGGACTAGCACGAGACCCTACCTCAAAAAACAAAAACAAAAACAAACGAACAAAAAATTAGACTGCCAAATGATAGATTAATGGAAGAAAACAAGTCGCTCTTCCTGGTATGCGGGTGCCTTCACAAGACAAAGGGGGACTCAAAGAAGCAATTAGGGCTGAGAGAGATGCACCCCACTGGTAAACAGTAAAGAAAACATGGCCAGGAGAAGGAGCTTGCCAGGGTGGTTACATGTAGACAGCAACTGGGAGAACAGGGTTACTTTCACAGGGCTTAAGTGGACATTGAGTACTTTTATTTTATTCTGTTTGTTTATTTGAGAGAGTGAATGGTTATGTCAGGGTCTCCAGCCACTGCAGTCAAACTCCAGAAGCATGTGCCCCTTGTGCATCTGGCTTTCCTTGGGTCCTGGGGAATCGAACCAGGGTCCTTAAGCTTTGCAGGCAAGCGCCTTAACTGCCGAGCCATCTCTCCAGCCCTGTGTTGGTACTTTTGCGTCGTTATGCCAGAATGCCCGCAGAGTGCCTCAAGGGAGGAAGGATTCATTTTGGCCCATAGTTTAGAGGGTTTTGGTCCATCGTGGCTGGTTGGAGCTACTCCCTGATGGCAGAGCTCCCAAAACAGTGCCACCAGACGGGGCCCAGGTGCTCAAATACATGAGCCTGTGGGGGACATTTAACCTTTAAGTTATAGCAGATGTGCTTTAGTTCCTTGCCTTGCGTGGTAAGAATGTGTTTCTTGCTGCTGTTGTAAGGAACACAGCATAGTCCCTTCGACACAGGAAGTTCCGTCTCCTGTTCTCAACTGGCTCCCCCCCTTCCCCTCCCCTCCCTCCTCCCCTCCCCTCCCTCCTCCCCTCCCTTCCTTCCCCTTCCCTTCCCTTCCCTTCCCTTCCCTCCCCTTCCCACCACTTCGCCTCCCTTTGCCTCCCCTCCCCTCCCCTCCCCTCCCCTTCCCCTTCCCCTTCCTTCCTTCCTTCCTTCCTTCCTTCCTTCCTTCCTTCCTTTCTTCCTTCTTTCTTCCCTTCCCTCCTTTCCCCTCACCCTCCCCTCTCCTTCCCTTTCCTTCCTTCCTTCTTTCCTTCCTTCCTTTCCCCTCCCCTGCCCTCCCCCTCCCTTTCCTCCCCTCCCCTCCCTTCCTCCCCTCCCCTTCCTTTTTCCTCCGTTCCTTCCTTCTTTCTTGGCAGGGTCTCACTCTAGCCCACGCTGACCTGGAACTCACTCTGTAGCTCAGGCTGGCCTCAGACTCATGGTGATTTTACTACCTCAGCCTCCCAAGCGCTTGGGTTATAGGTGTGCACCACCATGCTTAGCTCTGCACCGGCCATTTAAAAAAGTATTCTATCAGGCTGGGGAGATGACTCAACTGTTAAGGAATTTGTCTGCAAAGCCTAAGGACCTGGGTTCGATTCCTCAGTACCCATGTAAAGCCAGATGCATGTATCTACAGTTTGTTTGCAGTGGCTAGAGGCCCTGGCATGCCCATTCTCACTCATTCTCTCCCTCTCTCCTTGTAAATAAATAAATAAAATATATTTTATTTGAGAGAGAGAGAGGATGAGAATGGGCATGCCAGGGCCTCCAGCCACTGCAAATGAACTCCAGACACATGCACTACCTTGTGCATCTGGCTTACGTGTGCACTGGGGAATCAAACCTGGGTCCTTAGGCTTCACAGGCAAGTGCCTTATCTGCTAAGCCATCTCTCCAGCCCCAAATAAAAAATATTTTTAAAGTATTTTATTTATGCATTTATTTGCACATGTGTGTGGGGGGGGCGGGGTCTCACCACTGCAAAATAATGCCAGATGCTTGTGTCACTTTTTGTGCCTGGTTTTATTGTGTGCTGGGCTGGCAGGCTTTGCAAGCTAGTGCCTTTAATCACTGATCCATGTCTGTGGCCCCTAAAGGGCTTTTAACTCAAAATAGTCTATGTTCCACAGTGGTCTATTTGGGGAGGGTGTTCTCTCTTTCCACAAGTGCTAACCTTATGGCAAGCATTCTCCTGTGTGTGTGTGTATTTTAAAAATTTATTTAATTAAATTTATCTATTTGAGAGAGAGAGAGGGAGAGAGAGAATGGGCACCAGGGCCTCCAGGCACTGCAAACAAACTCCAGACGCATGAACCACATTGTGCATCTGGCTTATGTGGGAACTGGGGAATCGAACCTGGGTCCTTAGGCTTCACAGGCAAATGCCTTAACCATTAAGCCATTTCTACAGCTCCTCCTGTATGTCTCGTATTAACATTTGTCCTCTTGACTATATGAGGTGAGTAGGTATTAATCCCATTTACACTCATGGAAAGTGAGGAACAGAGAGGCTGAGCAGCTTGCCCAATCCCCCGGATTCAGCGCAGGAAGTTTGATTCCAGACCTCTGAGTGGCCTTCTTCTAGAGCTCTGAGTGGCCTGATTCTAGAAGCCCAAGTGGTCTGATTCTAGAGCTCTGAGTGGTCTGATTCTAGAGTAAACTGGTACACATGTATCTCTGAGCCATAACTTTTGATTTTGAAGGTAGAAGAACAACTGGCCAAAGAGTGAAATTGCTGTCCCTTGTTATTGGGCATTAAAGGCTGGGCGTCACCTAAACCCATGGGTCACTGGTGTGCACAGGAAGTGCTGACAGTCACTGGCGGGTTCTGTCTTGGTTATGCTGTAAGACAGAATTAAAATAGCCTCACGGGGCAAAAATAGTATAGTCACATGAAGCAGCAGCCTTTTTTTTTTTTTTTTTTTTTAAAGAGCTTTGTAAAGTCCCATGATGTGCAGGTTAACCTGTTATGGTTAAAAAGAGTGGATGTTAGCCGGGTGTGGTGGCGCGCACCTTTAATCCCAGCACTCGGGAGGTAGAGGTAGGAGGATTGCCGTGAGTTCGAGGCCACCCTGAGACTCCATAGTGAATTCCAGGTTAGCCTGGGCTAGAGTGAGACCCTACCTCGAAAAACCAAAAAAAAAAAAAAAAAAAAAAAAAGAGTGGATGTTGCCAGGCATGGTGGTAGCACATACCTTTAATTCCAGCACTTGGGGAGCCAGAGGTAGTGGGATTACTGTGAGTTTGAGGCCAGCCTGAGACTACACAGTTAATTCCAGGTCAGCCTGGGCTAGAGCGAGACCCTACGTCGAAGCTGAGCGTGGCGGCTCCACACTTACAATCTCAGCACTTGGAGGCAGAGGCAGCAGGAGGAGAGCTGCATGTTTGAGGCTATTCTGGTGTATATATTGAGTTTTAGGCTAGCCAGGACTATGTTAAAAAAAGAAAAGGAAAGAAAGAGACAGCACAAGAAAAGAGTATATGTGGATAGACATTGGTCATGTCTCTTTCCTTTGCCTCATCTTAGGGCACTGACTTTATTTGCCATGACCCAAGGAAGAATATCATTTCTCACATTTTACAACACATAGTCACATTTGACACCGGTCCTCAGAAGAACATTCCTGGAGTCTTGAAAGTAGGTACGAGTCTTTCCCTGAGCAAGACTGGTTGGGGGTGGGGAGATGGCTCAGGGGTCAAAAGCGCTTGCTGGGCAAACCTGACAGCGACTGGAGTTCTGATCTCAGCGCTCACGTGACACAGCTGTGCAGGCATCTGTGATCCCAGCGCACCTGCCGCAAGGTGGGAAGCGGAGCCAAGAGGATCCCAGAAACTTGCCGACCACCTAGCAGGGAATGAGAGGTGGAAGGCGAGGCCCAGTACCCTAAGGTTGTCCTCTGACTTCCCCACAAGTGCCCTGGCAAGTGCCTCCCCCCCTCCTGACAAACAAACAAACAAACAACACAAATCAAGATCAGTGGCTTCTATGCTTTCATTTTTCCTAGGTCTACTCTGGTTTTGAAAGATAATATTAGTAGCTAAATGTATGGAACAGTTACCATCTTTCAGCTCTCTCCCAAACACTTTAGATGAACTGACTTTAAATTCTTGCTACAAGTTTGGGAAGTTCTTGGTGCTATTACAAGCCACATTTTATAGATAAAGAACGGAGAGGTTAGCTAGATTGTCCAAGGAGAATACTTCCTCTTCCAAAGACACCACTCCCCTCTCCCTTCCCTTTTCTAGGGACAACAGTGCTGCAAGCAACAGCGCCAGGCTGTGCTTGCATAACAAAACAGTTGTAGGGCTGGAGAGATGGCTTAGTGGGTAAGGCATTTGCCTGCAAAGCCAAAGGATCCCGGTTCGATTCTCCCGGACCCACTAAAGCCAGATGCACAAGGTGGCGTATGCGTCTGGAGTTCGTTTGCAGTGGCTAGACGCCCTGGTAAGCCCATTCTCTATCTCTCTCTCAAATACATAAAATATATTTTTAAAAATAGAAAATAAATAAATTAAAAAACAGTTGTAAAGGCCTTGGGTCCTCATTGCTTCGAAGCCCGTCCATAATCACTCTCTATCCACCTTCCAGTCTCCTGCGGTTTCCCCACTCCAGGCCCCTTTGGTGCATCTTTTTATTTGTTTATTTATTATTTATTTTTTATTTTGTTTTCCAAGGTAGAGTCTCACTGTAGCCCAGGCTGACCTCCAATTCACTATGATCCTCCTAGCTCTGCCTCCCAAGTGCTGGGATTAAAAGCGTGTGCCACCATGTCTGGCTATGAGGTAAGGTCTCCCTTTAGCCCAGGCTGGCCTGGAATTCACTGTGTGTTCTCAGACTGGCCTTGAACTCACAGCAGTTCTCCTACCCCGGCCTGGAATTAAAGGCATGCCCCACCATGCCTGGACCCTTTGGTGTATCTTTTTTTTTTTTTTTTTTTTTTTTTTTTTTTTTTTAGTATTTATTTATTTGAGGTGGGGGAGAGAGGGGAAAATATGGGTGTGTCAGGACCTCCTAACCACTGCAAATGAAAACCAGATGCATGTGCCACATTGTGCAGCTGGCTGTTCATGGGTACTGGGGAATTGAACTCAGGACCTTAGGCTTTGCAGGTAAACGCCTTAACCACTGAACCATCTTTCCAGCCCTGGTGCATCTTAATACATCATTCATACTGGCCTGTTTGCGGTGCTTAACACTGTCATGCCAGTCTACAACCACCCCCTCTGCTTGTGGTGTTCTGTGTCTTAATACTGTTTTATTTTATTTATTCATTTATTTTTTGGTTTTCCATGGTAGGGTTTTGCACTGGCCCAGGCTGACCTGGAAATCACTATGTAGTCTCAGGCTGGCCTTGAACTCAATGTGATCCTCCTACCTCTGCCTCCTTAGTGCTGGGATTAAAGGTGTGCGCCACCACGCCTGGTTGTAATACTCCTTTTTATTAAAAAAAAATTATTTATTTATTTAAGCAAGGGAGAGAGAGAGAGAGAGAATGGGTGCATCAGAGCTTCTAGCTGCTACAAATGAACTCCAGATGTGTGCTGCACTTTGTGCACCTGGCTTTACGCGGGTACTAGGGGAATCAAACCTGGGTCCTCAGGCTTCCCAGGCAAGTGCCTTAACTGCTAAGTCATCTCTCCAGCCCCCCCCCTTTTTTTTCTATTTCCTATGTTGACTTACGTGGGTCCTGGGGAATTAAGCCTCAAACCAGGGTCCTTAGGCTTCACAGGCAAGTGCTTAACTGCTCGCTAAGCCATCTCTCCAGCCCTAAATCTACTTTTTTAAAAAAATTATTTATTTGTAAAGGGGGGTGGTGGTGGAATATAGGCATGTCAGGGCCTCCAGCCACTGCATACGAACTCCAGATGCATGTGCATCTGGCCTACATGGGTACTGGGGAATTGAACCTGGGTCCTTAGGTTTCACAGGCAAATGCCTCAGCCATTAAGCCATCTCCCCAGCCCATCTAAATCTACTTCTAAGCTGTTGTTTGGTAATATCTAGGTTTCAGAGGAGCTCACTGGTACTGTGAAAACTAAGCCGTCCAAGTCTTTTACACCATCCAATGTTGGTTGCTGTGTGGGTGTATAACGCGGTAGCTCTTCATTGGCCACTAGAATGGAGGTGAAGGGAAGGAAGAGGAGACCATACCGATGTTGTGACCACTGTGCGCGCTGCTGGTTCTCAAGATGGGCTGTGCTTATTGGCTAGTGGGATCTGTAGGTGACACGAAAGTATTTTCCTCGTCATGAACCGATATCCTGCAATGTGGATTACGTTTTTTTCAAGGTAGGGTCTCGCTGTAGCCCAGGCTGACCTGGAATCCACTGTGTAGTCTCAGGGTGGCCTCAAGCTCATGGTGATCTTCCTACCTCTGCCTCCTGGGTGCTGGGACTATCTTAGTTGAGGGTTAACTGCATTAGCAAGCAGATCAAGTGGGGACCAAGAGTTCGAGTGTACCGGCTCCAAGTTCAGGTGACGGCCACTGAGGAGTGTGGCTGAGTAGCCTTGAGTTCCTGTAGGAGTGACCTCAGAGGTGCATCTGTCCACAGTACCCAGCCTCACTTGACCGTGTTCAGTTTCCCCTCTGCACTCTTTGCCCAGCTGGGACATACAGCTGTTAAAGAAGCCATTGCCCCCGCAGGGCCAGTAGTTCTGTCATGGACTACAGAGCTCGTGGGTGGATGCCAGGCACTGTGTACCCTGGGCCTCTAGGAGCCATGGTATAAACACCAGGGCTGTTGTGGTTTTCAAGGCTGCCTTCCTGTTTTGAGGCCTAGGTACTTCTCATCCCAAGGAATAGCCAAAACATTGTTAGTAGCGATTAAGAAATAAGTCTGCCTCTCATTTTTACCAGTTTACTTATAGACCCTTTCCCTTTCTGCATTTCCATATCAATTTGTCATAAGTGGGATCCCAACAACTTTGAGCAGGATTTAAAAAATTTTTGCTAAGTATTTTATTTATTTATTTTCATGGTGTGTGTGTGGGGGGGGGCAGGGAGGTGGGTATGCCAGGGTCTTTTACCACTGCAAATAAATCTGTGTCCTACTTCAAGTGGGTACTGGGGAATGGAGCCCGGGCTGGCAGGCTTTGTAAGCTGGTGCCTTTAATCCCGAAACCATTTTCACAGCCTCTGATAAGTAATTTTTAATCTTTGAAAAAATTTTTAAAATTATTTTTGTTTACTTTTATTTATTTATTTGAGAGCGACAGACAGAGAGAAAGAGGGGGGAGAGAGACAGAGAGAGAGAGGGAGAGGGAGAGAGAGGGAGCACGAGAGCATGTGCCAGGGCCTCTAGCCACTGCAAACGAACTCCAGATGCATGCACCCCCTTGTGCATCTGGCTTACGTGGGTCCTGGGGAATTGAGCCTCAAACCAGGGTCCTTAGGCTTCACAGGCAAGCGCTTAACTGCTAAGCCATCTCTTCAGCCCCTATTTTGTTTTGTTTTTATTTGTTTATTTGAGAGAGAGAGAGAAAGAGAATGGGCATGCCAGGGCATCCAATTGCTGTAAACAAACTCTAGATGCATGTGCCACTTTGTGTATCTGGCTTACATGTGTCCTGGGGAAACGAACATGGGTCCTTTGGCTTTTCATGCAAGCACTGAGTCATCTCTCCAGCCCATTTTTATTTATTTATTTTTTTAGAGAGAGAGAGAAAGAGACATAGGGCAAGGAAGAGAGAGAGAATTGGCATGTCAGGGCCTCAGCCACTGCAATCGAACTCCAGACACTTGTACCACCTAGTGGGCATGTGTGACCTTGCACTTGCCTCATCTTTGTGTATGTGGCTTACATGGGATCTGGAGAGTCGAACATGGGTCCTTAGGCTTCTCAGGCAAGTGCCTTAATTGCTAAGCCATCTATCTCTCCAGCCC
The DNA here is from genome assembly GCA_036346955.1 of Dipus sagitta. NCBI lineage: Eukaryota > Metazoa > Chordata > Mammalia > Rodentia > Dipodidae > Dipus > Dipus sagitta. The sequence goes on along the minus strand of CM070781.1, from coordinate 44,675,299 downwards.
ATTTTTAATCTTTTTCTTGGGGGGGGGGGAGAGAGAGAGAGAATGAGTGCACCAGGGCCTGCAGCTGCTGCAAACGAACTCCAGATGCATGTGCCATTTTGTGCATTGGGCTTTACATGAGTACCGGGGAACTGAACCCGACCCAGGTTGTTAGTCTTTGCAGGCAGGTGCCTTAACTGCCTAGCCATCTCCCCAGCCCACACAAAACTTTCTTGATATCATCAAGCCCCAAGTCAGCAGAAGCAATTGCTTAAAAAAATAATTCTCTGTTTAGAATGAGGACAAGTGATAGGAGGTGTTGCAAAAGTTTGCTGTAACTTGACGTTTTGCAATACTAGTTGGATGAGTGTTATTGCACAGATCATAGTACAAGCATCGGTCGGCTCCGGTGGGGCCCAAGGAAACCGTAGATACATAACGAACCCATTCTGTATATTGTTGGGTGTCTGACCGAGGAGGAGTTGACGGGCAGCTTACCACGTCTGACAGAGATGGCTGTAAAATAGGTCTCCTCTCTCTTGCTTGTACTGTTGTGGAAGTCCTTTCCAGCACCTTCTTGCTGTCCCCTACCCCCCTCCTCAAATCCTCTGCATAAGCTAAGGAAATGCTAGCATGGCTGGCATTGCACTTGCCTTCCCCTTGTGCAGACAAACATCAGACCAGAAGCAGCTTCCGGGAGTGTAGCAGACAGCTTCAGGTTCGCTGAGATGAACTTCCAGACCAGGCACAGTGATGGAGGAAGGGATTTATTGAAGCCTACAGATCCAGGGGGAGTTCCATAATGGCGAAGAAGCTGGCCTACCTTCACAGGCCCAAGCAGACACACAGAGAGAAGCACAAGCCTAAAAGCCAAAAGCCACACGCACGCTTCAGGAACTCCAGCTAGGCACACTTTGCATATCTTTAGATGGAATCTGAAACCCACCACCACACCTTAAGATCCGCCCAGTGACACGCCTCCAGGTGGTGCAGATGCAAACTACAAAGTAACAAAACACTGAATATATTGGGGACCATGTATTCAAACCACCACTGGGAGGAAAGGAGTTTATTTCCAGTTTACGCATTCCAGGGGAACACCATCAATGGCAGAAGCAGCTGCTCACTTCCATAGATGCAAGTGGAGAGACACCATCAAATGGGCAAAAAACAGCCAGAGCTCCAAACTGCTCCCCACACACCTTAGAACTAGACTCAAGATCTGCCTTCAGTGACCACCCCCCCCCCCCAATCAGGGATCTATCTGCTAGGGGCTCAAGTTGCAAGCTCAATTTTTTTTTTGAGGTAGGGTCTCACTCTGGCTCAGGCTAACCTGGAATTAACTATGTATTCTCAGGGTGGCCTCGAACTCACAGCGATCCTTCTACCTCTGCCTCCCAAGTGCTGGGATTAAAGGTGTGCACCACCATACCCAGCTAAGCTCTTTTTTTTTTTTCTTTTTTTGTTTTTTCGAGGTAGGGTCTCAGTCTGGCTCAGGCTAACCTGGAATTAACTATGTATTCTCAGGGTGGCCTCGAACTCATGGCGATCCTCCTACCTCTGCCTCCCGAGTGCTGGGATTAAAGACGTGCACCGCCACGCCCAGCTAAGCTCAATTTTAATAAAACACCTGAGTCTATAAGATCGTACATTCAAACTACCACAGCTGGTTATATTCATTGGGATTAAAAAAAAAAAAATACTAGCGAGGCAGTGCCCTTTGGAGGCAGCCAGCAATTCAGGGAAGTGGCCGTGATAGGGAGTTTTCCTGTTTTAAAGACACATAGAATGCGCAGTGCGCTGAGACCTCTTCAGCCCCGCAGAGAACTGGAGAAACAATGTAAGTCCAGGAGTCTTTAAAGGGCAGGTGACACCTCTGCTATTGCTCTAGCAAGACTCCATTGAGTGTCACGTAACTTAAGTTTCCAGTCTGCACTTACCTACATACCCACTGTGCCCACCACACCAGCAGAGCGACTCTTCATGGCGAGTCTTGCCAGGTATGGGGGCGCCTTAGAGACAAAGCTCCCAACTTTGTGACTTTCCAGAAACCCAGGGAGAGGCTGTGCGGGAATGTCACCAAGGGTTTCTACCCTCCGGTGATGAAGTGTGTCAGATTATCCTTTGATGAGGGTGGGGGTGGAAATTGTGTCCCTGTGGCCGTCACTGTGGGTCGCATCTCCCACGCAAAGGCCCCCAGGTTTGGGAGTTGCATGTCTGAGTTTTGGGTTGCTCTGCTGTCCACCATGCAGCTCGGAATTGCGATTTCTGGCTTGTCTTGTTTATGTCTCTCAGCCACTAGGTTGACACACAGGTTGTCTCCACTATATTCTGTTGGTAGGAGGTAGATCTAGTGGTGGGAGGGAAGTTTTTTTTTTTTTTTTTTTTGAGGCAAGGTCTCACTCTGGCCCCAGGCTGGCCTCAAACTCATGTGAATCCTTATACCTCAGCCTCCTGAGTGCTGAAGTTATAGGTGGGAGCCACCATGCCCAGCTTATTTCCACTTTTATAAAGATTCAAAAAATAGTGGCAGGCTGGAGAGATGGCTTAGTGGTTAAGGCACTGACTTGTGAAACCTAAGGACCCAGGTTCGATTCCCCAGCACCCACATAAGCCAGATGCAGAAGGTGGTGCATGTGTCTGCAGTTCATCTGCAGTGGCTGGAGGCCCTGGCACACCCATTCTCTCTATCTGCCTCTTTCTCTCTCTCTCTGGTCAGATATTAAAAGGTTTTAATGCACTTCATGGTGCAAACATATCTTCAGGAACTGTGACTGCCTGCATCAGCAGAGTCCTGCATGAACATTATCCTGTGATTTTGGAAATTAAGGCTTTATTTCAAGGGGGCTGGAGAGATGGCTCAGCAGTTAGAAGCACTTGCTGTGCCAGCCTGAGGGCCCGAGAGGGCCTGAGACCACCAATTCTCGATGTAAGTAGTTAGGCATGGCCACGTATCCTAGGGGAGTCAGAGACTCCAGGATCCACCGACGCTTGTTGACTGAACCAACGAAATGGCAAACGTGGCAGCTGTTGGGCTGAGTGGAGACTTTGTCTCAAGGAAGCAGCAGATGAGCAGAAAAGAGGAGGACACCGGAAGTTCTCCTCTGACCTCCACATGTGTGCACACAGGGCTCGCACATCTGCACACATGCATGCATACACTGCACATACATAACATCACTCACTCCACATGCTACGCACGCGCGCACACACACACACACACAATAGTTTTGTCTTCAGATTCCCTAGACTTTATAAGAATTTTAAAAAAATATTTATTTATTTATTTGAGAGAGAGAGGGGGAGGGAGAATGGGCGCACCAGGGCCTCCAGTCACTGCAAACGAACTCCAGATGTGTGTGCCACCTTGTGCATCTGGCTTATGTGGGTCTGGGGAATCGAACCTGAGTGCTTAGGCTTCACAGGCAAATACCTTAACCACTAAACCATCCCTCCAGCCTATATTTATAAGAATTTTTTAAAGGTTTCTTTCTCTTTTTAAAAAAATTGTTTATTTGAGAGAGAGAGAAAGAGGCAGAGACATTGAGAATGGACACACCAGGGTCTTCAGCCACTGCAAACTAACTCCAGATGTGTGTGCCACCTTGTGCACATGTGCAACATTGCATACTTGGGTCATTGTGCTGTCTGGCTTATGTGGGACCTGGAGATTCAAATAGGAGTTCTTTGGCTTTGCAGGCAAGTGCCTTAACTGCTAAGCCATCTCTCCAGCCCAGGTTTCTTTTTTTAAAAAAATATTTTCTACTTATTTGAGTGAGAGATAAAGACGCAGAGAGAGAGGGAGAGAAGATGGGCATGCTAGGGTCTCTAGCCATTACAAACGATGTCCAGATGCATGCATCACTATGTGCATTTGGCTTTATGTGGGTGCTGGGGAATTGACCCTGGGTCCTTAGGCTTCGTAGGCAAGCGCCTTAACCGCTAAGCTATCTCTCCAGCCCATTTTCCCCCCTTTTTTCTGTTTTTGTTTCTTTGTATTTTTTGAGGACTGCAAGTTCTAGGAATGACGCATGTTGTTTTTGTAATTTGATAACAATATTTTACTCCCCTTTCCACAATATTTTATACCATAATTACATATAATTTAATCTGTTTTGGGGGAATCTGCTTTCTCTGGTTGGCCTCTTGTCACTCAACGGGCCATGTCAGCATAGCATCTGTCTCGGGTTTGTCTGTTTTAGCTTTGGGGCCTGTTGAGAAGGAACGGAGCTGGCTTGACCTCAAACTATTTAGCAGTGCGAAATGCGACCTTGTGGTGGGGGAGCAGTGCACGTACCAACAGGCCCCCCACAGTTGGGTTGAGAGAAGGGGCGGGAAGGTGGTGTCACATGGCACACAGTCATGCAAGCATGTGGGTACCCCAAGAATGCTTATGGAGAGGAATTCAGGACCAGCAAGCCAGCCCATTGATCACATTCGCTGTGTTGTCAACTTCATCTCCCTTGTTGTTTACTTTTTTATTTTTGGTTTTCCAAGGTAGGGTCTTGCTCTAGCTCAGGCTGACCTGAAATTCACTATGTAGTCTCAGGTTGGCCTTGAACTTTCGGCGCTCTTTCTACCTCTTCCTCCCGAGTGCTGGGATTAAAGGCGTGTGCCACCACGCCCGGAAGTTTTGTTTATTTTTAATTTGTGAATTTGTTTTGGTCTTATAGTCGTATAGGAGCTAGAAGCATAAACAATTTCTACTACATTTCTGTTTATACACAATGAAGTGATATCAAATTACTTAATTGCATGTGGCATTTAAGAATTCAGTAGTGGGGTTAGGCAGAGTTCAAATCCTGGATTATTGTGTCTCTTTGGACAAATTAATTATAGTCTCCAAATCTTGATTTTTTTTTTTTTTCATCTGTCAGATGGGGGTGACAAATGCTCTCATGTTGAGGATTCACAGCCACGAACATAGTGGCTGGCTTGTACTGTTCTGTCATTGTTAGGTTTGGACACTGTGATGGGTTATATTGGTTGTACACAGCCTGTAACATAGTGGCTGGCCTATGCATTATTCTGGGATTGTTGGCTTTGGACACTGTGAGTGACAGAACCTCTTAGAATCACCTAGGAAACTTTATTTTGGGCTTTCCTGTGAAGGATTCTTGATTAGACTAACTGAGAAGGGAAGACCTGCTTAACTGTGTACAGAAATATCCCATGGTCCAGGATCCTGCATTGTATAAAAAGGAGAAAGCTGGCTGAGACCAGCATTCATTGCCCTCTCGTCCTCACTGTGGGATGAAAGTGGTCAGCTCTACTTCAGGCCTCTGTGGCCATGCCTTCCCCTCCATGATAGGGCCACGGAGCTCTAAACTGACACAGATCCTTCCTCCAACTGAGTTTTGTCAGGTATTTTGTCCCAGCAACAAGATAGCGGTGTTAGGCAGGGTTCTCATAGAATGAAATTATATTAAAGGGGAATTTATCAGATTATTTTACGGCAGTCCAATAGCAGTTGCAGGCCCGAGAATCAAGGAACCCGGTAGCTGCTCAGGCCACGTGGCCAGATGCCTCAGCAGTCCCGGTCCGGCACTGAAGGCCTGGAGGCTTCCTGAGGAGCCACTGGGTTTCGATCCACGTGGGTCTTCAGTGGACGCTGGTCTTCAGCCTGCCCTGGTCTTAGATCCATGCTGGAAGACAGTGAGCATCTCCGGCAGCCAAGTGGGAGGAAGGAAGGGCTCTTTTCCCCCAGAGCTTCCTTATATGAAGTCCCCCTCTGAGCGGGGCTGCCCGTTCTGGGGGAAGGGCTTCCTCCTTCAGTTAATCCATCTGGAAGCAACCTCAGAGACCCACCCAAAGGGGATGTCTGTGGATTACTAAACAGATCAAGTTGACAACAGCTTACCCCTCACAGTAACTAATACAGATACAGTGTGATTTCTTTACTATAGTAAGAGGCCCATAAATATTCACGCCAGAAAAATCTGGTGTTGGCTGAAAGTTCTGGTGTTTTGAGAGGTTTGGGTTCAGTTTTGGCTCAGCCTCTTATGACAGTCAGCCAGTCACATAACCTCTCTGATGCTCAGTTTCCAGCCAACTTGTAAAAGGTAATAGTAAAAACTATTATTTAGAGAGTGAATTTGTATTAGTTAGTGTTCTTCAGAGCAGCAGAGCTATAGGATGAATCTGTGTGTGAATGTATATGTAGTGTGTGTGCATGCATAGATGAGATTGATTATGGGATGATTGTAGAGTTGAGAAGTCCTGTAGTCTTCTGTCTGAAATCTGAAGGCTCAGAAAAGCCAGTGGTGTAATTCAGGTCAAGGCCTGAGAACCAGGGAAACTCTGCAGTCTAAAGCCAGAAAATTGAGAACAGGGGTGGGAGGAAGCTGTTGGCCTCTGTCCGCAAAGCCAGGAAATAGGTGGATGGTCTAGCTCATGAAGAGTTCATGTTTTCTTGTTTGTTCTATTTGGACTCACAGTGCATGGGGTGATGTTCATATCGGTGAGGGTGGATCTTTACTTACTCCACTGATTCAAGCATTAGCCTCTTCCAGAAACACCCCATAGATACCCATAAATAATGCTCATCAGCCCTCTGGGTGCCCCTTAGCTCAATCAAGTTGCTACGTAAAATGGACCATCGTAGAGCTCTGTGTGCCTGAAGTTGTACGAATACCCAGAGACACCGTATCTCATGCAGCCCATAACATCTTTGCCCCGGCCAGCGGGGAGTTGAACAAGGACCCGAGGGGAAGTTAACCTGAATGGGAGAAGGCAAACAGACACAAGAAGGAGACCAAGTCTAGAGTCTGATCAAGGTCTCGATTTTTATTAGTACAGGAGGGTTTATATAGGGAGATCCGGGGAAGGAAGGCTAGTCATATAGCACGTAAGCAGAACTGGGAACTTGGAAGGCGAGGCCGCATGTAGCGCTTCTGGGAAGGTCCCAGGTGTGGTGTTCCGAGCACAGTGGGTCTTGCGATTTCCAGTAAGCGATTCAAGAACCAGGAAACAGAAACTTAACTCGCGACATGGCGGTTTCTGTCAACATGGCCGAGGTTTGGCTCAGAGCTCCCAACACATCTTGGCACTGGAAGTAACACTTTCTTGTTTCTGCTCATGCCATCATTTCCCCTGTCGTCATGGAGCTTCCCCTCGAGCCTGTAAGCCAAAATAAACCCTTTTTGTCCCCCAAAAAGCTGCCCTTGGTTGGGTGATTTCTACCAGCAGTGCGAACCTGACTGCAACAGTAAAGTGGTACTGAGGAGTGGTGTTGCTGATAAAGATACCTGACTGTGTGGCTTTGGCCTTTTGGAGTTGCTTTTCAAGAGGAGTGTGGAAGGATTTGAAACCCCTTGGCCTAAGAGACAAGCCTTGCAGTGCTGTAAGTACAGCTTGATGGACTATTCTGGTCAGAGTTTCAAGACCTGAATGCAGTAAGAACTATGGATTGTGAGGTTTGGCTTATGAGTGTGAAAAAGAGCTTTTGCATGGACTTGGCTAGAAGCAGTTTGTGTGAGAGGCTTGCTGTTATATCTGTGTCCTGGGAACTTGTGTAGGGTTGCAGTGCATAGAAATGGACTGGTGGGTGCAGAGGGATATGGCACAGAAAAGTGAAATCTTTGGGCTGAAACTGCTGCCTGTTAGCTGCAATAATATGAGAGATTACAACCATTGAGACTGGGGCAACAGGAAGAATGCTTGAAGGGGCATGAATACTCAAGGAGTGTCCTGTTCTTCAAAGTCTGCTTTATTCCACCTGGATTAACAAATTGGCACCCTACCTCGTATTGTGGAGTATAAGAAGTGCAGGAAAGAGAGGGTCATTGAGTTTGCAATGTGGTCTTTTGTTTTGGAAATGGCCATGGACAGTGTGAAGCAGGTTTGCTGGATGCCTGAATGGAGACCCCATGGAGCTATGAGGATGAACTGTGGATTGCAGTGGAGACCCAGTGGAAATGCTGGGACCATGAGATAGCTGCTAAGGAAAGTTGCAGGCCATGGATGAAGTTTTCTAGGACTGTGAGTAGCCTAGCTGAGGGGGGGGGGGGGGGAGGGAGGGGAGGGGGTTGGAACTCCAGAGACTTGTTGCTGGTTAGGATTATTGGATTTATAGACTTGTCACTGGCTAGAGTTGTTGGTCTTGGAGCTATAAAGTTTGATGTTTGCCCTGTTTAAATTTTGTATTGGTTGAATATTTCTTTGCTATGCCCAATGCCATCTTTTGCAGTGTGAATGTTTATTCTGTGCCATTATGGGGTTTTGGGGGATTTTTTGGTATTATGGCTCAGTTAAAAAACCTTGGATTATGGGGATGTTTGAACATCATTAGGAATCATAAAACTATGGGGACTTTTAAAGTTGAACTGAATGCATTGCATTTTACATCATGTATGGTTATCAGTTAATGGGGGCCAGGGGTGGAATGTGGTGATTTGATTGAGCTGACCCTCATAAACTTAGGTGTTCTGAATGCTAGGTTCCCAGTTGATAGAGATTTGGGAATTAACACCTCTTGGTGGCATGTATTGTTGGGGGCGGGCTTATGGGTGTTATAGCCAGTTTCTCCTTGGCAGTGTTTGGCACACACTCTTGTTGCTGTTGTCCACCTTATGTTGGCCAGGGGGTGATGTCCACCCTCTGCTCATGCCATCATTTTCCCTGCCATCATGGAGTGTCCCCTCCAGTCTGTAAGCCAAAATAAACCCTTTTTTTCCCCCAAAAGCTGCGCTTGGTTAGGTGATTTCTGCCAGCAGTGCAAACCTGACTGCAGCATCCTGTCACTTCTCAAATGCACTGGCACACATTTTTTCTAATTTACTTTAATTTAGGTCTGGCACCTATGTTATTGAAGTCACGGGTGTTTTGGAAATGAAAAGAAAATGGTGTCCCTGTGTACCTTCCTTTAAAAAAAAAATTTTTTTTTTAGTTTATTTGTCTATTTTGAGAGAGAAAGAGAGAGAGAGAGAGAGAGAGAGAGAGGCATATACAGAGAGAGTGGGTGCCCCAGGGCATCCAGCCTCTGCAAATGAACTTCGGATGAGTGGGCCTCTTGTACATCTGGCTTACATGGGTACTGGGGAATCGAACCTGGGTCCTCACTCTCAGGCAAGTGCCTGAACCTCTAAGACAGCTATCTAGCCCTAAGTTACCTTTCTTGATGCTATGATCAGATACCTGACAAGAAGCATCTTAGGTGAGGAAGGGTTTATTTTGGTTCATCGTTTGAGGCTAGTCCATCGTGGTAGGGAACACATGGCTGTGAGCACAGTTTGAGCCTCTGGCAGCAAGAACAGGAAGCTGCTTGCTCACATCTCCACAGACCAGGAAGCAGAGGAGGGACAGGAAGCGGAGGTGGGACAGGAAGTAAGGTGGGACAGGAAGTAGAGGTGGGACGGGACAGGAAGCAGAGGTGGGACAGGAAGCAGAGCCAGGCTCTAAACCTCAAGGCCCACCCAACAGAGACCTACTTCCTTCATCTAGGCTACGCCTCCCAAAGGTTCAATAATCTCACAAAACAGAGCAGCCATCTGGGGATCAGTTGCTCAAACCACATGAAGCCAAGGGACGCATTTTACATCAGAACCATAACTACTTGTCTTTTTTGGGGGGACAGGCCTCCTACATCCATCTCCAGTTCTAGTACTCAGGAGGTGTGTAGTTTTTTTTTTAATGTTTTATTTATTTGAGTGAGAAAAAAAGGGTAATAGAGAGAATGGGCCCACTAAGGCCTTCAGCTGCTGCAAATGAATTCCAGACGCATGCACCACTCTGTGCATCTGGCTTAATGTGGGTACTAGGGCATCGAACCTGGGTCCTTTGATGTTGCAGGCAAGCGCCTTAATCACTAAGTCTTCTTTCCAGCTTGAGGTGTGCAGTTTTAAGCAAGTAGATGTTATCTTAGAGTCTGACTAGGAGGAGGTATAGGTTCCTCCTATTTCTCAGCTTAGTGGACAGAGCAGAGGCCACAGACATAAAAGTAACATGAAGGGACGTGAAAAAAAATAATGCTCTTGGTTATTTCTCTTTAGGCCACAATGTTCACAAAACACACAGCATACTTTAGTAAGTGCACATTCATTTTCTTACTGAGGGAAATTCTAAAGAGTTATCTAAATGGAGGAAAAAAAAAAAACCCTCCTTTTCCTAATAATACTTGTCAAGGCTCCTTGGTCAGTTTTGAAGGGTTCACGTGCCGAGAGCTATAGGAACTGTGGGATGACGCATATGACAATCTCCGGGTGCCTTCGTGTAAGTCTCGTCTTCCTCTCCTCAGCCCTGATTAATCTGCCAGGGTCACCTTGGGAAGAGGCCAGAGCAGGCAGACCCACGAATACTGTGCACACATTGTGCAGAGCAGAAGTGTCTCCATCTGTGAAGAAGCTGCTAAGGCATGCCTGAGTTTCAGGCTCAGGTTTTCAGCTCCCTTCCAAGCATGTGTATGTGTTCATTCGTGTCACACTGTCCCCTGCTTTTCCTGCTCAGACCCCATCCCATGATCCTTTGGTGTTCTCTGTCATGGTGTATGGTGTCATCCAGAGTCAAAACCCTTCACCTTCAAATGTTGTAGACTCTTCCTTCTAAGTTGTCCCGTGTCCCCGCTTCCCTCTTGCTATGTCCTACTGCCATTGACCTGGTCCAGAACCTCACTGCGTCCCTCCCACCTGAAGGACCACAGCCAGCTCCCCGCTGGCCTCCTGCTCTGTGCCCATCCCCCACACCGCTCTTCATAATGACTGCACTGTGGTGCTGGGGATTAAACCCAGGGCCTCAGGCCTGCTAGGCACATACTCTACTGAGTATTCGAGCTATGTCCCCGGCAATAGTTAGCTCTTCCATAACACGCCACAATAGGGCTGGGGAGACGGCTTAGCGGTTAAGGCATTGGCCTGCAAAGCCAAAGGACCCAGGTTTGATTCCCCAGGACCCACGTTAGCCAGATACACAAGGGGCGCCACGCGTCTGTAGTTTGTTTTCAGTGGCTGGAGGCCCTGGCGTGCCCATTCTCTTTCTCTCCCCCTCTTTCTCTGTCAAATAAATAATTTTTTTTTTTTTAAAAAGCCACATTATAGCACTCCTTCTGACCCTCTCAGAACCACCCAGGATAACTCCCAACTCCTCACACTGGCATGTGATCATTTTCCTAAGGTAACCTCAACCTACATTTCCTGTACTTGCTCTGAGCTACCCGGAGTTTCAACCATATCTGGGTTTCTTTCGGTTCGCCAAATGCTCAGTGTTCTTTCATGCCGGCCCCCCCCCCCCAGCCTGGAAGCCTCTTAGCTTTCTCTATAGGAAAACTCCTACTTACACTTTGAAAAGCACATGGAGCTGTCACTTCCTCCCTGCACCCCAAGCTTCTCCTGGCCTTTCCCTGCCCACGTCACATCATACCAGAGATCACAGAGCCTTGTCATTGCTAAGTCATGACTCATCCCCACCCCCACTCCCAGCGTGCTCCTGTGTGGTCCCCCGGTAGTGATCTTCCACTTCTTCCTTCCCTAACCCTGAAACTCCAGCAAACCGCGCTGTGACTGGTTTCTGCCTGCTGTTCTGAGCGGACAGCTCCAACTTGAACTTCCATTTGCCAGTTTTGAGACAGGATAGAAAGACAGGGACTACCAAGGAGGGGCCACGGGAAGGGAAATAAGCCCCTCAGCCCTGGATCCAGTTTTCCCTTTCCTGCTGGGCGAGAGTCAGAAGACTTCAATAAAACTGATGAAGACCGATGGGTCCTCTGAGATCATGCTCCTCCCAAAGAAAGCAGGGGCGTTCACAGCAACTACTGAGCTGGGCTTACAGCCAGCACCTTTAACCCTTTATTAGCACTTCGCTCTTATCCCTACGCCTCAACCACACGCCTCATAAAACCACCCTATGATTTTATTGGCCAGAGGAATTTCTTTAAGGAACAAGTAAACCAGGGTCATGTGTTTTGTAATTTAAAATTTAAATTCCACCTGATTGTTCAAAAATATTTTGTTTATTTATTAGAGAGAGAGCACGAAAGAGGCCAGTGCCAGGGCCTCCCACCACTGCAAACAAACTCCAGATGCATGTGCCACCTTGTGCCTCTGGCTTACGTGGGTCCTGGGGAATCGAACTTGGGTCCTTAGGCTTTGCAGGCAAGTGCCTTAACCGCTAGGCAATCTCTCCAGCCCTCTATCTGATTTTTAAACTTTGTGTTGTCTTTAAACCTTGTTGTAAATGATATCCTTTGAGCCATGTAACTTAGAAAACCACAAAGTCATATGTGTCATGTGTGTGTACATATATATAGATGTGGAGGTCCCTGAAGGTCCCTGAAGGCAGAACTAGTCAGGGAACCGGGGCTGCATTTCTCACTGCCAAGGACAGTTTTACAGAAAGATACCTGAATAAGAAACTCCAAATATTAGCATACTGGGCAAATTATCACAGAAGCTGAATTTAGGGTGCATCAAGACATCCCCAGTGTTGCTGTAGAGTAAGTTCATTCCCCTCCCCCGCCTCTTATTATTTAGCTCTTGTGTAGGTCGCATCAGCCACTGTGAGGTCATGAATATCAAGGCCACTTTGTGTGTGGATGACAGCGTTGTAAGCAGTCCTCCCTTCCTTTGGTGCTTATATTCTTTTTCTTTTTTTAAAAGATTTTATTTTTAAGTTTTTATTAATTAGTTTGTACTCAGTGAAAACCGTCAAGTTGGTACCATTGTTAGCCTCCTCCCTGTCCTCCCCCCTCCCCCTGGCTCCTCCTTATTGAGGTATATGGGTCCTGCATTGTGGAGTGAGCCCTCAGTTATGGGTAGGAGGAAATGTCCCTGCGTATCATGACCCAATATGTGGCTCTGACATTCTTTCCGCCCCCTCTTCCGCAGAATTTCTCTGAGCCATATTGGGTTCATTTTGGGTCTGCTTCAGTGATGAGTTGTTGGGATCCTCTGTGTCTCTGGATATCTGATTTGACAGAGAGAGGGAGCGAGAGTGAGAATGGGGACACCAGGGCCTCTAGCCACTGCAAACAAACTCCAGATGCATGTGCCACCACGTGCTTCTGGTTTACGTGGGACCTGGAGAATTGAACCTGGGTCCTTAGGCTTCCCAGGCATGCGCCTTAACTGCTAAGCTATCTTTCCAGCCCGGCGCTTACATTCTTTTTGCCACTTCTTCCACAGTGGTCCCTGAGTCTTGGAGGGTGTGATAGAGATGTCGCACTTAGTGCTGAACACTCCACAGTCTTTTTTTTTTTTCTCAGCACTTTGGTGAGTTTTGAGTCATTCCAGTGATCAGCACCATCTGAAAAAGAAGCTTACCTAACCAAAAGTGAGAGTCGCATTAGCATGGCTATAAAAAGCATTTAGAGGGCATTTTGGTGGGCGTAATGTATCCATTTAGCCAGACAGCCGTAGTAGTTTCTCCCCTAGGGCTTTGACCTCCCCAGCCGTCGTCTTTTGACTGGGTTTTCAGTACCAGTTAGGAATTCCCTCCCATGGAATGGGCCTCATATCTTCATATGGTTTCCCACATAACAGACATGCCACAGTTGGTACATTTGGCCTGGCTGGCCACCGTAAAGCTTGCAGAATCCACTGCTGGTTGACACCATTGATGGCTTTTCTCTCCCAGCATGCTACATGTCTTTCCAGTAACCTGACAGCTAGCCATTTCTCCAGCCCCCAAGCAATAGGGTCTTACCATCTAGTTCTGGTGGGCAACCAAGAGTCTTGGCTTGTAACGTTCTGGAGGCACTGAGGTCTCCCTTGCAAACAACTTGCTGGAAAGTATCCCACCCTGGCACTGAAATTTTTCTAATAACAATCTATTGCTTCTGGGCACAACATTATCCACCTCCACTGGGTGCTTTTGTCCAAACTCGCTTGCTTTTAAAACACACACACACACACACACACACACACACACACACACACACTTAGCTAGTCAAGAAGATTTCCATATACCTTACTCATTAATCTTAAATTTTGACTAACCCTCCTCCCACCCTCTCCTCTCCACCATCCTGTCCCCTTACACCATTCCCCCTCCTAGTATTCGTATTCTTTCTCTCCCTCCCTCTTTTCCTGTATTCCTTCTTTCCTTCCTACCTTCCTTCCTTTTCCTTTCTCTCTCTCTTTCCCTCCCTCCATCCCCTCCCTCCCTTTCTGTTTGCTTTCTTTTGAAGCAGGGTCTCATTCTAGCTCAGGTCCACCTAGAACTCATTCTGTAACCCAGGCTAGCTTCAAAGTAACTGAAGTCCTCCTACCTCATCCTCAGCTGGGATTAAAGGTATGCGCCACCACACCCACTTTTTTTATAAGCATATAACATTTTTATATACAGCACTCAGTACATTGTATAATAACTACTGTATTGGTTTCTCCCAGAAGTAAATAGGACATTACTTAGATTTATTTGTTTATTTATTTTTTAAGAGAGAGAGAGAGAATGGACCTAAGCATACCAGGGCCTCCTGACACTGTAAACAGACTCCAGACACATGCACCACTTTGTGCCCCTGGCTTTACATGAGTCCTGGGGAGTTGAACATGGGCCGTCAGGCTTTGTAAGCAAGCACCTTTAACCACTGAGGCATTTCCCCAGCCTCTTTCTTTCTAAATAATTTTATTGATTTATTTGCAAGCAGGAGAGATAGAAGAGAGACAGACAGAGAGAATGGGCATGCCAGGGCCTCCAGCCACTGCAAATGAACTCCGGAAGCATGTGCCATTTTGTGCATCTGGCTTCATGTGGGTACCGGGGAATTGAACCTCGGTTGATATGCTTTGTAGGCAAGTGCCTTAACCACTAAGCAATCTTTCCAGCCTCCCCAGCCAGTAAACTAACTCCCTTCCTTCCTTCCTTCCTTCCTGCCTGCCTCCCTCCCTCTCTCTCTTCCTTTCTTCTTTCTCTCTTCCTTCCCTCCCACCCTCCTTCCATCCCCCCCCCTCTTTCTTTCTTCTTTCTTCCCTCCCTCCCTCCCTCCCTCCCTCCCTCCCTTTCTTCTTATTGAGATAAGGTTTCACTATAGCCCAGGCTGACCTGGAATCCACTATGTAGTATCAGGGTGGCCTTGAACTCACAGTGATCCTCCTACCTCTGCCACCTGAGTGCTGGGATTAAAGGTGTGCGCCACCACGCCTGGTTGTAATACTCTTTTTTATTAAAAAAATGTATTTATTTATTTAAGCAAGGGAGAGAGAGAGAGAGAATGGGTGCATCAGAGCTTCTAGCTGCTGCAAATGAACTCCAGATGTGTGCTGCACTTTGTGCACCTGGCTTTACGCGGGTACTAGGGGAATCAAACCTGGGTCCTCAGGCTTCCCAGGCAAGTGCCTTAACTGCTAAGTCATCTCTCCAGCCCCCCCCTATCTCTGCCTCCTGAGTGCTGGGATTAAAGGTGTGTGTCACCACACCAGGCTCCCAGCCAATTTCTTTTTTTTTTTTTTTGGTTTTTCGAGGTAGGGTCTCACTCTAGCCCAGGCTGACCTGGAATTCACTATGGAGTCTCAGGGTGGCCTCGAACTCACGGCAATCCTCCTACCTCTACCTCCCGAGTGCTGGGATTAAAGGCGTGCGTGCATGCGCCACCACGCCCTGCTAGCCAGCCAGTTTCTTAATCTGTAAAAGGGTTCTAATACAGTTTACCTTGCCTGGTAACTTTGTGGACCTCAAGAGTTCGAGTACAGGAAATAAGCTTTTCCTAGCCTGTGTTTTTATGTCCCTTGACACAGATGTTGGCCCCAGGCAGGCGACTGAAAAGTTAAGGGAGTAAGGAGGGGAAGCTGAGCTCAGTGAAAGGCCACGGGGGAGAAGAGGCTCTGACACACTAAAAGAGCAGACGGTTGTGAGAGCTTGGGAGCTTTAGATAGATAGATAGATAGATAAGAGAGAGAGAGAGAGAGAGCACGAGAGGGAGCAAGCACTACTCCAGGGCGTTCAGCCACTGCAAACAAACCTGTGCATCTGGCTTATGTGGGAATTGATCCTGGGTCCTTAGGCTTTGCAGGTAAGTGCCTTAGCCACTAAGTCATCTCCCCAGCCCCCCCTTTTTTTCTATTTTTTTAAATCATATGAATACTTACCAGAGAAAGTAACCTTAATCTTTGTTGTATGTTTAGTTTGGCATGTCTACACTGTTCTTGTAATAGTTTTTTTTTTTTTCTTTTTTCGAGGTAGGGTCTCACTCTAGCCCAGGCTGACCTGGAATTCACTATGTAGTCCCAGGGTGGCCTCGAACTCTTGGTGATCCTCCTCCCTCTGCCTCCCAAGTGCTGGGATTAAAGATGTGCGCCACCACGCCCGGCTCTGTAATAGTTTTTTTTTTTTTTAATATTTTTATTTATTTATAAACAAAGAGAGATGGAGAGAAGAAAGAGTGACAGAGAGAATAGGCATGCCAGGGCCTCCAGCCACTACAAACGAACTCCGGATGCACGCACCACTTTGTGTATCTGGCTTTACTTGGGTACTGGAAAATTGAACTAGGGCTGGCAGGCTTTGTAAGCAAGTGCCTTCAACCACCGAGCCATGGCCCCAGCCCTTGAATCAGTGATTTCATTAGCAAATAATGACCGTTCAGACACTTTTCTTATTGTCTTGTGATTGTAACGCATCTCCTTCCTTTTTTTTTTCTTTTCACAGAAAAAATACAGAAAAGGGTTTATTGATATTTCAAAAATCAAGTGTGTGGAGATAGTGAAGAGCGACGACGGTGTCATTCCCTGTCAAAATAAATATCCCTTCCAGGTGAGCCGGCCGAGCTTTGCATCGCCGCAGTGCTGGGATTGCCTTGTGTTTTTGGTTTGATGTGTCAGGAAGTGTCACGGGCTTTGTGGCTGATTTGGTAGGCTCCTTTGTCACCTTAGCAGTGCTTGAACAGCTTTTGCCTTCGTTAAGCATTATTTTCTTCTTCTTTCGCTTGTTAGATTCTTCCGGGGTCCACAGTCCCTAAGTCCCAGGTCGTATTTATCACTATTCACGTTTATCATAGAACTCTTAGGAGTCGAGGCGGGGACTGACCAAATGATGACATGTTCTCTGAATTGGAGAAGCTAGGAGGTGGCAAGAGGGAGTTATTTCAAACGGAAACGACTTGGAGAGGCTGCTTGTGAGGAGCAAGTTAATGTTAGCACCATGCGCTGATTAAACTGCATTTCCCCCTTCTGGTGATCCTGTTATACAAAGGGGATCTTTGTCATCCTACCGTCACTTAATGACTGAGGAAGGCCAGGCTCACAGATGGTAAATGACTCATTTGGAGCCATTCTCTGAATGAACAGTGAGCCAAGGATATACTCTCACCTCTCCTCACTCCCAAGGAGAAACGGATATGACCATTTATGGCCACTCAGCATCCGTGCCAGGACCCTGGTACCCACATGCCCCAAAGACCTAGGAGTGTAGAGTTGGACCCTGCCATTCAGAGTTGACCTCAGGCTGCCTTGTAATACCTCGCCATTCCCTTTTCTGGTGGAGGGAGCGTCCGTGTTTTGCTGGGAGCCTCTAACTGAATGTACTCTCTGGCCCAGGCCTGTGGTCTCCCCAGGACCTAAGGCAATCTGCAAAAGTCTGTTTCAAGGTGGGTTTACAGTAGACTTTTGGTCATTTTACTGTTAAATTACCAGACATATTTGAAACATATAATATATTTGTAATGAGCATCTACCAATTTGAGTGCCCAATAATAACATTTAGAATAGTGACCTCAAATATCCAAGATTTAAAAACTGTATCTTAGTTGGGCATGGCAACATGCCTGTAATCACAAGTACTTGGAGACCAGAGGAAAATACTATGTGTAATCAAAGTAAGAAGTTACCCCAAACTATAAAGCAGAGGCAAGCAGAAAAGTGTAAATCAAGAAACAATGCTATGTTCTCCCATCCCCACCCAGCCAGGCCCACACACATACATGCACAATTTCATTTGAAGTTTAGCAAAGAACCATTTTTGGGCTGGGGAGATGGCTCAGGTATTAAAGGTGCTTGCTTGCAAAGTCTGCTGGTCAATTCCTCAGTGCCCACATAAAGCCAGTTGCACAAAGTGGAGCATGCATCTGGAGTTTGTTTGCAGCGGCAGGAGGCCCTGGCACATTCATTCTCTCTCCTCTCTCTGCAAATAAATATTTTTTTAAATAGAACCATTCAGGCAGGTATGGTGGCTCACGCCTTTAATCCCAGTACTTGGGAGACAGAGGTTGGAGGATCTCCTAGAGTTTGAGGCCACTCTGAGACTACATAGTGAATTTCAGGTCAGCCTGGGCTAGAGTGAGACCCTACCTTGAAAAACAAAAACAAACAACAAACAACAACAAAAAAGAACCATTCTTCCCATACTCCTGATGGATGTTAAACATGTTATGGGATGGTATATAGTTTGGGAGCTATAGTTCTCATCATCTCAGACTCAGAATTCGATTTTTAAAAATTTTATTTATTTATTTGAGAGCGACAGACAGAGAGAGAAAGAGGGAGAGAGAGAGAGAATGGGTGCGCCAGGGCCTCCAGCCACTGCAAACAAACTCCAGATGTGTGTGCCACCTTGTGCATCTGGCTGACATGGGTCCTGGGGAATCGAGCCTCGAACTGGGGTCTTTAGGCTTCACAGGCAAGTGCTTAACCACTAAGCCATCTCTCCAGCCCCAGAATTAGAATTTTTGATAGTAAGGATATTTCCAAGAGAGATTCCAAAAGAGCTTTTCGTTGGTTTTAGGAATGATGAAGATGATAGCAGGGCCTGGAGAGATGGCTCTGTGGTTAAGGCACTTGCCTGCAAAGCCTAGCGACCTGGGTTAGATTCCCCAGTGCCCACATAAAGCCAGACAGAAGCAGAAAGTAGCACATACATCTAGAGTTCATTTGCAGTGGCTGGAGGCCCTGGTGCATCCATTCTATCTCTGTCTGTCTCCCTCTGCATGCAAATAAATAATAAAACACAAAAATAAAACAGAGCAAAAAATCATTCCACTCTTTTTTTTTTAGTTTTTATTTTCTTTTTCATTCCATTCTTGAACCACTTAAAACTGTTGAGATGAGCCAGGCATAGTGGCACACGCCATTAATCCCAGCACTCAGGAGGCACAAGTAGGAGGATCACCGTGAGTTGGAGACCACCCTGAGACCACATAGTGAATTCCAGGTCAGCCTGGGCTAGAGCGAGACCCTACCTCAAAAAACAAACAAATAACAACAACAACAAAAACAAAAAACTGCTCTTTCCCTGCCGCCGCTGGGTCGCGCGGAGGCGGAGGCTCGGGTGCGTTCAAGATTCGGCTTCATCCGTGACCCGCCGCAGTGGCCGAGGAAGGCCTTGCTGCTGGAGGCGTAATGGACGTGAACGCCGCTCTGCAAGAGGTGCTGACGAGCGTCTTCACCCACGACGGCCTAGCACGTGGAATCCGTGAAGCCGCCAAAGCCTTAGACAAGTGCGTGTATCAGTCTCAATACTGTGGGGTTTTTTTTTCGGCCGGAACAGTTCAGCAGCCGCGGGAAGAAGGCGTGAAGTTCGTGGTGTTAGCACAGAGGTTCTGAATGGCACCCGTTCGACAGGAATCCAGGGACAAGATGTCGATCCCATCTCTGTGTGCTTGCATCCAATTGTGATGAGCCCATGTATGCCAAGCTGGTGGAGGCCCTTTGTGCTGAACACCAAATCGACCTAAGTAAGAATTTCTGGAGTTGTGAAATGAGGAATTCCCTGGTATATGAATGACTTCCCCATTCCAGAGGAGAAAGGAGTCATCTGTGCAGGACCACTTGTGAATCATAGGTGACTATGTTGCTATTGGGGCTGATGAAGAAGAACTAGGATCCCAGATTGAAGAAGCTATATATCAAGAAATAAGGAAGCCGGGCGTGGTGGCGCACGCCTTTAATCCCAGCACTTGGGAAGCAGAGGTAGGAGGATCGCTGAGAGTTCGAGGCTACCCTGAGACTACATAGTTAATTCCAGGTCAGCCTGGACCAGAGTGAGACCCTACCTCGAAAAACCAAAAAAAAAAAAAAAAAAAAAAGAAAAAAAAAAAGAAATAAGAAATAGAGCATGAAATACAAGAATAGAGTACAAAGCAGGCTATCAAATCTTTAAGATGCAAAGAATCCAAATTTAAGGAAAAATGTACTATGTGGGAATATTCCCCCTGACCTGTTTGCTAGAATGACAGCAGAGGAAATGGCTAGTGATGAGCCCAAAGAAAGGAGGAAAAACTTGACCAAAGAGGTCATCAGAGAGCATTAGATGGCCAAGACAGGTGGAATCCAAACTGCCTTATTTACCTGTGGCAAATGTAAAAAGAAGAATTGCACTTACACACAGGTGCGAACACATGGTAGTGCTGATGAACCAGTGACAGCCTTTGTTGTCTGTAATGAATGTGGAAATCGATGGAAGTTCTGCTGAGTTGGAAGAATTGGTAAAATATCTGGACCATTAAGAGAATGGATTTTGTAATTAGTTTTAAAACTAGGCTAAGTAACTAGTTTCCTGCAAGTCATATTTTTAAAACCACATACATCCATGGATTAGTCTTTGCTTTTCACCTAAGATCCTTCCTTAAATGCCTTCTGGAGTTTCTGTAGTAAGTAAGGCCAGACTATACCTATATAGCTGTTTCAAAAATTTTATTTTTCATTTTTACAAGTAAGTTGATGCTGAACTTTTATCGACTAAACTTTTGGCAATTTTAATGTTTCTTCTTAAGGGAAATATTAACTTTTTTACTGTCTGAAACACACAGTTGAAATTCTGTTTCTCTGTTAATACATAAATAAAAATTACGTTTCTCATGGGCATGTACCTACAAATATTAAAGGAGGACAAAAAGGTAATATAAATTTAGATTTGCCAAATATGATATGTATTCAAATAATACTTGGCCAGCTTATCAAAATTGTACATAATATTTGAACTCATGTATAAGTTTGATTTTATTATGTTCACAAGCCTAGCAAAACTAGATACTCTTTTATATCTGTAACTAACCATGATTATTATTTATTGTAGTTCTCTTACATGTATATTACTTGATTTTAATAGATTTTACTTTTGGGAACATGAAAATAAAAAACCAAAAAAACCAAAAAACTGTTAAGAGCAGAGCATGGTGGCACATGCCTAAAGTCCCACTACTGAGGTAGGAGGCTCACTGTGAGTTTCAGGTCAGCCTGGGCCACAAAGTGAATTCTAGGTCAGTCTAGGCTAGAGTGAGACTCTGCCTCAAAACACCAAACAAAACAAAACAAAACAAAACAAAACAAAAAAACCCAAAAAAGAAAAACAAAAAAAAAAGATGCTGGGATGAATACATCTAGGAGCAGTTCAAAAATCTTAAAAAAAAAATTACTCACGAGGGAACCCTGAACTTCAGCTATGTAATTTAAACCAACAGGATTTGAAAGTTGACAAAGTCCTCTCTCACAGTGAAGGTAGTGTAGATGTTGGTTGCATATCCTGACAGTGACATTGTGCGTTGTTTAGAGGTAAGGTGACAAGAAGGAGAAGTAGGCATTTCTCAAAAGAAGGGGTGCCCGCCTCCCCCCCACCCCCACCCCCGCAGCATATTCAGGGAGGAACCAGCTGCTAGTCAGCCACCTCCTTCGTGCTTCCTTGGATCAGTCATTTCCCTGGGCTCTAAAACCAGATCTGTCCATCCATTTGACATCTGGGCTGTTTCTCTACATCCCACTGTCATGAAAAATCTACTGGAGGGGGCTGGGTATCTAGCATGTGTGAAGTCCTGAGCTTGATCCCTATCATTGCAAAAAGGAAAAACATATTCTTTTTTTATTTTTATTTTTTTAGAGCAAGAGAGACAGAGAAGAGAGAGAATTAGCGCCAGAGCCTCAGCCATTGCAGTTGACGCCAGACGCTGCGCACCCTAGTGGGCATGTGCGACCTTGCACTTGTTTCACCTTTGTGTGTCTGGCTTAGGTGGGATCTGGAGAGCCAAACATAGGTCCTTAGGCTTCGCAGGTGAGCTCCTTAGCTGCTAAGCCATCTCTCCAGCCTGAAAGCCACATCCTTGAATAAGTGAATGAGTGCAGGAAGGCGCAGGCAGGAGTGGGCATGACTATTAAGTGAGCGGTGTTGCTGAGAATATTTCTTCCATGTTGAAGTGGCCCCTGGACTTTAACAAGAAAGTATGCCAAGCTCTTCTTTCTCTCTCTGACAGCCTCGGCTGCTGTAATCAGGTGGCTCACTCTTAGAACACCTGACTCACACAGGAACCCTAGCTCCCCACGTCTGCCCTGCCATGGGACTGCTCACATGGGTAACATGGTAGCTGGCCCTCGTGGTGTGACTTGGGCTTTGCTGAAGGAAGTGGACTGGTTCCCACATATCTCCCCAGACTCCCAAAGCACTTGAGATGTCAGCATTAAATGTTTATTAATTGGTTGGAGGGTAGCACTTCTAGATATTTATTGTACAAATACAAAAGGGTCCCATGTTAAAAACAACATCCAGCCGGGCGTGGAGGAGCACGCTTTTAATACTGTCACTCAGGAGACAGAGGTAGGAGGGTCGCTGTGAATTGGGGGCCACCCTGAAACTACAGAGTGAATTCCAGCTCAGTCTGGACTAGTGAGACCCTACCTTGAAAAACCAAAACAGACAAACAAACAAATAAACAAACAAACAAACAAAAAATCCAATGTCCCATGTTAGCAAGATAATGGATTAAGCTAGCTTTAGTTCATGCATAGACATATACTGCTGCTCTAGGGATTAAACAAGGCAGTGTGCATAAATGCTTAGGCCAATGCAGGGTGTCAGTAAATTGTCATTCCAAAGCAAATGATTATTATAATGCACTGTAGGCTTCTGGGAAGTTCAAAGCCCCAGGTTTCTTTCTAGACATACCAATGTCAATTAAAAATGACTTTTCCTGGGCTGGAGAGATGGCTTGGAGGTTAAGCGCTTTCCTGTGAAGCCTAAGCACCCCTGGTTCGAGGCTCGATTCCCCAGGACCCACGTTAGCCAGATGCACAAGGGGGCTCACGCGTCTGGAGTTCATTTGCAGTGGCTGGAGGCCCTGGTGCGCCCATTCTTCCTCTCTCTCTCTGTTTCTCTCTGCCTCTTTCTCTCTGTCTGTCGCTCTCAAATAAATAAAAATAAACAACAAAAATACTTTTTTAAAAAATGACTTTTCCTGGTGCACGGAGACCTCATTCTTCTGTCAGGAGTTGGCTGAGCAGACCAATGAGGGTAAGATGTGAAAATCATGCAGCAAATAGGAAAACACGTGTCCCCACATGTCCTTTAGCACTTTATTTCTCCAGTGTTATGTCTCGCATTCTGTCTTGTAGCAAGGCATTTCCAGACAGGGTTTAGGAATAAGCTTCATGTTTGATTCATTGTGTTGATTCATTGTGTGTCGTAGGCAATCCTCAGAAAGGGCTGACTGGTGTAGGGTGTTACTCATTCTCTGATGGTCACATGGCCGGTAGAGTGCTTGTATTTGATTGAAATGAATGAGAGGGGGCCTGGGGAGATTGCTCAGTGGTTAAAGGCGCTTACCTGAAATGAATGGGAAGGAGTTATCTATTGAACAAGAGTCATAGGCAGCTTTTGACTAATGAGATCATTAGTGGTTTGTTTTCAGTCCAGTGGGGTTTGACACGGTAAAGGGAGGTGTATAATAGACTGCAGTACTTTTTTGGCCAGTCCAAGTATTTCTGCCTTTTGGCCGGCCATTAGGTATACAACCACAGACTAGTGATAAAATTCCTACTTTAATTTCCCAGGCATATTTATGTATTTATTTATTGTTTGTTTGTTTTTTTTCTTTTTTTTCTTTTTGGTTTTTCGAGGTAGGGTCTCACTCTAGCCCAGGCTGACCTGGAATTCGCTATGGAGCCTCAGGGTGGCCTCGAACTCATGGCGATTCTCCTACCTCTTCCTCCCGAGTGCTGGGATTAAAGGCGTGTGCCACCACGCCCAGATTGTTTATTTGTTTTTTTTAAGATGAGGTCTCACTCTAGCCCAGGCTGACCTGGAATTCACTATGTAGTCTCAGCGTGGCCTTGGACTCATGGCCATCTTCTTACCTCTGCCTCCCGAGTGCTGGGATTAAAGGTGTGTGCCACCATGCCTGACTCCAGGCATATTAAAAAAAAAAAACAAAACGTATTTATTTATTTGAGAAGGGGAGAAAGACACACACACACACACACACACACACACACACACACACAGAGAGAGAGAGAGAGAGAGGGAGAGAATGGGCAGACCAGGGCCTCTCTCTGGCCAATGCAAATGAACTCCAGATGCATGTGCCACTTTATGCATCCAGTTTATGTGGGTACTGGGGAATTGAACCTGGGTCCTTAGGCTTCACAGGCAAACACCTTAACTGCTAAGCCATCTCTCCATCTCAGATGTGCTTTATTTTTATTTTTATTTTATTAAGTAGAAACTTTGTATGGACATATCGTGTGTTGGTACTACCATTTCCCTCCTCACTGCCCCCATTCCACTGTGGGCCCTCCTCAGTGGGATTGCTGGTGTTCCCCCATGGGGTTGTGGGTTATGAGTTGTGAGAGCAGCAGTCAGTCATTGGGGAGGAGCAATGCCTGTGAGATATTCCCTCCCACACCGTGGCTCTTATAATCTTATCGCCCTTCCTTCCACAGAATTCCCTGAGTCGTGGTGGGTGTGTTTTAAGTCCACTGTAGTGTTGAGCTCTCAGCCGCTTCTGGATTTCTGCCTTGGTGTGTTTTGAGTCTCCTCAGTGTCTGTCTCCATCACCCTGGCGCAGGTTGTCAGGCTCGCCATGGAAGCAGCACTCTTGCTCAGTAAATGTGCTTTTGTAAGAAAAGTATCTAGGTTCTTTGGATCTCAAGTCATGGACTTTTTTTTCTTCCAGCTGTTCAAGAATCATTTGTTGCCACCAAGGACATGCTAGACAGAAGTGTTGAGTGTAAATATTTGTCACTAGTTTCATCTTTTGCTTTATTTCAGGTGGTTCATGATGTTAACACCCTTTACATTTTTGCACCTAATCCCCAAAGCAGAGACCAGTGGGTGAGGAAGTTAAAAGAAGGTAAGTGCTCATGTAACCTGCAGAGAAGATAGAGTATCATGATCACTGAAATGGGTATATCGCTAATATTTCTCTCACACTGATAATCACTTAATCTATAATCAGTGTTCCTCCAAGGACAATCAGTTAAGTGATATCAACATATTGAAGATAACTTCTTTTTAAATTTTTTCAAAAATATTTTATTTATTTATTTATTTATTTATTTATTTATTTGAGAGAGAGAGAGAGAGGAGCAGATACGTAGAGAGAGAGAGAGAGAAAGAGAGAGAAGAGAGACTGAGCACACCAGGGTTTCCAGCCATAGCAAACAAACTCCAAATGCATGTACTACCTTGTACATATGGCTTTATGTAGGCACTGAGGAATTGATCCTGGGTCCTTTGGCTTTGCCAGAAAGCACCTTAACCATGAAGCCCCCTTTCTAATTTTTTAAAAATATTTTTTCTTTATTTGTAAGCAGAGAGAAAGTGGGTAGGGGGAAGAATGGGTGTGCCAGGCCTCCAGCCAGTGCAAATCAACTCCAGATGCCCCCATCACTTTGTGCATATGGCTTTATGTGGGTACTGGGGAATTGAACCCAGGCTGTCATACTGTGCAAGCAAGTGCCTTTAACCATTGAGCCATTTCTCCAGACCCTAACTTCCTTTTTAAAAATCTGATTCTTTCCTAGTTCCATGTAGTTTCTAAGAAAAACATACTTTCATCTAGCACGCAGTGTGTTGAAAGGTGTGGACTTCCATGATAACACGATTTGGCATTTTCTAAGAATTGCCTGTGTAATCAACATTTGGTATGGATAGATTCACATATTCATGAAGTGTATAAACGGGTAATTTATTCTACATGATATCCATTGCCTCACTTATGGTACACAACTATATGGGCTGAGTTTTGCATTTATCCACTGAGTAGAAGTGGTCACTTTTGCTCATAATAGTATTTCAGAAAACAAAAAAGGAGGGAAAAGAGAATCATTTAGTTTTTTTTCTAAATACTAAATTGTGTAACATTATGATGGTGTTCTTATAACATTAGTCACTGTCTCACTGCTGGGACAAAACACTCAACCAAAAGCAGCTTATGGGAGGAAAGGGTTTATTTTGGCTTACAGTTTTTTTGTTGTTTTTTTTCGAGGTAGGGTCTCGCTCTAGCCCAGGTTGACCAGGAGTTCACTATGTAATCTCAGGGTGGCCTCGAACTCATAGCAGTTCCTCCTACCTCTGCCTCCTGAGTGCTGGGATTAAAGGCGTGTGCCACCACACCCAGCCTGGGTTATAGTTTTGAGGGAATGTTTCATTATGGTGGAAAAGCATGGCAGAGCAGACAGCAGGATGCACATCTTGTCACATAGTCTGGAGGAAGCAGGCAAGAGTAAGCGTCCTGTGGCAATTGGAGTTGGACTAATAAACCTTAAAGCCTTTCCCCAGAGACACACCTCCTCCAGCAAGGCGCCACCAGCTGGGGATTAGGTATGAAGCTTACCAGCCGTCACATGAGGTGATGAGGGACAATTCACACGCAGATCACCTGCACATAAGCTTGCTAGGCTAGGGAAGAACTAATGTTTGACAATTACTGACAGTTCTGTAGTCTAGGGCTGGAGAGATGGCTCAGAGGTTAAGACACTTTCCTGAAAAGCCTACGGACCCAGGTTCAATTTCCCAGTATCCCTGTAAAGCCAGATGCCTAAGGTGGCACATGCATCTGGAATTCATTTGCAGTGGCTAGAGGACCTGGTATGCCCATTCTTTCTCTCTCTCTCTCTGCTTTTTTCCCCTCTCAAATAATACATAAATAAATATATTAAAAAGTGTTGTAGTCTGTTTTGCTAACCAGTAATGCATCTGTGAATTACAGAAATAAAGAACAACAATGATATCATGATTAAATATCATCCTAAGTTTTGGGCGGATGGAAGTTACCAGTGTTGCAGACAAACTGAAAAACTGGCCCCCGGGTGTGAAAAATATAACCTCTTTGAGAGCAGTAAGTATTTATCTTACTCTCTAATTTATGTACAGAATGAACGTATTGTTGGTGTTATGAGAAGGTGACATGATTTTGATCTAGATGAAGTAGAGTGTACTGTTTAGAAAAGCACACATGGAGGGTAGTTCATAAGAATAATTATATTTAGTTAGCAGTAGAACTTTATGTAATCAAAAGGTAGACTCTGTTGGAGAGCTTTTATCATGACATTGAAACCTGTTAAAAATGAATCTAAGCTGGGCGTGGTGGCATATGCCTTTAGTTCCAGCATTCGGGAGGCAGAGGTAGGAGGATCGCTGTGAGTTTGAGGCCACCCTGAGATTACATAGTGAATTCCAGATTAGTCTAGACTAGAGTGAAAAACTCTACCTCAAAAAACCAAAAAAAAAAAAAAAAAAACACAACAGAAAGAAAGAAAAAGAAAGAAAGAAAGAAAGAATCTAGCCAGGTGTGGTTATGCATACCTTTAATCCCAATACTTGAGAGGCTGAGTAGGAGAATTGCCATGAGTTAAAGACCACCCTGAGTTTACATAGTGACTTCTAGGTCATCCTGGGCTAGAATGCTCTACTTTGAAAGAAAAAAAATCTATTTAAAATTTGAGCCATGTGTAATGGTGCATGCTTGTCACCCCCAAACACAAGAGACTGGGACATGAAGATTGAGAGAGTTTGAGGCCAGCCTCATTACTCATATTAAGACTGTCTCAAAAAAAAAATAGAGCCGGGCATGGTGGTGCACGCCTTTAATCCCAGCACTCGGGAGGCAGAGGTAGGAGGATTGTCATGACTTCGAGGCCACCCTGAGACTACATAGTGGATTCCAGGTCAGTCTGGACTAGAGTGACACCATACCTTGAAAAACAAAAAAACCCAAACAAACAAAAAAAAAAAACCAACAAAAAAAAAAGCCAAGTATGATAATGGAGACTGACAGGTAGGAGGATCTTAGTGAGTTCAAGGCCAGCCTGGGCTGCAGAGTGAGTTATTGGTCAACCTGGGCTAGAGTGAGAGCCTACCTCAAAAACAACAACAAAAATAAAAAAAAGCACAGCCGGGCGTGGTGGCGCACGCCTTTAAATCCCAGCACTCTGGGAGGCAGAGGTAGGAGGATCGCTGTGAGTTCGAGGCCACCCTGAGACTCCATAGTGAATTCCAGGTCAGCCTGGGCTAGAGTGAGACCCTACCTTGAAAAACCAAAAAATAAAAATAAAAAAATAAAAAACAACAACAAAAATAGAAAAAAGCACGAGATGAATCTTTCACACTCATCAGCTTTCGTCGTGGATATGTGTATATTTGTCAGTACACAAACCCTTCCCAGACCTGAGGCTGGAGGTAGGAGGTCCCCTCCAAGGGGCCCTTTCTCACGTGGATGGGCCTCAGTGGTACAGATTTAGAAGTGGCTTCACAGTGGGAGAACATCGTGGTACTACTGTGTCAATGCTCAGATACATAAACATGTTCAGGGTCAATATTTTATTTTATTTTATTTTAGAAAGAGATAGAGAGGGAAGGAGAGAATTGGCGCACCAGTGGCCTCAGCCGGTGCAGTTGAACTCCAGACGCTTGCGCCACCTGCTGGGCATGTGCGACCTTGCGCTTGCCTCACCTTTGTGCATCTGGCGTACTGTCGGATCTGGAGAGTCGAATGTGGCAGGCAAGCGCCTTAACCGCTAAGCCATCTCTCCAGCCCTTCAGGGTTAATTTTAGTACCTGATGCCCTTTGTAAGTCTTGGAAAGGCGAGGCCCTTAGTCATAAGCTAGAAATGCTCAGAGCGTGAAAGTTGGAAGTGCCGTCGCGTGGGGCATTCCGCGCTTCTCCTTTCCTGCCAGGGCCAGGCGCCGTGCTTCCCGTGTGCTGCAGCCACCTGCACGTCGCTGGACAAACGCCCGGGCAGAAGCAGCTTGTGGGAGGAAAGCGTTTATTTCAGGCTTACAGAATCCATCGGTGGAAGAAGCTGGCTCACTTCCACAGATGCGTAGAGGGAGAAACAGTAGCAGCAAGCAGCAGCAGTCAGCAGACATGGGCAGCCAGAGCTCCGGTGCTCTGAGCACACCTCAGGGCTGGGCGAAAAGATGGGTCCCCAGTGCCACCTCCTCTTCCCCAGCAGGGCTCCGCTCACTGGGGACGGAAGGTGCAAGCTCCAGCTTAATTAAAAAAAAAAATGCCTGAGGGCTGGAGAGGTGGCTTAGCGGTGGTTAAGCGCTTGCCTGGGAAGCCTAAGGACCCCGATTCGAGGCTCGATTCCCCAGGACCCATGTTAGCCAGATGCACAAGGGGGCATACGCGTCTGGAGTTCGTTTGCAGTGGCTAGAGGCCCTGGCGTGTCCATTCTCTCTCTCTCTCTGTCTTCTTCTCTCTCTGTGTCTGTCGCTCTCAAATAAATTTAAAAAAAAATGCCTGAGCATTGGTTCAAACTACGACAGCATGTCAGTCAGAATAGACGGAGTTTCTGGAGACAAGCAGCCTGGCCCTGGGGCAGGGCGCTTGCTTCAGCAAGGGCAGCTCTGAGTTCATGAATCCCTACACACTGATTTTCTTGGGGTGTGCTGATGTTAATCTAGTACAGTAACAAGAAAAGCCCAACTTTCCAGGCCCATTATTTCCTATTCTTTTAATTAAACAAAGTTATCAGACAGAGAAAGAGAGAGAGAGGTAGAAAGAGCGAGAGGGATGGAGAGAATGCAAACAAACTCCAGACGCAGACGCATGTGCCACCTTGTGCATCTGGCTCGTGTGGGTGCTGGGGAATTGAACCTGGGTCCTTAGGCCTCGCAGGCAAATATCTTAACTGCTAAGCTATCTCTCCAGCCCTCTTTCAATTTTTTTTTTTTTTTTTGTCGAGGTAGGGTCTCACTGTAGCTCAGGCTGACCTGGAATTCACTATGTAGTCTCATGGTGGCCTCGAACTCACGGCGATCCTCCTACCTCTGCCTCCCAAGTGCTGGGATTTAAGGTGTGCACCACCATGCCTGGCCCTCTTTTAATTTTTTAAAGGCTGGTAGTAGGTAGAGCACAGTGTGACCTGCGCCATCGCAGTGACTTAAGCTGAGCATTTGTTTTAATCTCCTGTGTCCAAGCAGAGGTAACTAGCTGATAGGAGTGGTTTTGCAGCTGTTTCTAGGGGTTGTCCCAGCTCTGGCAGTCTGTCTTTCTGGCAGCGGAAAGTGCCGGGGAGTGGGGGCCGGTGGGTAGGACATCCCCCAGGAAGTTCTTTAAGGAATGGATCTAAAAGTGGTCCTCCCTATTTGTACACAGAACCCTTGGGTTACAACTTCATCCCATGTCCATTAACTGGGTTGCCATGTGTCCTGCCAAGACTGTAGAGGAAGGGATAAACCGCCAAAGTGTATTAGTGTCTCTGTGATGTCATCATAGTCAGTTCCCCCTTGTCTGCTGGTGTTCTGATCTTAAGTGCAAGTTTGAAATCACAGGTCATACTGAACCCTCTACATACTGTCTTCTCTTGTGCACGCATCCTTGTCATAAAGTATTTATAACTTAGGCACAGCAAGAGATTAGTCACAATGCTTAGTAATAAAACAAGTATTGTAATGACACACTCAATTCCTCCTTGTGTTACACAGATCTTAGTCATCTCAGGATTTGAGTTTGTTTTATTCTTTTCTTATTAAGTCAACTTTCAGCTTTTCACTTCTTTTTAAAATTTTGTATATATATATATATGTATATATATATATATATATATATATAGAGAGAGAGAGAGAGAGAGAGAGAGAGAGAGGAGGCAGATAGGATGGGCACACCAGGGCCTTCAGACACATGCGCCACCTTGTGCATCTGGCTTTCGTGGGTACTGGGGAATCGAACCTGGATCCTTTGGCTTTTCAGGCAAACGTCTTAACTGCTAAGCCATCTCGCCAGCCCCCAGCTTTTCACTACTTTTAAGGGCACTCTTTACAGCTTCCCTTTGGCATGTCCCAGGGGTATTCTTGCCCTTTGAGGCCATCACTCAGTAAAGCAGGGTTGTGCTGCCGTACCAACACCACTGATCTGTTACCTGAGACAGCAGAGTGACTGACGGGGACAATGGTGGATGTCGTGTAGCAGGGTTTGGGCAGGACAGTGAGGAATCTTATCACACTTACCAAAAAACCATGCAGGTTCAATCTTCTGAATTGTTCCACTTCATATTTTAAGAGCATGGTGGCCCGGGAGTAAACTGTAGATGTGAAGCCATGGATAAGGCAGTCTTTTGCAATCGGGTTTAGGCATTTATTCATTTTATTTTGTGATTGAAATCAGAGCCTCAAGCGTACCAGCCCTTACTCTTCTCTTCCCCAACCCTGGCTTAGGTTTGATCCAGCAAGCACCATTGAGAACCCCGTTTATGCACTGGTGGGAATTTGGAGATTGTGATGCTAGTCTTGTGTGCTCACTCTGTCTTCACCACTGCTTTTATTCTTTT
Source organism: Dipus sagitta (assembly GCA_036346955.1). Lineage (NCBI taxonomy): Eukaryota > Metazoa > Chordata > Mammalia > Rodentia > Dipodidae > Dipus > Dipus sagitta. Next base: position 44,643,923 of record CM070781.1, on the reverse strand, counting down.
TTTTTATTTTCTCAATTTTTATTAATATTTTCCATGACTATAAAAAATATCCCATGGTATTACCCTCTCCCCATGCTTTTATTCTTATCAATCCTTGGGAGATGGCGTTGTGACATACTTTTTAAAAATAGATTTCAGGAGTTTAAAAAATATTTATATTATTTATTTATTTGAGAGTGTGTGAGAGAGAGAGACAAAGAGAATGGGCGCGGGAAAGCCTCCAGCTGCCTCAAACGAATTCCAGACACATGGGCCACCTTGTGCATCTGGCTTACGTGGGTCCGGGGAATCGAACTTGAGTCCTTTGGCTTTGCAGGCAAGCGCCTTAACCGCTAAGCCATCCCTTCAGTCCACAATGTGACATTCTTTTGTTGGTGTTTTTTCAGGTGTGAGGAAAGCGCTACCTCCAGCACCAGAAACAAAGAAGGTAAGTGGTCTGTGGCCATAGACTGCCACGTCTTTCTGTTTCCAGCTTTAACGCCTGTGTGCCTTACATGTAAGGTTTTGTTCATGTGATGCTGTGGGCCCCCAAGACCATCCTAGAAGCACATATGCTAATATTGTTATTGGAGACCTGGCATTTGCTTGTAGGTTGGCTTGAGTAGTTATTTGAGGGCACATGAGATTTTTGAAAGGAATATTTTAAAAGGAATATTTTGAAAGGAGTGTTTCTGTCTTAAGACCACAATACGACAAAGGAGTGACTGTAGTGACTTAATGACAGGCCTTTGATGAGGTTGCTGTGTTGGAAAAAAAAAAAAAAAGGTACTTTGGACTCAGTCGGGACCTTAGCTAAGGGGACCGGATGTGAGTGACTCTGGGTACTTAAGCAACCGTTGCCTCAGATGTAACTTAGGAGTTACACCTAGTTCATGGGAGCAGCATTAAGAACAAATGAGACATAGTGTGTCAGCTCCTAAGCGTGTGCCTCACGCACTGAAGCATGAAGACATGCAAATCCAGCCAAGGCACATGCCTTTAACCCCAGCCTTTAGGCGGCTGAGGTAAGAGGATCGCTGTGGGTTCAAGGTCTAGAGTGCGACCCTACCTTGAACAAACCCCACAATAAGCAAGCAAAGGAACAAATGAAATGCAAATTCCTGTGAGTGGAGGGCGATCTGTTGAAAGACTCCACAGTGTTTTCCTATTGCAGACCATGCCGGAGGTGAATCTCCCTTCTTCCCTCCTGGTTTCTACCCGCATGGTTCTTTTAACTTCTCTCTGGGAAACAAGCCTCGTCACTGAGTCACTACTTTATGATGTTGAAAGGCCTCACGGAGTCTTGAGTCCCACCCAACATCTAGTAGCGTCAACACTGGCGAACGTGGACAAGCACCAGGTCATGATAGGCTTATACTCAGCCTGAGGCTTCGGTTTCATTTCCTGGTGATGGGGGCGCGTGGCACGTCGCGATCAGTTTCATGTAAAGAATGCGCTTTCAAATGTTTCTTCTCCGCTCAGAGAAGGCCGCCCCCACCGGTTCCCCCCGAAGAGGATACGAGGGAAGAGGTAGTTGTGGCGATGTATGACTTCCAAGCGACAGAAGCTCACGACCTCAGACTGGAACGAGGCCAGGAGTATATCATACTCGAGAAGAACGACGTCCACTGGTGGAGAGCCCGAGACAAGAACGGGTGAGAGTTCTGTCCCCGCGTGACACGTGACACGTGACTAAAGGATAGATAGACCCATAACACAATGTGATTGTCTGTCTTCCTTCCTTCCTTCTTTTTTTTTTTTTTGGTTCATTTTTATTTATTTATTTGAGAGTGACAGAGACAGAAAGAGGCAGAGAGAGAGAGAGAGAGATTGGGCACACCAGGGCCTCCAGCCACTGCAAACGGACTCCAGACGCGTGCACCCCTTGTGCATCTGGCTAACGTGGGTCCTGGGGAATCGAGCCTCGAACCGGGGTCCTTAGGCTCCACAGGCAAGCGTTTAACTGCTAAGCCATCTCTCCAGCCCCCTTCCTTCTTTTTGAGGTAAGGTTCTCACTCTAGCTCAGGCTGACCTGGAATTCACTGTGTGGTCTTAGGGTGGCCCTGAATTTACAGCGATCCTCCTACGTCTGCCTCCCAAGTGCTGGGATTAAAGGCGTGCGCCACCACGCCTGGTTTAAGATGTAGGCATGTTTCACAAGTGTCCCAATGGTCCCTGTGCAGAGGTCAAGCACTGACCTTTGGGGAAGTGTTTTGCAGGGTCTCTTGAGGTGTAAAGGCAGGTGGGATTTATTCAACAGTTTGACTGGGGAGAATTTGTAGTTGCTTGAAAACATCCCTAGAAATGATGAACTGGGGCCAGCATCATGGAGTATTTGAATAATAATGTCACAAGTACAGAGTTCAAGTTCTAGCCCTCTTGCTAACTAATTTTGGGGCCTTGAGAGAACACCTTAATCTTTCTAAGTCTTGCTTTACCCACCAGAAATCACAACAATAATGGCTGTGCACCTCAATTTTTTAAAATTTAATTTTATTTATTTGAGAGAGAGAGAGAAAGAAGATAGATAGAGAGAGGGGGGGTGTGGAGAATGGACATACCAGGGCCTTCATCCACTGCAAATGAACTCCAGACACATGTGCCACCTTGTACATCTCGCTTACATGGGTTCTGGGGTATCAAACCTAGGTCCTTTGGCCTTGCAGGCACTTAACCGCTAAGCCATTTCTTCAGCCCTGCACCTCAGATTTTTTTTTATTGAATATTTAATTTATTTATTTAAGAGGGAGTGAGAGAGACAGAGAAAGAGAGAGAGAATGGGCACACCAGGGCCTTTAGCCACTGCAAACGAACTCCATATGCATGTACCACCTTGTGCATCTGGCTGGCTTATGTGGGTCCTGGGGAATCGAACCTGGGTCCTTTGGCTTTGCAAGCAAATGCCTTAACCACTAAGTCATCTCTCCAGCCCCTCAGCTTTTTTTTTTTTTTTTTTTTTTGGTGAGGATCAAATGTTAAACTACTTTGTAGAGTGTCATATGATTCAGATACATTGTACTACTGTGGTCGTCTGGGTTTCCTTATAAACTGTAGGTGACGTGCTTTAGTTATGTCAGAAAGTCAGTCATAGTTCTATAAACAACTTCTCAGCCAAGTAACTTCTGTTAACTTATTTTTCATCCTTCTAGGAGTGAAGGATATATCCCAAGTAATTATGTCACAGGAAAGAAATCAAACAACTTAGACCAGTATGAGTAAGTAAATGTTTATTTTACAAATGTATTAAACCAGAAAATGTTCTTTTTCCTAATTAGTTTTGAAGATTAAAGGATATCTTTGCCTTTAGAAGGTGGTACCAACCTATCCTTAATTCACTTGTCTGATACATTAAAAAAGACTGAAATTATCTTTGTGACATTTTCTTGGAGATATTACGTGTGAATGTTATTACATAAGCAGACATAATTGAACTGACTTAAAGAAATCTGAAAGCTGATTTTGAAGTAAATATTTTTGTTCATTCGTTTGAGGTATGAGAATAACATTCCCAGAGTGGACTTTCACGTGTTTTATTGCTTCCCTTTTCTAATTAAAATAACAGTATATAAGTTTTAAACCCTTAAAAATAGAAGAAAACATTTCTCATGAGTCAGAGTTGACCTCTGTCAGCATTAATAATATTTTCTTTGAAATTTTTTAAAAGATGGACTTATGCTGGCTATATTCTTTTATTTCCTTTCCCCACTTAGCAGTGTATTATGAGTGAATATTTCCTGCTGCCATTAAATGTTCTTGGAAAATATTTTCATAGCTGTATTAGTTTGTTCAGTCATGAATTCATTAAACATTTACTGAGTTCTTAACATAAACCTGCCACTGTGTTAAGCCACATGGGTACAGTCAGGCAGTAATTTATATGACCACTTTTTATTTGTGAAATATTAGGTTGTTTTTGATATCTCTGCTATATTAAAGTAACAGGGCTAACCTGGCTTTACTGTCTTAAATTAAATCTCAAAGATCTATATCCTGGGAAAAGTCTATATATTTGAACTTAATCCTCCTAATACGTGCTGTTCTGTTACTTCCCAGAACAGTTGTACTAAGCCTCTCCCCACAGAGTTCATGACCAGGTGAAGCATTTACTTTTTCAATACTGCGACTAAACACCTGACTCCGAGCAGCTTATGGGAGGAAAGGGTTTCTATCTGGCTTACAGTTTCGAGGGGCAGTTTCACCGTGACAGGGAAAGCATGGCAGGAGCAGATAGCTGGCATCACCTCTTCACGTTAGCAGGGAGGAAGTAGCAAGAGCTCAGCTGTAACACCCCAAAACCTCCCCCAGCAGACACACTTCCTCTAGCAAGGCTTCACCTCCCAAAGGTACCACAACCTTCTCAGTCAGCACCATCCACTGGGGTTAAGTATTCAAACACATCCTACATTCAAATCAGGTTTTAATGCAAGGCTCTTTTGTACCAGCTTATATTTGTGGTCATTGTGAGCTAGAATATTAACAAATCATTTGTTTCCTTCAAATCAATAAGCTGTTGCATTGTCAATGTCATTTATGATAACATGAGCATACCTTAAAATCTAGAAGAAGACTGACTTAGAAAGTTCCAGCACTCAGTGGAGTGATCCTGTCAAGTGATATCACCAGTAGGCAGAAATGTAAACCATGAACAGCTGTGTGCTATGTGGTGCATTTCAGCCAACACAGTCTCCGTATTTGACAGAGGCTCCTTAAGATTGTAATGCAAGACTAGATAAATGGTTTAGTGGTTAAAGCACTTTCCTGTGAAGCCTAAGGACCCAGGTTCAACTCCCCAGTACCCATGTAAGCCAACTGCACGAGGTGGTGCACACATCTGGAGTTAGTTTGCAGAGGCTAGAAGCCCTGGCGTGCTCATTCTCATCTCCTCTCTCCTCTCTCTCTCTATCTACTTCTTTCTCTCTCTCTCTCAAATAAATAAATAAATAAATAATAAAATATTAATAAAAGATTGCGATGGAGCTGGGGAATTCAGATTACCCATTTTTCTGTATCTTTCTGTGTTTACATATATTCATATATACAGAGTCCCTATTGTGTTACAGTTGTCTAAGGTGTTCATAATGTGACATGCTATACAGTTTGTAACTTAAAAAACAATAACCCACACCTATATCCTGGGGATGTAGTATGCTGTACCATCTAGGTATTTTTTTGGAAGTACACTCTGCTATTTGCACAATGACAAAATTGCCTAAAATTTGTTTCTCTGAGGGCAACCTTATCATTGTGGTAGATGGTTATATAATTGTTTCTGACCTTAAATATATTTTAGAAAAATATAGTAAAATATTTAGCAAAAGGGAACGGGCTAAAAGATGAAAACTTGGACTGATTTGAAGTACCAAGAACTTATTGATAATTTGGCAAAATCCCAGTTTGGGGCAAGAACCAGCACAGAAGCTTAGAACAAAGACTGCTTTATGCTGGGCGTGGTGGTGCATACCTTTAATACCAGCACTCAGGAGGCAGAGGTAGGAGGATTGCTATGACTTCAAGGCTACCCTGAGACTACATAGTAAATTCTAGGTTAGCCTGGGCTAGAGTGAGACCCTACCTCAAAAAAAAAAAAAAAAAAACTTTATAGTTAACACATTTCTTCAAGTTTTTTTTTTCTTCAAGAAATAAAATTACTAATCAGGAATAGATAGAACCATAGATAATATCAAGTCTAAACTAGTCCCTTCATCAGTAAGGAAAAGAAAGCTCAGAGCTGTTAAGTGGCATGGTAAAATAACACATTTAGGCTCAACACAAGCCCTAACCTGTCGTTTCCATTTTGCTCTAAGAAATGATCACTGTGTCTCAGAGGTGATACAGATTGAACATCTCTTACTAGAAATGCTTCACACCAGAAGTGTTTCAGATTTCAGGGTTTTTCAGATTTACTTTTTTTTATTATTTACTTATTTGAGGTGGGGGGAGGGAGCAGATAGAGAGAATGGGCACATCAGGGCCTCCAGCTGCTGCAAATGAACTCCAGACTCATACACTACCTTGTGCATCTGGTTTATCTGAGCACTGGAGAATAGATCATAGGTACTTAGGTTTCACAGGCGCCTTAACTGCTAAGCTATCTCTCCAGCTCCAGATGTTTTACTATTCCTATAAGCATAGTGAGAATTATTGGGAGAGCCGGGTGTGGTGGCGCACGCCTTTAATCCCAGCACTCGGGAGGCAGAGGTAGGAGGATCTCCATAAATTCGAGGCCACCCTGAGACTACATAGTGAATTCCAGGTCAGCCTGGGCCAGAGTGAGACCCCTACCTTGAAGCCCCCCCCCCAAAAAAAAGAGAATTATTGGGGCTGGGACCCAAGTTTAAACACAAAATTTACTTATATTTCATATATACCTTAAACAGCTAATTACAATATTCTTGATTTTGTCCATGAAGCAAATTTGTGTGGTATATAATTTTTGGCAGATTACATTTCAGATTTGGGGGCATTTTGCCTTTGAGTTTGTTGGATTAGGGAGGTCCAACATGTGTCCTTGTGATACAACTGTGTGTCAGTTTCATTCAATTACATACATGAGACTGGACACTTTAAAAAAATATTTCCTTTGTTATTTATTTGACAGAGAAAGAGGGAGAGAGAGAGAGAGAGAGAGAGAGAGAGAGAGAGAGAGAGAGAGAAGAGAGAATGGGCACACCAGGGCCTTCAGCCACTGCAAATGAACTCCAGATGTGTGTGACCCCTCATGCATCTGGCTAACGTGGGTCCTGGAGAATCGAACCTGGGTCCTTTGGCTTTGCAGGCAAATGTCTTAACTGATAAGCCATCCCTCCAGCCCAGACTGGACATTTTAAAAAGAAAAAACCCTGACCATTTGGTGCATGGAAACCAGAACACCCTTATCCAATTATGAGGACTCCTCTGGAAGACGCATGGAATTTCAAATAAGGAGCTTCAGTACTGGAGTTTATAACATGGCCAGGAATGTTTTGTTTGTAGCGTACATTTGGAGATTTGATCTCCTTGAGGGATTTTCCTCCTGTCCATGACTGTGGCGTGGGGAGTACCCTCAGTGTTCTCAGTGCTCTGTGCCAGGGGCCAGGGATTTCCGCCATGGTGTTGTGCCATGCTAAGCCAGGTGGGGCAGAGCTGAAAGCTGTGCCCTGTGAGGGTAGGCAGAACAGTTTCGAGACCAGAGGATCAGAGAAACTCCTTCCAGAAAAGAGAAGTTCATCGGCATGGTTGACGTTTAGGTTCAGTGGTTAAAGGTGCTTGTTTGTAAAGCCTGACAGCGTGGGTTTGGTTCCCCAGTACCCACGGAAAGCCGGACACGCAAAGTGGCACTCGAGTGTGGAGTTTGCTTGCAGTGGCATGAGGCCCTGGCATGCCCATACACACACTCTTTAAATAAATAAATAATATTTTTAAAAGATTAGGTGTTCTTAGCTGGGCATGGTGGTGCATGCCTTTAATCCCACCACTCAAGAGGCAGACATAGTAGGATCACTGTGAATTCAAGGCCAACCTGAGACTACATAGTGAATTCTAGATTAGCCTGGGCTATACGTAGAGACCCTGCCTTGAAAAAGCAAACCAAAGCAAAACAAAACAGAAAACCCATGAGTTTACGGGAAGCACCTGAAAACTTGGTTAGGGTCTGACATTTCCAGATGACTGTCAGACCTCCTCTTTCTTATTATTATTTTAAATATTTTATTTATTTGAGAGAGAGAGCTATATATATATATATATATATATATATATATATATGTGTGTGTGTGTGTGTGTGTCTACATACAAAGAGAGAGAGAGACAGAGAGAGAGAGAGAGAGAGAGAGAGAGAGAGAGAGAGAGAGAGAGAATGGGTGTGCCAGGATCTCCAGCTATTGCAGATGAACTCCAGACACATGCAGCTTGTACATTTGGCTTATATAGGTAGTGGGGAAATTGAACCTGGGTCCTTAGGGTTCACAGGCAAGCACCTTAACTGCTAAGCCATCTGTCCAGCTCTCATATCTTCTTGTCAGCCACACGTAGCTTTCCCATTTCCTGCATCTGAACCCTCCATCTCTTAGCCTCACTGTGAAGACATGGGACTGGATCTTCTATGGTCAGTCAGACTTCCTCCAGTCTCTCACTTCTTGCTAGTTTTTAATACATAATTAGAGCTTCATTTATCTTTCCTTAACTAATTTTTATTATTGTTTTTGGCATCTGGCAAATGATCTTTATACCAATAGAAGTGTTTTAGGGACAGAATCCATTCTATTCTCTTGATTTCTCCTGTCCTCCATTGCATTCAGGAAAGGACTTATCAGAATGGCCGTTTTGTTGACTTTGGTCTCATTTCATAAAGTGTGATCCACAGTAATGAGATGCCTGATAATTGTGAGGCCAAGTTCATCACCTCAGGTTCCAAATAAAATATCCACCATCATTAAGTGGTGCCAGGGGGTCTGTTTTCATTTGGCTGCTGCATAGAAGAACCCAGGCAGATAGAGATCTTGTCTTATATATATGTATTTTTTTTTGGTGTGTGCGTGTTTGCCTTCCTCAGTCAGGCAAGCCTTTGTGTTGTCTTGTCAGAGCGTGAGTTGGGTCAGAGGCTTTTATGAGAAGCTGAGACTGTAGTGGAAATTCGGATGCCCAGACAGCCAGGCTGGCCTTCGGGACATTCAAAATCTCAGGGTATTTGACAGTAGTGGAGGGTTCTTGATAACATAAGGGTATCAGACAAAACGAACTTAAAACTGAAGACCAAAGGAAATTATCCTATTCTTGTTCATCCGGCCCATTTGCTTATGGTAGTGTGGAGGGATTATACTGGGGGATGAGCAGGAGGAGTTGGTAGTGCGGAGACAGGGATTTTCAAAGCTTAGGAAGGGCTGGAGAGATGGCTTAGTGGTTAAGGCACTTGCCTGGTAAGCCCTAAGGACCCAGGTTCGATTCCCCAGGACCCACGTAAGCCAGACGCACAAGGTGGTGCCATGCGTCTTGTGTTTGTTTGTAGTGGCTAGAAGTCCTGGTTTGCCCATTCTCTCTCTTTCTCTCTCCCTAGTAAATAAATTAAAAAAAAATGTTTTTGTTGTTTTTTCGAGGTAGGGTCTCACTCTAGCTCAGGCTGACCTGGAATTCACTAGGTAGTCTCAGGGTGGCCTTGAACTCACGGCCCTCCTCCTACCTCTGCCTCCCGAGTGCTGAGATTAAAGGTGTGCACCACCATGTCCAGCAATAAAAACATTTTAAAAATATATTTTATTTATTTATTTATTTATTTATTTATTTATTCAAGACAGAGAAAGGGATAGAGAGAGAGAATGGGCACGCCAGGGCCTCCAGCCTCTGCAAACAAATACCAGATGCGTGCGTCCCCTTGTGCATCTGGCTTACGTGAGTCCTAGAGAATTGAACCGGGATCCTTCGGCTTTGCAAGCAAATACCTTAACTGCTAAGCCATCTCTCCAGCCCAATAAAACCATTTTTTAATGAAAGGTCAGGAAGGGGCAGGTCTGCAGAGCCTTAGGGTATGGCACCAAGAGCAGGGCCTGGTGGGAGGGAGGGAAGGAGTGGGTGCCTAGACAAGGCACAGAGGCCTTCAGTAGAGTCTTAGGTGACCACAGTGGAGGGAGAGCGCTGGAAACCAGGCTCTGAAAGACCCGGGTGGCCTGATTTTAAAGGGCGCTCCTTTTCCTTGGCACTCGGAACCTACTGACACTCAGTGAAGAGACACCAAAACGACCTGGGATTCACTGTGTAGTCTCTGGCTGGCCTCGAACTCATAGCCACCCTCCTACGCCTGCCTCCCAAGTGCTGGGATTAAAGTGTGTGCCACCACACCGTGGCAGAGAGATTAAGAGACTAGGCACATCAGGGCTTCTAGCCACTACCAGCGAACTCCAGATGCATGCGCCACTCTGTGCATCTGGTTTTATGTGGGCACTGGGGAACCAAACTTGGGTCGTTAGGCTTTGCAGACAATCGCCCTAACCGCTGAGCCATCTCTCCAGCCCTAAAAATAATTTTTAAAAACCTGAGGCCTATTTTTATCTTCTTCTGTCCAGGTGGTATTGCAGAAATACAAATAGAAGCAAAGCAGAGCAACTCCTCAGAATGGAAGTAAGTGTGTGCGCTTATTTTGTGAATTCCATCTCAGTGAAAATGAATTTTCATGAATTCTTAATCGGCTGTTCTGCATAAGCCTGAAGAGACCATGATGTAAATGGAGATCACTGATTTAATACCACTTAGAAAATATTGGTGTGTTGGTTTGCTGGGCTTCTATAGCAAACAGCCGTGAGCTGAGTGGCTTTAACACAGACTTTGTCGCATGGCTACGGAGGCCAAAAGTCCGAAGTCAAGGTCAGGCGGCTTGATTCCTCCCAAGGGTTGTAAGGGGAAGTTGTCTTCTTGGATTCTGACTCCTTGGCTGGGAAATGGGTATTTTTCTCTCTCTTTTTTTCTTTTCTTTTCTTTTTTTTTTTTTTCTCGAGGTAGGATTTCACTGTAGCTCAGGCTGACCTGGAACTCACTAGGTAGTCTCAGGGTGGCCTCGAACTCATGGCTGATCCTCCTACCTCTGCCTCCCGGGTGCTGGGATTAAAGACGTGCGCCACCACGCCCGGCCTTCTCACTGTTTCTTTATGGCACCTTTTCCCTACATGTCCATCTCTGTGTTCACATTCTTTCTTTCTCTTTCTTTAAAAAAATTTTTCTTTTTGTTTACTTATTTGAGAGAGAGAAAGATGGAGAGAGAGAGAGAAAAAGAGAATGGACGTGCCAGGGCCTTTCAGCCACTGTGAATGAACTCCAGACGCATGTGTCACCTTGTGCATCTGGTTTATGTGGGTCCTGGAGAATCTAACCAAGGTCCTTTGGCTTTGCAGGCAAATGCCTTAACTGCTAAGCCATCTCTCCAGCATGCCTCTTTCTTTCTTCCTTGCTTTTTCAATTTTTATTCATTTGCAAGTAGAGAGCGAGAGAGATAGAGAGAAGAGAGACAGACACAGAGAGCATGGGCACGCCAGGGCCTGTAGCCACGGTAAACAAACTCTGGACACATGTGCCCCGTGCGCATCTGTCTTATGTAGGTCCTGGGGAATTGAACCTGAGTCCTTTGGCTTCGCAGGCAGTTGCCTTAACCGCTAAGCCATCTCTCCAGCCCACATTTTTTCTTTTAATAAGGAAGTCATACTGAATTAGAGCTCCCTGGATGACTCCACATTAACTTAATGTCCTCCACAAAGCCTTATCTCCAAATAAGGTCACATTCTGAAATAGTGGGGCTTGGGACTCTCACTTTTTTGGGGTAGAGCCGGTTGGGGCTGGTTACGCTGAAATATGTATTAATAGGTAGTTACTATATGTGAGCAGCCTTTTACTTTCTCAGTTTTTGATCATTTGCTACCTTGGTTTTAATACTTAGATGGATTTTTTTTTGCCTGAACTTATTGTTTTAGAAGAATTTATATTCATTCTATGTAATATCTGATAAATAAGATTTTTTAAATAAACTTTTTGTTTTTTAAAATGTTTTTAAAATTTATTTTATTTATTTGCAAGGAGAGAGAGAGAGAGAGACAGACAGACAGACAGAGAGAAAATGGGTATGCCAGGACCTCTAGCTGCTGCAGATGAACTCCAGATGCATGTACCACTTTGTGCATCTGGCTTTACATGGGTACTGGGAAGTCGAACTCAGGTCCTTAGGTTTTGCAGACAAGTGCCTTAACCGCTGAGCCATCTCTCCAGCCCATAAATGAGATTTTAATAACATTTGATTACCAATAGAAATAAATCTGCCAAGGTGAAGTAAGGACAGGGTGTACCACAGAGGACATTGCACTGACCTGAAACGAACTGGAGCTCTGCTCCACTTTGCACATCTGTAAGGCGGGAAGGCGGGATTAGAATGATCCAAACAGCGCCCTGCGTTTGTGGACTAGTTACCATGTCTAGTAATTGATCCATCACTTTCTCTCCTGTGTGTCGCCAGTCAGGGTGACAAAAGAGCATATGTATCTGTAGTTTATGCTGCGAAAGCCCCATTCAGACTACACTTACCCACCTCACCCTACTGCCTTCTCAGAGATGGCACAGTTGAGAGCTGCCCGCGGGGTGTTTGGTAGTGGCGGTGGCGGGGGGTGGGGGACCAAGTCCTTGTTTGTTACTCACTAGCTGGGTGATCTGAGGAAAGGGATCCACTCTTTCTATGGCCCCTTCCCTTACCTGTGAGCTAAAGTGGGGGTGACAGCTACCTCAGGACCGTCTGGAGCATCAACTACACTCACATATGAGAACATATTAAAACACACGAGGTTTTTCAACAGTAGTTGCTGTATTTTCAGTTGATCAATTCACTATCATTGTTACGCTCTAATTGTTATGATCAGATATACTTGTGAGGCCTTATGAAATGCCATTATCTTTCTTATGAATAAAATGTACTTTACTTTTCAACTATGAAGCACGTTTTTTTAAAAATTTATTTTTGTTTATTTTTATTTATTTATTTGAGAGCGACAGACAGAGAAAGAGGCAGAGAGAGAGAATGGGAGCATCAGGGCCTCCAGCCACTGCAAATGAACTCCAGATCCATGTGCCCCTTTGTGCAGCTGGTTTATGTGGATCCTGGAGAATCAAGCCTCAAATCAGGGTCCTTAGGGTTCACAGGCAAGCACTTAGCCGCTAAGTCATCTCACCAGCCCACATTTTTCTTTTCTTTTCTTTTTTAAAAAATATTTATTTATTTATTAGAGAGAGAGAAAATGGGCTCACCAAGGCCTCTAGCCAAAGCAGATGAATGCTAGACACATGCGCCACTTTATTTATCTGGCTTACATGGGTACTGGGGAATTGAACCTGGGTCCTTAGGCTTCACAGACAAGCGCCTTAACCACTAAGCCATCTCTCCAGCCCGTGAAGCACACTTTTTAAAAAAAATTAAAATTTTTTTGTTCATTTTTATTTATTTATTTGAGAGCGACAGACAGAGAAAGAGGCAGATAGAGAGAGAGAGATAATGGGCGCGCCAGGGCCTCCAGCCACTGCAAACTAACTCCAGACGCATGTGTCCCCTTGTGCATCTGGCTAACGTGGGTCCTGGGGAATCAAGCCTTGAACCTGGGTCCTTAGGCTTCACAGGCAAGCGCTTAACCGCTAAGCCATCTTTCCAGCCCAAAGCAATGTAAGTGTTAGAGATTGGCTACGGTGATGCTGGTGGAGAAGCCTGTGAGGTTTGTGGCCCCCATTCTTACCCTTCTGCTTGCACTGAGGACTTATCCATCATTCACTCAGCGTTATTTCCAACTTCTGGTTTTCTTGGTCTGAATTATTTGTTCTCTGTTTAAATGACTTTTCCCATCTCTCTTGTAAAAGCATGATATTGACATTGAATTCCAGGAAAAGTAAGGATCTTTGAACATACTCATAAAGATCATTGAGGTATTTACAGGAGAAAACTTCTGTGTGCATAGGAAACGAGACTGAATCAGGAATTTGAAGTTTATAGAAACTGTGAAAAATACATGAACTGTCACACAGTCATGAGAAATACAAATTCAATGACTGACTCTTTTCCCTGTGCCTGGGACTCACAGCTTCGTCCCATCTTGCCTGTGGGTCTGGAAAGGTCAGGAAGAGTAGTTACAGTGTCTGCTTTCATATGTGTGAGAATTGGTAGTTGGGAGAATTTGAGTGTCTTTTGAATCTCCTCGCCCATACTGGGAGGCAGAAAGTCACGTGGGTGGGAAGAGCATTACTGGTAAGTTGCACTACTTGAAAGTAGATTTTCTAGACCAAGGGTTATCATAAAACTTTAAGATTAGGTTCTTGAATTTTCTCCATGGAATAAGAAAGGCATTTCTTAACTTGGATTTTAGGATAAAGAAGGTGGCTTTATGGTAAGAGACTCCAGCCAACCAGGCTTGTACACGGTCTCCCTTTATACAAAGTTTGGAGGGTAAGTACTGTGTTCTGTTCTGATGGTGGTGTTTTGTTTTATTTTCTTTCTTTTTTCTTTTTATTTATTTATTAGAGTGGGGGGGTGGTGGCGGGAGAGAGAGAGCCGAGTGCGAGAGAGAGAATGGGCACGCCAGGGCTTCCAGCCACTGCAAACAAACTCCAGACGCGTGTGCCCCCTTGTGCATCTGGCTAACGTGGGTCCTGGGGAATTGAACCTGGGTCCTTTGGCTTTGCAGGCAAATGCCTTAGCCGCTAAGCCATCTTTCCTGCCCTGTTTTGTTTTCATGTGGCGTTTTCCTATAAACTTCCTGCATGGTTTTGTATGTATACCTAACTTTCAAAAACGATGCTCCATGTCAGCATTAAAAAAAGAAGATCAAGCTGGGGAGATGGCTGAGTAGGTGCAGGGCTTGCCTCACAAGCTTTAGGACTGGGAGTTCAGACCCCCAGCGCCCACATAAATGTCGGGTGGGTGAAGTGACTGTCCTGTAATCTCAGGGGTTGGGAGGCAAAGACAGGAAGTTCCCTGGGGCATGCCTGTTCTAAGGCAGGCTCTCTCTCTTGAATCCAGGGCTCTTGGTTCCACTGGTCTAGCTAAGTAGCTTGCCCCATGCAAGGGACCAAACGTATTTATCCGTGACCACTTCCAAGACTTCGACTTGCTAATGTGTCAGGCAAAGCTAAGAACGTGGGAAACACGAGATGTGTGCCAGGAATAGAAGGAGCCTGTTGAGGGGCCCATACGGAGGTTGCCCTGTAGAAAACATCTGGGTGAAGTTCCATTATTCCAGATGGTTGTAACACGCTGCAGTTTTTTTGTTGTTGATACAGCGAAGGTTCGTCGGGCTTCAGACACTATCATATAAAGGAAACAGCTACATCTCCAAAGAAGTATTACCTCGCGGAAAAGCACGCGTTTGCCTCCATTCCCGAGATCATCGAATATCATAAGCACAATGCGGCAGGTGAGTGACTGTGGCTCCGTTGCATGTTAGAGCCTCACTCAGATGGTTAGCTCCTGTAACCGGTTCTTTCAAAGTGGTTTCATTTTATACTTAGTTAACTGTAAGATGTGATTGATTTCAAATGATCGTGTATTGAGAAGGTGATTTAGCCAAAGAAAAGTCATAAATCATGTCAAGTATATAAAATGCTCTGTCTAGACCATGGGACTGCTTTTTTTTTTTTTTAATGATATAGCTAGATATCCAAGCATCTGTATGTTATATCCTTGGTATTGCACAGAAATGTAAGATATGTCCATTTTAGGTGCATTTCAGGAAGTTGAGGCTGGAGGATCTCTCTTTCTCTCTCTCTCTGTTTCTTTTTAAAGGTAGGTAGGGTTTCACTCTAGCTCAGGCAGAACTAGGATTCATTGTGTAGTCTCAGCCTGGCCTTGAACTCACAGCGATCCTCCTACCTCTGCCTCCCATGTGCTGGGATTAAAGGTGTGTACCACCACTCCCAGCTTGGAGGATCTCTTGAGCCAAGGAACTCAAGGCCAGCTTGGGCAACATTGTGAGATCTCATGTCAAAAAGAAAAACAGGGCTGGAGAGATGGCTTAGCAGTTAAGGTGCTTGCCTGCGAAGCCTAAAGTCCCATGTTCAACTCTCCAGATCCCACGTAAGCTAGACGCTCAAAGGTAAGGCAAGTGCAAGGTCGCAAATTCCCACTAAGTGGCACAGTGTCTGGAGTTCAATTGCAGTGGCTGAGGTCCTGGTGTGCCAATTCTCTCTCTCTGATCTCTCTAAAATGAATGAATGAATGAATGAATAAATAAATAAAGTATAGATGCATCCTGCTTTTGAAAAAAAGGGCTGGAGGGATTGCTTAGCAGTTAAGGCATTTGCCTGCAAAGCCAAAGGACCCAGGTTCGATTCCCCAGGACCCACGTTAGCCAGATGCACAAGGAGGTGCATGTGCCTGGAGTTCGTTTGCAGTGGCTGGAGGCCCTGGCACACCCATTCTCTCTCTCTCTCTCCTTCTTTCTCTGTCAAAAAAATAAATAAAATATTAAAAAAAATAAGAATAAGCAAACCCCAAAGAGCAGTTATAGAAGCTTCCAGATGAGCTAGAATTTCTGCCTGTGTTCTAGGCTTTTGAAGCGCTGGGGCTGGGGACTGGTCAGTGGGTGAAGCCCTTGCTGTACAAGCGTGAGGACAAGAGTTTCGGTCCCCAGCACCCACGAAAAGCCAGCCATGGGACTGTATACCTGTAATCCCAGCATCGGAGAGGCGGAGACAGGCAGATCCCTCAGTCTTACTGGCTGGCTAATCTAGCCAAATTGGTGAGCTTTAGGTCCAATGATAGACCCTGTCTCAAAAAAATAAGGTGGAGAGTGACTGAGGAGGACACCTGGTATTGACCTCTGGACACACGCCCCCAGAAAAAGAAGGGTACAGTCTTAAATTTACAATGGGATTATATCCTGATCAACTCATCATAAGTTGAAAATACCATAAAGTCAAAAAGCGCATTCACTACACTTTGCCTACGGAACATTCTGGTTTAGTAGTAGAGGACACTGTTGACTAGAGTGCCACTTATTGACCCTCATGATGCTTTTGCACCATGGTAAAATTGAAACACTGTTAGGTGAGACACTGGAGATTGCAGACCACCTGTAAACATGTCCAGCAGGTCTTTTATCCTCCCAAAGGTCTCTTACACTTAGTGCCCAGGTGAGACCAAAGCAAACACCAAAAAAAAAAAAAAAAAAAAAAAAAGGAACATGAACTACATTTCTTCTGTCTATTGGGGTTCCGTGGAATGACACAGCAGATGCCTAACACACAATTTATGGAAAATGAACTTTCCGGCTTTATCAAAGGCCTTCCTTTTTTTAAAAACAAAAAAATTATTTATTTATTTATTTATTAGAGACAGAGGGAGGGAGGGAGGGAGGGAGGCAGAGAGAGAGAGAGAGAGAGAGAGAGAGAGGGAGGGAAGGAGAGAGAGAGAGAGAAAATGGGCACTTCAGGGCCTCTAGCCACTGCAAATGAACTCCAGATGCATGTGCCATCATGTGCATCTGGCTTATGTGGGACTTGGAGAATCGAACCTGGGTTCTTAGGCTTCGCAGGCATACGCCTTAACCACTAAGCCATCTCTCCAGCTTCCCCCCCTTTTTAAACAAAGTCTGTTGTTTATTTATTGTTTTTTCAGATGATACTGAGGTACAATTTCCATACCACAAAATTCTTCCATTTAATGTCCAAGAGTCATTGTTTGCTAGATTTTCAGTTGTGCCAAATATCACATTGCCACAATCTAATTTTAAGAATACTGTCAAGATAGCAAAAGAAATATTGTGCCCATTAGCAGTCATCCATGGTCCCATTTCACCAGCCCAGCCCCAGGCAACCACTAACCTACTTTCCGTCTCTATAGCTTTGCTCGTTCTGCAAATTTCATGTAAATGGACTCACACAGTATGTGATCTGTTGTGGCTGGTTTCTTGTGCAGCAAAATGTTTTTGACATTTACTCATGTTGTGTCATGCATATTTCATGCCCTTAAAAAAAGTCTGTGCATGTACTGCAAAATTCAGTTGATATAAAAATTCACAGTGCTTGAAACATAGGAATTTTATAGTAACTTCACAAATCATTGAGTCACTATGCACATTTGAGAATAGGTTCTCAGACCAGTTTATAAGTATACATTTAATTCTTAAAAAAACAAAAACAAACAAAAAAACAGTTCTCGGGATGGAGGTATGGCTCAACAGTCAAGGCACTTGTCTTGTAAAACCTAACAACCCCGATTCGATTCCCCAGTACCCACATAATGCCAGATGCACAGGGTGGTGCATGGGTCTGGAGTTCGTTTGCAGGGGCTAGAGACCCTGGCATGCCCATTCTTTCTCCATCTTTTTCTCTATTTGCTTCTTTCTCTCTCTCTCTTGAATGAAGTTTTTTTTTTTTCCTTTTTAAATAACAGTTCCAATCTTAGTATATTCATACTAAATGGTGAGAGAAACTGTCAGCTCTCTTATTCCAGTGTTGGGGAGTTACCCGAACATATACCCATGGACAGAATTCATCCTTCATCTGGTGATGGAAATCAAGACACAGCCTGGGTTTCCACAGATGAGATTAGCGGAACAGTTGCTGAGAGATCACTGGGGATTCTTGTCAGTATAAATTTCCCATTTTTTTTTTTTTTTCCGATGATGGACTCACTATCCTTAGGATATCCTTAGAAACTGGCTTCTGTGTTTTGCTCAAGTCTGTTACATCCTAGGAGAGAGGGCCTGGGAAAGATGGAATTTCTAGACTTGAGCACCCTGCTGGGGAAGGCATCCATTCCTTTTTATTGATTAGTGGTAATCCATCGTGTGGACATTCAGAGGTTTCCACATTTTGGGTCTCATGAGTAATGCTGAGATGAACGGTTGTGTACAT
Source organism: Dipus sagitta (assembly GCA_036346955.1). Classification (NCBI taxonomy): domain Eukaryota; kingdom Metazoa; phylum Chordata; class Mammalia; order Rodentia; family Dipodidae; genus Dipus; species Dipus sagitta. The sequence continues at coordinate 44,625,605 of CM070781.1, read as the reverse complement.
GTGTTTGCGTGGAGGTAAGTTTTCACTTCTTTTGAGTAGTAACCTATGTTGCGGGGACAAAGCACCAAACCCAAAGCAGCAGGTAGGAGAAAAGTTGTTTATTTTGGCTCACAGTCTCTCCAGGGGAAACTCCATAATAGTAGGGGAAGGATGGGAGAGCAGAGGCTGGACATCACCTCCATGCCACAGCAGATCGAAAACAGCAGCAGAACCAAAAAGGAAACACACACAGCCAGGCATGGTGGTGCGCGCCTTTAATCCCAGCACTTGGAAGGTAGAAGTAGGAGTATTTCCATGAGTTCAAAGCCACCCTGAGACTACATAGTGAATTCCAGGCCAGCCTGGACTACAGTGAGACCCTACCTCGAAAAACCAAAAACAAACAAACAAACAAAAAAAGGGTTGGAGAGTTGGCTCAGTGGTTAAGGCATTTGCCTGTGAAACCTAAGGACCCAGGTTCGATTCTCCAGGTCCCATGTAAGCCAGATGCACATGGTGGTGCATACATCTGGAGTTTGTTTGCAGCGACTAGAGGCCCTGGTGTGCCTATTCTCCACATCTCTCTCTGTCCCCCTTTCTCTGTCTCTAATAAATAAATAAAAATAAAATCTTTATAAAAGAAAGAAAATAGCAGCAGGAAAGTGGGCCAAACTCTAGGAGGGGGTGCCCCCAACAACACACCTCCTCCAGAAAGACTTCACCTCCCCAGTTGCCATCAACTAGAACCAAGCGTTCAACGCACATGAGTCTATGGGGCCACCTAACTCAAACCCCCACAACCTGTGAGTGGATTTTCTGGATTGTATTGGGGTTCTGTGTTGATATTTGGCAAATTAATTTATATCAGCTTATCCCAAAGGACATTTTTTGTACCTCCTTAGTTATTTTCTTTTAGTTTTGAGTGTTCACATTCTTCTAGATTTTCTTTTGTGTCCATGAGGACATTTTATTTTCACCATGATTTTAATTCATTTGCCAGTGAATTTAGTACTCACTGCATGGCATGGTAGAAACCAAGCCACTCCTTGAGGAGAGTGTGTTGTGGACCAGGTGGGGCATTGACTGGCTCTCCCAGACCCTGTCCTCTGAGGAGAGATAGAGATGAATGCTTGTGACGGTTTTAAATTAAAATGAGATGTGCTGTAATAGAGGAAATACAGACTGCTCCGGGCATTTATAGAGACCCTCCTGTTTCTCCTTTAATGCTGTATACAACATTAGTTAAAGGATCGAACTTATCTCACTGATTTCCTGTAGTCAATATTCCCAGTTAGTTAGTTAGTGTCTCAGAGCAAGATTTTATATTATCTTTATTTATTTATTTATTATTATTATTGTTTTCTTTTGAGGTAGGGTCTCGCCCTAGTCCAGGCTGACCTGGAATTCACTATGTAGTCTCAGGGTGGCCTCTAACTCACAGTGATCCTCCTACATCTGTCTCCCTTTCGAGTGCTGGGATTAAAGGCATGCACCACCATGCCCGGCTTTATTTATTTATTTGACACAGAGATGCAGATAGAGAATGGACACTCCAGGGCCTTCTCCTGCTGCAGATGAACTTCAGATGCATGTGTTACCTTGTGCATCTGGCTTACATGTGTCGTGGGGAATCAATCATACCTGGGTCCTTAGGCTTCACAGGCAAGTGCCTTAACCACTGAGCCATCTCTCCAGCCCCAGGGCAAGATTTGAATGCTAAGATTGCTAACAATGAGTTAAACTAGGTGAATCACTTTAATTTTTTTTTTTTCAAGGTAAGACTTCACTATAGTCCAGGCTGACCTGGAATCCACTATGTAGTCTCAGGGTGGCTTTGAACTTACAGTGATCCTCCTACCTCTGCCTCCCGGGTGCTGGGATTAAAGGCGTGTGCCACCACACCCGGCTTGAATCACTTTAATTTTTTTGCAGACTAGTACAATTCTCTCTCATAGTTTACATCTCTGATAATAACTGTTGGAAACCTTTAATATCTTTTAAAAATCATGAAGAGGGAGAAAGGTGGCATGGTGCCAGATAAATATCGTACTTAAAGGAAAATATGTAGAATCAATGAAAACATTTAGCACAGCGTTCTCCACAGACACAGAAGATGAGTAAATGAATGAGCTTTTCAAATGCATTTGCAGTTTGCCATTCGACCAAGTAGCATGCGTAAGAGAAAATTCAACGAGGCCATTTTCTTTGATTTCCAGGGCTCGTCACCAGGCTGCGGTACCCGGTTAGTACGAAGGGGAAAAATGCGCCCACCACTGCAGGCTTCAGTTATGGTAACTGTCATCTTGTACTTGCACTGAAACTAGCTCTCCTTGAAAAGAAGCTAGTATTTTTTTTTTTTTAATAAGACAAAGTTACGAATTCTACACAAGGAACTATAACTAGAGCAAAATTTCTACCCCAGCAGTGCAATAGGCTAGGTTCAGCCCCTTAATCTAAAAATGCCAATTAGCCAGGCATGGTGGCACACACCTTGAATGCCAGCACTCAGGAGGCAGGGCTATGAGGATTAATGTGAGTTCGAGGCCACCCTGAAACTATATAGTGAATTCCAGGTCAGCCTGAGCTAGAGTGAGACCCTACTTCAAAAAACAAAACGAAAACAAAACAAAACAAAAAGCCCACTCTCTCTCTGCCTCTTTCTGTCTCTCAAATAAATAAATAAATAAAATAAAGTTAAAAAATTGACTAGGGGCTGGAGAGATGGCTTAGTGATTAAGGCATTTGCCTGCAAAGACAAAGGACTTAGGTTCGATTGCGCAGGACCCACATAAAAAGGCAGATGCACAAGGCGGTACGTACATCCGGAGTTTGTTTGCAGCGGCTAAAAGGCCCTGGCACACCCATTCTCTCTCTCTCTGCTTCTTTCTCCCTCTCAAATGAATAAAATAAATAAATAAAATAAAAGTAAAAGAAAATCCAATTAGGATAGTAATGAAAAGCAGAGGAAGAAGGTTTAGTCACTGTGCTTTGGGAAGCACAGATAAAAGGGTCCAGTAACCCCAAATTTGTCTTCCAGGGTGCTGACAGGAGCTTTAGGTTTAAATGTTTTTGTTTTTGTTTATTTGAGAGAGAAAGAGGGAGGGAGAGAGAGAGAGAACGTGTGTATGGGCACACCAGGGCCTCCTGCCACTGTAAACAAACTCCAGATACGGGCTGTATTTGCATCTGGCTTTATGTGGGTACTCGGGAATTGAACCCAGGCCATCAAGCTTTGCAAGCAAGCGCCTTTAACTGCTGAAGTATTTCTCTGTCCAGCCCCAGAGCTGTTTTTATAAGTTGATGGGTGTGGGTTTTTAGAGGAGTAGACTTCTTCGTAACGTTGGGTTTTCTGTTTCCACCACTGTTCATAATCCACTGGATGACTCCCCTGGGTGAGGACCAAACAGCGTAATGGCACAGCTGCGGTGAGGTAATTGACTGCCTCCTGGGCACTCACCAGCCTGCTTGATCACTCTCATGAGTGTACGGATACAAGTCATGGGCATGCCATTGTTTTTGTTGCTTCAGGCAAAATGCATTCGTTTAATTCTTTCTAACTTGATGGAATCAAAAAGAGTTCAACTCGCCAGGTACCCACATAAGCCAGATGCACAAAGAGACGCAAGTCCACAAGGTTGCATATGCGCACAAGGTGGCGCATGCCTCTGGAATTTGATTGCAGTGGCTGGAGGCCCTGGCGTGCCAATTCATTTTCTCTCTCCCTCTCTCTCTCTTGCATAAAGAGAACAAAGGCCAGTCTGTTGGGCTTGCCTCAAAAACAAACACACACACAAACAAAACAAAACAAAACAAAAAAAACAAACAAATGAGAGAAAGGGGTAAAAAAGCAAGCAAATGAAGGGTAATAAGAGAGGAAGAATTTTGTTTTCAAAAAAAATGTGCCTGGGGGCTGGAGAGATGGCTCAGCAGTTACGGCGCTTGCCTGCAAAGCCTAAAGACCTGGGTTCGATTCCCCAGTGCACGCTTAAGGCAGGTGCACACTGATACATGGATCTGGAGTTTGTTTGCAGTGGCTAGAGACTCTGCTGTGCCCATTCCCCCTCTCTCTCTGCTTATAAATAAATATTTTTAAAAAACATACCTGAACTAACTTTCCCTTACATCCTCCTAGCTTTCTCCTTCTGGGACTGTGGTAGCTTCGAAGGGGGACAGCTAGACACCATCCAGATGTAGGGCTGCCAAAGCCATCATTCTGTTCTGTCTCCCAGTAATTACAACTTATTATCCTCAATTGTGAGCGTGGGGGTGTCTCACAGTTCTCCCCCCGCCCCCACGGACTCCTGCCATCCTCCTTATTAATCGGTGTCCTTTGCCCTTCGGTCTTACAGAGAAGTGGGAGATTAACCCTTCGGAGCTGACCTTTCTGAGGGAGCTGGGGAGCGGACTGTTTGGAGTGGTGAGGCTTGGCAAGTGGCGAGCCCAGTACAAAGTAGCGGTCAAAGCCATCAGGGAAGGCGCCATGTGTGAGGAGGACTTCATCGAGGAAGCTCGAGTCATGATGTGAGTTTCTGGCGTCCCTTTACTTTTCGCGTTCGGAATCGGCCCCGCCCGCCCGCGACACCCAGATGACGATGCTCTTTCCCTGTGCGTGCGTGCGCACACGCGCGTGCCCCCCACCCCGTGTGTCTTCTCTCCCAGGAAGCTGACCCACCCCAAGCTCGTGCAGCTCTACGGGGTGTGCACGCAGCAGAAGCCCATCTACATCGTCACCGAGTTCATGGAACGAGGCTGCCTGCTGAATTTCCTACGGCAGAGACAAGGCCACTTCTGTCGCGACATGCTGCTGAGCATGTGTCAGGATGTGTGTGAGGGGATGGAGTATCTGGAGAGAAACAGGTTCATCCACAGAGACCTGGTAACTGTGCCCCCCCACTCCTCCCCCACCCCCCCCCCCGTGCTCCCCACTCTCTGGCTGGACGCCTTTGTCACACTGGATCAGCATCCTGAATCCACTTGTTTTTGTTTGTAACAACGTTTCACCGTGATTTTAAAACTTGGTGCATTCCACCTGCTTCATAATTTTACAGCAAAGTTTTTTTTTTTTAAAAAAATTAAATGTGCTAACCTGCAGGCTTAATATCTCCAAGCAAGTTTCCATGAATTAATTATTTGCGAGATTCTCAGGAGATTGCAGATTCATCACCCTCCTTGTGTTATAGATAAAGTTAGCTCCAGGGAGGCGAAATGGCTTGCCTCATGTGATAAGTGTGGAAATTAGGACTAGCCTCGATCTTCTAATTAAATCGCGAACTCTTTCCCACAGCACACACTATCTGTAAGCAGAAACCGTGAGAGACATCCCCAGTTAATTTCTGTTATCTTTCAAATCACCCGGGGGAAAGCTAGAAGTTCCTGCTAGCTTCCCAAAATGCCAGACCAGGAATTCTACTACTGGCCCTTCTCAGTTTGTTCTTTTTCCCTCTCTCCTCCATTCTTTCCCTTCTGTTTTTCTTCTCCAGTGTTCATCACAAATACAGGGTTTCCATCATATGGCTAGTACTCCCCCCTGCCTGAGACTTTCACACAAACAGACAGCATTTGTACGGAGGGCTTGTCTCATATTTTAGTGTTAGCTTTCTTGTGAGGAAGCATGGACACATTTCCTCTAAAGTAGCAGCCGGGCATTTTTTTTTTTTAAATTTAACATCACCTTAAATAGGTGTTGCCCTAGCAAGTACTTCACAAATATAAACTCATTTAATCATCAGGACAACCGTGGGACGTGGTTAATACTATTTTCATTTTGCAGATGACCTAATAAAAATAGGTTAAAGTAAAATACAAATAGGTTAAGTAAGTGGCAGAGACAGGATGTGAACTGAGTTTAGTTCTAGAGTCAATACTCTTTTTTTTTTAAAATAAATATAGTTTTAAAAAATATTTTTGTTTATTTATTTATTTGACAGAGAAAGAGGAGAAAGAGAGGGAATGGGCATGCCAGGGCCTCCAGCCACTGCAAATGAACTCCAGACGTGTGCGCCCCCTTGTGCATCTGGCTAACGTGGATCCTGGGAAATTGAATTTGGGTCCTTTGGCTTTGCAGGCGAATGCCTTAACTGTTATGCCATCCCTCCAGCCCCATTACTGAAAGAGGGAGGGAGGGAGGGGGAGAGAGAGAGAAAGAGAGAGGGAGAGAGAGAGAGAGAGAGAATGGGTGCACCAGGGCCTTCAGCCACTGCAAATGAACTCCAGACGCATAAGCCACCTTGTGTGGCTTATGTGGGTCCTGGGGAATTGAACCAGGGATCCTTTGGCTTTTCAGGCAAGTGCCTTAACTGCTGAGACATCTTTCCAGCACTGGAGTCAATACTCTTAACTGTTCTGCTATCTCTAGACTTGAGGCATAATAGAGAACTGAGGATTTGGTGATGAAAAACTTACTTCCTAAATGCGTCATGGTGTGACATTGGTAAAGAAAAATGTCATGATTCCTTACGGTAAACATGACTTTCTAATTTGTCTTTCTACAGATTACTTCAGAAATATGTCAGAGACACTTCTAAAGGGGCAAGAACAGTCTATAAGGACACTTACTTTTCCACCCTATGCAAATGTTTATTGGGTTATAATAAATTTAGTATAGATTTAACTTATGTTTTTCTTCTGTTGTGAGGCTTTTAAATTAACTTGCCATCATGGCTGTATTCCAGGCTGCCAGAAACTGTCTAGTGAATGAATCAGGAGTTGTGAAGGTATCTGACTTTGGAATGGCCAGGTATGGGTGAATTGTGGGCTTGTAAATGATTGTCATTATTTTGTAGAGCTCATAAGTATGTGAGTCAGGTGGTCCATGCCTGTAATCCTACACAGGAAGATCAGGAAGTCAAAGTCATTCTTGGCTAAATAGCAAGTTTGAGGTCATCCTAGGCTACCTAAGATTCTGTCTCACAAAAAAGAAAAAGTGTGGGACTAGTTTGCACCAGTGAAGCCAAAAGAAAATCTCACGAACTGTTTGGCCATTGATGTAAAAGAACTACAGGTAGGGGTATAAGTTTCTCCACTAGATGGCAGTATAGCCTACTAAATACACGACTTCAGTCTTGGAGTTCTGGAGTCTAGTATGTATTTGGTGGTCCGGTGCTAAGTGCATTCACGTGTATAGCGTTTTTTCCCCCCTTAATTGCTGTAATTTTAATAGAGCATTAGAGGGGACATTTAAGAAGTATTTTGTTTATCTTTCTGTCCTCTCCCCACCCTCTGTGGGTTCATGCGAACACTAGAAATCAGGGGCCCTGCTTTGTACCAGGCCCAGCCCTGTGAGCCACCTCAGAGACCAAGCTGTGCAGTCCATATGCAGCCTGTGTTCTGGAGGAAGGAGATGTGCGGCCCGGGAATGGATGGATGTGATGAGGCAGGGCAGCAAATGACGGCTTGTCCGTCAGTCAGACCTGAGCCTGGTTTTGCACATCCTGTGGGTCACCAGTGGGTTTTAGGTTTGTGAAGAGTTAAAAGAAGGGATATTTTTCTAGGCGTGGTGGTGCATGCCTTTAATCCCAGCACTTGGGAGGCAGAGGTAGGAGGATTGCCGTGAGTTCAAGGCCCACCCTGAGACTACATAGTGAGTTCCAGGTCAGTCTGAACTAGAGAGAGAGAGAGACCCTATCTCAAAAACCAAAAAAAAAAAAAAAAAAAAAAAAAAGGGGGGGGTATTTTAACACTTAAAAAATATTAGAGGAGATGGAGAGATGACACAGCAGTAAAAACTACTTGTTTGCAAAGTCTGTGGGCCCAGGTTCAACTCCCACATACAGTCAAATGCACAAAATGATGTATGCATCTGGAGTTGTTTGTAGTGGCAGGAGGCCCTGGCATACCTATACCCATTCAAATAATAAATAAACACATTTAAAAATATTTTATTTATTTGCAAGGAGAGGGAGGAGAGAGAGAAAGAGAATGAACAAATATGGGTGTGGCAGGGCCTCTGGCCATTGCTAACAAACCCCAGATGCATGCGCCACTTTGTTTACCTGGCCTTATGTGGGTACTGGGGAATGGGACCCCAGTCATTAGGCATTGCAGGCAAGCCCCTTAACTGCCGAGCCAAATATTTTTTTAAAAAGAAAAGTACCTGAAATTTAAGTCAGCGTCCATAAAAATAGCGTTATTCAAACAAAGCCTCGCCCAGCTGTCGATGGGCCGGCAGGCCGCTTGCACGCAGCAGATACCTGCCAAGGGCTGTCACAGGAGCCGCGTGCTCCGTGGAATCTGCAAGACCACGTGTGTTGTCTGTCCCTGTTTCTGAAGAAGTTTGCGGACATCTGTGAAGGAGAGAGAGAGAGAGAGAGAGAGAGAGGACACAGTCAGCCACCACAGAGCTGGTGACCGACTAGAGGGACTTTTCTCAGATGGGAACGCTGCTCACTGAAAGGTAGCCAGTGAGACGAGCATCCGGGCACAGAGCCTCCCAGGTGAAAGAAAGCAGGGCGGCAGTTTGAAGCGTGGCACAAGCTTGTTCACGCTGCTCAGGTGGTCAGGGCTGTGCCGCCGGCCCCCAGGCAGCGCTAGGGACAGTTACAAGGGAGATGAGAGGCGGGTCCTGGGGAGCCAACGTCAGCTCCGCAGGAAACTCCCGGCTGAAGGAGGTGAGACGTCTGTTACTGTCAGCTTCTGACTCGAGTTGATCACCAACCACCAACTCCTCTCTTTTTGCTTTCTGTAGAGACCTTCGGTATCTGACAGGCAGCTCTCCACGTTACTGTGTTTGTTCACCACCTTGACACACACACACACTCAAACATTATTGTTATTTTTACATATTTGGCTCTCACGATATCAGTGTGTTATGTACAAAGTCATACTTCTCTGATTGGCAGTGACTTGCTTGATAGGAGGCATTGTCTACTAGGCACCATCTCTTTTGGTTTTTCGAGGTAAGGTCTCACTCTAGCTCAGGCTGACCTGGATTTCACTATGTAGTCTCAGGGTGGCCTCGAACTCACGGCGATCCTCCCATCTCTGCCTCCCGAGTGCTGGGATTAAAGGCGTGCGCCACCACGCCCGGCAAGGCACCATCTTTGTCTGTGCTGCACAGCAGAGGAAGTGCACACACTCGTTTGAATATATCCACACAGCAGCCTTTAGAAATTAACGTCATATACACATACAACAGACAGACACACTTCCCTTATGAACGTGTACTGATGTCCTCACATCAACCTCCGCCAATCAAGGATTGTCCCCCGAGGCAGCCAGTGTCACCTGTTTCTGTCTCTCTTTCCAGACAGACATAACTATGCTCACATAGAAAAATAACAATAATGTTTGAGAGTGTATGTGTGTGTGTGTGTGTGAGAGAGAGAGAGAGAGAGAGAGGGTGTTAAGGTGTGTGAACAAACTCATCATGATTTACAGACTTCATTTTGCCTTTTATTCCACCCCTGCTGTAGTTTTTTAAATTTTTGTTTTTATTTTTATTTATTTATTTGAGAGCAACAGAGAGAGAAAGATGCAGAGAGAGAGAGAGACAAAGAGAGAGAGAGAGACAAAGAGAGAGAGAGAGAATGGGCGCGCCAGGGCCTCCAGCCACTGCAAAGGAACTCCAGATGCGTGCACCCCTTGTGCATCTGGCTAACGTGGGTCTTGGGGAATCGAGCCTTGAACCGGGGTCCTTAGGCTTCACAGGCAAGCGCTTAACCGCTAAGCCATCTCTCCAGCCCTTGCTGTAGTTTTTAAGTGTGCTGTGTGGAATCTTGGGGGCTCAGATCGTGTGTTTTTAGACATGCCTCACCACTTCCTTTAGAGCAACCCTACTTTAGATGTCTCATACCCAGGGCCTCCCGGCAACATTTTGTTTAAGGAACATTCCAGTGGCTGCTTGTTTAAAAAAATGTCGTTTAGAGAATAAAATCACATAGAAAAGTTTTGAACTGTTTAGAGCCGTCTGCCTCTATTGCCTAATAAAAAAGAAAGATGGACAGAAAGATGAGAGTACAGATCTAAACATTGCAACGGAGCCCTCTCATGTCCTTAACGTATGCTAAGGAGGTTGAACTCAACAGGTATGCCACTGAGGTGAGCATGTGATTTCAACCAGATATGTGTTGGACTTTAGTCACTGTTTTGTTTTGTTTTGTTTTCGAGGTAGGGTTTCACTGTAGCCCAGGCTGACCTGGAATTCACTACATAGTCTCAAGCTGGTCTGGAACTCAGGGCAGTCCTCCTACCCCTGCCTCCTGAGTGCTGGCATTAAAGGCCTGTGCCACCATGCCATTTTTTTTTGTTTTTTTTTTTGTTTTTTTTTGGTTTTTTGAGGTAGAGGTAGGGTCTCACTCTGGCCCAGGATGACCTGGAATTCACCATGTAGTCTCAGGGTGACCTCGAACTCATGGTGATCCTCCTGCCGCCACCACGCCTGGCTGTTTTTCTTTCTTTCTTTTTTTTAATGGTAAGAGGCGGGAAAAGAAAGCCCATGTGCAAAATGCAAAATGCAGATCGTACTTCCAGAGCGTGAGCCCCTGGTGCCTCTCGTCGCAGGTATGTCCTGGATGATCAGTATACGAGTTCTTCTGGTGCTAAATTTCCTGTGAAGTGGTGTCCCCCGGAAGTGTTTAATTACAGCCGCTTCAGCAGCAAGTCGGACGTCTGGTCATTTGGTAAGGTCCTCGCTCGCTGTCCTCCCGTCGCTCTGCCCCGAGCAGGAGGACGTGGACGCACCGCTCAGTGACCTCCTCTTTCCCCAGGCGTTTTAATGTGGGAAGTGTTCACAGAAGGCCGAATGCCCTTCGAGAAAAACACCAACTATGAAGTGGTAACCATGGTTACTCGAGGCCACCGGCTCTACCGGCCCAAGTTGGCGTCCAAATGCATCTACGAGGTGATGCTGAGGTGTTGGCAGGAGGTACGGCTACGCCTTTGCGCTCTCTCTTCCCGAATCTGTAAGCCGTTCAGACGTTGCCATTGGTGGGTAGGTAACGGTACAGTCCTTGCAGCCTGTTGGGGGATCGACTCTTCCATCTCGGTTCTGAAGACTGAGACTGTGAAGGATCCTCAACTCTGTAAAGTCAGGCTGCTGCCTGCCTCACTGCCAAGTGCAAAGTCCTGCACGGCCAGGGACTTGTGTGTGAGCCCGGGGAAGCCCTTCCCCTCCCGCCCACAAGGCGCCTGCGCACTTGAAGCAGCACTCTTTTCCCAGAGAGGGCTTCTTTCTCTAAATCCCGACTTCCCCGGGGTCTCTTCATTTACCCAGTACTGCAGTGTCAACTCATAGACAAGACTATATACACCGATATGAGCTGTGATGGCCAAGAGTTCACGCGTAGTTGTGTACAAGGCAGTGGGGTAACTGCTTTAGAATAGCTCTTGTTTTTTTTTTTCCCTAAAAAGTGTTATTTATTTATTTTATTGGCGAGAGAGAAAGGAAGAGAGAGAGAGAGAGAATGGGCACACCAGGGCCTCTAGCCACTGTGAAGGAACTCCAGACGCGTGTGCCACCGTGTGCATCTGGCTTACGCGGGCACTGGGGAATCGAACGTGGGTCCTTAGGTTTCGCAGCTAAGCCAGCCCTCCAGCCCTAGAGTCACTCTTTGAGGTGTAGATGCTTGCATGTGACCGATTGATAAAGGCCAGGAAGGCTCAGGAGCGTGGTCCAGGGCCAGTTAGCCACCGAGCAGCAGTTTCGTTTGGTTTCGGGGCCACTTGCTCTCACACTTGCCCAGCACTCTGATTGGGCGGGGCAGGGACCCAGTGCAAGAAGTGGGGCGAGAGCCAACAGCCTGCACAGTGGCGTGGAGGTGGGTGTCAGCGAGGTGTGTGTGTACACGGGGGGTGGGGGGGTGGGGGTGGGGGGTGGTGCTTTGCCGGACTTAGCACAGAGCCCGTGTGAGGCTCTTTGTGGGAAGGGAAGTTGGTGACCGTGGATAGAGGAGAGACAGGTCATGGGAAGGCCCTGCTAATTAGCAAGACTTTGATTTCTCAGGCATGAAGTTGCTCTGGTGAGGAACACGAAAGCATTGTCTCAGAAATGTGGGTCCAAGGGTGGGGAGAGGGCTCAGCGGGTCAGAAGGGGCGATTCCTGCACCGACCTGAGGTGCCGAGGGGCCCTGACACTGCCTGCATTTGATTCCTCACCACCCGTGAAAATATCTGCGTGGCCGTGCACTTGTTTAACCCAGTCGTGTGAGGAGCAGAGACCTGGGGCTCTCAAAAAGAGCAAACTCGGGGCTGGACAGATGGCTTAGCGGTTAAGGTGCTTGCCTGCAAAACCTGAAGACCCAGGTTCAATTCCCCTGTGCCCACGTAAGCCAGATGCACAAGGGGGCCCATGTGTCTGGTGTTCGTTTACAGTGGCTGGAGGCCCTGGTGCGCCCACTTTCTTTCTCTATCTGCCTCTCTCTCTCTCTAATAATTTTTTTTTTCTCACTGGAATCAGTGAGAGACTTTGTCTCAAGTAAACACACGGGTGTGAAAAGGAGTTGGAAGGGTTGACTTCATGTCCTCTGGCCTCCACATATGTGGGAATCTGCACACACACATATACATCACATATATATGTGTGTGTGCATGTATATATATACATGCACACACACATTTTTCTAGGGATGTCATACATATATGTAAGCAATAAAATGTGAGCCCGGCAGCAGTAAAAGCAGTAACTGCAGGGTAGGTTAAGGACGGGGGACACACTCATTTGGAACTGCCTGAATTTCCCAGTCGCCAAGCTATAACGCTTCTCTGCTTTTTTTTTTTTTTTTTCTTCTGCGTCTTTTTTTCCTTTTAATTTTAGAAACCCGAGGGAAGGCCTTCATTTGAAGATTTGCTGCGCACCATAGATGAACTGGTTGAATGTGAAGAAACTTTTGGAAGATTAGCGGTGTGACCAGTGGCTCCCAGGTTTCCAAGCCCGAGGAGGAGGAGATGGCACCCGGCCGTCTCTTAATTTATTTGCATGTGGAGACTGTTTCACTTCCAAAGTGGAGACACCCAAGGCGTTTGCTTCTCGGCCTCAGCTGTGCGACTCTGCCAGACTGTGGAGATGGCGCCTCGGAGCTGATGATCTAGAAGCACTCCCTTCTGTTCGTCCCTCAGGAACTCAAGTGCCAACACTGTGCCAGGCATGATGCCCAGGCCCCGGCGTTTGCCCATCGTTGGGGGCCCATCTTAGGTTATGTTAGCTGGTGCTAGTTGAAGACCAGGGTATGTGAGGTGGGTAAGAAAGACCCAGTGCCCAGGAGCCCTTCTCTCTCCTACAGAAACCTGGGCCTGGGGCACTGTCTAGAACTGAGTTCTAGGTGAGTCAAGAACCCACCTTGGATACGTACCCGTTCTTTGTTTCGAAAACATCTGTTTCCAAAACTGTTGTTAGTATTACATTTTAGAATATTTGTATGCTGTGTATATTGTAAATACACATAATATATACAACTATATATTTATTAGAAACATGGGTTGTCTTTTATAAAATATATTTTAATTTTATTTATTTATTTGAGAGAGAGAGGCAGATAGAAAGAATGAGTGCACCAGGGCCTCCAGTCGCTGCAAACGAACTCCAGACGCATGCGCCACCTTATACATCTGGCTTATGTGTGTCCTGGGGAATTGAACCTAGGTCCTTTGGCTTTGAAGGCAAATGCCCTAACCGCTGAGCCATCTCTCCAGCCCCTGAGTTGTCTTTTAGCGGAAAGTTTTAGTTAGGACTTGTCAATTCCTTTCCTCCACGGATCAATTATTCTTTAATGAATTGAAGCAAGTCTGGGTCTTCCTATTGCTAATGTCCTTCTCTCCAGTTTGTTGTTTGCTGATTTTGGCCATACTTGGGGTTGAGCCCAGGGCCTTCCACAGTCTAAGCAAGGGCTCTACCACCGAACTGTTGTCTCCAGCAGTGGGTTCCTCACTGGTACTGTGTCTTGACTGAGACACTAAGTTAGAGACTTCCTTCTTCCTCATAAGCTCCAGGAAAAAGAATCCGTCCAACGTATTTGGTATGTGGGGGGGTCAGAAACTGAGGAAGGAAGAGGCTCTTCCTTCAGGGGCCCCATCCCCCTGGGAGCCGCTGTGGTGTCTGCACACTGTGGAGGGATGGTGACCGAGCACAGGAGCAAGGCCGGAGCCCACTGCCCTGAGGAGCGTCTGCCCCGGACCCTGGAGAACCTTCTCTCGGGTCAGCAGTCTGCAGGCAGCCCAGCTGCTGACGGCCATGTTTATTCCTTCCTCAGACCCTTTTTAAAAAAAAAAAATTTAAATAATTTATTTGAGAGAGACAGACAGTGGAAGAGGCAGAGAGAATGGGGGCCTCCCGCCACTGCAAATGAACTCCAGACGCGTGCGTCCCCTTGTGCATCTGCCTTACATGGGTCCTGGGGAATCGAACTGGTGTCCTTAGGCTTCGCAGGCAAGCGCCTTAACCGCTAAGCCACTTCCTCAGCCCCCTCGGACCCTTTATAATGGAAAAAAGTAAAATATTTGTCCCCGTTCTTGCCACAATCTGCCACATTTCCCCCATCTTCCTGTTTGTACCCCCACCACAAAAAGCACACATCTTTTAACTCACAGTTCCTTCAGGGGATCAGTTGTATGTAAGCTATATTTTCCTACTCTCATGGTTTCTTCCCCATCCCCTACTCATTCCCCTCCGCCAACCTTGTTTTCGTTTTTGGTTTTTTGAGGTAACATCTCGCTCTAGCCCAGGCTGACCTGGAATTCACTATGTAGTAGTCTCAGGGTGGCCTCGAACTCACAGCGATCATCCTACCTCTGCCTCCCATGTGCTGGGATTAAGGGCGTGCGCCACCACGCCTGGCCTCACTCCCTTTTTAACTGGAGTAGCCATGGAAAGTACAAGGTGGTTTTGAAGAGTTAAAAGAAGGTATAGTTCCTGTTGAAACAAATTTTTTAAATTTTTTTTGGTTTATTTTTATTTATTTATTTGAGAGCAACAGACAGAGAGAGAAAGAGGCAGACATATATATAGAGAGAATGGGCGCGCCAGGGCCTCCAGCCACTGCAAACGAACTCCAGATGCGTGCGCCCCCTTGCGCATCTGGCTAACGTGGGTCCTGGGGAATCGAGCCTCGAACCGGGATCCTTAGGCTACACAGGCAAGCGCTTAACTGCTAAGCCATTTCTCAGTCCCGAAACAAATATTTTTTGATAAAAAAATAAAATAAAAAAGCCGGGCGTGGTAGTGCACACCTTTAATCCCAGCACTCGGGAGGCAGAGGTAGGAGGATTGCTGTGAGTTTGAGGCCACCCTGACACTACATAGTAAATTTCAAGTCAGCCTGGCATAGTGTGAGACCCTGCCTCAAGAAACCAGATATATATATAACTTTTTTTGATGGAAAAGGAAGATAGATTATACCCAATAATACCCAATGACACTTGGAAACATTTTTTTCTCCAAAAATTCACTAAAATTTAAAATAAAAGTTTTATATGAAAACACAGCTAAGGCAACAGACGAAAGAAAAATTGGAACTGTCCCCCCAGCATGCTAACGAGATCGCCATCGCTATACAGTGACAGCAGGAGCAATGTGAAGACACTGTGTGTTCAGGGATGGTTCTCCCTTGGTTAATGTATGTCACGTTTCAACGAGTGAAGTCACACTCCCATATGCATTCTGCATTGTTGGTGTTATCATATTTCCTGACCATATTTCTTTTTTAAAACATTTTTATTTTAGCCGGGCATGGTGGTGCATGCCTTTAATCCCAGCACTTGGGAGGCAGAGGTAGGTAGGTCGCCGTAAGTTCGAGGCCACCCTGAGACTACATAGTGAATTCCAGGTCAGCCTGGGCTAGAGTGAGATCCTACCTCAAAAAAATGAACAAACAAACAAAAAAAGCCCCACCATTTTTATTTTATTTATTTACCTGAGAGAGAGAGAAAGAGGCACAAAGAGAGAGGAAGAGAGAGAATGGGTGCGCCAGGGCCTCTAGCCACTGCAAACAAACTCCAGACGCGTGCGACCCCTTGTGCATCTGGCTTATGTGGGTCCCGGAGAATCGAACTGAGGTCCTTTGGCTTTGCAGGCAAGTGCCTTAACTGCTAAGCCATCTTCCCAGCCCTATTTTTTTTAAACTCTGGCCCTTCTAAATATATCATCAGATCATACCGCTAATCTCAGATGAGGTCCCCAAACTGTCAGTCCTGAATCCAGAGGACTGAAATCCTGGATTTTATATGCCAAAACTTAGAATCCAGTTCTGTTTTTCTACCACTAACTGTGCCCTTGGGTGAATCCTTTATCTTGTCTGGTCCTTTATTTCACTCACTGTCCAGAGATGCCAGTTTGACTTGATGATTTTTAAGGCCTTTTGCTATAATTTTGCGATTTCTAGAAAATGTTATTCGTTCAACTCCCCCACACATCTCAGAATGAGGAAGTGTAGCGGACACCCTCAGATCTGGATGCAGAGACCGAGCTTTCTTATGTAGGCCACGAGGCTGTCACTCACACACTCCTCTGAGGTTTTCAGAACAGGAAAATAGGTGGGGTCAACTTTGCCCGTGAGAAACGTGTTGGGTGAACTGTGCTTTCGGTTGAAAGATGTGCTACTGTGTGAGGAGCCCAGCTGAAAAACGGAAGACTGGCCTGTGCGCCTGGCCGTAGGGCAGCCATGATTCTGTCCTCCTGTAAGTAAGATGGGCTCTGCCATTTATTTTCAGGGTTTTGATAAGCATGTTAACTGCTGATCCTTGAACACTAGAGGAGGTTCATTTCCAAGGCATGGGCATTTGTAAAGTTTTGAAAACTTCCTTACATGTGACAGGATTTTGTGGCTTAAGAGAATATTTTTATTGTTTATTTGGACAGAGAAAGAATGGACATGCCAGGGCCTTTTGCTGCTGCAAAGGAACTCCAAACACATGTGCCACTTTGTGCATCTAGCTTTACATGGATTCTGGGGGATGGAACATGGGCCATTGGGTTCGGCAAACAGGTATCTTTAACTGCTGAGCCATCTCTCCAGCCTGATCTTGTTGCTTTAAAAAATAATCGTAACCAATGAAACAAAATCAAATGTGCCAGACATGGTGGCATATGCCTTTAATCCCAGCACTTGGGAGGCAGAGGTAGGAGGATCACTATGAGTTTGTGGCCACCCTGGGACTACATAGTGAATTCAGGTCAGCCTGGGCTAGACTGGAGTACAGAGTTAGTTCCAGGTAAGCCTGGCCTAGAGTGAGATTCTCCTGTGTGTGTGTGGGGGGGGGAGAAATCACTATATCACTATATGATATAGTTGTTCATGGCTAAGTATACAAATAAAAACAGCAAAAATAAAAAGAAATAATGTCCTCACATGTCTGATGTGTGTTGAAATGCAATTGATATAATGTGTTTGACTAGAATGATAACTCAGGGTTGAAGGCCCAGGAGACCAGGTTTTTACCTCAGCTTTGCTGGGTCACCACTGACAACTTCAATATGTAGGTCCCTGTCTGTAAATGAGGGCTCCCTTTTTGCCCCTCTCCCCAGATTTCATAAAGAAACAATAGGTAAAAAAATGACAGGTGTAGCTGGCGGTGCACACCTGTAATCCCAGCACTCGGGAGGCAGAGGTAGGAGGATCGCCGTGAGTTGGAGGCCACCCTAAGACTACATAGTCAATTCCAGATCAGCCTGAGCTAAAGTGAGACCTTACCTCGAAAGAAAAAAAAATGACAGGTATATCATAAAGCTAAGTTTATAGTAGATTTGGAAGACTACAGTACAATTTTAGGAAATATTCAATAATTTAAGACTCAGGAAGCTTTTTAAAATGCACATGGTTGAAAATACCATCTCTGATTTTAGTGCTAAGGTGCCTCTGGAATCAAACTTCAACAAAAGTCAGTCATATCAGATTAGGTCAGCTAACAAAGTCCAGTTATGCATTTCTGATTCTTAGCTGGCATTAGGAAAAATTGATCCCAACTTTTAAATACCTGTTTAAGGCGCAGGGGCTATGATAGGTCCTCATATATGTTGGAAAAATTTATCAAAAGTATACGTGGTCCCAGCATTTGGGAGGCAGAGGTAGGAGGATCACCATGAGTTCAAGGCCACCCTGAGACTACATAGTGAACTCCAGGTCAGCCTGGGCTAGAGTGAGACCCTACCTCGAAAAACCAAACCAAAAAAAAAAAAAAAAAAACCCACAAAGAAATGTACCATGCTATTCCAGTTGTGCTGACTGGGATGTAATTTACAGTCTTAATTCTTGGGCTGGAGAGGTGGTTAAGGCTCTTGCCTGTGAAGCCTAAGGATCCAGGTCCCATTCATCAGACCCACATAAGCCAGATGAAGAAGGTGGTGCATATGCCCAGAGTTCTTTTGCAGTGGCTAGAGACCTGGTGCACCTTTCTCTGCCTGTCGCTCTCTTAAATAAGTAAATAAATAAAATATTTAAAAATATATTTAAAAAACTAGACTTTCTGTTATTAGAAATATAATCCCAGTGGCTGAAAGCAGTGCCATGTGTCCCCTCCACCACCCCCCATGACAAGGCCCAGTAGTGACACAATAAGAATCTTTGAATATTCAAAACTGGCCTGGAGAGACGGCTTAGCAGTTAAGGCACTTGCCTGTGAAGCCTAAGGACCCCGGTTCGATTCCCCAGCACCCACGTAAGCCAGATGCACAAGGTGACACATGGGTCTGCAGTTCGTTTGCAGTGGCTGGAGGCCCTGGCGTGCCCATTTGCCCTTTCTCTGCCTCTTCTCTCTTTTTCTCTCCCTCACCCCCTCAAATAAATAATAAATCAGATATCTAAAAAATATTCAAGCCAGGTGTGGTGGCACACACCTTTAATTCCAGCACTTGGGAGGCAGAGGTAGGAGGATTGCCGTGAGTTCAAGGACACCCGGAGACTACATAGTGAATTCCAGGTCAGCCTGGTCCAGAGTGAGACCCTGCCTCGAAAAAAAAAAAAAAAAAAATTCAAGCCAGGCGTGGTGGCGCACGCCTTTAATCCCAGCACTTGGGAGGCAGAGGTAGGAGGATTGCTGTGAGTTCGAGGCCACCCTGGAACTCCCCCACACCCAGGATCAGAACCAGAGAACGGGCTGTAAATTACACCTGCAAGTGCTTGGTTGTGTACGAAGTAAGTGACCGTGAGGGCTGAGATGTGGTTTCACTTGCCTGAGAGACGGAATAGGATGCTTTGCATTTAAGGAGTACTTTGTGGATCATCCCCCCTGGGTTTTGATGCAATCTCCCTGTGCCTTCCAGCTTCGAAGGGTCTGATTGGATGGGAAGAACTACTTGTTTCCATCTACCGGAAGCTACACATTCCCCCGTTTTCTTCGGGGTAAAGCAGCAAGTGTTTAGCGTTGACAGGGAAAAGCCGAGCGATGGCCCAGGGGGCACAACTTCATTAAACGTGTTTAGGTGGATTTGCTAGTCATTTGTCAAACACATTGGCTGCTTGAAGGGCTGTCACGGCCGCCTGGCGTCAGCAGCTGCTACAGGATAGGAGCAGGTAATTGTGTAAGGTGGGATGTTGGTTATGTGGAATGACAGCAGGTTCTGGATGGGGTCTGGGGACACTGCTCCAATGAGGTTCAATTTGTGCAACGTAATTGAAGCTGTCAGCGTTTCTACCAGCTCACAGTTGCCCTGCGAACAGACTCAGAGGCGTTACTGAGAAGCCAGGGCTCAGGTGCAGCAGCTCAGGGTTAGAAAATTCTGCCTCTTGCCTTCGTGGCAGCCCATTTCCACCTAATTTCTCTCTGCTTTTCTTCCCAATTTGTAAAGCGAAAGAAAACATTACTTAAGTGGTTCTTAAGTTCAAGCGTGCCCCCCGGGGGTACTGCTCAGATGCAGGTTCCGGGGCCCATCTCCGTCATTTGATCTGAGAGGCCTCTCTCATACCAGCCCTGGCATGTTAACAACAGCCCCCCTTATTGGTACTGATATGAAGACAGGGAGTAGCAGGGGTAGGCAGCCTCGGGTCTACCAGTTCGTTTTAGAGATTAATTTTCTTATGAAGCAGTCCCAGTGCCCCACTTCCCACAACTGGAGCATGGTAAAAATGATGGAATGGGGCTGGAGAGAGGGCTTAGTGGTTAAAGTGCTTGCCTGCGAAGCCCAAGGACCCAGGTTCGAGTCCCCAGTACCCACATACAGCAGATGCACAAAATAGTGCATGTGTCTGGAGTTCATTTGCAGTTGCTGGAAGCCCTGACATGCCCATTCTCTCTATATGTCTGCCTCTCTCTCTCTCTCTCTCCAATAAATAAAATAAAATTCTACTTTAAAAAATGATGGAATGTCATCTTGCAGGCTAGGTACAAAGAAAGTGAGGCTCCCATCTGGCTCTCTGCCTCGTGGTGGATCACTGTGAGGAAGCCCCATCTCTAGGAGGCAGGACCTTGCAAATGAATCCTGATGTGGGGTTTCCAGCTCCAAGAAAAAGGTCTGATGTGACAGCAACTACAGGCGCCCAGCCGAGCGGCTCCCGAGTGCCTGTCGTGCTGAAATGAGATCATAAATGTTTCCCTACATTGAAAATGTATGCCATGGCAAAGGCAGGGAGAGCCACAGATTCAAACAAACAAACAAACAAACATGGCCAATTTCACTACCATTTCACCTCTGGTGGAAGCTAATATCCGCTTCAGGGCTTGGAAGATAACTCCGTAAAGAACTCGCCTTGCAAGCATGAGGGCCTGAATACAATCCCCTGAACCCACATGAGGGGGAGGAAAAAAAAAAGGCACATTAGTGTATGTAGGTGCTGTCAACAGTGGAGAAATGGAGACAGGTGGATCCCTGGGGCTGGCTGGCCAGTTCACCCTCCTTGGCGAGCCCAGGCAGACAGAATCTATCTCTCAAAAATGATGGATAGTGCTCCCGAGGAATGACCTCTGAGCTTGTCCTTTGGCCTCCACACATACATGTATGTCCACTTGCACCCACACAGACATACATAGAAAGAGAGAGAGAGAGAGAGAGAAGCTCAATGCTAAAATGGACATACCCGGGTTTTCTTTTGGAATCATTTCATTTTTCTCCTTTTAAGGTAATATGTAATCAGTGAAGTGTTTGTCATACAAGCATGGGAACCTGAGTTCGGGTCCTCGACGCCTCTGTAAAAGCTGGGTGTGGCAGTACACTGTAATCCCACTGCCGGGGAGGTGGAGAGCGGAGCATCCCCAGGGTTTGCAGGCCAGCTAGTGTAGTTGAATCAGTGAGCTCCAGGTGTAGTGTGGGACCTTGTCTCTCACAAAATGAGGTGGGGCACAATTGAGAAAGACGCTCAACATGGACCTCTGCTCTCCACATGCATGGACACGCACATACAAATTAAAATTAAAAATAAGAGGAGCCCAGTGTAGTGGCGCATGCCTTTAATCCCAGCACTCGGGAGGCAGAGGGAAGAGGATCAGCGTGAGTTCAAGGCCACCCTGAGACTATGTAGTGAATTCCAGGTCAGCCTGGACCAGAGTGAGACCCTACCTCAAAAGACCAAAAAAACAAACACAAAAAACATAAATTGTGGTCAAATTCTGTAACTGTCATCGCGAGGCTTCCCTGCCTTCTGTGCTCACCTGCAGATCCTGTAGTTCCTCCTCCAAGTTCCTCTGGCTAGCGTCGCCTCCCCTCCCTGCCTACCCAGAGTCAGGGGCCACAGCTGGTGGCCCCGTACTAGCCATGCCAGCCGCCGGCTCCGTTAGGCACTTCACCTCACAAGTTGGCCAGATTGGGGAGCTTGATGTGAATTTTGCGCCCACTGTCAGTCGCGTTCGAGGAAACAGGACTCCAAGGGTGTCTGGGCAGGGGAAAGGTCGCGTAGAAGGTGACAAAAGTCCCACTCACTGGAGTTCATTACCAGGAGGGCATCAAAATGTCTGCTAAGACAGCCAGGCACACACAGGCAATCCGTGCCCTTGGGAGGCAGAGGCAAGAGAGGACAAAAGGTTGAGGGAAGTTTGGGCTGCTATATAAACCAGTTCTAGGCCAACTCAGGCTACATAGCCAGACAGAGTCTCAAAAAACAAACAAACAAGAAAACAAACGGAGTCCATTGTCTTTTCTTGTTCTGTTGTCCTTGGTTATTATTACTACCTTCTAGAAAAAGAACAGATTCTCCAAGGGAGAGTGAGATCAATATAGGCTAAACGGGATAAGCATTGTTAATTTAGAGCATCGGGGTGGGAGGGGCTATCTAGAGGCATTGCGCCCCTCCCCTACAAATTCTGACTGCTGCTCCCACAACTCCTAACTCACAACCTTGTGGTGCATACCTGCAATCCCACTGAGGATGGTTCTCAGTGGAGTGGAGACAGGGAGGAGGAAAATGATGATACCAACACAAGATGTGTCCATACAAGGATTCTAAATAATAATAATAATAAAGACCTAAAAAAAAAAATGGACCAGAGAGTTGTATAGGAAGTTGGAAGTGCTTGCCTAGCATCCGCAAGGTCCTGGGTTCTAACCTCAACACTGAAGAAAAAGGAAAGAAAGAAATCCTGCAAATAATTTCCAGATGTTTCCAGGAGCTGGCGATATCTTTGCAGCCCGGGATTGCCCTGGCTACAGGTGGGAAACAGACATGCGACCCCTCAGAGGACTCGCCGCCTTCTCACACAGCAGGTTTTGCTCCCTGGAATAGTCATCCTTGGTGTTGCATGCTCCATCCAGCTTCTTTGATTTCTAGAAGCTTCTTCTCTTAAATATTTTGTTTATTTAGAGAGAGAGAGAGAGAGAATGGGCATGGCAGGGCCTTTAGCCACTGCATATGAACTCCAGACGCAAGTGCCACCATGTGCACCTGACTTACACGGGTACTGGAGAATCTAACCTGGGTCCTTTGTCTTTGCCAGCAAGCGTCTTAACCACTAAGCCATCTCCCTAGCCCCCCCCTTTTAAAATGAACTCCAGATGCATGCACCACCTTGTGCATCTGGCTTATGCAGCTCCTGGGGAATTGGACCTAGGTCCTGTGACTTTGCAGGCAAGCACCTTAACCACTAAGCCACCTCTCCAGCCCTCTAGAGGCTTCTTTACACCTCTTGTCCACACTGCACTCCTCAGCCCATTCTTATCTTCTATCCAAATGTATCCATTTACTGACTCATTACTTCTTCCCTCCTACCAATGAAACCTCGGATGCAGCTATTCTCTATATAAAGTTTCAGTCTCATGTCAAAAGCCAGAACAGTTTGGGAACCTATCACAGAGTTGCTCCCTAGAAAAAGTAACATCTGCCGGGTGTGATGGCACACGCCTTGAGTCTCAGCACTTGGGAGGATGAGCTGGGAGAAGCACCATGATTTTCAAGGCCATCCTGGGGCTACTGAGCGAGTTCTAGTTCTGCCTGGGCTATAGTGAGACCCTGCTTTGAAAATAAAACAAAACAAAAAAGTATCATCTGTGATGACCATCATTTCTTAGAATGGATATTTTCATGTGAAAAGGACCGAGGTGCTAGGCATGGTGACACGTGCCTATCTTCCCAGCATCTCACTGAGGCCAGAGGATCTAGGGTTCAAGCCCTACCTCCTTCACCCAGGGAGACCTTGTCATAACAGCAAGAACAACAAAAAGGCATGCGTGCACCACAGATGTGTTGATTAACACCCTGAATGTATAAAGGGCATGAACTTAAAGAATGGTTCTGTAAATTGAATAAGCGTTTTTCTATGAAAAACTTAACACATATCACCTTCGTTTCTTTTCCCTTCCCTCCTGTGGACTCTTTCTTAAAAATAACTTTTCTTTGGCTGTGAGTTCAAGGTCAGCCTGAGATGATTACATAGTGAATTCCAGGTCAACCTGGGATAGAGTGAGATCTTACCTCCAAGGGAAAAAAAAAAAAAAAAAAGAGGTAAACTTTTGTTTTTTTTTTTGCCATTTGAAATAAGGTCTTACTTATGTGGTTTTTTTTTTTTTTTTTTTTTACAGAAACTAATGAAGTATTTTTAAAATAATGTATTCTTTAAATATTTAATGTTTATTTAATATTATTTAAATAAAGTATTCTTTAAATAAAAAGGCCCAGCCAGTAGCAAACTTATAGAATGCACTCTACTCAACAAGTGACACATTCCCAAAGACACAGGTTTGCGAGGCTTGCTTTCCCACAGCCCTCCCGGAGGGGACTCATCTGACATCCAGAATTTGTAGCCCCACAAGTCTGGTATTTGGCTCAGGACAGTGGCTGACATTGAGCCAGTTTCAAATCATGATTGTTTTGTTTTCAAGTTTTTGTTTTTTTTTTTAAATGAGAGGAGAGAGAGAGAGAATTGGCATGCTAGGGCCTCCAGCCACTGCAGTTGAACTCCAGATGTGTGCGCCCTCTTGTGCGCATGTGCAACCTTGGGCCTTGCTTCACTATGTGCCTGGTTTACTTGGGACCCGGAGAGTAGTAAAACGTGAGTCCTTAGGCTTCTCAGGCAAGTGCCCTAACCATTAAGCCATCTCTCCAGCCCTCAAATTGAGGTTTTATTTTCCAGTTTTCCTTTTCTTTTTTGTGTGTGGTGCATGTGTGTGCATGTTTTCCATGTGTGTGGACACACACATATGTGTGCAGATGCTTGTGCATGTGTATTCCTGCATGTGGAGGCCACAGGTCCATGTTGAGTTTCTTTCTCAGTGTTTCTGAACTTTATTCTTTGAGACAGGGACTCTTGATGGACCCAGAACTCACCACTTTGGCTAGAGTAGTTAGCTAGTGAGCCCAAGGGGTTCCTGACCTCCACTCCCCCTGTGCTGGGATTTTACAGGTGCACAGCGTGCCTGGCATTCCATGTGGATGCCAGGGCACACCACGCCTGGCATTCTGTGTGGATGCCAGGGATCAAACCCAGGTCCTCATGTTTGTCAGGCAAGCAGTTCACCCATTGAGCTGTCTCTCTAGTTTTCAGGTATGGTTTTTTTTTTGTTTTTTGTTTTTTGAGGTAGGGTCTCACTGTAGCCCAGGGTGACTTGGAATTCACTATGTAATCTCAGGCTGGCCTTGAACTCACACTGATCTTTCCTGCCTCTGCCTCCCGAGGGCTGGCATTAAAGGCATGCACCACCAGGCCTGGCTTCATCCGTGTATTTAAATAAAAGCTACCAATCGCCTTCCAGTTATTATAATGCCCACACCCAGTAGCAGTGAACGTGAGGATTCGCACACCACGAACTTCCCAGCATGAGAGACAGAACAACCGCGCCATAGCTTCCTTGGCTCTGGTCTAAGTAAGTCCTGGCTTTTCACGCCAGGCCTGTGACCGCGCAGACATGCCCTTGGGAACTTCTCTGAAAAGCGGCGCTTCTCACCTTGCCGCCCTTCCTGGCCACCTGGGGAGCGTTGTTCCTAATCCTAGCCTGCTGTGGCCACCATCAGCCTCCAGAAGAGGAAGTTGCCCCCTCGGGTGGCCAGCTCTGGTGTGATGCCCAGCGTACCCAGGGGAGATTGAAGATAATCCAGTGAACAGGAAGTCGGGGAGAGATGCCTTGGTTTCGAAAGGTTACAGTGATGCCCTTTTCCTGCACACGCAGGGAATTCTTCAGGGTGTTTGCGGAGGAATAAAGGAAGATCAAGCCCACTTAAGCCACGGAGAGGAAGCCCATTTTCCTGTTTTTTATTTTTACTTATTTTTATTTTATTTTATTTATTTATTTTTTGGTTTTTCAAGGTAGGGTCTTGCTCTAGCCCAGGCTGACCTGGAATTCACTATGGAGTCTCAGGGTGGCCTCGAACTCATGGTGATCCTCCTACCTCTGCCTCCCAAGTGCTGGGATTAAAGGCGTGCACCACCATGCCCGGCATTCATTTTACTTTTTAAGTCGATCTGGAATGAAAGCTTAGACTTGTGACCACCAAATGCTAGCTGCCCCCATCCTCAACCACACGCGTCCTTCCCACCGGTCCTTCCCGCAGGTAGACAGCCACACACAACTCATCTCTGGGACATTTGGTTCCTCTGGCAAAAGCCCCCAGGTCTGCACAAGCTCCTGTCTAAATCGGGTCTTTTCAAAAAGGGCAAGAGCTCTCTGCCTGCAGGTGGATTGCTAAAAGATTCTTTGAGTGACTTCTGTAATCACTGAGCACATGTGCAGTGGCTCATTCTCCCCAAAGACCCGGGTACTATAAACACGACATGTCCGTGACTTTAACTGTGGGTCCCTGGATCCTCCGGGCCCTGGTTCCCCGAAGGCATCCAGGCAACAGTAGAGAGATAGTCTCTGTGAACAGCTCCGTTTAATCAATAGGGAAATGGATTTCTAAACAGTTGAGAGTGGGAAGAGGGTCCTAAGGGGAGTGGTGGGTTCAAAGGCTGCTGCTGGCTGATGCCCAGGGACGTTCATCCCAGCACTAGGGAGAGAGTCAGGTGATCTACATAGTGTGGGAAGAGGGTCTCCAGGGGATGGGCTGTGTGAAGGTGCTGGCTGATACAGAGTTTCCTAGGCAAAGGTCACAGGACTATGGGCGGAACCTAAATTCAGGTGTGCAGGGCCTGGAGAGGGAGTGGCCTCCTGTACCCCGGGGGTCCTTAGCCATGCCTGGCAGCTCAGGCCCGTCTCCTGAAGGCTCCAGTCTGTGCCTGGCAGTGCCCGACTTTTTTTTTTTTTTTTTTTTTGGTTTTTGAGGTAGGGTCTTACTGTGGCCCAGGCTAACCTGGAATTCTCTATGTAGTCTCAGGGTGGCCTCGAACTCACAGCTATCCTCCTATCTCTGCCTCCCAAGTGCTGGGATGAAAGGCATGCACCACCACACCAGGCAGTGCCCGACTTTTAATGACTACTAACAGCTGACTTTGGGTGAATTTTGGTCCAGTACCTTAATCTGTTAATAAAGATGCCTAGGGTTTGGGGGACTCATGCTGAACAAGGGGACACCAAGCAGCTGCTTGGATTTTCAAGGTTTTTTTTTTTTTTTTTTTGACTTTTCAAGGTAGGGTCTCTCTAGCCCACACGGACCTAGAATTCACTATGTAGTCTCAGGCTGGCCTCAAACTCACAGTGATCTTCCTACCTCGGCATCCCAAGAGCTGGGATTAAAGGTGTGTGCATCACCATGTCCTGTCTCAAGGTTTTTATTCATTCGACAGTGATCCCTTGGGGGACAAGTGTTTGCTAGCACCATGCTGGGGAGAAGGCACGAATTTGTGAACAAGACAGAGGCTGATCTCTTCACGCATAGCTACAGTTGGTCTTGGGAGAAATAGAACAAAGCCTTATATTAAAGCAGTGGCTGGGACGGTCTGTGCCTTTATTGAAAGGCAAGTGTCTTTGCTACTGAACCAGGAAAGTAAGTACTCTTTTTTAAAAAAATATTTATTTATTTACTTGATTGAGAAAGAGGCAGAGAAGGAGAGAAAGAGAGAATGGGCACGCCAGGGCCTCCAGCCACTGTAATCAAACTCCAAGCACCCCAGATGCCATGTGCATCTGGCTTATATGGGTCCTGGGAAATTGAACCTGGGTCCTTTGGCTTTGCAGGCAAGTGCCTTAACCACTAAGCCATCTCCCCAGCCACAAAGTAAGTACTTTTTAAAAAAATATTTTTATTTATTTATTTATTTATTTATTTATTTATTTATTTGAGAGAGTGAGATAGAATCAGAGTATGGTCTTGCCAGGGCCTCTTACAGCTGCAAACAAACTCCAGACACATGACCCATTTTGTATGTCTGACTCTTCATTGAACTCTGGCCAGCCGGATTTGCAAGCAAGCATCTTTGACCACTGAGACATCTCCCCAGTACATAAGTATTTTTTTTTTGAAAACTTCCTCCTAAATTCTAGGCAGAGTACAGCTAAAACTTAGGGGAATTCTGTTTGGTTTATGGGCAACCAAGGTGGTATGTAGCCACGTGCTGGAGCTCAGAGAGCTAAGGTCGGCCTTGTCCCAGACCCCAGATATATATTCCTGGACACCAGCGATTTCTCTTCTGAAGGTCTATGTATTTCAATATGAAGTGCTGTGATGGTTAAATTTGTGGATCAGCATGACTGGGCCATGGCGCTTGTATGTTTTGTTCTATGTATTTGGTTAAGAACATTTATTTCTTATTGGGTTTTTCTGAGGTAGGGTCTCACTCTAGCCCAGGCTGACCTGGAATTCACTCTTTAGTCAGGCTGGCCTTGAACTCACATTGATCCTCCTGCCTCTGCCTTCTGAGTGCTGGGATTAAAGGCGTGCGCCTACACACCCGGCTAGTCCGGCTCATCCATTTTGCTTGGATATTTCTGTAGGGGTGTTTTGGGTGAGAATAACATTTAAATGGGCAGGTTTGAAGTGAAGCAGGCTACCGTCTGTGACATAGGTAGCCTTATCCACAATGGAAGTTCATAGCAGGAGGTCTGACCCACCCTGAGCAAGAAGAAGTCCTTCCTATGGATTGTCTTCGGGCTCAAACTGGCTCCCCTTCCTGAACTTCCAGCCTGCCAGCTGACACATCACACCTCTACAGTTGTGTGGCCTGTCAGCTCCTTAACACAAACCTTTCTCTTACTCTGACTAGTACAGGAGTCAGGCTTAATAACCTGCAAGTGCCCTAAATTCGGTGCATAGCACACACGTATGGTTACATCAGCTATTTACAACTGACTCTGAGTACAGGTCAGAGCCACACCCGAGGGCTGTTTTTTCCCTAGTGACAGGAGAGGACCTGCTAGAGTCCTAAGTGTGGGCATCTGTTTGTTGGTCAGGGTTAGAATGGGGCTCAGAGTTACGGGGCCTGTGTTGGTTTCCTCGGCTACCTTCCTCCGTCTGTCTTTAGAGGAAGCCCACATCTGAAACATTCATCCTGTGAGAAGCCAATGAATACTTGTGAAATGAGTTCTGGGAACTGATGTGAGTGTGTGAGTGTTTGTGTGTGTGTGTGTGTGTGTGTGTGTTGGACCCCCCGTCCATAGGATGATGCTACCCACGTTCAATGTGAGTCTTTTTCCTTCAGCTAACCCTTTCCAGAAACACCCACAAACATACCCAGACAGTGCCTCACCAGTCTCCTAGGGGATTGTAAATCCTGTCAAGTTGACCATCAAGAGCAAGCAGCCCACCATAAAATAATAGGTGCTGTCTCAACATTAGGGTGATGAATGAGTCAGTTTAGCACAGTAATGTCTTCCGATACACAGAGCCTGGCGTATAGTAAGTGCCATGGCAGACGCACGGAGCAGCAATTCCTAGAATTTTGCTTTTATTGTCTATGTTTGTTACCTCCAAATGGGGCACCTGAATAGTTTCCAGGAATCACCTCATTGCTAGAAGAAATGGAACATGCCATTACGTGCCATGCCTGGCTGATCTGAAAGCTTCCTTTACCCCATCTGTTACCCGAATATAAAGAACAAATCAAAAACAAGGGAGCTTTTAATAACTACATCTAGCATCTCATAGTTTGATCTTGGATAAGATCCACCCACCCATTTCCCCCCCTTTTTTTTAGTAGATCTGGAATGAAAGCTTAGACTTGTGACCACCAAATGCTAGCTATAGATTCTGAACTTCGGTCTCTTCAACTTTGCTCTTCTACCTAGTCATTTGGTCAGAAGGTCGTGGTCAGCCCCTCTTTCTCTGTGGTCACTAGCAAGCAAGCTGTGAGGTACGGTGTGACAGAAAGGGTTGTTGACACAGTAGAGTATGATGGTGTGGAGACCAGTGAGGTCTGAGTTAATGGGTTTGTACTGAGTTCTTGCTGTGTTCAGGTACTGATGCTGGATGGGATGGAGAAGATGGAAGAAGTGTGGGATTCCAATAACTTTGGAACAGAAGAGCTTATGAGAGCTTGGAACCCAAATAGCTCTCAACTTGGGGTGATTTTTACCCCAGGGGACATTTGGCGATGTGTAGAAACGTTTTGGTTTTCACACCTGGGTGTGGTGGTATGGGTGTTGGAGGGGTGGGGGCCATATGCTGCTGGCATCTAGAGTGTGGGGAGGACCAAGCATGCCACTAAACATCTTGATCACACACTGAGAAGCTTGCCACCATACAGAATGATCTGGTCTGAAATGTCCATCATGGGGAGATTGAGAAACGTTGTGAGAAGTGAAGCCTACCTTAAAAAATGATCATCTAAGGCTGAAGAGATAGCAGCTAAGGCATTTGCCTGCAAAGCTGAAGGGCCCAGGTTCAATTCCCCAGGACCCACGTAAGCCAGATGCACAAGGTCGTGCATGTGTCTGGAGTTCGTTTGCAGTGGATGGAGGCCCTGGCGTGCCCATTCTCTCTTTCTTTCCCTCTCTACCTCTTTCTCTCTCAAATAAATAAATAAAATATTTTTTAAAAATGATCATCTAAAGAGAGACCTTATTAAGAGGCATAAGAAAAAAACAGATCACAAAAATGTTATATTCCACACAAGAGAATTTCAGAGCACCATGCTTTATAAGCCAATTGAGAGTGACCTATATCAAGCTGTTGACCAAGAGGGGGGCAACACCAAAAGAATTCTCAGTGAGGAAGCCAAGGGGCAAAAGACGGTAAAATCATCATGACATCAATGCCAGATGTAGGTCTGGGTAACCTTGGAACTGTAGTTGTTTTTCTCATACCGTGGAGTTATCTTGTTTAGATATGTGGGCCATGTTTGGGGTCATGGGAATCCCTGAAAGTGCTGTCAATGCAGACGTGGTCCTCCAGGGAGTTAGAGAGTTTGCAACTGGAAGGTGCTTGGGCAGGCACCAATGGAGTCAGGGCCTTACAGGATAGTGTTAGCTTAACTACTTTCTTCCCCAATAAACGGAGACAGGGCCCAATTAGGACAGGATGGTGGTTCCTTGGCTATTTCACAGAAGCTTTGGGAAACCCCCT
This sequence comes from Dipus sagitta, assembly GCA_036346955.1. NCBI lineage: Eukaryota > Metazoa > Chordata > Mammalia > Rodentia > Dipodidae > Dipus > Dipus sagitta. Next base: position 44,594,913 of record CM070781.1, on the reverse strand, counting down.
TTTAAAAGATGGGAATGGAGTTCAATGAATGTCCTATTCAGAAATGTGCAGCGTCCACAAGAACACAGAAGGGGTTACTGCAATGGGAACTGGTGAGTAATAAAAATCAGGTGGGTTCTGTCAGACGGTGGAAGACCTTGAGAATGAGGGAGGAGACACTGCTGCAGATGGTGGCTGGGGGTTGCTTCTAGGGAAAGGGAATGAATCTAGAATCAATGAAAGGAGTCAGCTCAGAACAAGCCGAGTTCAAGTCCTGGCTCTCTCATGAGCAGCCCTTTAACTCTCACAGGGAGTAGCCTTGCCGTGACTCGGGTTCCCTGGCTGTAAACTCGCCCCTTCTCCACAGGACCCAGGTGAGGGTTAGCTAAGTTAATGCAGAAGTGCAGGTCTGACATAAGGAAGGCTTGGGCTGGGTTGGTGACGGGGTGGAAAAGAAGGGAAAAGCCAAACAGATCACACTGATGACAGCCTGGACAAGAAGGACTGGGCTCAGACAGAACCCAAGATTTATTTCTACAGCTGCCTTGTAGACAGAGATGAGCTTTGAAAGAACCAATGGGATAGGTTTTTTTTATATTGGGGGTGGTATGGAATACATAAACGACGGGTCTTACAAAAGCATAAGACAGGCCTGAATTAGGCTACAACTCGGCATGAAGTGAGAAGCCATGGGGTCTGTAGACAACGGGTAACAGGATCTGGCAGGTCTGAAATACATTTCTCTGGCCACGCTACTGAGAACAGACCATAGAGAGGGTAGGACAGAAGTAGGAAGAAGTTCGGTGGTTATTCACAGAAGTGAGATGGGACGATAGTGGTTTAACCATGGTAGTAACAGAGGCGAGGAAAAGCTGTAAGATTGTGTGTGAGTGCGCGCACGTTGTGTGTGAGTGGTGTGTTAGTCATCTTGCTGTTGCTGTGATGAACACACAAAATAGTCAGGGACTAAAGCCTGCAACACGTGGGCTTTGAGGAGCTATGGAAGAGCCAAGTTATGGCATCTGCACAACAGAAAAACTGCCGTTTAACTTCTTTCAGTGGATCATAACTCAACACTCAAATATTTATATGACTGTACAACCACTGCCATTATCCATCTCTAGAATGTTTTTATATCCCAATTATATATAATTATATAATATATTATAATTATATAATTATGTATAAATATTAATATATAATAATATATTATAAATATATTATATTATATATTATATATCATATATTATTTATATATTTATATATATTGATATATTATAAATATATAACATATAAATATATTATAATTATATAATTATATATATTAATATATAATAATATATTATAATTATATAATTATATAATAAATTATATAATGTTTTTATATCCCAATCTGAGAGTCTTTAGACACACACACATATATATTTGAGCAAAGTCAGAGTTTTGCTATGTAGCTGGCCCAATACTCACTCTATAGCCCGAGTTGGCCTTGAACTCATGGCAATCCTCATATGTATAATGTATCTATACATATGTACATATGTATACATATAATATGTGTGTGGTGTGTGTGTACACATGCATGTATGTTCATGTATGTGTGGGCACAGGTGTGTGTAGGCCAAAGATTGATGTTGTATGTCTTCCTCTAGCCCTTTCCACCATATATATATATATATATATATATATATATATATATATTTGTTTTTCAAGGTAAGGTTTCACTCTAACCCAGGCTGAACTGGAATTCACTATGTAGTCTCCTGGTGGCCTCAAACTCATGGTGATCCTCCTACCTCTGCCTCCCGAGTACTGGGATTAAAGGTGTGCACCACCATGCCTGGCTCCACCTTATATTTTGAGACCTGGAGTTCACTGATTCAGCTAGACCAGCTAGCTGGCAAGCCTTGCAGATCTTTCTGCCTCTGCCTCTCCAGAGCCGGGGAGCACTCAGCTCTTACTTGGGTTCTGGGGACGAAACTCAGCTCTTCATGCTTTTGCAGCAAACATTTTACCCACCGAGCCCTCTCCCTCATTCGCTGCAGATATATTTTTCAAGGTAAATCCACTCACTTTTATTTTTATTTTTTGTTTTTAAAGGTAGAGTCTCACTCTAGCCCAAGCTGACCTGGAATTCACTATGTAGTCTCAGGGTGGCCTCGAACTCACGGCGATCCTCCTACCTCTGCCTCCCGAGTGCTGGGATTAAAGGCGTGTGCCACCATGCCCGGCCTCAACTCCCTTTCTTGACAGGTTAGCCTGAGATGTGAGAGCAAGAGTCACTGAGCCGCTGGAAAGAGAGGGCTGCTTCTGACAAGATGTGGGGTGGGTGGATAGAGCAAGTTGGTGAGCGGGGGGGGGGCAAGGAGCTCAGGTTTGGTGCTAGGTCTAGTTCAGGGGACGACTGGATATAATGTGAGATTGAGTTTGGCTGTGCACATCTGGAGTGCATCAGACCTGGGGTGTACATTCGGTTGTCACTAGCTGATGGATGGTTTTTAAGATCCGGGAGGAAATAAAATCATCAAAGGAGGGAATGAGACAGAGGAAATAAAAAGATCAAAAGTTTTTTTGTCGTTGTTGTTTTTAGTGGTGGGGGTGGGGGTGCCTCTGAGACGTAGAGGTCAAAGGTTGGGAAGGAGGTAACGGGATATTGAGAACGGGTGCAGGGGCCAAGTGCCGTGGTCAAGGAAAGAGGACTTGGGATTGAGCACTGGATTTCAGGGGGCGTGGGTCACCGGTGACTTCAGAAGAACCGTGCTTTACAAGTGTCAGTGAAGAGAAAATGAAAGACGAGCAATTGCAGGCAGCAAGTATAGGCAATATATTCATTTCTGTTAGTGGAGCACCGATGATGGAGAAAGTGAGATCGCGGAGCGGCTTTTTTTTTTTTTTTTTTTTTTCCTTTTAACAGCTGAGGTAATAGTGTATTTGTATGGCCGACAGGAATAAAAGGGGAAGATGGTAATGGATAAAAGGAGGAGGAAGCCTGGGCATGGGGGCGCACGCCTTTAATCCCAGCACTTGGGAGGCAGAGATAGGAGGATCGCTGTGAGTTCGAGGCCAGCCTGAGACTACATAGTGAATTCCAGGTCAGATCAGCCCGGACCAGAGTGAGACTCTACCTCGAAAAATGAAAAAAAAAAAAAAAAAAAAAAAAAAAAAAAAAAAAAAAGGAGGAGGGACTCTTTGTAAAATTCTCGATTTGTGTTATCTCCAAATGAGCTTAGAAAGGGCGCTTTGCCCCAGTCTTCCCCAGATCCTGACCTGCCTCACTCCGTTGTGTCACTAGCACTTAGACCTTGTCACCTGGGCTGGGTAGACGCATATCTAAGGAGGCTGGACAGCATCACGGGAATAAATTGGCCAGTATGTAAATTAGACTCATTGCTGCCAACGCAGATGGGGCTCTTAATTGCTAACTCCCTCACTTTCTCCAGGGAGTGCTTTTTTTTGGGGGGGGGGCAATTTTTTTTTTCAAGCAGACACACCAGGTGAAAATTGGCAGAAACAGCTGGGATTTGAAAATTGAAGAGCATATATAGTGAGGATTTGTAGGAATCAGAAATGAATTTTGTTTTGAGCTCCAGAATTAAGCCTTCAGATGAACCTTGGCTGCAGGGAAGGAAAAGAGACAGTTATTAAATCATTGTGAGTGGTAGAAAGCAATTGGAACAAAGGTGAGTCTTTGCCAGGGATTTAGAATCAAGCTGTATCTCTAATTGTGGAAGTAAGAAGTTTATCACTGGATAACTAATACATCAACAGCCCCAAAACCAACTGAGTCATGTCCAAATCAGAAAATGACAAGTAACTAATGTGTGAATGTAGGTTGGAAGATCAACTGTCTTCCTTTGCTATATATATTATTACTGTTCTGGATAGCTTTTCTCAATTCTTTTATCCTCTATTCCATTCCATTCCATTCTGTTCTGTTTTTCTCTTCTCTGCTCTGCTCTGCTCTTCTCTTCTCTTCTCTTCTCTTCTCTTCTCTTCTCTTCTCTTCTCTTCTCTTCTCTTCTCTTCTCTCCTCTCCTCTCCTCTCCTCTCCTCTCCTCTCCTCTCCTCTCCTCTCTTCTCTCCCCTTCCCTCCCCTCCCCTCCCCTCAGGTCCCCTTTCCTCCCTTCCCCTCCTCTCCTCTTCCCTTCCTTTCCTTTCCCTGTAAGGAATTAAATATGGCAACCAAATTTGAAACTGGCTCCGTGATTCCCCACTTCTTGCTATCCATTCCTCCACACACCATCATGGGAAACACAATCTATAGGAGTTAGATCAACATGCTGCAAATCCCTCAGGCTCCTGGTTGGATTACACCAATGGGGAGACATGGAAGAAAGTTACAGGGACTAGAGTGCCTTGATCCACTCATATGCCTCAGTTCAGATCAAAGATGCTCTTAAAGTGAGCTCTGTTCTCTCTTCTTCACCAGGCTTTCTTTTCTCTTTCTTTCTTTCTTCCTTTTTTTTTTTTTTTTTTTTTTTAAACCAAGGAATGGTGATCAGGTCACTATTGCTGGTCCCAGCTCTGCAGTCCTCTGTGGTTCCCTTACCCTCATGACTTTGTGATGTCACTTTACAAATCACTCATTTAAAATGATTCTAAGTGTGTCAAATTTTCTATGGAAACTCTTCCCGACACAGTGACTGGTGTCATAAGTGGCTCTAGGAAATTGATTCCCAATTAGATCTGAGATTTATTTGATCATGTATTTAGAAGTCCAGGGGCAACCTCTTTGCTGGGAGAAATGACTCAATGATCAACACACCAATTATTACTAGTGGCGGCTGGGGAATTCTGACAAAGGAAGCACAAGGTTCTATCTGCATGAAGCTTTAAAAAAAAATCCCAGGGCTGGGGAAATGGCTTAGTGGTTAAGGCCTTTGCCTGTGAAGCCTAAGGACCCTGGTCTGATTACCCAGGACCCACGTAAGCCATATGTACAAGGCACATGCATCTGGAGTTTGGTTGCAGTGGCTGGAGGCCCTGGCGTGCCCATTCTCTCTTTCTCTCTTCCTCTCCCCCCCCTCAAATAAATAAATAAATAAATAATATATATATTTAAATCCCAGGAGGAAAATTACAGCGCAAATTCCCAGGGATTTGGAATAGTTTCTGGACTCATGCTGATAATTGCTCTCCCCTGAAAAGTAACTCCTGGCTTGTTAATGATAAAGGCTGAATTCTTGATTATACACCTAATATTTATGAGATCCAAACTGCCCATCATGAGCCTAGTGTTAGCTGGTTCAATGAGCTATGGAATTGAGGTTGTATACATTCTCCATCATCATATGAAAGTGTGCTGCGTGGAACTTTCCCTGGGGAGAATGAACGCAAGTCTCCTCACCCCAGATAGGGCCCAGATGACACACCAAAGTACAATTGCCCCCCAAACCAGTTTTGGTGAACCAATGAGTTTATTGGAGTTCCTTACAGAGCAGGGTGACAGGTTGCTAACAGGAGTGTGGGTGACTCAAAGGCAGCTGCACCACCGAACCCCCCGCCCCCCACCACCCCCCCAATCTAGGTGAGAATGTCTAGATAAGGCTGGTCAGAGTCTATTTACTGCTCCTATAACCTTGGGGAGTGGGTGTGTGACTTTTAAGTTTTAGCTCTCCCAGACTTGACCTCTGGAGTCTCCTTGAGCCTTGCAAAGGCTGATTACCCTCTACTACATATCTGATGTTGTTCTAGGTGTTTCACACGAATTAATTCTATTGGTGCACACAATCGTGTCACATGTGAACTGTCCTGTCATCCCACTCTACAGACAGAGATTGAATCAGTTAAGAACATTATCAGTGTCGTGTCAAGCTTTGAAAAGGACTAGGTAATTTAACTCACTTACAGATGGGAAGTTTAAGACTTAGAGAGGTAAATAGACTGATTCAAGATATAGTCAGTTGGGCTGGAGAGATGGTTCAGTGGTTAAGGCACTTGCCTGCAAAGCCTAATGACCTGGGTTCGATTCCCCAGTAACAATATTAAACCGGATGCACAAAATGGAGCATGCATTTTTACTATTTTTTTGCAGTGGCTGGAGGCCCTGATGTGCCCATTCTTTCTCTTTCTGTCTCTTCCTTTCTCTGCTTAAAAATGAATAAATAAAAATATGTATTTTTCGAACTCACGGCAAACCCCCACCTCGGGCCTCCCCAGTGTTGGGATTAAAGGCGTGAGCCACCACGCCCTGCTTTTATTTATTTATTTATTTATTCTTTTTTTCAAGGTAGGGACTGCCCATTTATTTAAAGGCGTCAGGTGGCTTGACCCTCCGTCCATCTTCCTGGACACAGTCTCTCATTCTGCAAGTTCCCACTGCATGCGGCTTAGGACTCTGCTCAGAGCTTTTCATTGAAACGCCTGTGCTTCACTTTGTTACCTCCCCTCCCCTTAAGTGCAAGAATCCTGTCGCTGATCTGAGCTTATCTCCAAAGCCATCTGTGTGCCCTACATTTTGGTGCCCATTCAGTGGCAGTGTGATAATTCAATCAAGCCACCGCAGCAAGAGTAACATGCCAGGCCCCGTGCTGAGAGTTTTATATGCATCCACTTGTGCTGCTCTCACAGCCTTGTACGGAGTTCTCCTTTTAGAATTCCCACTTCACAGACGAGGAAAGTGGGGCTCAGAGGTTACATTCCACCAAAGCCACCCACGTTCTCTTATTTTTATTTATTTGACAGAGAAAGAGAGAGAGAGAGAATGGAAGTGCCAGGGCCTCCAGCCACTGCAGGCGAATTCCAGACACGTGCGACCCCTTGTGCATCTGGCTAATGTGGGTCCTGGGGAATCAAACCAGGGGGTCCTTAGGCTTCGCAGGCAAATGCCTTTACCGCTAAGCCATCCCTCCAGCCCCAAACCCACATTCTCGATCTCTCACTGGACCTTGTCCAAACAACAGGCAGCCCCAAGAGACGTGATGCATGAGGTGGTACCCACTCGGCCTGAGGCAGCGTCTTGCCTGCTGTGGTTTGTAACTTTGTGCCCCCGACATGCAGCGGACTCTGTGGGCATGTGGCACACACCCTCTCGCACCTTATTTCATGACAACGCCTTATGCCCTCTGCACCTCTACCTACTAGATAAGAACAACGAAGTGGTGACCGCAGGCAATTTATGCTCAAGGAGTTGGAGCTGCTACAACTAGGAATAGTTTTAAAAGCCTTGGGCAGGCTGGGGCGTGGTGGCGCACGCCTTTAATCCCAGCACTCAGGAGGCAGAGGTAAGAGGATCGCCGTGAGTTCGAGGCCACCCTGAGACTCCATAGTGACTTCCAGGTCAGCTTGGGCTAGAGTGAGACCCTGCCTCGAAAAAACAAACAAGACAAAAGCATTTGGGAAGATATCCAGGTTGCGCCCTCTCTCTCTCTCTTTCTCTCTCCCTCCCACTCTCTCTTTCTCTCCCTCTCTGCATTAAGCCAGAGGGTTTATGAATGGCCTGGATATCAATAATCATTTTCAACAATCATTTGCACCACGCTGCTTGGCTTCCCAACGTCAGACAAGTGCGAACACAAGTGAGCCTGAGCCGAGACGAGGAGCTCCCGGAGAACGTCACTCCGCGTCGCAGGCCGTGGTTGGGCAAACTGTTGGATAAGAAGCAAGTGAGTATCGTTTTCACAAGGGACCCCCCTTTCCATGAAGTCCCAGAACCTAGTGCCATTTATATTGTCAAATATAAAAATGCTCAGTGAATGAATGTTCTAGAAGGCAAAAAGCAAAAACAAAACTAGTTAACCTCATCTACCCTGCTGCTAGCTGTGAAGACAGAGCTTGAAACAAGACAGTGAATGGGTGGAAAATGCATTCTGGCCTCTGCCATCCTGGGTTGAGAATTAGATTCCAGTTCAGTGTGGGCAGAGACAGCAGTTTAAGGACGTGAGGTGACCCCACACACGAGCTTCCAGGACAGGAAAGGGAAGGGGTTGTTTCTTGATTTCGAGAGAGCAGAAGCCTTAAAACCAAGTGAAACAATGGCAGAGTAAATCCTCTTTCAAGAACTGTGCTCTGCCAAAGCCCAGCGCCCTCCCAGGTTTCCAGACCCTGGACAGGTCCCCAAACCTTCCAGGTCCCCAAAGTTTGCCCCTGGCTTCTGTAAGGTAGAGGCAGCTGCAGGCAGGGTCTGTTCTCTCCTGGTACCAGTGACTGAAAGCTTAGAGGAATTCTTGGTTTAATCACAGTCCAACAGGGGCCGCGTGCAACCCTCAACCCGCAAGCCACTGCCTCCCCTGCCCGAGCTGGCCCAGGAGAAGATCTGGGTCAAGGCTCTCTACGATTTCCTGCCCCGAGAGCCCCATAATTTAGCGCTCAAGAGAGCCGAGGAATACCTGGTACTGGAGAGGCGGGATCCGCACTGGTGGAAGGCCAGAGACCGGCTGGGGTAAGATGCGCAGCTTTTAAGATTCTTCCTCTTCCCACCCGTGAGGACTTCAAACCTCCTAACTCTTCCCTCTGCGTGGGACACAGATGTCCCACAGCCCATCTGTAGAAGAGCATCAAAGCGTGGTGGAGGCGGTGGTGGTGGTGGTGGTGTTTCAGGCAGAAGCTCAGAATTGGATAAATCTGACTCCATTTCCCCACTCCCTGAGGCTCCGAGTGCTACTGTGGAAGTCACTTACCTGAATTTTATTTGTCAAATAAGAATAATCATACCTATCATATATATTCATTCTTTCTCCTGCTTTCCTTCCTCCCGCCCTCCCTCTCTTTATTTTATTTATTTATTTGAGAGAGAGAGAGAGAGAGTGAGAGAGTGTATGGGTGCACCAGGGCCTCCTGCCACTATAAATGAACTACAGATGCATGCACCACTTTGCATCTAACCTGGGCCATCAGGCATTGCAGGCAAGTGCCTTTAACTGCTGAGCCATCCCTGCAGCTGGCTTTTATCTCTTTTTGGTTTTTCAAGGTAGGGTCTCACTCTAGCCCAGGCTGACCTGGAATTCACTGTGTAGTATCAGGGTGGCCTCGAACTCACGGCGATCCTCCCACCTCTGCCTCCTGAGTGCTGGGATTAAAGGTGTGCACCACCACGCCCGACTTGGCTTTTATTTCTTAATGATATGTCTTAGAAGTATTTTTATAATTTCAAACGGCGGTGAAAGTATAGGAAAGAGAAACCCTTCCCTACCCTGCTGATAGGTGCGTAAATTGGTTTTTTCTACTTTGAGAGTAATTTCCTTGTCTACAAAAGATGCATATCTGTAGTGGTGCTTAGCATCCATTTTAGAGACGGGTAGTCTGACATACAGAAGCCATGCTCCAGTGTTGGGCCTTGAGAGGCCCGGATGCGAGGCCTAGTGGAACTTCCTGAGCCTAGCTAAAGTTTGGCGACCTGTCTCTGGCCAGCTAGGACTCAGCAAGACGCCTAATGGCTTCTTGCCTGCTACTTCCACGTGGGAGTTGGAATTATCATTTCAGTAGTCACAGTTTACTCTTGGCCCTTACCTCTCTGCCCATCCTAGAATCCCCTCCTTCGTTCTCAACATTATATAGGCAACGGCCTGTAACAATAAAGCGAGTTCCTGCTTCGACAAGACTCCCGACTCAGTGTGGTTTTTCTCCGGTGACTAGGAGAGGTTCTGAGTCCTCCGACGCTCATCTCCTCCTCAGCCCCTCGGGAGGAACCAGCGGGCCTGGTCCTTCCTCAGCACTACCTGCCGGGGGAGCCTGGCACTCCAGGATTTCCTTACAGAACTGGCTGTGATGGGGAAGAGGCTAGGCAAAAATATCTACGTAAAAGACTAGATACATTGCAGCAATTTAAAGTAGTGGGGCCAATCGCTTTATAATTTTATTTTTTTTAACTCAAACCCTGTGACATCAAAAAAAGGTGTCCTTATTCCTTTTTGAAAACATACTGGACAGGTAGGGTGGCACATGCCTGTAATCCTAGCACTCTGGATACTGAAGCAGGAAGATCTGGAGTTTGAGGCCAGCCTGGAATACACAGCAAGATTGTTTAAAAAAAAATTTTTTTTTAAGGGAAAAGAAAATGGGCTCATAAAACCTCCTAAAGTATTTACTTTTTAGTCCAGATTTTAGTATTTCTTGTGAAAGAATGTTGTAAAGTTGGAAATGAAAACTTTTTTTTTTTAGCAACTTAGTAAAATGACTTTGACTCCCTCCTCTCTCTGTAGTGTTTAAATAAAAGTTGTCACAAACATGTGCGGGTCCATACCTTGAGTTTTGTCTTGTCTTTTGTTGTAGGAATGAAGGCTTAATCCCAAGCAACTACGTGACTGAAAACAAACTCACCAATTTAGAAATCTATGAGTAAGTTTCCTCCCATGTGTGCACTATGGTTAACCTTTGAAAGTCAGGAACTTTCTGTAAGCTTAACTATCTAGATACTGTTTTTCATTTCTAAAATTAAACAAAAGCAACACGTTTGGCAGTTGCAGTCATAAGGAGACCTCTGATCCTTGTGGTTGATTCTGAAAGTACTTTTTATTAAACTTTTTGTTTTGTTTTTTTCATGGCAACTTTTTCTTGATAGTGATACACATTTTTGTCTGTCTGTTTTTGAGGTAGGCTCTTGCTGTAGCCCAGGTTGACCTAGAATTCACTATGTAGTCCTAGGCTGGCCTTGAACTCACTGTGATCCTCCTTCCTTGGCCTCCTGAGTACTGGAAATAAAGGTGTGTGCCGCCATACCTGGCCACTTTTTTTTTTTTTTTTTTTTTTTGAGAGAGAGCAAGACTGGGAGAGACAGAGAGGGCGTGGGGGGAATTAGTGTTCTAGGGCCTCAGCTACTGCAATCAAACTCCAGATGCTTGTGCCACCTAGTGGGCATTTGCGACTTTGCCTCACCTTTGTGCATCTGGCTTATGTGGGATTTGGAGAGAGATCTAACATGGGTCCTTAGGCTTCACAGGCAAATGGCTTAATCACAAAGGCATCTCTCCAGCTCCCACTTGTTTTTTTTTTTTTTTAAATAGTGATGTTTTATTGTGTATTATAATAGAAGGTTTAGTTTTTGGGCTGGAGAGATGGCTTAGAGGTTAAGGCACTTGCCTGCGGAAGCTAATGACCCAAGTTCAATTCCCCCAGTACCAACGTAAAGCTGTAAAGTGGCAAATGTATCTGGAGTCTATTTGCAGCAGCTGGAGGTCCTGAAGCACCATTCTTTCTGTCTGTTCTTTTCTCTTTATCTTTCTCTCTGTTTGCAAATAAATAAATAAACAATGCTTTATTTATTTATTTGTGCAAGTGGGAGAGGAAAGGAGAGAGAGAGAGGGAGCGAATGGGTGTGCTCGAGCCTCAAGCTACTGCAAACAAACTCCATACACATGTGCCACCAGGTGTATCTGGCTTAAGGGGGGACTGGGGAATCAAACCTGAGTCCTTAGGCTTTTCAGGCAAGCACTTTAACTGCTCAGCCATCTTTCCAGCCCAAATAAAAATATTTTAAAATCATTTAGTTTTAAAGTTGACATTACCATCAGTGGTAAACTGGATATATTATATAGGCCAATTATTATTATATTGAGATGTCATTTGATGTTTTAGAAGTAGTTGAAGGTAAGCTCTATGCTAGTACTGTATTTGGAGGAACCTTAGGTACATTCAGTAAATTTTGCTTAAAATGTCGTTTTTATTACAATCATAGGTTTGGAAAAAGACCTTAGCAATCACTTTGCAGAGCCCATTCGTCAGATGTAAACACGAGGCTGGTTGATAATTTATAGTTACAAAGTTTCCAAGCAGGGACCAGTCGTAGGTTTTTAAAAGAGAAAAATTGTAAAATAAATTTACACTCTTTGTCAGTTTAAGCAAGGGCGCACCTTCCCTGGGTACTTAATTTGCAATTAGCACATATTTCCAGCAGGTGGCAGTATGTGACACGCGTTGTGACATCCAAGACCCATGCTTCTTGAAAACCAGGCATGGAATATAACCGAAACATGACTTATCTTGGCTTGACTCCTTTCTTAAGCTCCACCTAAGGGCAGATTCAGTACATGGCTCCCTAAAATAACTCCAATCCCAAAAGTTTTGATGAACAGCATAGACCTTATTGGAGATGACTACAGGACACAGGGTACAGCTAACGTCACTTCTGGGGTTTCTCAGTTATGTCTTCCTCCCTCTAATGTCATACTCCTCAGTTCCATCATGAAGTGTCTCTTTTCTACCTGCCTTCTCTCCGCTGGCCATGACCTCTCTGATTTGTGTCCTGGTCCGAGATTCCAATCTCCAGTGCAAATTAAAGGAGACATGTGTGACAGTGTCCACCATGGTGTCTGGTGGTGTGAGTGCACACTCATTGCTCAGGGATGGTATTTTTCCTTTCTTTCATTTGCTCATTTCTTTCTCTGTTTAGGCTGAGCCTCTGGTGGTCACAACTGTCTATATTATAGATACTGGATCAATTGAATTACATGGCTCTGGTGTTCGAGTTTGCATATCATTTCCTTGGATTTAAATGATTTTTAAATGTTATGCTTTTTAAAAATATATTTTATTTATTTATTTATTTATTGAAAGGGAGGCAGAAAGAGACTGGGCCTCCAGCCATTACAAATGAACTCCAGATGTATGCTGCCACTTGTGCATCTGGCTTTATGTGGATACTGGGGAATCGAACCTGGGTCCTTTGGCTTTGCAGGCAAGCGCCTTAACTGCGAAGCCACCTCTGCAGCCCCACTTTAAAAAAAATATTATTAATTTATTTGAAAAAGAGAGAGAGAGAGAGAGAGAGCGAGCGAGCCAGGGCCTTTAGCTGCTGTGAATGAAGTCCAGATGCATGAGCCATCTTGTGCATCTGGCTTATGGGGATCCTGGAGAATAGAACCTGGGTCCTTTGGCTTTGCAGGCAAGTGCCTTAATGGCTAGGCCACCTCTCCAGCTCCCAAGTTATCCTTGTCAATGAGTCCCATTTGGGGAAGATTCATTTTACTTTTATTTCTTTTGTAAAAGAGGTTTGGGGGCTGGGGAGATGGCTCTGTGGGTGAGAGGCCTTGCCACACAGGCGTGAAGGCCTGACGGGGTCTGAGACGCCTGAGTGTGATAAAAACTTGGGTGTGGTCACACATATCTGTAACACCAGTTCTATGGAGAGCAGAGACTGGAGAATTGCTGGGGCTCATGAAAAAAGACACAATCAGGGATCAGTGAGAGACTGTCTTAAAGAAACACATGGATGATCAATAGAAGGACACCCAATGTTCTCCTGTGGCCTCTGCACATACATGTGAATACATAACACACCCATACACACACACACACATATACATACACCACAGACTACACGTGCACATAAATAAATGAAAAGGTTTGTAAAAATGTAGATACAATAGTTATCATTAAAAGTAAAACTTGAGCTGGGCATGGTGGCGCACACCTCTTTTAAATCCACCAGCACTCGGAAGGCAAAGGTAGGAGGATTGCTGTGAGTTCGTGGTCAGCCTGAGACTACATAGTGAATTCCAGGTCAGTGTTGCAAGTCAGGTTCACATTGCTGGCAGAAATCACTTGACCAAAAGCAGCTTGTGTGAAAAAAGGCTTATTTTGGCTTACAGGCTCGAGGGGAAGCTCCACGATGGCAGGGGAAAATGATGACATGAGCAGAGGGTGGACATCAGCCCCTGGCCAACATAAGGTAGACAATAGCAACAGGAGAGTGTGCCAAACACTGGCAAGGGGACACTGGCTATAACACCCATAAGCCCACCTCCAACAATACACTCCCTCCAGGAGGGGTTAATTCCTAAATATCTATCAGCTGGGAACCTAGCATTCAGAACACCTAAGCTTATGGGGGACACCTGAATCAAACCACCACAATCAGCCTGGGCTTAGAGTGAGACCCTACTTCAAAAACAAAAAAAACCCAAAAATAAAAACTAAAGATTTTTTTTTTTTGGATTAGAGATGGCTAAGTGGTTAAGACACTTGCCTGCAAAGCCTAATGACTGAGGCAGAGGTAGGAGGATCACTGTGAGTTCGAGGCCACCCTGGAACTACATAATGAATTCCAAGTCAGCCTGGACTAGAGTGAAACCCTACTTTGAAAAACAAAAATGAAACAACAACAAAAAAAGTATTTGTCAGGCATGGTGATGCACACCTTTAATCCCAGCACTCGGTAGACAGAGGTAGGAGGATCGCTGTGATTTCAAGGCCTGCCTGAGACTTCTTAGTGAATTCTAGGTCATTCTGGGCTAGAGTGAGACACTACCTCAAAAAAAAAACAAAAAAAAAAAAAACACAAAACAAACAAACAAAAAAATAAACATAAGTGTAAGTTGTAGTGCTATAAAGAAGTGGTGTAGGCCGGGCGTGGTGGCGCACGCCTTTAATCCCAGCACTCGGGAGGCAGAGGTAGGAGGATCGCCGTGAGTTCGAGGCCACCCTGAGACTCCATAGTGAATTCCAGGTCAGCCTGGGCTAGAGTGAGACCCTACCTCGAAAAACCAAAAAAAAAAAAAAAAAAAAAAAAAAAAAAAAAAAAAAAAAAGAAGTGGTGCAGGACACTATAGGAAAGGGTTTATAAGTGGTTGAGAGTATTGGGTTAGAGAAGACCTTTATTTTAATTTTTATTTAAGTTTGTATTTATTTATTAGAGAGAAAGAGAGAATGAGCACACCAGGACCTCTAGCCACTGCAAACAAACTCCAGATGCATGCTCCACCATGTGCATCTGGCCTATGTGGGTTCTGGGGAATTGAACCTAGGTCCCTAGGCTTTGCAGGCAAGTACCTTCACCACTAAGCCATTTCTCCAGCCCCATTTATTTTTATTTATTTATTTGACAGAGAGAAAGGGAGGGAAGGAGAAAGAGAGAGAAAGAGAGAGAGAGAGAGATTGAGCACACCCTGGCCTCCAGCCACTGCAAACGAACTCCAGACGCATGTGCCCCCTTGTGCATCTGGCTAATGTGGGTCCTGGGGAATCGAACCTGGGTCCTTTGGCTTTTCAGGCACTCTTTAACCACTAAGTTATTCCTTCAGCCCAGAGAAGACCTTTTTGAGGATGTGACATGAGATCTAAAGGTTAGGAGGCAGTTAGGAGGGTAATGGGTCACCATATACTTTTGATATCTCAGGGGAACATTGTTATTTAGAAAGATTTATGGTTGTTTGATTAAATGCATACTTAAATTATCAATGTTAAATTGTGATAATCCAGTTTTTCACTCACTGTCAATCTTACTTATAAATCTACATAAATAAGAACAGTCATTATAATTCAAACTCTTTTTTCTAAATGTTCTTAAACAATCTGTCCCATTTATAATCTCAGCTAATTAAATTTTTGGAAGCATTTGATTTGCATTAATAAACTCACATGCTTGAGAAGGTACATTTACAATTGAAGTAAGCCCTATATAAGTCTTTAAAATAACTCAGGAAATCTAGTTATTAAACTTATGGGTTGGAGGGATGGCTTAGTGGTTAAGATGTTTGCCTGCAAAGGCAAAGGACCCTGGTTTGATTCCCCAGGACCCGCGTTAGCCAGATGCACAAGGGGGTGCACACATCTGCAGTTCATTTGCAGTGGCTGAGACCCTGGTGAGTCCATTTTCTCTCTCTCTCTCTTTCTATCTCTCTCTCCCTCTTTCTCTGTCAAATAAATAGATAAATAAAAACATAAACATTCCCCCCAGACACAAAATGGCCTGGATATCTCTAACCTCACAGTGCCTGACACTATCTACACAAGACCATCATAATAGGAGGTAAAAGATCATGACATCAAAATAAAAGAGAGACTGATTGAGAAGGGGAGGGGATATGATGGAGAGTGGAGTTTCAAAGGGGAAGGTGGGGGGGCATTACCATGGAATATTTTTTATAATCATGGAAGTTGTTAATAAAAAAAGTTTGAAAAGAAAAAAATATAAACATAAATGTAGAGAATCAAGTACTCTTAACTCTGCATATATTTAACAATTAAATTCTCTTCAAATAACAAGTCTGAAAATTTTGTGTTTGAAATCAGAGACAAAAATTGATGTTTGTCTAATTTTTCTTTAAATTACAAGTAGTTTAACTACCAAGAAGGTTGATACTCTAGAACTTTACAGAGGTGTGGGTTTGATTTATCTTGTATCTGGAATCTGACTTCTAATGTTCTTGGAGTTAGAAAGTCATTTACTAAGGGGAACAAATTTACTTTCTCAGATCTAATGGGAGTTCTAGGTCAAATATTTAAGTGCAAAATACTGTCTCCTATTGATTAGAAATCTAACATGACCGAGTTGGAGAGATACCTCAGTGGTTAAAGGCACTTACTTGCAAAGCCTGATGGCTCAGGTTCAGTTTTCCAATACCCACAAAAATCCAGCAGCACAAGGTGCATGCGTTTGGAGTTCGTTTGCAGTGGCAGTAGGCCCTGGCACGCCCATTCATATTCTCTCTCTCCCTCTCTGCTTGAAAACAATAAAATATTTCAAAAACAAAGAAAAAGAAATCTAACATGATCATAGAACTCAAGGCCAGTGTAACACAACGGATGTTTCTAATGAAACAGCTTGATATGCTGTACTTAAAGAAAAAATGTCTGAGCTGGGGAAATGGCTCAGCAGTTAAAGACACTTGCTTGCAAAGCCTGATGACCCTGGTTCAATTCTCCAGTCCCCACGTAAAACCAGATGCACAAAGTGGCACATGTATTTGGAGTTTGTAGTGGCTGGAGGCCCTAGTGGGCCTATACTCACTCTCTTTCTCTCTTTCTGTCTGCCTATTTCTGTCTCTTTCTCAAATAAATATATACTTTTTAAAGATGTCCAACTCCTGTAGTCACATTATTTGGATTAGTTTTGTAACTAACTCTGAGTATAAGTTTGCTGATTTTTAAAAAAAATCCTAACTTATAAACATATATGCATATGTGTGTATGTATCATATATGCACATATGTGTGCAGATGCACATGGCTATGCAGAGACTAGAGGAGAGCGTCAAGGGTCCTCTTAACACTCTTCCACTTGCTTCTTTGAGGTAGGGTCTGTTAGAGTGGCTGACCAGCAAGTCCCAGAAATTCTCCTGACTCTGCTCCCTACAGAACTGGGGTCACTGGTGAGCATGCTCATCTTTTTCTATGGGTGCTGGGGATCGAACCCAGGCCCTCTCAGACTCTCAGGTTTGCACAGCAAGCATCATTATCCGCTAAGCCATCTTCCCAGCCCCAACTCTTGTAACTCGAAGCATCTGATTTAAATGGGTGGCATCGTGAAATACCACACTTTAAAATAAAGTGCTTCTTTTAAATTAAATGCGAGATTTAAGATCCTTTTTTGTTGCTTTTCCAGGTGGTACCATGGAAACATTACCCGAAACCAAGCCGAACGTCTGTTGAGGCAAGAGGTAATTCAGTGTGTTCACAAACTGCTTTGTGAATACTCCCAACATTTCGGAGACAGTGACATAATGAAAACTTTAGTCAAAAAGGTGTATTACTTTTTTTATGTGTGTTTGTGTTTTGTTTTTTGAGGTAGGGTCTCACTCTAGCTCAGGCTGACCTTTTTATTCTTTTTAAAATTCAATTTTTTAATATATTAATTTGAGAGACACAGAGAAAGAGAAAGAATAGGTGCTCCAGGGCCTCCTGCCACTGCAAACGAACTCTGGGCACATGAGCCACTTTTTGCTTGTGACTTGATCTGGGTACTGGGGAATCGAACCTGGGCCATCAGTCTTTGCAAGCAAGCACCTTTTACCACTGAGCCAACTCTCCAGCCCCCTTTTATTCTTTCGAATTCCAAAATATTATAATTTCTTCTCTACTGCAGAATTTCTAAGCTGCAAACGAGACATTTTTACATCAGATCATATTTCCCATTGAGTTTCATTATAATTTCAGAAACGTGTTTCTCAGAGAGTGAGTTTAACTCCCGGAGGCTGGTTCATTCAACATGCACTCTGCCAGCGGGGTGCGTCTTTCGGTTGACCTTATGACCTTAGCGTCACAACCACTCAAAGACTCTAACTTTATGAGCTGTGTGGATTCATTCAAAACACAAACGTGGAGACAAGCTTGGTGCTGCAGTTTCCTTTCTTCTGTGGAAACAAAGGAGTAGTCAAAACATCCAGCTCAGATCAAAACTACTCACGTAGTTTCCAAGTGTCGGTGCCTATTCACTGCAGGGAAATGTAGCAGAGTCAAAACTAGAAACCAGACAAGAGGTTCTGTGTCATTCTGCGCTGTTATCGGATGTTGAAGGAAACAAGAACTGTGAACGCGAATGAGTCCCGTAGCTGCTCTGTGGCAGTAATGGCTATGGATGCACGGAGGACCCCCCACAGTAGAGGGGCTGTGACCATGGGGGACAGAGACTTGGGCTTAGGTGAGAGCGTGGACGCAGCACTGAGTGGCTATACATGTGGGGTCTGCCTGGCATGCTCCCCCCCACACAGCCTTCTGTTTAGCGAACATGGAGAATGAAGATGAATGACGAGGGCTGGGGATAAAGTGTTTGCTGCTGCCACACATAACACACGGACGGACACACACACACACACATACACACACACACACACACACACACACGTCAAAAAATTTCCATCTCTTTCTAGAAGAATAAAGTGGTTTTTTTTGTTTGTTTGTTTGGTTGGTTGGTTTTTCAAGGTAAGGTCTCCCTCTAGCTCAGGCTGACCTGGAATTCCCTAGGTAGTCTCAGGGTGGCCTTGAACTCACGGCGATCCTCCTACCTCTGCCTCCCGAGTGCTGGGATTAAAAGCTTGTGCCACCACACCCGGCTTACTTTTCTTTTTTTAATTTAAAATACTTTTCTAAGTTACATGTTGTCTTATTTTTATTTTTATTTTAACAATCTGCTTCAGCCTGGGCGTGGTGGCGCACGCCTTTAATCCCAACACTCGGGAGGCAGAGGTAGGAGGATCGCCGTGAGTTCAAGGCCACCCTGAGACTCCATAGTGAATTCCAGGTCAGCCTAGGCTAGAGTGAGACCCTACCTCGAAAAAACCAAAACAAACAAACAAACAAACAAAAAATCTGCTTCAGTGAGACTTTACATAGCTATGAGGTAGTTGAGTATGGTCTGGGCTAGCTTCCCTAATGCTTTATTTTTGTGAGTATCCCATTATGTTCAAAAACAACCAATTATTGCTAGTTTTCCATCTCTATGCTTTCAACACAAAAGATTATACTAGCATCAAAAAGTGAGTCTTGGGGCTGGAGAGATGGCTTAGCAGTTATATATTTATTATCTTCTACATTGATTTTTATAATATTTATATTTATATTTATTTATTTGAGAGAGAAAGAAGGAGAGAGAAAGAGGCAGATAGAGAATGGGTACTCAGGCTCTCCAGCCACTGCAAACGAACTCCAGACACATGTGCCCCCTTGTGCATCTGGCTTATGTGGGTCCTGAGGAGTTGAACTTCGGTCCTTTGGCTTTGCAGGCAAATGCCTTAAAGGCTAAGCCATCTCTCCAGCCCCAAAACTCACTTTG
Source organism: Dipus sagitta (assembly GCA_036346955.1). Lineage (NCBI taxonomy): Eukaryota > Metazoa > Chordata > Mammalia > Rodentia > Dipodidae > Dipus > Dipus sagitta. The sequence continues at coordinate 44,575,512 of CM070781.1, read as the reverse complement.
TTAAAAATAAAGTATCTTTTTATTCATTTGAGAGAGGGAGAGAGAGAGAATGAGAGAGAGAGAGAGAGAGAGAGAGACAGAGAGAGAGAGAGAAAGAGAATGGGTGCACCATGGCTCTAGCCACTGCAAACGAACTCCAGATGCATGCATCGCCTTATGCATCTGGCTTTACATGGGTCCTGGGGAATCTAACCTGGGTCCTTAGGCTGTAGTCCTCTATACTGATTTTTGATACCTTTTTTCTTCTACTTTAATTCTTATCCTAACTCTTTGAATTGAATATACTTATTTTTATTTTTGTTTACTGATATAAATAATAAAAGCATGAATTTATTTCTGTGTACTGCTTCACCTATATTTCAGAGTTTCTTTAAAGTTATTTATGTGTGTGTGTGTGCATGTGTGTGCATGTGTGTATGACATACCAGATGCATGTGGCATGTTTTTGCATTTGGCTTTACATGGGTGCTGGGGAATTGAATCTGGATCATTAGGCTTTGCAGGCAAGCACCTTAACCACTGAGATATCTCTCCAGCCCAGAAAAACATTTCTTTTTTTTCCCTTAATATTTATTTTTATTTAGTTAGTTAAGAGAGGGTGGGGGAAGAGAACAGGCATGCCAGGGCCTCCAGCCACTGCAAACGAACTCCAGACACATGTGCCACCTTGTGCATCTGGCTTATGTGGGTCCTGGAGAACTGAACCTGGGTCCTTTGGCTTTTCAGGCAAGTGCCTTAACCACTAAGCCATCTCTCCAGCCCCAGAAAAGCATTTCTTAACCTTTCATTAACTGTGTTACTATGTTCTCTCTTCCACCTTCTTTTCACTGGTTCCATGCCCTACAAAGCTTTCTCCTCCTTGGAGACTCCTTCCGATTTATTCTTTTTCTCGAGAGCTCTTGTCTCTTCTCCCATTTGGCCTTTCAAGAAATATTTTCTGGGCTGGAGAGATGGCTTAGTGGTTAAGGTGCTTGCCTGCAAAGGCAAAGGATCCAGGTTTGATTCTCCAGGATCCACGTTAGCCAGATACACAAGGGGTTGCATATATCTGGAGTTCCTTTGCAGTGGCTGGAGGCCCTGGTGTGCCTGTTCGCTCCCCCCTCTCTTTCTCTCTCAAATAAATAAATAATATATTTAAAAAAATAAATAAAATAGACTAAAACCTCTAAATTTGCTAAGGGACCATCTGGAGATAGAAAATGAAGTGAAAATTATTACTGAGGGAAATCTTACATTCAGGAAAGTGAAATAAATATATAAAAAAAGAAATATTTCTTCCTGTTTCCCTCACCCCACCTACCACACCATTTCTCTCTTTCCAAAGTGTAGTCTGCCAATCTGTCTCCGAGTTTATTCTATGGAGCAGCTATTTTTATCTGTTACCCTGATAAGTACAACAAAAACTACTGAATGGCAGCTACAAGGTTATCAAAACCAAAACTTTTCCTAGAAAATAATCAAGAATAATGCTTTAAAATATTCATGCATTATAGTCATGCCAAGAAGATTCCCTTCTTTTCAACATGAGTCCTAACTCTATAAGAGAGGTCAGACTGTGTACTTATAAAACCAATCTTATTTTTTCAGTTTTTAAAAGTTTTTAATTTTTATGTATTTGAGAGGGAGAGAGAGAGAGAGGGAAAGAGAGAGAGAGAATGGGCATGCCAGGGCCTCCAGCTATTGCAAACAAACTCCAGATGCATGTACCACCTTATACATCTGGCTTACTTGGGTCCTGGGGGCATTGAACCTGGATCCTTTGGCTTTGCAGGAAAATACCCTAACTGCTTAGCAATCTCTCCAGCCCCTAATCTTATTTTTATAATAAGAATATAGAAATCACTTATTTTATGGTAAGTCACTTATAGTAAATCAATATAGCTTTGATTTTCATCTATGAGATGTAAGATTGGGTTTCTATAATAGCTTAAATATATGGCTCCATGATGACTCAGAAGGCACCATGGTGCTGGGAAGAAGTGACAGAGGAGTGCTCAGCACTGAAATGTCTCTGTCACACCTTTCAAGGCTCAGGTTCCATTGCAGAAGAGGTGGCAGAAAGAATGTAAGAGCCAAAGGAAGGGTAGGACTCCTTACAACGTGCTCCCCCCAGACACAAAATGGCCTGGATATCCATGACCTCACAGTGCCTGACTCTACCTACACAAGACCGTCATAATAGGAGGAAAAGATGATGACGTCAAAATAAAAGAGGGACTGATTGAGATGGGGAGGGGATATGATGTACAGCAGAGTTTCAAAGGGGAAAGTGGGAGGGAATTACCATGGGATATTGTTTATAATCATGGAAGTTGTCAATAAAATAAATTAAAAAATAATAAAAGAAACAAAAGCAAAAATAAAGAAGTAAATATATGGCCCCTTATACTCAGGCTTGAATGTTGAGTCTGCAGTGGGCAGAGCCCCACTGGGGAAGAAGCATCAGTGGGGGCCAGATCTTCCGTGCAGCTGTACTTGGTATAAGACACGAAGGTTGAGCTCTGCTGGTTCGTGCTTGCTGGTATTGTGTCCTTGCTGCTGTTGCTTCTCTCTGCTTGGATCCATTGGGAGTAAACAGCTCCTTCGGCCTGCAGTGGAGCTTCCCCTGGGTTTTGTGAGCCCGAAAGAAATCCCGTCCTCCCGTAAGCTGTGTCTGGTCAGATGTTTGCCCCAGCCAAACGAGGTGCTGACCACATCAGTTTCTAAGATGTAATAAACTTGTATAATTAATCATTTCCTTGCAGGCTAAAGAGGGTGCATTTATCGTCAGAGACTCAAGACATTTGGGATCCTACACAATTTCTGTGTTCGCAAGAGATAGAAGGTAGGCATTTGTGAATGTGGGCTCTTTAGAAACAACCCTTGGATGATCTTGTTTTATGGAGATACCATTGTTTTATGGAGATAGCATAGCATAGGGAATAGAAGTGAGAGTTTAGCTCAGGGAGACGATTGCAGGCTTAGAAATGAGGGCATCTGGCCAGTCCACATTATATCTCTGATGTACTTTGTTGTGTAACCATTCTGTCTCCCTTTGACTCAACCAACCCCTTCAGTTACGTCAAGGGGAGACATTAGCTAGGATGGACACGATTGGCACGTCTCTCTGATCCCTTGGCCTAATCTGGGGTTGATCTGCAGAGAGGGTTCCCTTACTCAGAAAGCTTCCTATGTCTTTCAGCCTGAGCATGTTTCCTGGCTGTGTGAACTTGTGGCTAGGCAGGAAGTACTTGAGAAAAGGCATCTCAGGAGAAGCCCTCCCTTAATGTAGAACAGGAGTCAGCAGATAAACACCTCCGCCTCTTTGCACTTAAATAGAACAGTCTGGCACAGAGTCCTAGGAGAACCAAAGAGCCATAGCCTGGTTAGTAATGACCCCTACATTGATTTTACTGTCTTCCTTGTGTTACATTTCCAATCTCCCAGAGTGCATTTATTTAACCAATAATTGATATTCAGTAAATATTTATCTATGCTTCATGAGAGCGTATTTTGGGACACTGGACTTGTCAACTGTTGAGGAATTTTCTTGGCATAATCAGGTACCTATTGAATCCATCAGTTCTCTCTTTGATATTAATGCTACGATGGTAACTTGAGACTGAGAGTCCTCTTGCTTAAGGAATTGGCTGAGTGCACAAGGAATGTTTGCTTACCTACTGATTCATATTCTGTTGGTTATAGAAGTACAGAGTCTGCAATAAAACATTATCAGATTAAAAGGAATGACTCGGGACAGTGGTATGTGGCTGAAAGACACCTCTTCCCATCGGTCCCCGAGTTGATCAGATATCACCAGTATAATGCAGCTGGTAAGTTCAGCGTCTGGTCAGCAGGCTGGGGACAGGCCCTTGACAGCAAATGTGTGCTTGGTATCAGGTGCTGAACGGGAACAAGTCTTCCTGGCGGACAGCGTAACAATTTGAAATATAATCTGTGATCTTCCTCATTTTTAAAAAATATTTTCAAAATTTTATTTTTATTTATTTATTAGAGACAGCAAGAGGGAGAGAAAGAGAGAGAATGGGTGCGCCAGGGCCTTTATCCAGTACATAGGAACTCCAAATGTGTGTGCCACATTGTGCATTTGGTTTATGTGGGACCTGGAAAATTGAACCTGGGTCCTTAAGCTTGACAGGGAAGCGCCTCCAGCAGATGGCTTAGGGGTTAAGGCACTTGCTGCAAATCCAAAGACCCAGGTTCGATTCTCCAGGACCCATGTAAGCCAGGTGCACAAGGTGGCACATGTGTCTGGAGTTTGTTTGCAGCAGCTGACGGCTCTGGTGTGCCCATTCTCTCTCTGTGCCTCTTTCTCCATTCAAATAAATAAAAACTTATTTATTTACTTATTTGAGGAAGAGAGGAGAGAGGGAGGGAGAGGAAGATAGATAGAGAGAGAGAGAGAGAGAGAGAGAGAGAGAGTTGGGCACATCAAGGTTCCCAGCCGCTGCAAACAAACTCCAGACACATGCGCCACCTTGTGCATCTGGCTTATGTGGGCACTAGGGGATCAGATCTGGGTCCTTAGACTTCATAGGCAAGCACCTTAACTGCTAAGCCGTCTCTCCAGCCCCCCACCCCCCTTGTTTTTAAACTTCAGTCATGAGGCAAGAGGTGAGTTGACTTTTTAAATTTCTACCAGGTTGGAAAAATGATGGATAACAGAGAAATTTTTCTGTAAATTTACACAGGGCTAAATAGGCCTTCAAATACCTAAATAATGATGTTTCCTGGTCTTTGCCCCTATATACCTACTCGCTGCTTTAGGTAATTACAATTGAAAATTACCTTTAAGCTTCTCATCCTGTTTCCTTTCTTGTTTGGAGAACGAGTTATCCAGAACCCAACCTTCCATAGTTATACTTGGGCCTCAATATACCAGAGGGTATTGCTCCTATCACTGCTTCTGAGGTGGACCTATTGTCTGCAAAAAGATGAAGGATTCCAGAAAGTTCTACCACAATGACAATCATTTCTCTGGCCTTTAGCCCTCACCCAATTTATAGCCCAAGCAGGAATCTTTTTAACATTAGCATTACAGAATTTGAAACTCACTCTAACTTTTCATATTCTTTTAACTTCTTGTTATATGATGCTTTTTTTTTTTAGATTTCATTCATGAAAAGTTAGGTTGTCAAAAAAATAATTCTTTTCGGGAAGAGATCATTTGTCTATTACACTGGTTCTAAATGTCAGGAATAAATCCAAGAAAATTTATATCCATTTATGGGATAAATCCACATGGGTTTTCAGATGCTAAGTGAGAGTTGGTTAGAAAGAGTGGACCCTGGGCTGGAGAGATGGCTTAGAGTTAAGGTGTTTGCCTGTGAAGCCTAAGGACCCAGGTTTGATTCTCCAGGTCCCATGTAAGCCAGATGCACAAGGTGGCGCACACGTCTGGAGTTTGTTTGCAGTGTCTGGAGGCCCTGGTGTGCCCATTCTCTCTCTCTCTTTCAATCTCTCTCTCTCCCTCCCACTCTCTGACTCTAGTAAATCAATTAAAAAAAAAAGTGGACCCTGGAGGCCATAGCTGGGGCTGGGACAGAAAGCTTCCGATTGAGGAGACTAGGTCTGGGTTTCCTTCAGTCCCCTTTCTCCTCCCTTTAAAGGGAAAAATCAAGAGGACTTATGTGGTAAAGTTAAAAAAAAAAAAGACCCAGAGTCCCATTTAAAAAAGTATATGTTCACGACACTTACATGAACAGAGGAAATTCTGTTAAAATTCAGATTTTGCCTTTATTTTTTTTCTTTTTAGTTTTCTGAGGTAGTGTCTCACTCTAGTCCAGGCTGACCTGTAATTCACATAGTCTCAGGGTGGCCTTGAACTCACAGCGAACCTCCTACCTTTGCCTCCTGAGTGCTGGGGTTAAAGGTGTCTGCCACTACACCTGGCAACATTCATATAATATTTAAACAATTTTAATTATAATAGTTAATTTTTAATGTTTACCTCTGAAAATTGAGATAAAGTAAGGGCCCTTTATTTTATCCTTTATAGATGGCTTTAGGGCTTGTCATTTTTATTGCAATGCATATGTATTATTCACATACATCATAAAATACTATAAACATAATTTTTTTAAAAAAAGATCAAACATAGGTGGCACATGCCTTTAATCCCAGCAGTCCGGAGGCAGAGGTAGGAGGATTGCCGTGAGTTCAAGGCCACCCTAAGACTACATAGTGAATTCCAGGTCAGCCTGGGCTAAAGTGAGACCCTACCTCGAAAAGACAAAAAAAAAAAAAAAAAAAAAAAAAAAAAAAAAAAAAAAAAAAGATCAAACAAGAAAAAAAGTGAAAACAGGAATTGAAAATGTATAACCAACATACTGTTTATGAGAGAAAAAAGGTGGAAGATAAATAAGAAGACAAGGAAGGAGGATGGTTGGGACAGGTCCTTTTCTGAGTGCTCTAGTCTTTGAAGAAATCCCATGAGGTGGGCACAGTCATATCTTCACCACTTAGTCGAGCTGTGAGGCGACGTCCTCAATGTCACAGGGATGATAAATATCTGTGTTGCCATTTGATCCCACAACAATCTTGGAGCCCGTTGGAGCCGTTGATCTCACTGGCTATGGAGACTACACTCCCACTATCCTGCCCCCCCCCCGCCCCTCGCCAAAAGAAGTAACTCATATCTTGGAGAAGTCAGTTTTAGACTTGTCTGTGAATTGGAACCTGTGAGTATTCTGCTTTTTTTCAGACATTTAACCATTTTAGCCCATGACAGTTTATGTCCTTATAAGGAATCGGGTCAATGCAAGGGGAGTGACAGACTTTCGGGCACAGTAACGAGGCCACCACTAACCCATGAGTAGTGAATTCCCAGGACAAAAATATTTTGCACCCAGCCCGGGGGAGGCAGAGGTTAGAGGACTGCCATGAGGCCGAGGCCACCCCGAGGTACAGAGTGAATTCTGGGTCAGCCTAGCCTAGAGCGAATAAAACAAAACAAAACAAAACAAAACAACCAAAGAACATTTTTTTTGCAAATGAACACTTAGGTCTCTTTTTGTTAGGCCCTCTCTCTCTCTCTCTCTCTTTAATATTTTATTTTTATTTATTTGACAGACACAGAGAGAGGCATAAAGAGAGAGAATGGGCCTAGGCTGACCTGGAATTCACTCTGTAGCCCTAGGCTGGCCTCAAACTCAGTCTCCCTGGTGCTGGGACTCAAGGTGTGCACCACCACACCTGACACGCTTGACAGTGAGGTTATGAGGCAACATGTTGTAAACTTTATGCTTTCTTTTTCTTTTCTTTCTCCTCCTCCTCCTCCTCCTCCTCCTTCTTCTTCTTTTTCGAGGTAGAGTCTCACTCTCATACCAGGCTGACATAGAATTCACTATGTAGTCTCAGGGTGGCCTCGAACTCACAGTGATCCTCCTACCTCTGCCTCATGAGTGCTGGGATTAAAGGCATGCACCACCATGCCCGGCTCTTTTCTTAGAGTTTTGAATTGTGTATATCAAGCACATATTGTTTTAGGAAATGTTTTTAAAATGGTAAACATAAGCAACCAAACTATACTGCAGAATAAATTTTTATGTCTAATTATTTAAAGATAGGTGTTTGCATGCCCATTTTTTTCTCTCTCTCTCTCTGTCTCTTTCTCTCTCTCTCAATCATAAATAAATAAATAAATAAATAAATAAATAAATAAATAAATAAATATTAAATATAGAGCCAGGCGTGGTGGCGCACGCCTTTAATCCCAGCACTTGGGAGGCAGAGGTAGGAGGATCACCGTGAGTTCAAGGCCACCCTGAGACTACATAGTGAATTCCAGATCAGCCTGGACCAGAGTGAGACCTTACACACAAAACCTATATATAAAACACACAACATATATATATATATATATATATATATATATATATATATATATGTATGTATATATGTTAAAGACAAGTGTTATCTTCTATTATGTTTAGGTCTTTCTTAAACATGTCTTGTATATTAGTATCTAAGCTTGAGATGCAAATTTTTCTTTCTCCCTAGGTCTCATGTCTCGTCTCCGCTATCCTGTTGGTTTGCTGGGCGGTTTACCAGCCACGGCTGGTTTTAGCTATGGTAACGTATGCTCATGTGCTGTGGTCAGACTTCCTCCCAGGCCGGAACCATCCCACAGGTCGTTTGATTCTCAGCTCATCTGACATGTCTGCCTAGACACGTTGCTTTTGAAAGCTTAAATCGCCCCCGTTGGAGAAGTCCTAAAAGATGCACCCCATAGAGACACGTCCAACTCTGGGGGGCAGCTTTGCTTCGCTTTTCCACTCTACCATATCAGGAGACCTAATCTTTAACCTTCTGATGAGAAACAATTCATGTTTATTGGTTGTTCCGTTGTTGCTCTGGCTATAGGGATTGTTGGGAAATGACTGCTCTCTAAGAGTGTCTACCGAAAAGCTCTGTGACCCTTGTTCTTGTGGAGACAGAAATCACTTTCTAGCAAATGTGGTAGCTGCAAACATATGAGAGTAAATGAGAACCAGGGAATCCTGTTTCCCAATTTGGTGGAATTTTGTTCCAGATTTCTCTCATTAGTAGGACTCAGATTATCCTGGAAAAACAAAAAAACAAACAACAACAACAACAACAACAACAAAAACAGGACTGGAGAGATGGCTTAGTGGTTAAGGTGCTTGCCTACAAAGCCTAAGGACCTAGGTTCAATTCCCTGGTGGTACCCACATAAACCAGAAGCACAAGGTGGTGCATGTGTCTGGAGTTTGTTTATAGTAGCTGGAGGCCCTGATGCGCCCATTCTCTATCTGCATCTCTCTCTCTCTCTTGTTCAGGGTCTCATTAGTGAAGTGAATTAGAAGGTGAGTTCAGGGTTTATGGTTTTACTTGTATTATCTCTCCACTTGATAGATATGATATATAAGAAATTCCACAGTAAGAAATTTATTTAATTTAAATAGGATCCTTTTTAATTTATTTTTTAAACATATTTTTATTTATTTAACAGCGACAGGCAGAGAAAGAGGCAGAGAGAGAGAGAGAGAGAGAGAGAGAGAATGGGCGCGCCAGGGCCTCTAGCCACTGCAAATGAACTCCAGACGCGTGCACCCCCTTGTGCATCTGGCTAACGTGGGTCCTGGGGAGTTCAGCCTCAAACCGGGGTCCTTAGGCTTCACAGGCAAGCACTTAACCGCTAAGCCATCTCTCCAGCCCCCTTTGTAATTTCTTAAAAGTTTCCACTTTTTGCAACATAGAGAACAGTGTGTAGCTTGATTTCTTTCACCTGGTTTTGAGTACGTTAGGCACTAGAACCAGACACTGTACCTCCTCTGTGGCTTCTTCTGTTCTCATTGCTTTGTGAATTTTTTATGTGTTGGGTGTGGCTGGTTCAATTTCATTTTGATGTAGCTCTGCATTGCAGGACGCTCTGACAGTTGAGTTACCAGACTTCTTTAGACAGCCACTTGGGTCATTACTCAAATAATACTGTTAAGGACATTTTAGTAAGTCTCAGGATGATGTTAAGTGCACATTTATGCTCCAAAGTATGCATAGTTTAGAGCAGACTGGTGGGCCATAGGTATACGCGTGCTCAGGTATATTAGGTAGAGTCAGTTTTACAGGGTGCATATATCAAATGACACCAGCCAGTTTTCTTTTCTTTTTGAAAAAATATTTTATTTGGGCTGGACAAATGGCTTAGCAGTTATGGCACTTGCCTGCAAAGCCAAAGGACCTAGGCTCGATTCCCCAGAACCCAAGTAAGCCATATGCACAAGGGGGCGCACGTGTCTGGAGTTTGTTTGCAGTGGCTGGAGGCCCTGACACACCGATTATCTATCTGTCTTTCTCTCTCTCTCTGCTTCTTTCTCTCTTTTTCTCTAGTAAATATATAAAATATTTGAGAGAGATAAACATATACATATATACATATATATATATATAATCCATAGGATTAGTATATATCTATATCTATATATATATATAGAGAGAGAGAGAGAGAGAGAAATAGAATGGGCACACTGGGGCCTCTAGCCATTGCAAAGGAACTCCAGGCCCATGTACTACCGTGTGCATCTGTTTTATGTGGGTACTAGGGAATCAAACCTGGGCCCTTAGGCTTCACAGGCAAGTGCCTTAACTGCCAAGTCATATCTCCAGGCCCTCCTTTTCTTTTTATTTATTTATTTTTATTCTTTTTTGGTTTTTCGAGGTAGGGTCTCACTCTAGCCCAGGCTGACCTGGAATTCACTATGGAGTCTCAGGGTGGCCTTGAACTCACAGCAATTCTCCCACCTCTGCCTCTTGAGTGCTAGGATTAGGCATGCACCACCATGCCTGGCTTGAAAAGTGCTATATTTTGAGAGACAGTGGTCTCAAGTACATGCACAAGTGAATTCTAAAATTTTATGAAGAAAATGAAAGGCCATAATATTTATGGAGAGATGCTTGCTTTTTGTTTGTTTGTTTTTTCGAAGTAGGGTCTCACTCTGGCCCAGGCTGACCTGGAATTCACTATGTAGTTTCAGGGTGACGTGGAACTCATGGTGATCCTCTTACCTCTGCCTCCTGAGTGCTGGGATTAAAGGCATGTGCTACCATGCCTGGCTAGGCTTTTTTTTTTGAGGCAAGCCCAATAGACTGGCCTCTCTTAAAAGTGTGTGTGTGTGAGAGAGAGAGAGAGAGAGAGAGAGAGAGAGAGAGAGAGAATTGGCATGCCAGGGCCTCCAGCCTCTGCAATCAGACTCCAGATGCGTGTGTCCCCTTGTGTGCATATGCGACCTTGCATGCTATGTCACTGTGCCTCTGGTTTATATGGGACCTGGAGAGTCAAACATGAGTCCTTAGGCTTCACAGGCAAGCACCTTAACTGCTAAGCCATCTCTCCAGTCCAATACGTGCTTTTAAAACAACAAACTTCCAAGATGAGGCTGAATCCTTTATGCACTGAAGAAAAACATCTGTATTTGATTTTCCTCTATTTTCATGGTCAATAAATACAGCTACAAACTGTCTTTGGAGCATAAAACTTAGCACGCATGTGAACCCCTGACAAGTTAGTTTTCTAAAGAATTTATGCCAAATTATACGCCCATCCCTGTTTAAGCATGTCAGTTCATTCACACGTCTAGCCTCATCTATATTTACTATTGTGCATATATCCTGATATTTTAAGTGATCTCCTTATTCTTTAAGTTTTGATCCTTAATGACTTTTATCAACTTTTAATAGGTGTAGTGATCATTTGGATATTTTCTTTTATGACTGAATATTCAACCTTTTTCCCATACAAACAGGGCTATATGATTTTTTCAGATTGACTTACTTATGAATAATTATTTAAGTTTTTAGTAGGAATAGTTATTTATTGTAGAAACACCTTTCCCAGTCTGTGTGGCTTGCCTTTTCACTTTCTTAATGGAGTATTTTTGATGAACAGATAAAATCATGTATTATAATTTTATCATTATTTTCCTTTGTGGCCACAGTCTATCACGTGATTCTGTGCCAGTCTGTGCCAGTTCCAAAGTCATGGATATGTTCTCCACGTTACTTTTAAAACATCTCTACCAGTGGAAGGGGTAGTTCTTTGTACCAGGAGATCATAGGCTTGCACAACTCTTGTGACTGCATTATTCTCATATTCCAGCAGATGGCGGTGTTGCCATATAAAAAGCACACGCCTCACACACCTCACAGTTGCTGAAATAACACACAAGACCATCATAATAGGAAAGAAAGGTCATGACATCAAAATAAGAGACCGATTGAGAGGGAGAGGGGATATGATGGAGAGTGGAGTTTCAAAGGGGAAAATGGGCAGGGGGGGGGCGGGGAATTACCATGGGATATTGTTTACAATTATGCAAGTTGTCAATAAAAAAAATTAAAATTAAAAAAAAGCAGATGCTAAAAAGTTAAGATTAGATAGCTTTCAAGGGGGTTATTATAAGTATAGTCTCTCCCCCTTCCCCTATTTTGCTTATGAAAAATGAGAAAAACATAGCAGCAAAAATTTCAATTCAAAAATTCTCTCCTATATGTGTGGATTAAGAGTTCGGGCATTGGACATGTTTACTAAATGACTTGATTACACCTTTCCACAAGGAGACCAGGGCAGGGCAGCTGTTTAGGGGTGAAGTTACAACAGTGGGATTGACTGAATGGGAACAAAGAAGTGTCATGGACTTTATCTGCTTAACAAGGTCAACACCGCAACCTAAACAGATTGGGGATAATCGTATTTTGGATCCCAGGTCTAGTTTTGGTCATTCACTCAGGAAGGCACAGTGAAGCATTTTTATATGATGTGTACAATTTTAAAATATTTTATTTTTATTTATTTATTTGAGAGAGAGGAAGAGAAATAGGCAGGAAGAGAGAGTGAGAGAGAAAGGGGAAGAGAGAGAGAGAGAGAGAATAGGCATACCAGGGCCTCCAGACACTGCCAACGAACTCCAGATGCATGTGCCATCTTGTGCATCTGGCTTACATGGGTCCTGGGGAATTGAACCTGGGTCCTTTGGCTTTGTAGGCAAGCACCTTAACTGCTAAGCCATAATGTGTACATTTTGATAGCTATACTTTGATGTGCACTCTCATCCATGCAGGGGAAGCTTTAAAAACTTGCTGTCTTGAGCCGGGTGTGGTGGTGCACGCCTTTAATCCCAGCACTCGGGAAGCAGATGTAGGAGGATTGCTGTGAGTTCGAGGCCACCCTGAGACTCCATAGTGAATTCCAGGTCAGCCTGGGCTAGAGTGAGACCCTACCTCGAAAAACAAAACAAAACAAAACAAAACTTGCTGTCTTGAATTATACATTCATGCCACAGTAAGAGTATCAAAAATACTTATAGATACTCATACATATGTCTAAAATTTTTTATTGACATCCTCCACACATATACAAAATATACTTGATCTTATTCTCTCCACAACCCTCCCTTTCCGCACTTCCGTATCTCCACCCCATTGAACCCCTCTTTCTTTCTAAATAGTTCCTGGTCTACCATGATGTCATCATTTTTCCTCCCCTATGATGCAGGTCTTGCAAATGTATGTTTTCAACCTTTATGTAAAATAAGGAGCTAGGACTAGAAAATTCTTTTTTTTTTTTTTTTTTTTTTTTTTTTGGTTTTTCGAGGTAGGGTCTCACTCTAGCCCAGGCTGACCTGGAATTCACTATGGAGTCTCAGGGTGGCCTCGAACTCACGGCGATCCTCCTACCTCTGCCTCCCGAGTGCTGGGATTAAAGGCGTGCGCCACCACGCCCGGATTAGAAAATTCTTAAAGCTTATCTAGTTTTAGAAAATTAGCATTATACTTGTGACAAGAATTTTTTTTTTTTTTTTTTTTTAATGAGAGAAGGAGAAGAAGAGAATTGGCATGCCAGGGTCTCCAGCCACTTCAGTCAGACTCCAGATGCATCACTTTGTGTGTATGTGCAACCTTGCACGTGTGTCACCTTGGGATCTGGGGAGTTGAACCTGGGTCCTTAGGCTTCGCAGGCAAGTGCCTTAACTGCTAAGTCATCTCTTCAGCCTGAATGTTTTGCTTTTCTAGAAAAATGGGAGATCGATCCATCGGAGTTGACTTTTGTCGAGGCGATCGGAAGCGGTCAGTTTGGGGTGGTCCACTTAGGAAAATGGCGATCCCATGTCCAGGTAGCCATCAAGGCCATCAACAATGGTGCCATGTCGGAAGAGGACTTCATTGAAGAGGCCAAAGTGATGATGTAAGCATAGCTCACGCCCAGATAAACAAGACCCAACACCCAGGTGCCACAGACAAGACATGGACTCGGGAGCTGGGACACGCCTGGCGTTGTGTCACAACTCCGCCTAGTCTAGTGGTATAACCGGTGAGATTATTTCACTTCTGTGTGGAACATTTTGCTTCTATTTGCCAAGTCTTCACCTGTAAAATTGAGTCCAGTCCTGCTTCATTGGATCTCCATGTGAATTACACAAAATGATCCTGAAAGTGACAAGAAATTGTTCTTTTCAGATCAATAGTGCTTAATAAGTACTCTTTAGGGGTTTGGATTGTTTATTTTGTAAAAACCTTGCCCCAGAAGCAAAAGTGTTTTTCTTGGTGGTAACAGACTCACCACCTTTTGAAACATTCACTCCTGGTGGTCAAACATAAGTTAAGTTTTTGTTGTTTTGAAGGACAAAGAATGTGGAGAACATTTGTGAATTAATGAATACAGTCTGTTCTAAAACCTAAACTTTATAGTTGAGAAAAAGGAAATCTAGAAATGTTATGTAATTTGTTCAACATCCCCACAATTAGGGCTTCTAATTGAAGTCAGAGCCCTAAACTGCCTGGGTATAAAGCCCATGATCTTAACCATATAGAAACCACAAACATCCAATGAGAAACTGCTTGATGCCAGTTCCTACAGGATTGTCATAACTGTTACCCAAACTTGTTCTCTTGTGTACATGTGTGTGCATGTATGTGTGTATATGTATATATTCATATGCATGTGTGTATATGTGTGTATATATATGTATGTGTGCATATGTATATATCTATGTGTATATGGGTATATTCATGTATGTATGTGTGTATATGTATGTGTGTATGCATGTATATATGTATATGTATATATGTATATGTGCATATGTATGTGTGTATATATGTGTATATATGTATATGTATGTATATATGCATGCATGTATGTGTGTATATGTATATAGTATATGTGTGTATGTATATATGTATGTGTGTGTATGTCAGTATATGTATATATGCATATGTATATGTATGTGTATATGCATGTATGTATGTGTGTATATGTTTATATGCATATGCATATATGTATATAATTTGCATTCTCAGCCATTATGTTGAGGGACGCTGTGTACATTGGGGACCTATCCTCCAGAAATTCCAAACTACACGATGCTTGAAAGGATGAAAGAAGAGCAGTTTGTTCCTTTTACATAATATCTTCCCGTAAAATCACATTACGTTTTCTTACAAAACAGAAACAGGGGTATAAATTAACCCACTGTCTTTCCTGGCAAGTGCTATTTACTTACAGCTTCTGTTCTGTCTCTCAGATCTTTTATATAATTATACTGAGACCTTTGTTTCTGCCTGAAAAGTTCACTTTCCAAGCAAGTGACTTTAACTGCTGAGCTATCTCCCAGGCCCTCAATTTTCATAAATTACTTTCTCCTCCCCTCCCCATTGAGAGAGGAAGAGGCAGAGAGAGAGAGAGAATGGGCATACCAGGGCCTCCAGCCACTGCAAACGAACTCCAGACTCACGCACCCCCTTGTGCATCTGGCTTACGTGGGTCCTGGGGAATCCAGCCGGGGTCCTTAGGCATCGCAGGCAAACGCCTTAACCGCTAAGCCACTTCCCCAGCCCCAGTGCATATATATATATATATATTTTACTTTATTTTTATTTATTTATTTGAGAGAGAGAGAGAGAAAGAGACAGAGAGAGGGAGAGAGAATGGGCATGCCAGGGCCTTCAGCCACTGCAAACGAACTCCGGACGCATGCATCACCTTGTGCATCTGGCTTACGTGGGTCCTGGGGAATTGAACCAAGGTCCTCTGGCTCTGCAGGCAAACGCCTTAACTGCTAAGCCATCCCTCCACCCCCCCCCCAGTGCATATTTTTAACTGTGCCTTCAATTCATAACTGGGGTGAGGCTTCTCTTCTCTCAAGAATGAAAATGCTATGTTAGTGCCACGTTCAACTCTCAAATGCAAAAGCAGCCCTCCTCGTGGGGGTCACGCCTTTCTTCCACAGGAAGCTGTCACACTCCAGGCTCGTCCAGCTCTATGGCGTGTCTATACGGCAGAAACCCCTGTGCATAGTGACCGAGTTCATGGAGCGGGGCTGCCTGCTTGACTACCTCAGGGAGAGCAAAGGCGCGCTCCAACAGGACGCGCTCCTGAGCATGTGCCAGGACATATGTGAAGGGATGGCGTATCTGGAGCGGAACTGCTACATCCATCGAGACTTGGTGAGTCTGGTGCAAATCCACTTGTTATTTTTATTGTGAGCGACAGACAGAGAGAGAAAGAGGGAGAGAGAATGGGCGCTCCAGGGCCTCCAGCCACTGCAAACGGAACTCCAGACGCGTGCGCCCCCTTGTGCATCTGGCATACATGGGTCCTGGGGAAACAAGCCTCGAACCAGGGTCCTTAGGCTTCAGAGGCAAGCGCTTAACCGCTAAGCCATCTCTCCAGCCCCCAGTTGTTATTTTATGTAATCTACCTGTGTCCACAAGGGCATGACAACCGCTTCCACTGCCTTCAGGAACATATCCTTTGGCTTAATTTCCAAAGCACTTTGCTGTACACAGAGTTCATTGCGAAAGGCTAATTTTCTTCTTGATTTTGCAGTGCTGAGGTCTAAGCCCAACACCTTGAGGGTGAGCCCAGAGATGATATCGAGAACCACGAGACTTGGCTCTATGACCAAGGGAAGGAGAGTACTTAGAAAAGGACAAGAGAATCCAGCAAAGGGTCTGAAAACACTTAACAGGTTTAGATAAATATTAGATATTTATCCTACAACGAGTCAGGTCTACGTCTCTAACCTGAGACGTAATGTGTACTAAGAGGCACTAAAGTTACAATGGAGAAGGACACAGCTTTTTCCACTTGCCTTTGAGAACTATTAGTCTTATGGATTAAACCAACCACTTTGCACATGCTAAGCAAGTCTCCTACCACTGAGTCGTATCCCCTACCCCCTAACTTTATTTTTCAAGCACTTTTATTAATTAATTTATTTTTATTTGAGAGAGAGAAAGAGGGAGAGGAGAGGAGAGAGAGAGAGAGAGAGAGAGAGAGAGAGGGAGAATTGGAGCACCAGGGCCTCAGTCACTGCAATCAAACGCCAGTCGCTTGCGCCACCTAGTGGGCATGTGCGACCTTGCACTTTGTGTGTCTGGCTAACGTGGGATCTGGAGAGTCGAACATGGGTCCTCAGGCTTCGCACGGCAAGCGCCTTAACTTCTAAGCCATCTCTCCAGACCCATAACTTTGTTCTTAATTTCCCATTAATGCTGTGACTAAGTAAGGCTTTACTCTAAACATACTTTGAATTAATTAACTACCTAACCAACCAGTTAACTAAAACAATCAACTTTCTTTTCTTCCTCATTCTCTTCTTTCTTTACATGATTTTTTTTCTTTCCTTTCATCTCTCTTCCTGGAAGAGTACAGCGGAGCTGCCCCACATGCATGTGGCTTGGTTCTGACCTTACTACAAGAGTATTGTTGGTATTCTCAAGGGCGACTGGAAGGGCTCAGTCATCCCGTTCTTAGAACACTCCTATGGAAAGGGTCTGTCTCACCCTACACTAAATTCTAGTAGCTTTCCTCCCTGTCCTTATTACCTCCCCTGGAGAAATACTCTCTGTCCGTCCCACATTTGTTCAGGACACTTTGATATATTATTCCTTCTGTGTTTTATTTATAAATATAAAATTCAACTCAGATGAGAATTTGAGAATTCTATCAAAACCCCTGATGCTGTCATCTAGAAATAAACCTGCGCTTTGATTAACGCATCTTGGAGTGATACGCCGTGCTATATATGGTCTTCAGTCAGACTACAGTATTAGTTACATTGACTTCGGCTCTGAGAATTGGCTCCTCCTACCTTGGACTCAGAACTCTCTCGTGTCTTATCATTTCCTGTTTCAGACCCTAGTTAATCATTTACATTTTTACATGACTTGTGAGCTCTGAATACCCCAAGAGCGCAGCCGGGGTGGCTGAGATGCAGACGATATGATGATCATGGGTCACAGAGCAACGTCCTCAGACTTCAGCTTTGCATTGAGAATCACATGGGGATGGGGGGGGGGGTGGTTACCCAGATAAAACCCTAGGCCAATTAAACCAGATTCCTGTGGCTGGAATTGAAGTATGAATATTTCTCGAGAGCTCCCCTAACTGAATTACAGATGCACTCCAGGTTGTAGACCACTGTTCTATAGTCAGACGGCCTGGGTTGGAATCTTGCCTCTTTTTCTTAGGAGCTCTACCAGTTAAGTGGTGTTAACCATAGCACCTCCCTTATATGGGTGTGTTGGGAAGGCTGCCTGAATTACTGTGTACAAGTACCGAAAGAGTTCCTGGCCCACCTGAGAGGTCCTCAGTGCTATTGCTACTGCAGAGACTCCTCAGTGCTCTCTGCATGTTCCCGAGCACCCAGCACCCAGGAACTGTGGGGCCAGTTTTGAATGGATGGTTTGGTATCTGTTGCACCACCTCACTGACCTCGACTCTGTAGGTTTATTTTTCCTGATTTGGAGGGGAATTCAGAACTAAGTGGTCTGGTCATTCATTCCGTTTCCACACAGGTCTTCCTAGCTTTACGCTCTTCCTCGATTGATGGTTTTCTTTATTTTCTATTTTTAATGATTTTTTTCTCTCTTTTTAAAAAAATTTTGTTTATTTATTTGAGAGAGAGAAAGAGGCAGAGGGCGCGCCAGGGCCTCTAGCCACTGCAAAGGAACTCCAGACGCGAGCGCCCTCTTGTGCATCTGGCTTACGTGGGTCCTGGAGAGTCGAACCGGGATCCTTGGGCTTTCAGGCAAAGGCCTTTAAACGGCTAAGCCATCTCTCCAGCCCTTTAATGATTTTTTGTTTGTTTGTTTGTTTGTTTGGCTTTTGAGGTAGGGTTTCACACTGGCCCAGGCTGACCTGGAATTCACTCTGTAGTTTCAGGGTGGCCTCAAACTCATGGCAATCCTCCTACCTCTGCCTCCTGAGTGCTGGGATTAAAGGCATGCACCACCACATCTGGCTATTTTTAATGTTTTAATAATATTATTTATTTATTTAACAGAGAGAAAGAGAGAAAGAGATTAGATAGATAGATAAAGGAAGGAAGAAAGAAAAAGAAAGAAAGAAAGGAAGGTCATGCCAAGGCTTCCTGCCACCTCAATCAAACTCCATGCTACTTTGTGCATCTGGCTTTACATCAGTATTGAGGAATTTAACCTGGGCCACCCGGCTTTGCAAGCAAGCACCTTTAACTGCTGAGCCATCCCGCCAGCTCACACCCCTCCTTTTTTTTTTTTTTTACATTTTCTTTAATTTCTATTTGATCCAATGACATGCCATATATATATATATAGCTACAGTGAATCATTTTCCTACCAGGGAATTTTCTTGTGTTAGATTTGGGGTCATTGTTGACACTTGCTGGTATCTTTCAAACACTGGCTCCTTCTTACTATTTTAAGCTTTTTGCTGTTGTTACTGAAAACATTGAACATCAAATTAGCTCAAAAATTCTGTCAGAGCCGGGCGTGGTGGCTTTAATCCCAGCACTCGGGAGGCAGAGGTAGGAGGATCGCCATGAGTTTAAGGCCACCCTGAGATGACATAGTCAATCCTGGGTCAGCCTGGGCTAGAGTGAGACCCTACCTCGGAAAACCAAAAAAAAACAATTCATCAGAGGGCTGGAGAGATGGCTTAGCATTTAAGGCACTTGCTTGAAAAACCTAAGGACCCAGGTTCAATTCCCCAGTACTCATGTAAGCCAGATGTACAGGGTGGTACATGTATCTGGAGTTGGTTTGCAGTGCCTAGAGACCCTGGAAAGCCCATTCTCTTGCTCATAAATAAGTAAATAAATAGATAAAATATTTTAAAAATTCTATCAAACAGGTCATCTATATGAGGCTAAGTAACCAAGGGGATGATTTTCTTTGCCAACTTGCTGAACATGTTTTGACACCAAACATACTGTTTCTGCACTATATGTGGCTCACTGGAGTAAAGAAATATACAATTAACAGTATAAACAGTTACACTCGCTACAGTGAAGTTTCTAAACACGACGTCTTGATTCTTAGAGATCCCAAAGACATGGAAGAACCACGCCTTATCTGTCATGTATATTGGCTTTCTTTTTATGTTTCAGTGCGCGCGCATGCGTGCATGCGCGTGTGTCTGCATGTGCATGTGGAGAACAGAGGCTAATGTTGGGGTGTCTTCCTCAGACACTCTCCACCTCATTCTTTGAGGCAGGGTCTCTCACTGAACCTAGAGCTCACTGATTCTACTAGACTGCTTAGCCGGCAAGCCCTAGGGACGCTCCTGTGTCTGCCTCCCCAGGGTCGGGATGACAAGTTCGCACCATCGTCTGGCATCTTACACGGGTTCCAGATTTCTACACTCAGTTCCCCACGATTTCGTGGCAGGCGCTTTCCCCACTGAGCCTTCTCTGCAGCCCGTGGTTAATTGTTCATCTTCAGTTAGATTAAATGAATCCTCGATACTTCTTGGGAAAGATTAAACATCTGAAAATACTAACATTTCTTTTCGTTATTTTAAAAAACTTTACTTATTTATTTATGAGAGAGAGAGAGAGAATGGGTGTGCCAGTGCCTATAGCCACTGCAAACAAACTCAAGACACATACGCCACCTTGTGCATCTGGCTTTAAGTGGGTTCTTAGGGTTTTCAGGCAAGTGCCTTGACCATTAAGCCATCTCTCCAGCCCATTTCTTTTTTCATTTTTTACACATTTTAATTTTTTTAAATTTACTTAAGAGAGAGAGAGAAAAAAAGAGGAAGAGAGGGAGAGAGAGGGTGACTAAGAATGGGTGCGTCAGGGTCTCCAGTCATTGTAAATGAACTCTAGATGCACGCGCCACCTTGTGCATCTCTCTCTCTCTCTCTCTTTTTTTTTACATGGGTTCTGGGGAATTGAACCTGGGTCCTTGGCTTTTGCAGGCAAGTGCCTTAACTGCTAAGCCATCTGTCCAGCCCATTTCTTTTCAGTGGTAATCACACCGATAAGGCACTAAAATCTATTGCCTAAGGGGAAATAGTGATCATAAGGCATTGATAGGTGTTACTATGAAAGCGACTTGGCTGTCCATACAGAGAGGTAACATGGAACCCAAGTAAATTAAGGACAAAGAGAGTAGAAAAGGAGAGTAAAGGGGCTGGAGGATGGCTTAGTGGTTAAACACTTGCCTGTAAAGCCTAAGGATCCCCATTCGAGGTTCAATTCCCCAGGACCCACGTAAGCCAGATGCACAAGGGGGTGGCGCATGTATCTGGAGTTCGTTTGCAGTAGCTGGAGGCCGTGGTGTGCCTATTCTCTCTCTCTGCCTCTTTCTCTGTCTGTCACTCTCAAATAAGTAAATAAATAAAATAGAAATAAATCTTTCTTTGCTTTTTTAAAAAAAAAGGGAGAGTAAAGTTGAAAGAAGAAAACTTTGTAGTCAAACTTGGATTCTTCTTTTTTATAGGCAGCAAGGAATTGTCTGGTCAATTCTGCGTGCATAGTGAAAATTTCAGACTTTGGAATGACTAGGTATGTGCTTTTTGCATCTATCCAGTGCATTTACTCGGAAGAGGCAATCTTATATTTGTCTAGTGACTGAAGATGCTGCTTCCAGCTTTTTCACGCTGGGGAAGCATCTACATGGTTGTGTGCCTCAGTGACCCGCTTTGGATTTCAGGACATGGACCAATATAACCTGGGCAGTGGCTGCTCATGCATCTTCCGGTCGTTATTAACAAAACTGCGATAGATTTTTAAAATGAAAGGAAAGATTTCTTAATCCACTCATGTGTACTATTAAGAATGTATATTTTTGGGCTGGAGAGATGGCTTAGTGGTTAAGGCGCTTGCCTGTGAAACCTAAGGACCCAGGTTCAATTCTCCAGGTCCCACGCAAGCCAGATGCACATGGTGGCGCATGCATCTGGAGTCCATTTGCAGCAGCTGGAGGCCCTGATGTACCCATTCTCTCTCTCTCTCTCTGTCTGCCTCTGCTTCTCTCTTTCTCTCAAGTAAATAAGTAAATAAAAATGAACACAATGAGATGTGGTTTAGGGAGGAAGCATTATAAAGGATAATTTCACACGATGCTAATGAGAAGAGATCTACAAGCGCTTTCTGGAGTAAAACGCTGTCTTTAAGCAAATCAGAGTTAACAGAGGACTTGAGGTAATTGGTCTCGGTGGGGGGGAGGGGGATTGACAGATGTGCTGTGAATCTGAACCGTAGGTACGTGTTGGACGATGAATACATCAGTTCTTCTGGAGCCAAGTTCCCGATCAAGTGGTCTCCCCCTGAAGTTTTTCATTTCAACAAGTACAGCAGTAAGTCCGACGTCTGGTCATTTGGTAAGTAGATTCGATGTTCACTTGATTGACGGTGGTTGAATACAACTGGTGACCTTTCCTTTTTAACTCTGGTTTCTTAACCTGATTTCGCGGTGTTCCTGTCTTGTAATTGCCGTCTTAAGTGTCCCGCACACCTCCAGCCTACCTTTGGCGGCTGTTACCATACACCTTCTCAAGTAGCTTTTGCCTTTGGCAGTAAGCCCTTGTTGTAAAACCACAACAAAGAGCCTACTGAGCTAGAAAACAGCTCGGCCAACTTTGCCAAACCACAGAGGCTCCAAAGAAAAATGATCTGTCACCCTTTGCATTTCTAGTGCCTTTAGTAAATTCCATTGCTGCATTGCTAAGCAGCTTGACTCCCTTCCAACTGTTCACTTGACAACTTGAAATGAAAACCTAGGTTGCAAAAAAAACCAGTCAAGTGGCTGGAGAGATGACCTAGTAGTGGTTAAGGTGCTCGCTTGCAAAGCCAAAGGACCCAGGCTCGATTAGCTGGTGTTGCAGTCAGGTTCTCACTGCTGGTAGAAGTCACCCAACCAAGAGCAGCTTGTGGGAAAAAGAGGTTTATTTGGGCTTACAGTCTTGAGGGGAAGCTCCACGATGGCAGGGGAAAACGATGGCATGAGCAGAGGGTGGAAATCACCCCCTGGCCCACATAAGGTGGACAATAGCAACAGGAGAGTGTGCCAAACACTGGCAAGGGGACACTGGCTATAACACCCATAAGCCCGCCCCCAACAGTACACTCCCTCCAGGAGGGCATTAATTCCCAAATCTCCATCAGCTGGGAACCCAGCATTCAGAACACCTAAGTTTATGGGGGACACCTGAATCAACCCACCACACCCAGGAACCATGTTAGCCAGACGCACAAGGTGACACATGTGTCTGGAGTTCATTTGCACTGGCTGAAGGCCCTGGTGTATCCATTCTATCTGCACCCCCAATAAATAAATAAAATATTATAAAAGAAAAAACAGTCGCCACCATTTACTTCATCAGTGTCACATGGTGTGGTTTCTACTCAGGCTTCCTTGGGATCCGTTTATTGACGCTGATGCTGGCTGATGTTCTGCACTGAGGTGGACATGCTGCGGGTCCATGACAAATGCAGTTTGTTCTTTTGAGTCACTTATCAAAACCTGGCAGTTATCATGCCAAAAATCTGTCATTCGATCTAGAACTTTCTGGCTGGCTTTTGGACTTATAGAGACTTCCTTGCCCCTAGAAGTGTGTGACTCTAATCTCCACACTAATCATTGTACCATTGATCTCACTGTCTCTTCATTGGCTAAGTCTCAGCAGGTGATGTTTGAAGCTCTGCTGGGGAGTTGAGGGACCACAGTTTCGGATTGCATGTATAGCAGTACAAGGGTTTCATTCAGTGGTTATACTTAGAACTGCCATTTCCCTAGAGTCTCTTCCTTGGATAGTAAGCTTATCGAGTAGACGAACTGACTTCCTTCTTATAGACCGTCCAGCCCTTGCACAGGCCTGATTTCTAACCAGTAATAAACATGCACTTGTAGACTAGTGAATAATTAAATGTATTCACATGAGAAATTCTTGAAGGAGTTTGACAGGTCAGTCGCTGATTCTTGAGCACTTTGCTTGTGCGCAGAGACCTCGCTAAGGACTCTAGGTCTCTACTTGTCTAGTCTCTCCGTGGAAAGATGGGAACATGTGTCGTCTACTAGCTGGGGAACTTGTGGCTCCAGCAGGCAGCAGAGGCTCCCAGAAATTTGTCATTTTCTATGGAAGGGCAAGAGTTTTTGATTTCAGGGGGCGAAGACAGGAGCAGTACTTAGAGAAGAAAATGCAGTGGGCATTTGCTGCCAGGACCAATGGAGAAGGGAAGGAACATTTTCCCTGGGATTATGTTGAAGATATAAGCCTTTTTAAAACTCAGGTGTGGGGCTGGAGAGATTGCTTAGTGGTTAAGGCATTTGCCTGCAAAGCCTCAGGACCCAGGTTTGATTCCCCAAGACCCACAAGGTGGCACATGCATCTGGAGTTTATTTGCACTGTCTGGAGGTCCTAGCATACCCATTCCCCACCCCCATCTGCCTTTTCCTCTAACAGATAAATGAATATTAAAAAAACAAAACCCTCAGGTGTGCACAGACTGCTTCCTACCTAGAATTACTCTTTTTCTGGATAACCATGACCCTAAGACTGGAGGAGATCAAGAACGCCTATAACTTGGCACAAACAGTTCTATAAATTCCAAGTGACCATTTGTCCCTAATTTCTCATTTTTTTGCATTTTATCTGCAGGAGTTTTAATGTGGGAAGTTTTTACAGAAGGAAAAATACCTTTCGAAAATAAGTCAAATCTACAAGTCGTGGAAGCCATTTCTAACGGCTTCCGGCTGTATCGCCCTCACCTGGCACCTATGGCCGTCTATGAAGTCATGTATAGCTGCTGGCACGAGGTAGGAGTCCCTTGTTATCCTGACTGGAGGGTCAGAGGCTCTGTCTCTCCCTTCCAAGCACTAACCAGGCTCCACCCTGTTTCGTTTCCCATATCAGATGAGATCAGGCGCCGGTCAGGATGGTGTGGCTGTAGGGAAGTCGCTGTTTCTATGGGAACTCCCACCACAAAGTCATGAGTCCATTCTGTTTCCATGAGTAGACTTTTGGCACAGGAGCTCAGTTTCCAGTGTCATCTGTTTGAGTTTTGTTCTTGTAATTCTCTTTCTTTCTTTCTTTTTTTCTCTTTTTTTCTTTCCAGGTAGGATCCTGGAATTCACTATGTAGTCTCAGGGTAGCCTCAAACTCACAGTGATCCTCCTACCTCTGCCTCCTGAGTTCTGGAATTAAGGGTGTGTGCCACCATACCTGGTTTGGTTCTTGCAATTCTTTTTCTTTAAAAATATTTTATTTTTATTTATTTAACAGATAAAGAGGGGAGAGAGAGAGAGAGACAGAAAACGGGCATGCCAGGGCCTCCAGCCACTGCATACAAACTCCAGACGTGTGCGCCCCCTTGTACATCTGGATAACTTGGGTCCTGGGGAATTGAACCAGGGTCCTTTGGCTTTGCAGGCAAATGCCTTAACCACTAAGCTATCCCTCCAGCCTGGTTCTTGCAATTCTTGATGTCACTAACGCCTCAGGGATGAGATGATTTATTGCTTTGAAGAACTGGCTGGGGGAACTCAGGGCACCACCTGGTTTGTGAACTTCCCCCATCGAACAAGCAAGGTGCTGTTTTCTTTTCTCTTATATTTGCCTTGATTTTCCAAGGCTAAAAAAGAAATGGGCTTCATTTCTCTGTGGCATTTAAGCCTCCTGAGAGAGAGATTCAACCAGTATAGAGATGAAGACACATTGTGCCAGGAGCCACCATTCAGGAAATTTTCTCTGGGGAACCTACTTTCTGTTTTTGTTAAAATGTCGAGCTTAAAAATTAGGCCAGAGGATTACTGTCCCACTCCTGCCTTTTCTGGACACTGATTCAATGCATCTCTCCACTTTGGTTCACATCAGATGTCCCTGTGGTCTTGAGAGCTCCTCTGTCTTTGCCTCAGTCCTAAAAAAATCACAGCTTGATGAGGGCTTTCCTCCTGTCTGAAAAAAAAAAAAATCACTTGATTCTCAATCCACAAACACTGGAAAAGACACTGTTTCAAGAATGATGTGGTCATTCGCATTCCAGAGAAGTATTTAACTTAGAAAGATCCCCTAATGTATGCAAACACTTATGATTAATTGCTCTTCAAGGAATCTTGGGAGACGTAGCCAATGGCTAAGTAAGCTGTTAGCAGCAACAGCTGTCTTAGGAATGTCTTTGCAATAACAATGGAAATAGGCCCGGGAACATACAGGTGGCGATTACCACCGTGGGCTGACTATTTCCAGTCTTTAAAAAGAAAGTGATACACATTCCGTAGGACTTTGATCTTCGCCTTGGCTAGTAATTAATATGAGGTGGGAGTCTCCCTTGGAATGCTGGGCAGAGCCAGGGAGCCACAGCCCCCATGACTGCACCCATGACTGTGCTCCTAAGCCTGGAATGCTTAGCAGGTTAGGTGTATAACATGCATCGTTGTCAACTTAAAACGGACTTAACGTAAGGTGACCTCATGGCGAGTCACACAGCACCGTATATGTTCATGCAGAAATAGATATGCACAGGTGCATAGAGACTTAAGTTGCATGCCGAATCAAAAATACCTTGGGCTGGAGAGATGGCTTAGTGGTTAAGGTGTTTGTCTAAGAAGCCTAAGGACCCAGGTTTGACTCTCCAGATCCCACGTGAGCCAGATGCACAAGGTGACGCAAGTGCGCAAGGTAGCACATGCGCACACGGAGACACACGCACGTCTGGAGTTCAGTTGCAGTGGCTGAAGGCCCTGGCTCGCCAATTCTCTCTCTCTTGCTCTCATTAAAAAAAAAAAAAAAGTTACAGCCAGGGCATGGTGGCGCATGCCTTTAATCCCAGCACTTGGGAAGCAGAGGTAGGAGGATTGCCATGAGTTCGAGGCCACCCTGAGACTACATAGTGAATTCCAGGTCAGCCTGAGCTAGACTGAGAACTTACCTTGAAAAAATTTACAAAAAATAAATACCTCATGCTAGGGCTGGAGAGTTGGTTCAGTGGTTAAGGTGCTTGCCTGCAAAGCCTAATGACCTGAGTTCAATTCCCCAATACCCACATAAAGCCAGATACGCAAAGTGGTGCATGCATCTGGAGTTCATTTGCAGTGGCTGGATGCCCTGGCACACCCGTTCTCTCTCTCTCTCTCTCAGACTCTGTTCTCTGTCTCTCTCTCTGCTTGCAAATAATTTTTTTGTTGTTGTTGTTTCTTGAGGTAGGGTCTTGCTGTAGCCCAGGCTGACATGGAATTCACTATGTAGTCTCAGGGTGGCCTGGAACTCATAGTGATCCTCCTACCTCTGCCTCCCTAGTGCTGGGATTAAAGGCGTGCGCTACCACGCCCAGCCCAAATAAAAATATTTTAAAACATACCTCAGGCTATGGGGGAAATACATTCACATTGAAACTACTACAAGTCATCCAGGTAAATGTCTAGGGTCTGCTGACCAACAGAACATTCTGCAGTGATGCAGGTACTCTGTGTGCTGTCCAGTTCAGCAGCCACCTCTGCTGAGGATGTGAGAAGAGCTATTGTAACGGAAGAACTGAATCGAAACATCTACTTGCTCAATTAATTTAAATAGCCACATGTATCTAATGTTTGCAGCTTGAGTCACTGTTTTAGAATTCTTTTTTTAAAATTTATTTGAGAGAGAGAGGCAGAGGGAGAGAATGGGCATGCCAGGGCCTTCAGCCACTGCAAATGAACTCCAGACATGCACACTCTTGTGCACACATGCGACATTGCATACTTGTGTCAATGTGTGTCTGCCTTACATGGGACCTGGAGATTCGAACATGAGTTCTTAGACTTCGCAGGCAAGCACTTTAACTGCTAAGCCATCTCACCAGTCCCCCCCCCCTTTTTTTGAGGTAGGGTCTCGTTCTAGCCCAGGCTGGCCTGGAATTCACTGTGTAGTTTCAGGCTGGCCTCAAACTCACAGTGGCCCTCCTACCTCTACCTCCTGAGTGCTGGGATTAAAGGTGTGTGCCACTATGCCCAGTAGAGAGAGAGAATGGGTACATCAGGGCCTCCAGCCACTCTGCAAATGAATACCAGATGCATGTGCCACTCTGTGCATCTGGCTTTATGTAGGTATTGGGGAACTGAACTCAGGTTGTTAGGCTTTGCAGGCAAGTGCCTTAACTGCTGAGCCATCTCTCCAGCCCCATTTTAAATAACTTTTTAATTTTTATTTATTTATTTATGAGTGACAGACAGACAGAAAGAGGCAGACAGAGAGAGAGAGTGGGCACACCAGGGCCTCCAGTCACTGCAGATGAATTCCAGATGCATGCGCCACCTTGTGCGTCTGGCATTCATGGGGCCTGGGGAATCGAGCCTCGAACCAGGGTCCTTAGGCTTCACAGGCAAGCACTTAACCACTAAGCCATCTCTCCAGCCCTCTAGCCCCATTTTATTTTTACAGTGTTTTTTTTTACTTACATTTCCACTCATGCCTCGTTTGAATGCAAATCGTGCTGTCAGTCAAGATGCTTTTTTTGGGGGGGAGGGTTTCGAGGTAGGGTCTCACTCTAGCCCAGGCTGACCTGGAATTCACTATGGAGTCTCAGGGTGTTCTCGAACTCACAGCAATCCTTCTACCTCTTCCTCCCGAGTGCTGGGATTAAAGGCATGCGCCACCACACCCGGCAAGATGTATTTAAAAAAAAATTATTTATTTATTTGAGAGAGACCTAGAAATAGAGAGAGAGAGAGAGAGAGAGAGAGAGAGAGAGAGAATGGGCAGGTCAGGGCCTCCAGCCACTGCAAACGAACTCCAGACATATGTGCCACCTATGCATCTGGCTTATGTGGGTCTGGGGAATTGAACTTGGGTCCTTTGGCTTTGCGGGCAAGCGCCTTAACCACTAAGCAATCTCTCCAGCCTCCAGGATGCACTTTGTGCAAGCATCAGTGTGGGTTCAAGTCTCTGCGAGTTCCACAGCCTGTCTCTGTACAGGCAATAAACTGAGCCGACTGTCCTATTTTCCAGAATCCCAAAGGCCGTCCAACATTTGCTGAACTGCTGCAGGCTCTCACAGAGATGGCAGAAACCTGGTGACCCGAAATGGAATGCCAAGCCTGAGGGTCATCTTGTAAACTGTCCCAAGAGGAAATCGTGGGTAGCATCACTGATGAGGAACCTCTTCCTTCAGAGTTGCTGATTCTTGGAAGATTGTGGGCTTTTCATAGTGTTTGACATTTCAGGCTATTCTGTTAATAGTTTCCTGCGTGTGTGAGAGGGACTTCAAAACTCATATGTTTCTGAAATCACCTTCACATGACATATGTGAAAGAAAAATTTTTCATGTAATCCTTTCCAGTGGCTATAACCCTCAGGACCCCTAAGAATACAGGAAAACCTGCTGCTCATAAATAATATCATGGAAATTTCTTCCCCAAGGAGGACCGACATTCCTCTCTTCAGTGGTCCCTGAAAAGGAGATGAAATTAGATTCTTCCAACTTGTAGAATAAAAGGGACACCCCCTGCAGAATTTCATGCTTTCAGGCTATATAGATTGTTATAGAAACATACCTTTAGGAACCAATGGGAATGTTCTGGAAATGCCTTCTATAATCTTTCCATATGTTTTAATATTCTTTTTGTTTATATCTGGTGGTCTTGGGGCACAATTTCTTGTTCTCTAGATTTAAGTATTGTTTAAAAACTGAACTGGGAGCTGGAGAGGTGGCTTAGCGGCTAAGGAGCTCACCTGCAAAGCCTAAGGATCCATGTTTGACTCCCTGGATCTCACCTAAGCCAGACACACGAGATGACGCATACACAAGGTCACGCATGTGCACAGGTGGCACATGTGTCTGAATTCAACTGCAGTAGCTGGATGCCCTGGCATGCCAATTCCTCTCTCTCTCGCATAAAAAAAACCTTTCCATTAAAATAAAACTTAAAAAAAAAAACACTGAACCATAGCTCCACCTTGAACAGACCTTGATGACATTTCTATTTCCAGTAATATAAGAGCCCAATTTTAATTCTGACACCTCATCCTTTGTATATGCGAGATTGGACAATTGCCACCACGCCCGGCTTAAGACACCTTATTTTGTCATAAGTGCCTCTTATACTTCCAGTAAGAGGACTCGGTCTTTCCAAAGGAGACCAAAACAAGATAGTCAGGTGTGACATTAAACTTCATTATTTCTGAAGTCTAGGAATAGAGAGAAAGAGAGAATGGGCATGCCAGGGCCTCCAGCCACTGCAAATGAACTCCAGACGCATGCGCCCCTTTGTGCATCTGGCTTACGTGGGTCCTAGGGAATCAAACCAGGGTCCTTAGGCTTCATAGACAAACGAATGACTGCTAAGCTGTTTCCCCAGCCCAAGTCTAGGGTTTTTAATTCAGGATGAAATAGGAGCAGCAGTCATGGTTAAATCTTAGATTCTCATCTTCTTGTAGTAACTGATAGGAAGTTGATCTTTATCATTCTGAGCATTTTATGAGTACCCCAAGAGGGGCTGGGGCAATGGCTCAGTTGCTGAAGGTGCTTGCTTGCAAAGCCTACCAGCCAGAGGTTCAATTTACCAGTACCCTGTGTAAAGCCAGATGCACAATGGGGCACATGCATCTCGAGATGGTTTGCAAAGGTAGGAGAGACACACACACAGAACTCTCCCTCCCTCCCTCCTTCCTTCCTCTCTCTCTCTCTCTCTCTCTCTCTCTCCAGTAAAAAAAAAAAAAGTACTATAAGAAGAAAGGTTCTCCAGAGATGACAGGGGAAATTACAACAGGGTTTTACAGAAAGCACCTATTATTTATAAACGATCTTGCCCTGTAGGATGGCTGTGGGGAAACACACTTAAAGGTCTTCATTAGAGCCTATGTTGTTGTGACTTTTAAATTGTATGCCTGCTGCTCCAAGGATTATCTCTTTGAATATCAACAATATTCAATAAATGTGCATTATTTCTACTGAGCAGCAGGTGTAAGAGGAGACTTGATCATGCAGGTAGTGATCTCCGAAATATTGCACGAGGTACTCAGCTATTTCTGAGACCCTCCCACTGCTTTTCCTGTGACTCCCGCTAAGGGGAGAGAGAGGGAGAGAGAGAGGAGAGAGGCTTGTACTACTGAAACCTTCATTAAAATAGCGCATGCAAAGTCTGTCTAGCTCGAGAGGGCAGAAGATTAAACTAGCAAACACTGAAGGATGGGAGGTTAATAGCCAACACAGGAAGTAATAAGGTGTCAACACATGCAATAAGGTGCATTTGGGGGGTTTTAGTATACCTGTAATTCCCCACTCCCCTAAAAAAAAAAAAATCAAACCAAACCACAATATGTTTAAAACCAATAGAAACACACACACACACAAAACAACAACAACAACAACAAAAAAAAAAAAAAAAAAAAAAAAAAAAAAACACCAGAATCCCCAAACAAGCAAAATCTAACACTGGAAACCTAGCATGGACTGTAAAGGCATTTGCTGTCACTAGAGAGGAAAAGAGTGGAACGCAGAGAGGAGTCACTGTGAGAGGTCATGTGAGGGCAGAGGCTCTTCTCACAGCACGTACTGGTGTTGGAAGGAAAACTTAATGGCAGGAAAGTTGAAGAGACCTGATGAGGAACAGGAATGGCTGGGGTTGTGTTCTAGGTTCCTGTGACTCTACAGAATGAGTGTGGTGGTTTGAATCACATGTCCCTCACTGCCTCGTGTGTATTTTGAATGCTTGGTCCCCAGCTGGTGGCAATTTTGGGGGCACAGCCTTGCTGGGGGATGTGTTGCTAGGGGTGGGTTTTTTTCAAGCTAGGGTCTCACTCTGGCTCAGGCTGACCTGGAATTCACTCTGTAGTCTCAGGGTGGCCTCGAACTCACAGCGATCCTCCTACCTCTGCCTCCTGAGTGCAGAGATTAAAGGCGTGCACCACCACACCCGGTTTTCAGCTTTCCTTTTTGCCAGAGCTCCAGATGCCCAGTCTCTGCTTGCCCCACCACGCTGACGCTTTCCCTGGAAACTGTAAGCTGAATAAACCCTCTCCTCCCATCAGCGGCTTGTGGTAGGATGTTTTGTCCCAGCACGCAGAAGGTCACTGTGACAGTGTGTGAACTTGAACACCTATGGACACTAGCTTCCCGTTCACCGTCTGGCTAAAGAACAGTTATTTTCTTTTTTTCCAAGGCAGTCACGCAACTTCTCCTCCATGGAAGCTATGTTTTATCCATAGTCTAAATCTTCATCACTGACACAAGAGCCCTCTGTGCAGTTTGAGGTAAGACAGTGTGATTTGTGATTTAATTTTTTTTTTCAGTACTGGAGATTAAGCCCAGAGGCTCACACATGCTGGGTAAATGCTCTAACACTGAGCTCTGCCGCCGGCTTAGTGCAATATTTAAGCGGCTCTGCATGAGAAATGAAGAGGAACAAAATGAAAGAATCTGGAGGCTCAACATAAGATATGATCAGTAAAAATAACCCTTTGGCAAAAATAACCAAGGGGACTTTTTTTTTCTTTAGTAAACATTTTTGTTGAAGTCCAAGAGTTGTTCCCACTATCACATGATACCACTTCGACTGGAAAACAAACTCACAAGACACATTTAATCTAAAATCAGGCTCTCTTGGCTTTGTTGAAGGATACAGGCCACAAACCAGAGTGCACACAACCCTCAACCTCTGAAAACGTACAGTCCGTGAAAGGCTGCAACTCTGTATGTGCATAGAGTCGTCGTCTCTTCATCTGTCTAGAGTGTGAGCAATTTCTGGGGATGAGGCTAGGTGGAGCTCACGTTAGTGCAAAAAAGTCTCTTTTCTTGAATTTTCACCAGTCACGTAGGCTGAGAGCTCACGGGTCTCTAGTCATGTAGGTGGAGGGTTTAACTCCCAGCATTGTGAAAGAGCCAAAATAATAATAATAATAATAATAATAATAATAATAATAATAATAAAGTCTTGGGCTGGAGAGATGGCTTAGCGGTTAAGCGCTTGCCTGTGAAGCCCAAGGACCACGGTTGGAGGCTCGATTCCCCAGGACCCACGTTAGCCAGATGCACAAGGGGGCGCACGTGTCTGGAGTTCGTTTGCAGTGGCTGGAGGCCCTGGCGCACCCATTCTCTCTCTCTCTCTCTGCCTCTTTCTCTCTCTCTGTCACACTCAAATAAATAAATAAAAATGATTTTAAAAAGTCATTAAAGTGCACAAAGAGTATATAGCCATACTACTATTCACAATATGGTCTGTGTAGCCAGAGGCAGATTAAGGATCATGTACCCCAGAACTGCTAGCCATTCTCACTGCCTAGCTGAGGTCACTACCCCAAGAGTAGATGATATCCTAATTTCTAGTAATGGTGGCTTAATATAGGCTATTTTGAACTTTCTATGAATGGAGTCATATGATACGCACTCTCTTTTATTTTTATGTGTGTGTAAGTATGTGTGCATGTGTGTGGGGGGGGTGTGTGTAGGTGTGCATGCCATAACACATGTGGAGGTCAGAGGACAGCCTTGGGGTATTTGTCCTCTGCTCCCTCATTATCCTTCTTTTTTTATTTTCTAACAACTAAGTTAGTTCACAATTATCAGTGTGAGCTTTACTATTTTTAAAATAATTTTATTTGTTTGTTTGCAAGAAGAGACAGATTGAGAATGGATGCGCCAGGGCCCAGGGCCTGCTTCCTACGACTGCAGACACATGCGCCGCTCTGTGCGTCTGGCTTCACATGGGTCCTGGGGAATCGAACCCAGGCCTTCAGCCTTTGCAAGAGAGCGCCTTTAACCACTGAGCAACGTCTCCAGCCTCCACCTTCCTTTTAGAGAGACCCGGCTCTCTGTTTTAGCTGCTTTGTGTGTTCTGGGCTTGGCTTCACTTTCCATTGATGTAGGATGACAGATGTGTGTGCCACTGGATCTGACTTGTATGCGGTTGCTAGGGAATTGAACTTGGCTTGGATTTGAACCACTGAGTCATCTCCCCAGCCTTGAACTGTTTTGTGTCTGGCTACTTTCACTCAATAATATACTTATTTGACACATCCATGTTGTATAGATTTGCATTTCATTAGTTTTCATTTTTTAAAATTATTTATTTGACAGGGAGGCAGATAGATAAAGAGAGAATGGTCACACCAGGGCCTTCAGCCACTGCAAATGAACCCCAGGCATATATGTCACCTTGTGCATCTGGCTTATGTGGATCCTGAGGAATCGAACCTGGGTCCTTTGGCTTTGCAGACAAGCACCTTAACTGCTAAGCCATCTCTCCAGCCCAATTTTCATTTTGTCATCATTATAATTATATGATGATTTCCCTTACTTGTTTTATTTTTGTTGGATATTTTAATTTCATTCCATTTTTAAAAATAGTTTTTATTTATTTATTTGAGAGCAAGAAAGAGGGAGGGAGGGGGGATAGAGAGGGAGAGAGAGAGAGAGAGAATGGGCACGCCAGGGCCTCTGGCCACTGCAAATGAACTCCAGATGCATGTGCCCCCTTGTGCATCTGGCTTACTGTGGGTCCTGGAGAATCAAACTGAGGTCCTTTGGCTTTGCAGGCAAACGCCTTAACCGCTAAGCCATCTCTCCAGCCCCTCATTCCGTTTTTTAACCACTAAATTCAGTACTACTTGAACATTTTCCACATGTCTTCTGATGACCATGCGTCTGTATTTCTGTTAGGTTTAAGCCTCAAAATGGAACTCCTGGACTGAACCATGAGAGCACATTTCTTCACTGTAACACAGTGTTCCTGGCTAGATGTAGCCAGCAGCAATGCATGCGGGTTCCAGAGCTGGATGCTCTCAGCAACATGTAGCCAGTCTCTATTGGCCATGAAAATGACTTTACGATGCTTTAAAAATTATTTATTTGCAAGGACAAAGGGAGGAGAGAGAGAGAGAGAATGGGCACACCAGGGCCTCTAGATGCATACATCACTCTGTGCTTCCAGCTTCACAGGTAAGACCTTAACCACTGAGCCATGAACTCGCTAGCCCATGAACTCAATACTTTTTAAAGGATGTGCTGGCTCACATTGGATTTTTTTTTTTTTTTTAATGAGAGAGCAAGCGAGAGAGAACTAGCACACCAGGGTCTTGGCCACTGCAAATGAACTCAGATGCGTGCACCACCTTGTGTGCATGTCTTACCTTGTGCGATCTAGCTTATGTGGGTTCCGGGGAGTTGAACCTGGGTCCTCAGGCTTTGCAGGCAAGTGCCTTAACTGCTAAACTATCTCTCCTGCCCTCATGTTGGATTTAAAAATTTTTAAAAATATTTTATTATTATTTTATCAACTTGCAAGGGGAGAGAGAGAATATGGGCAGCCATGCCAGGGCCTCCTGCTGCTGCAAACAAGCTCTAGATGAATGCTAACATTTGGCTTACAGATATCTAACTTCCAGAAGCCTAGGTGACTGGGAAAATCAAGTTCACGTATACATGACAGTGGCATTCATGGAAACATCCAAGGACAAATGGGAGGGGCTGCAGAAGAGGTTGTCTGGCAGAAGAGCATCAGGGCTGGGGAGAGGGCTCAGTGACTAAAGTGAGCTTGCCAACCTGGGTTCAATTCCCCAGTACCCACGTAAAGCCAGACGCACAAAGTGGTACATGTGTCAGGTGTTCGCTTGCAGTGGTAAGACATCCTGGCACACCTACGTCCGCACATAATACGCAAGCACGCACATGCTTAAGAAACCGAAAAGAAAAACATCAGCCAATAACATAGTTAAACAGGTAAGGCACTGATTAGGGCTAGGGAATGAGAATTTCTCTCGCTTCTCTTGTAGAGGAAATGGGCCTGGAGAACATGGACACCCATACACACACACACACACACACACACACATTCACACACACTATGTTGGCTGGCTTCCCAGTGCTCCACACAGGAAGTGTAAGGAAAGTGTTAGGAGAAAAGCAAAAGGGGCCGGGCGTGGTGGCGCACGCCTTTAATCCCAGCACTTGGGAGGCAGAGGTAGGAGGATCGCCGTGAGTTCTAAGCCACCCTGAGACTCCACAGTGAATTCCAGGTCAGCGTGAGCTACAGTGAGGCCCTACCTCGAAAAACAAAACAACAACAACAACAAAAAGCAAAGGGAACACCGCACTTGATCTCTACAGACTGTTCATTTAGAGAAAACAGCGAGGGGCAGCAGCCTTCCTGCGGGACGGAGGCTGAAGCCCCGAGCCAGGCTAGGGTGCAAGTTTATAGGCAGAATCCTAAGGAAAGAGCAGGCTGTACCAGATGCAGCTGATAAGAAAATTCTAGCTGTTTGTGTCCTTGTTCAGAATAAGGCTTCCTCAGCCAGGAATGTCTAAGGGAGGACACTCAGATGGTCTCTGGTCCTTCAAGGCCATCTAGGCTAAGGGGAGTACATCAGTCAGGGAAGGTGCCAAACTTAATGAGGCCAAATGCCTCTTTGCCTTCTTCATTGCCCACGAGCTTCAGGGGTAGTTATTAACTCTTTCGTTCCCTTTAGTTTTCAGGGAAGGCTATTCACCCTTCAGGAAGTATAACCCCGTTTGAACTGAATTAATCTGCTTCCTCGCTGTGATCAATGAGAAACGTTTTTTGTGGGGAGATGTTGGGCCTGATTCTCCAGGGATCTTGGGG
The DNA here is from genome assembly GCA_036346955.1 of Dipus sagitta. Lineage (NCBI taxonomy): Eukaryota > Metazoa > Chordata > Mammalia > Rodentia > Dipodidae > Dipus > Dipus sagitta. Next base: position 44,539,218 of record CM070781.1, on the reverse strand, counting down.
GACTTCTGGCTGCGCAGACAACAGCGATGATGGCCAGGGATGTGGGAAGGCCGTCCCGAGAGGGACCTGTGTGCTCTGTGGTTCTAGATGCAGTTGCCCTTGGCACTCTGCCCTCATCAGCTGTGCAGAGGGGTCTCTCCTCCATGCTGACAGGGGACTCAGCCACGGGGAACCTCCTCTTTGTTCTCCGTAAGGCCTCCCCGCACTTGCTGGGACCATCTTGTCCTCCTCACGGCTGCAGAATTTCAGCCTAGACTGCTAGGGGAAAGCCATCTTTTTCCTTCTTCTTCTTTTTTTTTTTTTCCCCTCCAGTAATGTCTTCTCTAGCCCAGGCTGACCTAGAATTTACTATGTAGTGTCAGGGTGGCCTCGAACTCACAGTGATCCTTTAACCTCTGCCTGTAGAGTGATGGGATTAAAAGGTATGTGACACCATGCCTGTTTTTTTTTTCCCCCCCCCTTTGGTTGGAAGATCTTATTCAGGATGGTTGCAATTGAGTTCAAGTCTATTGCAAGGTAGGGAATGAGGGAGGGGTGGAGGCGGTGATTGGGGAGAAAGAGGAACTCAACTCTGAGTACAGCAGACAGCTGGGTGGAGGTTAATAGCTAGCAAGAGGGGTCAGGTGCTATAAAGATCACTGAGAGGAGAAATCAAGTGTGTGGAGGGGGGACCTTGCTAGACTTGCTTATTCTAATTGTAACAGTTGGATAAAGATTAAGATCAGGGTTTTGATATGAAGGGAGGAGATGAGGAATTTGATCAGATATCGGGGTGGGGGAATTCTTGCTAAACCGACTTAACAGGATTCTTGTGAAAGCCAGGCTTGGAAGAGCGGAGCTCAAGAGAGTTGGACTGTAACTGGGACAAAGAGCAATTCTGTCACCACCCATCCTCGCATTCTTTGCCTGTTTCCCAAAGTCATTTTTTCCATTTCATCTCCGAGCAACAATCTCTACCCTCTTACCTTTTGTGACATTGTCCACAGACCAAAGGACGATTACAACAAAACCAGTTTTGGTGAACCAATGAGTTTTTTTGGGGTTCCTATTACAGAGCGGGGTGTGGGGTTGTTCAAGAGAGCAATGGATGGACTCAAATGCTGGGAGCAGCCTCATCCTGTGATGGTTAAGTTTGTGTCAACTTGATCTGTTTAGGAATCCACAGACACTCCTTCCTCCTAAGTGGATCTCTGAGGTTGTTTCTAAACTAAAGGAGGAATCCTTCCCCCTGTGTGAGCGTGGGCTGAGACCAGCATGGGCTGGAGGGCAGCGTGGGCTGGAGGGCAACCTCTCTCCAGGATGCCGGATTGGGACTGCTGAGGCATCTAGCCTTGTGGACTGAGCAGATACCGGGTTTCCTTGACTCTCAGCCTGCAATTGCTATTGTTGGACTACCATAAACTAATCCAATAAATTCCCTTTCAATACAGTTCATTCTATTGGTTCTGTGGTTCTATTCTTCCCCTCTAGAGAACCCTGATGAATACACATCCCATCCCGACACCCCTTGCAAGCAGCTCCATCAGAGAGTTCTCCCCCAGCGGTTGTCCCCCCTTCATATAGCCTTAGGGTGGGGGTCTTGCAACCCTTTCCCAGACTGGTTGACTTCCGGAGTCTCTGGAACCTCCTTCCTGCTACCCTCCCCCCAGGAAGGGATGTTTCAGTTTTCAGCTAACATAACCTTGGGGAGTGGTTGTGTGACCTCTAAGATTTACGCTTCTAAGGATGGAGTCTGGTTTGGGAAGGGGTGGAAATCCCAGCTTCCTTTGCAGAGTGTTTGATCTTCACTGTGGTCTCTCCAGACCCACGGGTTCTGTCTGAGCTCAGCCTCTCCATATGCCGGTACTGCTCACCCTTCGGGTACCACAGTGTGCTGACAGGAGAAGCAGCATCCTTAGCATCCTTAGCCTCCATGCAGCGGATGTCTATGCTCCCCTCAGAGTGGACAACTAAAAAGGTGCCCCAAGATTGCCCAGTGTCCCCCCCCCGGGGGAAACAAATAGCTCCTGAATAACTTCTACCTAAACTTAAGCATTTCCTAAGATTTCTAAATATGGCTTTAAAAAACCCTAAAAATAAAGTCTTAATACTATGTCTAAGCAGCTTCTCCAATAGTTAAAATATGAAAGGGGGGAGCTGGAGACATGGCTTAGTGGTTAAGGCACTTGCCTGCAAAGCCAAAGGACCCAGGTTCAATTCCCCAGGACCCACGTTAGCCAGATGCACAAGGTGGTGCATGTGTCTGGAGTTTGTTTGCACTGGCCGGAGGGCCTGCCGTGCCCATTCTGTCTCTCTTTCTCTATTTGCCCCCCCCCTCAAATAAATAAATAAATAAATTTAAAAGTATTAAAAATATGAAAGGATACTATTTTCATCCATGTGGGAATTGCTTCATTTTTTTTTTCCAGACTGAATATGTGATAGAAAGGAAGCTAAAAGTTGAACTGATTCACTGAGTTACTGTAGGAGTTAATTGCTGAGGAGCTAAACTTATCCTTGTAGGCAGATGAAAAAATCCCAAAGAGTGAACTGTCCAGAAAGGGCCCAGAGGGATGATAAGAAGGAAAGACAGTTTAGGCTAAAACAAAGTAAAATGGAGTTTGTTGTTAGGGTGGCTTGACTACAGAAATGATTGATATGCAAATGGACACGGCTTGTTTATTCACTTCCCCCTCCCCTGGGGTATAAAAACTATACAATGGAAACAAAATCTCAGCTCCAGGCCAGAGCTTCTTTTGGAGAGCTGCCTCAAGCTCTTTTGGCCCCTGGGTAAATAAACTCCTCTACTTTCACCCATACTGGCATTAGAATGATCTTTCTAGAGAATTTCTGTAACAAATACACTCATCACTATTTCAGTGGGTTTAGAACTGCGCTCGATGCTATTTTATTTAACATGGTGGGAAAGACACATCACACAACTTTATCCCAATGTAACTGGTTTCTTTTTAAGCTCGGTGAGAGAGTATAAAGGCTTCACAAGGCTTCCAGGATCTGTAGCATAAAATAACAAGGAAGCTGTAGTTATCTTCTCGATGCTGGGGCAAAGCACTCGGCCAAAAGCAGCTGGTGGGAGGAAGGGTTTGATGGTGGCTTACGGTCTCCAGGGAGAGCTCCATGATGGCAGAGAAAAGCAAGGCACGAGCAGAGGCTGGAGTCCCACCTCGGCCACAGCAGGTGGACAACAGCAGCAGGAGATCAAGGCAAACTCTGGCAAAGAGCGCGCTGTAACACTTCTAAGATCAGCCCCAGCAATGCACCTCCTCCAGCAAGACTTCAACCTCCCAAATTGCCACCAGCTGGGGACCGAGCCTTCAAAGCACATGAGTTAGCAGGGAACATCGGATTCAAACCACTAAAGAAGTGCCCAACGGAACAGGAGCGATGAACCCAGAGGAATGGCTGACACCCATCAGCTACGGATTTTTTTTTATTTTTTTTGCCTGAAAAGGCATCCTGTAAGGATCTCATTTTGGTTAACTGGCTGCTAATTCACCAGTATGCAGATCCAGTGAAGCCCTTGTCACTACCCACGTTCCTGCTCCCCATATACTGCAGATTTATCCGGAAGCTTCCTCGGGGGTTGGAGGGGCCAGGCTTGGAAGCAGCTTTCCCCTAAGGAGTCTGGGTTCATCCATTACTTTTTGTAGACAGTGGTGGACTACTTTCCTGACTGGTCCTATCTGATGATATCAGACAGAGTGAGCAGGCCTTCCTTTGGGCATAGATCTTGCCTTTTCCAGAATAATTCACTTTAGACACGATTCTCTATATTTTCCTTTCCCCCTTTTAAGTAGAGAAAAATATGTTATCTGAGGTTTGGACTGAGATAATATGAAGGCAGGAAAAATAAGTGAATACATTCACAGAACTAGGAATCTACTTTAAAAAAAATCTTTAAATTTTATTTTGGCAGAGAAAGAGGGGGAGAGAGAGAGAGAGAGAGAGAGAGAGAGAGAGAGGGAGAGAGAGAGAGATAATGGGCTCCCCAGGACCTCCAGCCACTGCAAACGAACTCCAGACACGTGCATCCCCTTGTACATCTGGCTAATGTGTGTCCTGGGGAATCAAACCTGGGTCCTTTGGCTTTGCAGACAAATGCCTTAACCACTCAGTCATCCCTCCAGCCTGGAATCTACTTTTTATATATATAGATAAGCACTAGTGGAAGCAGATTACCCTTATATCTGCAGCAGGAATGGAAATTTCCTTACTCTGCTCTTACACATGCAGGCAATTTGTAGCTCCCTAAAAAAATATTTTTATTTACTTATTTATTTACTTTTGGTTTTTCCAGGTAGGGTCTCACTGTAGCTCAGGCTGACCTGGAATTCACTATGTAGTCTCAGGGTGGCCTTGAACTCATGGCGATCCTCCTACCTCTGCCTCCCAAGTGCTGGGATTAAAGGCGTGCGCCACCACGCCCCGCTGATTTTTGTTTTTATTTATTTGAGAGAGATAGAGAGAGAGATAGGGGCAGATAGAGAGAGTATGGGCATGTCAGGGCCTTCATCCACTGCACATGAACTCCAGACACATGTGCCATCTAGTGCATCTGGCTTACATGGGTTCTGAGGAACTGAACCTGGGTCTTTTGGCTTAGCAGGCAAGCACCTTAACCATTAAGCCATCTCTCTAGCCTGTAGCTGCTTTTTTGTTGTTTTTTTCTCCCTCCCCTCCACAGGAGGAAAGAGTTTATTCAGTATATAATTTCTTCACTTAAAATTATTATTATTATTTCTTGATTTTTTTTAATATTCTTTTAAAAAAATATGTTTTTTTTTTTATTTTTGGTTTTTCGAGGTAGGGTCTCACTCTAGCCCAGGCTGACCTGGAATTCACTATTCATTGACCTGGAATTCAGGGTGGTCTCGAACTCATGGCAATTCTCCTACCTCTGCCTCCTGAGTGCTGGGATTAAAGGCGTGTGCCACCACGCCCAGCTAAAATATGTTTTTTATTGACAACTTCTATGCTTACAGACAACAAACCATGCTATTTCCCTTCCCTCCCTCACTTTCCCCTTTATAACTCAGCTCTCCATCATATCCCCTCCCTCTCTTCATTAGTCTCTCTTTTAATTTGATGTCATTCTCTTTTTCTCCTATTATGAGGGTCTTGTGTGGGTATTCCTAGGCACTGCAAGGTCTTGGATATCGAGGCCAAATTCTGTCCGGACAGTTGTATGTAAGGAGTGGTACCCTTCCTTTGGCTCTTTCTTTCCACCACCTCTTCTGCAATGGACCCTGAGCCTTGGAGGGTGTGATAGAGACGTTTCAGTGCTGGACACTCCTCTGTCTCTTCTTCTCAGCACTATGCTACCTTTTGGGCCATCCCAGTGGTCACCGCCATCTGAAAAGAGAAGCTTCTCTAACCAGAAGTGAGAGTAGCATTAATATATGTGTATGAACATTAAGTGTAGTGTTTTCAGGGCAATTTGGTGAGAGTAATATATGCATTTATCTGACAAGAGCAGGCTTTATACTCCTAAGGCTCATGTCCTCCCCTGCCATAGGCTTTTGATTAGGATTTCAGTACCAGGCATGTATTCCCTCCCATAGAGGGGGCCTTCAGTCCAATTAGAGAGCAGCTGGTTTCCCCCAGAGCAGACATGCCACTATTGTACTCATTCAGTCACTTGGCCTGTCTGGCCAAACTTGAGGCTTCCAGTGTCCACTGTTTTCACCGCTGATGACTTCTGTCTCCCATAAGGCTGCATACAGTGCAGCTTTTTCCAGCTTTCAGTTGGCTGCGCTACAGGGAGAAGGTATTCTGCTCAGCACCAGCTTGATTTCTCAGTGACTCTGCAGCTCAGGCATTCATGAAAGTAGATTTTCATATATCTTATTCAGAATGTCTTGAATTTTGGTTGACCCTCCCCCCACCTTTCTTTTATGCAATCTCTTCTCCTGACCTCGCTTAGGCCTTTCCCCTCATTTATTGATTTTTTAATAAAAAGGTTGTACTCTTTGACCCCCCTCTCCTCTGCCTCAGTTCTGCTGAGGGTCTTCTTCCATGGGGTTACTGTTCATTGTGGGGATCAAGAGGCTTCAGTCAATCTCTGCAGGAGCATGGGGAAAGACAAGGTACCTCGGGCTATTCCCGCCCACCCTAAGGACTCTTACAATCTTCCTTGAGAAAGGCATCTGATTTAGTGTCCCTTTCTCTGAGTCTCTGGATCTCTGTTTTGATGAGGTTTGAGTGACCACAGTGTCTGTCACCCCCTCTCTGGACCTGGTTTTCAGGCGGTAAGAGCAGTGTTTGTGTCACTGCCTCATTTTCTAGGCCTGGGCAGAGAAGGTAGAGGTGACCCATCTCATGGTAGACAGCTCTCTCTTCTTGATGTGTTGATGCATCCTGGCTCTTCCTACTACTCTCTTCATCTGTAAGGTAGAACAGATCCTCCAACCAAAAGTGAGAACAGCTTGAATTAAAGGGGACAAGTCTAGTTATTAGAGAGACTTGTTGATGCGCATGTCCACTCTTCTTAGGTAGAGAGCAGGTGGAGGGTCTCTCTGGAGCCTATTGCTTTTCTGTTCTCTGGAATCTGGCTCGGTTCCCAGGTCCATATATGAGTTCTGTCCCAAAGAGCAGGTCTCATGTCCAAGCTGTGAGCGGTTGGTTACCTAGATCACCTGTGTGCACTATTGTACAAGTGTATACTTATTATTTGGCTGGTTGATTTTGTTCTGACGGGATCTCCTGCTTATTCAATCTGTTGGCAACTGTTATTCTCCGGCCACTGTCATAGCACTTTCCAGCTCTGTGAGGGCTAGCCAGGAGGGAACTGGATCCCCTCTCAGTTCCAGCATGGTCACGTGACGTCCTGTGGCTGCAGACTGTGGTGTCTTCAGCAATCGAGACTTACTTTTAGCTCTTGCAGGTAACCAAGTGTTTTGGTAATGGCCTCTATTATTTTGGGGGATCTCATGGCTCCCTGACCAACAGCTTTTTGTTGGGGGGGGACCCGATTCTGGTCCTGGGAATTACCAACCAGAGCCCATGGTTTTAGGGGCTCCACCCATTATGACACTCTTCCCTTCAGGTCCTCTCCTTATTAAAGGTAATGACTTATAGAATGGTATGCAGTAAGAAGGTTTCTACAGAATTGACTCATTGTTGCAGCCAGGTTCACATCGGCTGGCAGAAATCACCCAACCAAGAGCAGGTTGTGGGGAAAAAAGAGGTTTATTTTGGCTTACAGGCTCGAGGGGGAAGCTCCACGATGGCAGGGGAAAACGATGGCATGAGCAGAGGGGGGACATCACCTCCTGGCCAACATGAGGTGGACAATAGCAACAGGAGAGTGTGCCAAACACTGACAAGGGGAAGCTGGCTAGAACACCCATAAGCCCGCCCCCAACAATACACAGCCTCCAGGAGGCGTTAATTCCCAAATCTCCATCAGCTGGGAACCTAGCAGTCAGAACACCTAAGTTTATGGGGGACACCTGAATCAAACCATCACACTCATGTTCCCATAAGTTTTGTGTATTTCCTCCACAGTGTCCTCTTCCTCTATCCCTGAAGCATTGCTTTCTCTCCCTTCCTTCCTTCCTTCCTTCCTTACTCTCTCCCTTCCTTTCTTCCTTCCCTTCATTTCCTCTTCTTTCTTTCTCTCCCTCCCTCTCTCTCTCTCTTTCTTTCTTTCGCCCATCAACTTGTTGTCTAGTAGCCCTTTCTCACCCCCTCCCTATTTCCCCTTTTACCTACCTTCATTCTAGTACCACATCCTTACTGTTGATACTTATAACGTCTTACAATTAAGTGATGCTAGTCTAAGTTAGAAACCACATATGAGAGAGGACATGCCGTGTTTGTCTTTCTGAGACTGTGTGACCTCACTTAGCATGATCATTTTTCCAAGTCCCTCCATTTTCCTGCAAATGTGATTATTTCATTTTTCCTTACCACTGAGTAGAATCCCATTTTGTGTATGTCACCACACCTTCATTAGCCATTTATTTGTTGGTGGGCATCTGGTCTGATTCCAGTTCCTGGCTGCCCCACACCAACCACTGGCGAACCTGTTGTTCTGACCTAGCTACTTTTTTCTATGACTTCTAATTGTCCTTATGTGAGTCTACTGACTGGTAAGAGTTGGGAAACTTGATTACTTTAACCCTATAACTTTAGCACAACAATAAGAATATTGTCATGGAGAGATGGCTTAGTGGTTAAGCACTTGCCTGTGAAGCCTAAGAACCCTGGTTTGAGGCTTGATTCCCCAGAACCCACATTAGCCAGATGCACAAGGCGACGCATGTGTCTGGAGCTCGTTTACAGTGGCTGGAAGCCCTGGTGTGCCCATTCTCTCTCTCTCTCTCTCTCTCTCTGTCACTCTCAAATAAATAAACAAAAAAATTTAAAAAAGAGAATATTGTCATTAGGTAAAGTGGGTGGGTGGGTAATCTCTCATGGTTTTCTTTCCCTCCCAACTTTGTCCAACACAGCATCTGGGTATAAAAGCAACAGGGGTGGCTTTATCATGGCTGATAATTAAAAATAAAAACCTTTTGTGGTGGTTTGATTCAAGCGTTCCCCATAAATTTAGGTGTTCTGAATGCTAGGTTCCCAGCTGATGGAGATTTGGGAATCAACACCTCCTGGAGACAGTGTATTGGTGGGGCGGGCTTATGGGTGTTATAGCCAGTGTCCCCATGGCAGTGTTTGTCACAGTCTCCTGTTCCTGTTGTCCACCTGATATTGGCCAGGAGGTGATGTCCACCCTCTGTTCATGCCATTGTTTTCCCCTGCCATCATGGAGCTTCTCCTCCGAGTCCGTAAACTAAATTAAACCTTTCTCCCACAAGCTGCTCTTGGTTGGGTGATTTCTGCCAGCAATGCAAACCTGACTGCAACAACCTTAAAAGCTGATTTATCAGTGGGAATGGATGTTGTCTACTAAACTGGCCCTACTTTCCCTGTGGCCATCAGCCACAGGCCAAGTGGGTGACCTCGCAGTGGTGAAGGGAAGGAAAAGGAAAAGAACTGTTTATATTGGAGCAGTGTCCGCTGACACCACCTGGTCTCTTAGCAACATTCTTATCACACTGATTACGCTTGCCCTGCTGGCGTTTGCAGACACAGTTGGTGACTAGTGTGGGCTGATGTCTCCTGACCAGGGCACAGAAGTCCTTCTTGGATGGTGAAACCTCACCCCAGCTTGTCCCAGCCTGGGCTGCCTGGAAGCTGCAGGTCACCTTGATTGACCCTGAATGGTGGACACCCATGGTCGTCAACTCTGATGCCCCATGAGGCCCATCCTGAGCATGTGTCAGAACCGGGTTCTGTCCATACCGCTCGGGGTCTGAAATAGCTCAAACCGCCGCAATGGGGAACTCCGTGCTCCTGTCCCGGCCCTCACCTTCTTGCTTGATGGTCCCGTGCGCCGAGTTTATCTCGTGTCAGCAGCAGCTGAGGTGACCTCCTTCCAGGAATCCACACAAGAATCAGAGCAAAAGTCTTCCTTGGTCTTTTCTGCCCCCTCCACGCAGCCCTCCTACCTCGGCAGTGCCCTAGACCCCTCTCGGAGCACCCCCACTCCTCTGCCCACAAAACCTCACACTAGAGGATGCCGGCCGTTCTCTTCCTCGCTAGATGGATCTAGAGCTTTCGCAAACACTGCCTCTCCTTTACCTTCCCATCGCTGCCCCGTTCCGATGTACCTGCTCCCAGGGGTCTTTGGGCATTGGCAGGTTGAAACCATGCCCCTTGGGTGAGTCCACTGAGCAGCCAAAGTTGTTGTGTTCTTTTATTTTAAATATTTGTAGTTATTTCTTTTTCTTTGTTTTTCTCTTTATTTATTTGAGAACAACAGGCAGAGAGAGAGAAAGAGAGAGAGGGAGAGAAAGAATGGGCACACCAGGGCCTCCAGCTACTGCGCACGAACTCCAGGTACATGCACCACTTTGTGCATCTGGCTTTACGTGGGTACTGGGGAATTGAGCCTCGAACCGGGGTCCTTAGGCTTCACAGTCAAGTGCTTAACCACTAAGCCATCTCTCCTGCCCTACTTTTATTTATTTAAGAGAGGGTGAGAATAGCAGAGGGAAAGAGGAAGAGTGAGCGAATGGGCGCGTCAGGGCCCCCAGCCACTGCAAATGAACTCCAGATGCATGTGTCACCTTGCACGTCTAGCTTATGTGGGTCCTGGGGAATCGAACCTGGGTCCTTTGGCTTTGCAGGCCTTAACCACTAAGCAATCTCTCCAGCCCAAAGTTGTTCTTTTTTTAAAAAAAAATATATTTTTTATTTATTTGAAAGTAGAGAGAGTCAGAGAAGAGAGACAGAGAGAATCAGTGTGCCTGGGCCTACATTGCAAACAAATTCCAGATGCACTTCCCACTTTGTGCACCTGGCTTTACGTGGGTACTGGGGAATGGAACCAAGGTCGTCAGACTTTTCAGGCAAGTGCCTTAGCTGCTGAGCCATCCCTCCAGCCCCAGAGTTGTTCTTAAACGTCTCTGATGGCTAGAATCATCCCGGGAGCTCTGGAAAACTCTAAGCTCAGGCTGCATTACTGTTCAACAAATCAGATTGCCTTGGACAGGGATGGGTGTTTTTCAGGTCTTCTGGGTTATTCTAGTGGCAACAAAACGTGAAAGCCAGGTGCTGGGGTTGGAATGGTGAGATGTCCCCCAGGGGCCCATGTGTTTGAACCCTTGGTCCCCAGCGGGAGGTGTTGTTTGTTAAAGCTGTGGAACCTTCAGGGGGAAGAGTCTTGCTGGAGGAGGTGTGTCACTGGGGAAGGGCGTTGAAGGTTTGGCTTTTAAAAAATATATTTTTTATTTTTATTTATTTGACAGAGAGAGACAGAGAGAGACAGAGAGAGAATGGGCACGCCAGGGCCTCCGGCCACTGCAAATGAAGTCCAGATGCATACACCACCTTGTGCATCTGGCTTGCATGGGTCCTGGGGAATCGAACCTGGGTCCTTTGGCTTTTCAGGTGAACACCTTAACCGCTAAGCCATCTCTCCAGGCCTGCCTTTAAGTTTCATAACCTGTCCCTGCTTCCTGTTTATCCTCTGCTTCCTGACTTGGTACGTGGTCAGCTGGCCTCCACGCCGTCCCTGACTTAGTGGGATGTGACGACTTGAAACTGCAAGCCAGGATACGCCCCATCTTCCTTAAGCTGCTTCTTGTCTGCTAAGCAACTAATATGCCAGTCCGGTTCTCAGGGCTCTGCGTCCCTGCAGGTATCCGGGGACCTGTACAGCGGTTAGATTCTGACTCAGCAGGTACACAGGGCGGTGTCTCAGCTTCTGCAGGTCTAGCAGGTTCCCAGACAGTGACAAGGGCACTTGGTCCTGGAGCTACGTTACCCTTCCTGCAGCTACAGTCCCCTGTCTACCCATGCTGCTAACAGGGTTCTGGATGGAAGAGGGAAACTGGCTTAAAGTAAACGAGTTTCACAAATAGTCTATCTACTATATGCGCAAGTAGCGTCCTGGCTGATACTAGATTTGGCTTTCAAAGGTCATGCGGGGGCTGGAGGGATGACTCAGCGGTCAAGACGCTTGCTTGCCATGCTTGTCAGCCTGGGTTCGAGTCCCCTGTGCCCACGTAAAGCCAGATGCACAAAGTGGCGCGTGCATCTGGAGTTTGTTTGCATGGAGTAGAGGCCCTGGCGTGCCCATTCTCTCTCTCTCTCTCTCTCTCTCTCTCTGTCTCTCTGTCTCTCTCTCTCTGTGTTTGCAAACAAATAAGTAAATATTTTTTAAAAATCATCTGGAAGCCTGTATTCTTCACATTATGGAAGACTAAAATAACCACTTTATAGACATTTATGCATCAAGTATAAGCTCATGAGAAAATCCCATAATGATACATGCCTAGATTGCTGGGGGAGGTGTCTCTTCCCCCCCCAAAAAAAGCTCAAGTCTCACAAAAACAAACAAAAGAATCCCCCCATTTTTTTTCTGCTTTCTGTTCGGCAACATAACTGTGAAACCTTGCAGCGTATCTCCCACTGGGGGCTCTGAGGAAAGAGACATGCAGGTAAAAGGCCTAGAGACAGAGGTGACAAATAAACTCTGAGATGCCTGATGAATGTGATGCAGATGCTGAGACTACTGACACCACATATACCCCAGGCGTTTACGAAAAGGTCTAGGAATCAAATGCTGAAGGTTTCTGGGGAAAGCGGGGCGGATTCTCAAGCAGGTCTGAAACCAGCCCTTTCAGAACAAGGACGAAGACCTTTTTGTTTGATCAGAGGCCTGAGTTTTGTGTGAGCTGAGCTTCCAAGCTGGTGTCAAATAGAGCAACCCCAAGGCTTTCCTGTCACCCTGCCTGGGCGTGGGGCAGGACGGAATGGAGACGTGGTGGGACTTGAAAGCTGTCAGCGGCTGTCAGTAGATATTGGTGTCAGATTCTTTCTTAACATAGGTAATTACTTTAAAACTTAATTATTGTTTACCTGAAGTTCAGATTTTTAAAAATATTTTTATTTATTTATTAGACACACAGAGAGAGAGAGAGAGAGAGAGAGAGACAGAGAGAGAGAGAGAGAGAGAGAGGGAGGGAGGGAGGGAGAGGGAGACAGAGAGAAAGAGGCAGACAGAAAGAGAGTGAATATGGCCTGCCTGTCACCTCAAATGAACTCCAGGTGCCTTTGTGCATCTGGCTTTATGTAGGCACTAGGGAATCAAACCTGGGTCAGGGCTGGAGAGGTGGCTTAGCGGTTAAGCATTTGCCTGTGAAGCCTAATGACCCTGGTTGGAGGCTCTATTCCCCAGGACCCACGTTAGCCAGATGCACAAGGGGACGCACGTGTCTGGAGTTCATTTGCAGTGGCTGGAGGCCCTGGTGTGCCCATTCTCTCTGTCTCTCTCTCTCTCTCTCTCTGTCACTCTCAAATAAATTAAAAAAAAATACCAAGTCTCACATTGGAATGAGATTTATAATTCATGAAATCTTACATTAGATCTGTGGTATTCACTGGAGCTGCATATTCAGATCATCTGGGGTGGGTCTCACAGATTCTGCTGCTTTGACTCCACCCTTGGATGTTCTATTTAATTGGTCCAGGGAGGGGCCCAGACACAGGGAACAAAACAGAACATAGACCTCTTTAGGTGAAGGCAATGGCTTACCAGGGCCAACAATCATTGCAGGAGTTACTGCACTGTTTTCTGTACAGGCATTTACTCTGCACTGAGGTTTCTTGCCATGTTTATTCAAAAGTAGAGTGAAGGGAGAAAGAACTATTCCATCTCTGTCTGGCGACCAACAGCTTTTTGTTTCTTTTTATTTATTTGCAAAGGGAGAGAGAGAGAGAGAGAGAGACAGGAGAGAGAGAGAGAAAGAATGGGTGGCACTAGAGCCTCCAGCCACTGCAAACGTACTCCAGATGCATGTGCCACTTTGTGCAACTGGCTTTACGTGGGTCCTGGGGAATCGAACCTGGGTCTTTAGGTTTTGCAGGCAAGCGCCTTAACCACTGAACCATCTCTCCAGCCCATCCAACAGCTTTTTTTAATGGGCCATCACTAGCTAAGTCGTCATGTGTGTGAGCTAGCCTGTCTGCTGTTTCAGTGCTAGACAAGGGTTAAAGCCGTGTTGGCCTCCAGAAGAGGCGTGGGTTGAAGCCAAGCAGAGCTGAGGAAATCAAATGCTGATTAGCAAGGGCCAGAAATCACAGCAGAAGCTTGTGGCCTCTCCCCACATGATTTCAGTAGCACCAGGTCTCTGGAGCAAAACAGGTCAGAGGGAGAAACTGTTGGAATTCTCCATTGTCTTGGGAGCCTGGGCTATGGACAGAATTCCACGAAACTCCAGAAAAGAGCCAGAAATTCAAATACCTCAAGATGAGATTAATGATTTTGTGGAGTCTGCCAGTTTATTGTAGATACAAAAATGAATCAGGTGTTTTTGTTTTTGTTTTTATTTTTGTAATTTATTTATTTGATAAAGAGGGAAGGGGAGAGACGGAGAGAGAGCAAGAGAGAGAATAGGTGAGCCAAGGCCTCCAGCCACTGCAAATGAACTCGAAACACATGTAGCACCTTGTGCATCTGGCTTATGTGGGTCCTGGGGAATCGAACCTGGGTCCTTAAGCTTTGCAGGCAAGCGCCTTAACTGCTAAGCCATCTCTCCAGCCCACAAGTTCATTTTTGACTCGCGTCAGCCTAATTTTGTCTTTGGCGTAGTAACAAAACAGTTCATGTCTCTGTCTAGCAGCCGTCTTGGCATCTCAGCCCACTCACATTAGTGATGAACTCATCCCCTCCAAGATGGGAGACTCGCAGACAAAGTCACTCTGATGGACTGGGAATTGGCGGGAGACTGCGTCAGTAGTCCGTCTTGTGAGCACCTGCGGCCTGGGGACCCAGCTTCTCCTCTCTGTACCACAAAATGAATCACCGTGCCGTTCTGTCTTGCTGGACCAGTCCGCCCGTGCTTGTTAGTTTTCCTTTTTGCTGCAGGCTGATCTTCAATTAGCAGGTGCCACTCTGTGAGTGGGACTGTTGTGTAGAACCCGAGTGGCGCTGAATCCCTCTAGTCTGTTTTCTTCTAAGCCAGCTTGGCTGTCACAGTGAGACAGCACCATCGTGCTGCTGATGCGTGCCCTGCCTTTGGCCCCGGGGAAACTCCATGCAGTAGCTTTTCCTTGCGGAGGGTCTGTCCCAGTACTTGCTGGAAAGACAGAATCATTCTGTTATTTATCTTTATACCATGTTGTCCTGAGAAGTGGGCTCTTGAAACAGAGGAAGCTTCACCTTTTTAAAATGTTTTAAATTTTATTTTATTATTTTAATATACTTTTAAATTTTTATTTGTTTTTTTTTTTGAGGTAAGCCCAACAGACTGGCCTTTAAAAATATATTTTTTATTTTTTATTTTTATTTATTTATTTGATAGAAAGAAAGAAAGGCATAGGAAGGGAGAGAGAGAAAGAGAAAGAGAGAATGGGTGCACCAGGGCATCCAGCCACTGAAAACAAACTCCAGACACATGTACCACCTTGTGCATATGCCTTACGTGGGTTCTGGGCAATCGATCCTGGGTCCTTTGGCTTTGCAGGCAAATGCCTTAACTGCTAAGCCATCTCTCCAGCCCCATGGATCCCCCCCCCTTTTTTAATGAGAGAGAGAGAAAAAGGGAGGAGAGATTGGCATGCCAGGGCCTCCAGCCACTGCAATGGAAATCCAGATGTGTGTGCCCCCTTGTGCAGATGTGTGACATTGTCCATTTGTGTCACTGTGCATCTGGCTTACATGGGAACTGAAGAATCCAACATGGGTCCTTAGACTTCACAGGCAAGCACCTTAACTGCTAAGCAATCTCTCCATCCCTTATTATTTTATTTTACTTTATTATTTTATTGCATGCATGATTACTCCAAAGGAATGAAGCTCACTGCATCCTGCCCGGAGGATTTTGTTTGGTCCATTTCCTCCAAATTTGTTCATTATAGCTTAGTTTTCCAGTTCCACAAGTAAGGGATGAGAGTGTCTTCTTGAAAATACCATTTAATTTAAAACCTTTTAGGAGGTTTTTTTTTCACTACTTTGTTAGTAGTAAAAACAAAAGCAATAGCTAGTTAAGGTCACTTTGTCCATTCCTGTTCCATGGAGACAATCTGTTTTATTAGGCTTACGGTATAGGTGATCACTCACTTTACTCCTGGGATGTTTGGTGAGCACCCTTAGCAGAGACAGGAGCCTCTTATCACTATCCAGGGGTCATTCTAGAGGTGTTCTGGGGACTTTCATAATAGACTGATTCATGGGGGCCCCTGTGTTTTGCTGTGATACAGGTGAGCCCCGAGGAAGGGCCTTCTCAAAGCACTCTGTAACTTTTGGGCCAGGGTCAGCTGCACGCAGCCGGCTGGCAGTCAGGAATTCCTGGCTGGGTCAGGGGAAGTAGAGTTGGCAGGGGATTCTGGGTACATGGTGAACACTGAACGGCTCCCTTACCTGCACTACCAACTTTGCTCGTCTGTCTTCCTCAGGCAAGGGTGACAAGCAGACCTTACTGGGGCCCGATGCATGTCCCAGAGGGTAGAGCCGGTGTGAGACCTGGTGTCCCCAGATGTCCCGAGGCTGCGTGAAAACACAGCGTGCTGGAGTAGATGGTGGGGTGGCTTCTGGGAAGACCATCACCCACAGACGTCTGCGCATGCCCCGGGCCCTCCACCGCTGCGAACATTCTATGTTTAACAGCTAAAGTGCTGGTGGGTCAGAGTTTTCTCCTCCACTTATCACGCTACATGGAGATTCCATTTTTCTCTCAAGAAGAGAGGTCTGGCATGAGTTGTATCCAGAAGGGAAAAAGGTGCCTCTGGGCAGTCAGTTCTCTCAAAAACTGTTTATTTATTTGTTTATTGAGGAAAGCCCAACAAACTGACCCCCCCTTTTTTTTTCTTTTTAAGATAGGGTCTTGCTCTAGCCCAGGCTGACCTGGAATTCACTATGGAGTCTCAGGCTGGCCTCGAACTCACAGAGGTCCTGCCTACCTCTGCCTCCCTAGTGCTGGGATTAAAGGCGTGCGCCGCCATGCCCAGCTACCCTTTTTCTTTTTGAAGTACTGCGCTGAAGATTTCATTACATCACCTGCTTTGCACTTCTATCTTGTTCAATGACAATGTTGAAGGAGAAGACAGTGTCTTTTGCTCAGGTGCCAAATCTATTACAGCAGATAGTTTTGTGGACAGCCTTCTAAAAACAAATTGCAATTTTAAGGAAAAAGTAAAGGCAAAACTAGCTACTGTGTGTTTTTCTAAACCTCAGAACTTTCTTTTTATTTACTTTTATTCTTATTATGTGTTTGCAAGGGAGGGAGAGAGGAAGAGAGAGAGAGAGAATACCAGAGACTCCTGCTACTGAAGGTGAACTCCAGACACATGCTCCACTTTGTGCCTCCGGTTTTATGTGGGCACCGGGGAATCGAACCCAGGCTGTGGGCTTTGCAAGCAAGAACCTTCAACCACTGAGCAGCCTCTCCAGCTTTAGAACTTTCTTTTTAAATTTCAAGACAAAATGGGGCCAATTCTTGTCATTACACACATTTGATGTCTATAAACTAAACTCGCCAAGGCATAATGAAACCACATTATTTTATTAAAAATGAACAATATACAGAAATGTTTAAAATTTATGAGCTTTCTAAAATGAACACTATAAGGATTTGGAAAATATCAAATCTCATGCATATAGTTTATTTTAAATATCTGAATTCAAAGCCAGGCGTGGTGGAGCACGCCTTTAATCCCAGCACCCGGGAGGCAGAGGTAGGAGGATCGCTGTGAGTTCAAGGCCACCCTGAGTCTACATAGTGAATTCCAGGTCAGCGTGAGCTACAGTGAGACCCTACCTTGAAAAACCAAAAAAAAAAAGAACTCAAAATATTTCACATGTGTTCATGTATGCTATTTTCTCCCAACATTTTGGAAGGTGATGACAGCATTTAGTTCGGACTCACTGGTTTTAGTAAGCCTTATTTTTCCATGCTGTGGATCAAACCCAGTGTCTAGCGCATACTGTTCAAGCACTCTCTCAGCCCTTAAGAAAAATATTTTTATTGGGATACTTTTGTGTTGTAGATGAAAGGGTAGGATGGTGGAACTTGCTTTTACCTGTCTGGTTAATATGACACTAAATGAGGAGAGATGAGGGATTTATGAAAAATTGTGCTCAGTGGTCCTTAGCTCTCTAGTAATAATTGTAAGGATGAAATTGTTGATTCAAAGAAAAATAACTCATATGAAGTCTTTGTTCCTTACTGGGCATGCCCATGTGTTTGGCTGAATATATGTAAAAACAGGTTTATGTTGATAAATGCAAAGGGCTTTATCAATATTTTTTTAATTAATTTTTTTGAGAGAGAGAATGGGCGTGCCAGGGCCTTTCAACCTCTGTGAATGAACTCCAGATGTGCGTGTGCTCCCCTGTGGGCATGTGCGGCTGTTGCCTCTGGCTACGTGGGATCTGGAGGATCTGAACAGGAGTCCTTAGGCTTCGCAGGCAAGTGCCTTAACTACTAAGCTATCTCTCCAGCCCTTTATCAATATCTTATCATCTGAACTAAAATGACAATCATTAACCACTGACCTAATAGTAAAATTATGAGTCAAAAAAATAAAAGTTATGTTTTCAATTTGTTCTATAGTAGCACAACTCTGTAATTCTTAATGACAGAGGCCCCCACATTCACAAAATAAATTTAAGATATATATGTGATCCAGGTGTGGTGTCGCATGCCTTTAATTCCAGCACTCAGGAGGCAGAGGTAGGAGGATCACCGTGAGTTTGAGGCCACCCTGAGACTGCATGGTAAATTCCAGGTCAGCCTGAGCTAGAGTGAGACCCTACCTCAAAAAGCCAAAAAAAAAAAAAAAAAAAAAAAAAGTATATGTGATAGCAAAGTATATATAATCAAATGCATATGTATGTATATGAGACAACCAGTTAAGATTAACACAGTCAAATTCAGGGACCCAGCAGGATACTCTTAAACAGTATCTTTCTATTTGAGAAAAGTTCATTTTTGGTGTTAGATTTGTATTAACATTTATATATTTTTTTCTTGGTGCATATGCTGGTCAGTGATCTGAATGGAGAGCTTTTCAAATATCTCAGTGTTTCCCCACATACTACAACTCATTGAGTCTTTCTCAATTTGTCTCCAGAGTCTGTATGTCAACACCAGTTACTTTCCAACCAGGGACACACTGATCCTTGTGTTCCAGAAACCTGTGACCTGTGCACAAGGACAATCCTTGACATTTAAGGTGTCAAGTAACAGGTGACATTTAATAGATGCCTGGGACTTAAAATCACTACAGCAGAGAGCCACCGCAGTCTGAGGACAGATGCCAGCATGTCCTCACCAAGATGTCTGGGAGGAAGCAAAATGTTAAAAAGAACTTCCCCAACTTTCAAACACCACCTTTTCAAAAGATACTTTCCCTCCACGCATGTGTTCCTAGCTTCTATGTCTGACGTCCAAGGTGAATCAGCTCTGAACAGTAACCATGTGTTTGACCTGAGGACTCAAGCCATGGGACACCTGTGAGCTCGCAGTTACCAGATGCTCAGGATGAAGTGAATTTCACTGAGCACCAACTGCTGCTCTAGACTGTAAGGGCAGCCTGCCTTTGCAGTCATCTCAGTAGCGCTCTGTCATGGTTCATTGGGTCTGGAAATGTTAAAGTCAGGTTCAGGCTGGAGAGACTGCTCAGTGGTTAAGACGCTTGTGGTAAAGACTGAAGGCCTCGGTTCACTTCCCCCATACCCACATAAAGCCAGATGCACAAAACGGCACATGGGTCTGGATTTCGTTGGCAGTGGCAAGAGGCCCTGGCATGCCCATTCTGTCTCCCTCTCTCTCTTTTCATCTTGTAAATAAATAAATATTTTAAAAAGTCACTTTCATAGGGTTGGTCATTTCTCTCAAATTTTGCTCATTTTCTACCTGGTTTCGAAAGAAGGAAGTTGCAGACGGCAGGACCAAGCACCAGCGTTTAAATTTCACAGTTTTAATGACTCGTCAGAGAGAACGGTGACTGAACCTCTGCTTATTTAACAGTTAAATGACCAGGAGCCTAAGGCTAGCCACCTGGCACGGCCAAACCCACTGTGACTAGAAGAAGGATTATCCTGAGATAAATATGGCCTCCGACTTCTTTTATACCTGGGGACTATTCCAGTGGTTATAAATATAGAAAGACACAGATCTTGTAGAAAAATATATCCAAACTCGATTTTCAAATTTGGTGGCCAAAGGCTCGCCGCTACCCAAAATATATTTGTGTGCCATTGAAACTGCTAACGTTCCCAGCAGAATAAGTCTTCCTTCTGTTCACGTGTCTCCTATCGGTTAAGTTCAAGGTTTATAGCGATTCTGGTCATCAGTCCTGCTGAACAAAGTGACATCATCGTCATGTCCTGCCGTCGAGTAATCTACGTTTTCTAGTAAAACGTAACTGTTCTGAGTGCCGTTGGGAGAAAGGACGTCTTTCTTAGCAGTGGAGGTGAGCTCCCTCCAGGTGATGTCAGCGTTCTTGAAGGCGTGCAGGAGGAAGATGCCATTGATGATGGTGAAGAACCCACTGAGGGTGCCGATGACGTCCGCAGCCCTCATGCCGTACCACTCCTGGAACAGGATGGCAGAGCACGTCACCACCATGGACGTGAAGAACACGTAGTAGATGGGGCTCACGAGCGACGTGTTGAAGGTGTCCAGGGCTTTGTTGAGATAATTGATCTGTGTGGTCACCGACAGCACGAGCACGGCCAGCAGCACGAACACCAGGGGGTTCCTGTAGACAGGGCTTCCACTCCAGCAGCTCCTTGATGGCGATCCCCAGGCCCTTGACGGAGGACACTGAAAACGCTCCAATCAAAGAGCAGATGGAGATGTAGACGAGGATGTTGGTCTGTCCTCTCCTGGGAGCCACGATCAGAATTAGCACCAAGGAGATGACAATGACAATGACGGCAAAGGAAATAAACCCTTTGGGAAAGAGGAAGGAAATGAATCCTGTTAGAAATCCTGTCAGGAGGCTGGAGAGATGGCTTAGCGGTTAAGGCATTTGCCTGCGGAGCCTCAGGACCCTGGTTCGATTCTCCAGGTCCCATGCACGGCAGATGCACATGGTGGCACATGTGTCTGAAGTTTGTTTGCAGTGGCTGGAGGCCCTTGCACGCCCATTCTCACTGTCTCTCTCTCTCTCTCTTTCACACACACACTCTCTCTCTCAAATAAATAAATAAATAAACTTCAATTTTTTTAAAAAGAATTAAAAATAAAAAAAAAAGAAATCCTGTCAGGAAGAGGAAAAAAAAATCAGGCTTTGGAAATGCTAATAGGACTGTGCTTTCTGCAATATTATTAAACATGTAAATGTGCAAAATTTTAGAAAAAAAAGTGAGGTTAAATAAGATGGTAGCATTCTATATTTTATTTACTTATTTGAGAGCGAGAGAAAGAGGAAGGAGAGAGAGAGAGAGAAAGAGAGAGAGAGAGAGAATGGGTGCACCAAGGCCTCCAGCCACTGCATATAAACTCCAGATGCATGAGCCACCTTGTGCATCCAGCTTAAGTGGGTCTTGGGGCATTGATCTTGGGTCTTTAGACATCGCAGGCAAAGTGCCCTACCTGCTATCTATCCAGCCCAAGACAGTAGCATTCTATTAGTTATTATTTTATAAAGGCCTTTACATATCATTTGAATCTTGTCAATAACACCGTGAGTTCAGGCAGATATTATGTTTTATGGTTTTTTTTCCCCTAGGGAGGAAATTGGAAAAATTTGGGTTTGATTTCACATCTTTTAAAAGATATTTGTTTATTCGTGTGTGCGTGTGTGTTGCACACACCAGGATCTCTTGCCACTACAAAGCAATGCCCATCTGGCTTTTCATGGGTACTGGGGAATTGAGCCCAGGCTGATGACAAGTTTTGCAAGCAAGCACCTTATTATCTTATTGTATCTTACAACAAACAACATGGCATGTAGGAAGTCTATTACAATACCATCGTATGTGGCTCATTTGGTGCTGGGCATGGTGGAGGATGCCTTTTCATTTCGGTACTCAAGAAACTGACATAGGAAGACTTGCAAGTTCAAGGCTAGCCTCAGCTATCTAGTGAGATTCTGCCTTAAAAAAATCCTCAACCCATGGACTGAAGAGATTGCTCAGTGGTTCAGGTGCTTACTTCCCAAGCCTGATGGCCTGGGTTGGATTCCCCAGTACCCCCATAAAGCTAGATGCACAAAGCAGCACATGCATCTGGAGTCTGTTTGCAATGGCTAGAGGCCCTGTCGTGCCCATTCTCTCTCTCTCTCTTTCTCTGTCTCTGTCTCCTTGCAAATAAGCATATTTTCACAAAATGTTCAACTCAACCAAAACCAAACCAAACCAAATCAAAAGCACACAAACATTCATTCAGGACTTGCTGAGAGAAAGAGGAGCAGAATTCAAGGTGGTTTTGAGGCTGAATCACTGACCTGGGTCTCTCAATTTCATTTCCATTTCATGCAGAGATGTGACCTCCTCTTCTTGTGGGGCGTGGATAACCATCACCGTTGACCCCAGTACACTTAGTATGCAGCCCATTTTCCCATGAATGTTCAAACGCTCATTTAAAAAGTAGGAAGACAGTATTGCACTATTGGGAGAAAATAAAGAACAAATCACTATGGTTCAATTACCTCTTGATTTTATAGTAGCTTAGAGGCCTAAGCTTAAGAGAGTTTGGACATATAGTACATGCTACTTTATCCCCTACTCAGATGGCTGGAATCTGCTATGAGACACCTGAAAACAAAAAACTGAGGTACTTTAGACTCAGAAATGATGGCCAATTATCTCTGCCTTATTGCTTTTATGTCTGAAGAGCCGTCAGTGACATTCTGTAACTCCTGTCTTCCTCACGTGACCTTCTAAGAGGTCTCACTTAATTAGTTTTCAATTGCTTCATCTCCTGTAAAGCCAAGCTAGTTAGAAGATCTCTTACACCTCACTGGAAAAAAAAATAAAATTGTTCTGGATTCTAGATTTTTTTTTCCCAGACTTGGAATATCTGCATACATATCATAAGATCTCTTGGGAGAGGGGACCTGTGGTCGTTTGAATGACTAATGTTCACACTCAATCCCCAGCCGGTGGAGCCTTTGGGAGATGGAGCCTTGCTGGAGGAGGGGTGTCACTGTGGGTGGGCCTTGGGGTTTATAGTCTAGGGTTCAGGCTCACTCTCGTGGCTATCTGCCAGCTGATGTGACAAGATGTGATGTCCAGCCTCTGCTCCACCACGATGAAACTTCCCCTCAACACTGTGAGCTGAAATCAACCTTTTCCCTTCCATAAGCTGCTCTGGTCAGACGTTTTGTCCCAGCCACAAGAATGTGACTGCAACAGGACCCATGCTTAAAGATAAACCTTGTGTTTTACACTTTATATGTTGGCTTAAGGTTAATTTGATACAGTATTTTGGATACGCCTGCATTTTGACTGTAACCTGTCACATAAGGTCAGTTGTGAAATTTTCTACTTGTGGCATCATATGGAAGCTCAAATAGTTTTAAATTTTGAAGCATTTTGGTTTGGGTTTTGAATTAGGGATATTCAACCTATGCATTTAGAATACATATGGCCAGGCTGCAGAGATGGCTTAGCGGTTAAGGCGCTTGCCTGAGAAGCCTAAGGGCCCATGTTCAACTCTCCAGATCCCACGTAAGCCAGACATACAAAGGCGAGGCAAGCGCAAGGTCACACATGCCCGCTAGGCGGCGCAAGCATCTGGAGTTTGATTGCAGTGGCTGAGGCCCTGGCACACATATGTATGGCCATGAAAATCCCAAAGAAAGATATAAACCTAAAAAAAACCTAGGTATCTTGTTTATGATTTTTCTGTGGTTACTACATCCCTGTATATCAATACAGGTTGTCAAAACATTGAAATACTGCCTTCTACTGACTGCCCTGATACTCCTCACTGTCCACTGCCCCCATGCAATGTCTTGCTTTGCTCACAGACACTACCCATTTACAAGTCTTTTGATAACTGTTATCATTAACCACTATGATAACAGGAAGAATTAAAAGGACTTGGGCAGTTTATTCAGGTGCAAGGTATAGACAACAAAAACAAAACTCTGCTAGGCTTTACTGAAGCTAACAGGTACAATCTTCAATTATTTTGCTAGTAGTAAACCAAGCTCACTTGGTCATAGATTTTTTTTTCTTTTAAGAAATAATAATATGACAGTCCATTTTCTACTTATTTTTTAAAATTAATTAATTATTTTTATTATTAGATATGGACATATTTTGTATGTAAATATCACATGTTGGTACTCCATTTTCTATTTCTACTGCTAGGTTTTCTTTTTCTTTTTCTTTTTCTTTTTCTTCTTCAAGGTAGGGTCTCACTCTGGCCCAGGCTGACTTGGAATTCACTATATCATCTCACCGGCTTGCAATTTTTTTAAGGCAGGATTTTTCCCCCCTATTGCTGGGGATCAAAGTCAAGGCCTTGCACATACTAGGCAAGCACTCCACCACTGAAATCCATGCCCCAGGCCAAGAAATAATACTTTATATGCATTCCATTAGTGAGAAACCTAAGGCTACATGGCTTGTTTAAAGCTTCTCAGGGCTTCTAGACATTATTTTTCAATCTTCTATGCTTTCAGAACTGAAGTTGCTTCCAAATCTTTATTGTGAGATATTGCTTATTTTGTGTGCATATATTTGTGGTGGTGTGTGTATGGGTATATGTGTTCATGTGTGTGTGTGTGTTTCCATGTGAAGGTCAGAAATTGATGCCAGGGCTGGGCGTGGTGGTGCACGCTTTTAATCCCAGCACTTGGAAGACAGAGGTGGAGGACTGTCATGAGTTAGAGGCCAGCCTGAGATCACATAGTGAATTCTAGGTCAGGTCAGCCTGGGCTAGAGCAAGACCATGCCTCAAAACACCAAAGTAACAACAACAACAACAACAATAATAATAATAATAATAATAAATTGAGAAATTGATGCCAGGAGTCTCAGTCATTTTCCACCTATTTTTGAGACTATTTATATATTTTTGAGATATTTTGAGATATTTTTTCAGTCTCTCAGTTCAGCTAGGGCTAGGTAGCCAGTAATCCCCAGGGAATCTTGGTCTCCACCTCCCCAGCACTGGGCATTATAGGCACATGCCACCTTGCCCAATATTTTATGTGGGTTCTGAAGATACAAACTCATACCCTTAGGCTTGTGTGGTAGGCTGCTGCATACTAACCCACTGATCTACCTCTCCAGCCCCCATTTTGGGACATTCTTAATCATCTGTTTCTTAGGGGGTAAGTGTGCTATGGTATTAAAATGCCTACAGAGGGCTGGAGGGATGGCTCAGCAGTTGAGGGGCTTATCTGCAAGGCTCAACGACCCGGGTTTGATTCCCCGGTACCCACGTAAAGCCAGATGCACAACATGGTGCATGCATCTGGAGTTCATTTGCAGAGGCCAGAGACCCCGGCACACCCATTCTCATTCTCGCTTTCTCTCTGCCTGTCTCTCTCTGCATGCAAATAAATAAATCAATAAAATATTTAAGAATAAATAAAATGCCTACGGAAACCAAGGTCCTTGTGGTTCACCTACCTTATGAGAACGCTCAGAGCACCCAGGGGGGTGACCAAAGTCGCGGGGGCAAACGCATACGCCTGCGAAGTTCACAGCCTCTCCCGCTCCCACTAGAAAACAAGCTGGAAATATGAGTGCACAAGAGGACTGGCTGATCAGAAGAGAAAACCTAACGGACTCCTGCAAGCCAGCATGGAGTTCTCCCAAAGACACAGAGACCTAGCTGAAAGGAACCAGGACTGGCCTTTAGATTGGATGGCAGGTGGGAAAGGGGGAAAGGATTACTGCTAAGGGATGCGGATCTGCAGTAGTTACCTGCTGCTATGAACTCAAGTGATGCTAAGAAATGCAATGGATATTTTAAGTAACTTTCCATCCAGAGTTTAGCTTCCTGTATTTTTTTTTTTTTTTTTTGAGGTAGGGTCTCATTCTGGCCCAGGCTGACCTGGAATTAACTACGCAGTAGTCTCAAGGTGGCCTCGAACTCACTTCGATTCTCCTACCTCCCCAGTGCTGGGATTAAAGGCATGTTCCACCATGCCCAGCAAAAATTTTATTTATTTATTTGAGAGAGGGGAAAGAGGAGAGAGAGAGAGAGAACGAGAGAGAGAATGGGTGCGCCAGGGCCTCCAGCCACTGCAAACAAACTCCAGATGGATGCGCCCCCTTGTGCATCTGGCTTACGTGGGTCCTGGGGAATTGAACCTGGATCCTTTGGTTTTGCAGGCAAGCACAGTAACCACTAAGCCATCTCCCCAGCCCTAGCTTCCAGGGTTTTGAGAATGTACTTGGTCAGTCTAAGGAAATCTAGTAGAGGTAGCTTTGGGGTAAACAGAATTAATCCCTTTGTTGAAGAAGAATGGCTGTTTTTGCAATTTAACCACAATAATAAAGCACCTTATAACATGAGAAGGCTTCTAGAGATGTGCTGTCTGGGTGGAGGACAGCCTGGAATCCCTACACCACAGGGCCAGGAAGTCAGGCATCTCTGAATTGAAGACGATTACATCAGCAATGGTGTCTCAGTAGCTCAAGATCCTAAGGAGGCAGGTGTGAATCTAATCTTTTGCTCTCATCTGAGGAACTCCAGACCTCTAGGAGGCAGTGTGTTGTAAACACCTTCTAGAGAGAGTGCAGGTTCTCCAAGAACTGCTTTTGTAGTCTCAGAGGCCACAGTGGGACTGTGCGCCCAGGGAATGCAGTATGTCATGCTGGCCAGAGGTGCCAACGGTGCAGAGCCAAGCAATGCCAGGACACTGAATCCTTTCCTTTTCTCTTTTGAGTGCTTGCTAACCTCCACCCTCAGCGACGGGAGTACTTGGAATTAGGAGATCATCAGAAATCAATCTAAATTTACAGAGCAATTAGGAGACTGCCCTCAGGCAGTTTTCTCAGACTATTGGATGTGATGGTTTATACTGAATGTCAATTTGACAGGACCTACAATCACCGGTGAGGGATTATCTTTTCATTTTATTTTAATTAATTAGTTTATTTTATTTTTGCTGTTTTGAGGTTTGGGTCTCATTCTAGCCCAGGCTGACCTGGAATTCACTACGTAGACTCAGGCTGGCCTTGAACTTACAGCAATCTTCCTACTGCTGCCTCCTAAGTGCTGGGATCAAAGGTGTGTGCCACCACACCCAGCCCAGATTATCTTTTTTTAAAAAAAAATTAAAATTTATTTATTGGCTAGCTGAGAGAGAGAGAGAGAGAGAGAGAGAGAGAGAGAGAGAGAGAGAGAAGAGAGACATATACAGAGAATGGGCGTGCCAGGGCCTCTAGCCACTGAAAATGTGCCACTTTGTGCAGCTGGCTTTACATGGGTACTGGGGAATCGAACCTGGGTTGTTAGGCTTTACTGGCAAGTGTCTTAACAGTGAGCCATCTCTCCAACCAGGAGTTATCTTGATTAGGGTGATTAAGGTGGAAGATCCACCTTAACTGTAGGAAGCATAGAAAAACAGTGCTGGTTAAGCAGGAAGGAGCATTCGTAACCTCCGCTTCCTCACTGTTGGACTGCCTGTGACCAGCTGCCTCAAGCTCCTACCGTGATGGCCTGTAACCAGGAACTGTAAACTGAAAAGAACCCATTCTCCCTTAAGTTGGGAAGAAACATGGGAAGTTTGTGATGAAATGTCGTATTTCAAACACCAACTTTTCCCTTTGCATTCCATGACTGAAGCGGAGTTTGGGGAGATGGAAGAGTAGATAACAATGTCTATCTATGTCCGCATCTGTATCTATATCATCTATCTATATCTATCGATCGATAGATACATATGAGGCAATACACTACACCATCACAACCAATTTCTTCCTACATTCCGTCTGAAGGAAGAGTGACTGATCTTGAAACCATCTACATTATACTTATCATGTTTAAGAACTTACTGGACAGCAATCCTGCCCACCACAGCCATTCCTTGAGGTAAGAATGTCCACCCTGTCCTGGGAAAAATATCAAAAGCAAAAATTAGGTTCCAAAGGGAGGACAGAAGTGTAGAGAAACTGACTCCTAGGAAAGATGACAAATGATGTTGGGAAAGATGCGAGGCTTCTAGGCACGTCAGGAAGTGCAGTTTTTGACGCATTTACTTGATCATTTCCAAAAGTCTTCTAAAGCTTTCTCTTAAAAAAATTATTTATTTTTATTCATTTGCAAACAGAGAGACAGAGAGAGAATGAGAATGGTCAAGCCAGGCTCTCTTGCTACTGCAAATGAACTCAAGGCACATGTGACACTTTTCTGTATCTGGCTATACTTGGGTACTGGGGAGTTCGAACCTGGGTCATCAGGCTTTGCAAGCAAGAGCTTTTAACCACTAAGCATTCTCTCCAGCCACTTTAAAAACTATTATTTATTTGCAAGCAGAGAGACATAAGGAGAGGAGGGACAGAGAGAGAGAGAATGGGCACACTGGAGCCTCCGCTGCCACAAACGAACACCAGATGCGTGTGCCACTGGGCATGTGGCTTCATGTGGGTACTGGGGAATCAAATTTAGGTCGTTAGGCTTTGCAGGCAAATGCCTAAGCTTCTGAGCCACATCTCCAGCTCCAGCCATGTTTTTAAAGCTTCCTATTTTGCCACTTTTGACTTTTATAGAAAGTTCTTGTTTGTGTGAAATTTTATTTAATCATCAAGTTCAATGAATTTATGCCAGTCTGAGTATAAGCACTGACTCTTGTAAACTGAATTTGTGGTTTTAGCCATGGTTAAAATGAAAAAAAAAGAAAAGGAAAGAAAAAAAAAAAAAAGAAACAGATAACCCATAAATGGAGTCAAGGAAATAATAACAAGTGATAAGCAGGTGGACTCTACTTAATCTTGACCTTGCAATAGTAATGACATTGAGCTTCTGTTCCGTCTACTGAAACGGACAGAAGCGCATGCAAACGTTCTCAGAATCGTCAGCACACGACTGCAGCCTGAGACCTGCAGTCACCATTACACGTCCGCTAGACAACATGACATTTTCTCAATTTTAATAGACTTAACTCCCTGAATTTGACCCATTTATATATCCTAAACGGAATATAGAAGCAATAAAGATTACCTTGTAAAGTAGTTAATTGTGTTTCTTTAGTACTTTCTCCTGATCAATTTTTTTTAACTTTATTTTTGGGCTAGAGAGATGGCTTAGCGGTTAGGCACTTGCCTGTGCAGCCTAAGGACCTCGGTTTGAGGCTCAATTCCCCAGGACCGATGTAAGCCAGATACACAAGGTGGCGCATGCATCTGGAGTTCATTTGCAGTGGCTGGAGGCCCTGGCGATCCCATTCTCTATCTATCTGCCTCTTTCTCTCTCTGTCTGTCTGTTGCTCTCAAATAACTAAAAATAAACAAAAAAATTTAAAAACTTTATTTTTATTTATTTATTGGGGGGGGGGCAGAGAGAGAATGGGCCTGCCAGGGCCTCCAGCCACTGCAAACAGACTCCAGATACGTGAGCCCCTTTGTGCATCTGGCTTACGTGGGTCCTGGGGAATTGAACCGAGGTCCTTTGGCTTTGCAGGCAAATGCCTTAATACCTAAGCTATCTTTACAGCTTCCTTATCAAATTTTCTAACGACTGAACTGGATTCATATTACACTACTGCATGGTATGATCATGTGGTTCGAATCTTTTTGGGTTCTAGTGAAGTAACCTTTCCTTATGCACGTTTATGACCATTCAGGTTTTCTTCTCTTTCTCTTTTCTTTTTTTGAATCTGCATCTCAGATTTTGTTTCCTTTTTATGTGCTTTGCCTACATATACATATATTCTAAAATTCACTATATATTACGAAAGTTAGCATTTAAGTTTTCCATTTAGTTCATCAGTTTCCCTATTGACATCATTTAATTTTTAGTTTCTGCTAAGGTAGTGCTAAGGTATTTCCACAGAGGATGCTGTCTTTCTATCAAGCATACATTCAGAGAAAAATTTTCTTTATATAGAATAGATTCCCCTTTATTTATTTATTTTTGGTTTTTCAAGGCAGGGTTTAACTCTAGGCCAGGCTGACCTGCAATTCACTATGTAGTCTCAGGGTGACCTCGAACTCATAGTGATTCTCTTACCTCTGCAGTGATTAAAGGTATGTGCCACCACACCTGGCTTGAATAGATTCTTTACATAAATTCATGACTAGAAAGGCCTTTGGATTTTTTTTAATGACCTCATTTTAAATTTAAACTATTTGGAATTTTTCTGTCTTTTTCTTCTTTACCTTTTCCCCAGTTGTCTCAATACTTTATAAAAATTATTTATATATTTGGGAGAGAGGAGGAGGAGAGAGAGAATGAGAGAAAGAATGGGTATGTCCGGGCTCCCGGACACTGAAGATGAATTCCAGACACACGTGCCACTTTGTGCGTCTGTTTTACTTGGGTGCTAGGGAATTGAACCCAAGCTATTAGGCTTTGCAAGCAAGTGGGTTTTGCTGAGCCATCTTTCCAGTCCCTGTCTTAATACTTTCAAATGAATAAGTCATTTTTCTTCACTAGTCTGAAATGCTACTTCAAAGAATATTTTTCAAAAGTTATATGCACTTGGGTCTGCTTGTAAGTTTTCAATTATTTTTTAAAATTTATTTCATTAGTTTTAATTACAGTGAAAAATGTTTTCAGATTAGGCTGGAGAGATGGCTTAGTGGTTAAGCGCTTGTCTGTGAAGCCTAAGGACCCCGGTTTGAGGCTCGATTCCCCAGGACCCACGTAAGTCAGATGCACAAGGGGGCTCATGCATCTGGAGTTTGTTTGCAGTGGCTGGGGGCCCTGGAGCACCCATTCTCTGTCTCTCTGCCTCTTTCTCTCTCTGTCACCCTCAAATAAACAAAAAAAATTCAAAAAAATGTTTTCAGGCTGGAGAGATGGCTCAGCAGTTAAGGTGCTTGGAGTTAAGTTTGCTTGCAGTGACTAGATGCCCCAGTGTACCCATTCCCTCTCTATCTGCCTCTTTCTCTCTATCATGCACTCTCTCTCTCTTTCTCTCTCTCTCAATCTTCCTCTTTCTATTACTCTGTCTCTCAAAAAAATAAAATATTTTAAAAAGTTTAAAAAAATTGTTTTCATGAAGAAAGCAACATGGTGGGTTTTATCTGTGGATGGTGTAAACATCCCCTCATGGATACTCTTCAGGATTTGCTGTCATTTCTTTTTCCATACTGTGGTAGTTTGACTAGATGGCCCCCAATATATTCAGTGTTTTATTAGTTTGTAGTTTGCATCTGCAGCCACCTGGCTGGAGGCAGTGTCACTGGTGGATCTTAAGGCATGATGGTGGTGGGTTTGAGATTTCAATCTAAAGATGTGCAAAGTGTGCCTGGCTGGAGTTCCTGAAGTGTTCTGTGCTGTGTGGCTTTTGGCTTGTGCTTCTCTCTCTGCTTGGCCCTTCTGCCATTTATGGAACTTCCCCTGGATCTGTGAGCTTCAATAAATATCCCTTCCTCCATAACCGTGCCTGGTCTGGAAGTTCATCTCAGCAAGCCTGAAGCTGTCTGCTACACATACCAATCTAAGAAGAGCAAGTGTCTTCTGATATGATACTTTATGAAAATGATTTAAAATATTCATGGGGTGGAGAGCTGGCTTAGCGGTTAAGTACTTGCCTGTGAAGCCTAAGGACCCCGGTTCGAGGCTTGATTCCCCAGGACCCACATTAGCCAGATGCACAAGGGGGCGCACACGTCTGGAGTTCGTTTGCAGTGGCTGGAGGCCCTGGTGCGCCCATTCTCTCTCTCTCTCTCTATCTGCCTCTTTCTCTGTCTGTCGCTCTCAAATAAGTAAATAAAAATAAGCAAAAAAAGTTAAAATATTCATGGCTAACAAAGGAGAGTGAGGCAGAGTACATTCTACGTCTGAAAGTCCACTACAAACTGCACCATTATTTTGTTGCTCTTCTCTCATTGACTGAACACATATTTATTGGGAGCCAAACACTGTGAATGGATGCTGCTTGTACTCATGGATCTACTACCAATAAGCAAGTAAACCTGCTGAAGACAGGTCAGTGAACAAGACACACACATCAACAACTCACTCTAGGGGCAATAAAGGCAACTGTTAGCGCAAGGATAGAGGTTGGGGGGTGCAAATGGGGAGACCTATCCATGGAGGATGGCCAAGGAAGGCTGTTCTAGGGGGGGCAAACCCTAAGTAGAAGTTGGAAGGTTGAGACAGCTGGATGAGGAACAGGGGAAGAATATTCTGGGCATAGGAAAAAGACCACAGGGTAGGAAAGAACTCACTTTGTTCCAAGAATGAGAGAGAGAGAGAGAGAGGAAGGCGGTAGGGGCTACTCTATGTAGACGTCAGACCCTAGGGGAGACGCAGCTGCCTTCACCAGGGACGCAGTGGCTAAGACAGCAGCAGTGAGCGGTCATGACAGCGGCATGGAGAGCTCCCGAGAGGGTTATTTCTGTATCTAGAAACCGAGATTCGTCAACTGCACGGGCTTCTTACCTGCTCTAGTAACACCCTTGTTGGCCAGTTGCAAGAGACCCTTCTTTTTCAGTATGAAGCTGGAGCCAATGAAAACACTGGAGCTCATGGCCAGTACCAAGCCCACATAAAGACTGTATCTGTTCTCTGCGTTTGCGGAAATGCTGAAGTTGGTGATGCTGGAATTCAGGTCTGTGTGCAGGAGGGATGAAGCGAGCAGCTGAGACACATTGGTGATCTCACACGAAGCCTGGGAGAAGTTGGGACAGATCAGAGACAGCACATAGCCTGGAAGGAGGAACGAGAGAGATGATGTCATGAATGGAAGGAAGCTCCGTTAATGCTCACTCCTTCCTGCAAGAAAGAAAGCTCAGTGGATGGAAAGACATGCTTTATTGGAAGCAGAGAAGTCCCTAAGAAGTGTTCATAGGCCCATAGGTGCTTCCAAGTTCGTTTATACACGTTCTTAAAAATGATTTGAAATTGGGGCTGTAGATGTCTTAGCGGTTCAGTGCTTGCCTGTGAAGCCTAAGGACTCCGGTTTGAGGCTCGATTCCCCAGGACCCACGTTAGCTAGATGCACAAGGGGGCGCATGTGTCTGGAGTTCGTTTGCAGTGGCTGGAGGCCCTGGCGCATCCATTCTCGCTCTCTCTCTATCTGCCTCTTTTCTCTCTCTCTCTGTCATTCTCAAATAAATAAATAAGAATGAACAAAAAGTTGTAATAAAATGATTTAAAATTGTTATCATCATTTAAAAGCAAGGAACCGGCCAGGCGTGGTGGTGCACACTTTTAATCCAGCACTGAGGAAGCAGAGATCAGAGGATAACCGTGAGTTTGAAAGCCATCTTGAGACTACACAGTGAATTCCAGGTCAGCTTAGGCTAGAGAGAGAACCTATCTCGAAAAACAAAAACAAAACAAAACAAAACAAAAAAGTGAGAAACTGTACATAAAAATCTCTCTTGTAAATTGGGAGGTGTGGTATTATGGAGGTCTTCGCTCTACTAGACATACAACTGCTGGAGCCCTAAGAGGTTCCTTGGATCCAGTTTGGCCTCTGTCATTCATCATAGCCCCTCCCCTACATCCACTTCCCTCCTTCCTGTGATCAGCTTGGATCTCAGAAACAGAGTTTGTGACATGTGAGTATGGGAAAGGCCACAGCAACACCACTGATTTATCAGTTATGCCTGCTACAGGAAATTTAGCTAACCCATTGGTAGGGTATGAATTCTGCACTTCAGAAAATGGGTTGAATTTTATTGTTCATACCCACTTGTTCTAACCAAAATGATATTTCAGGGCCTATACCTAAATAAAACACAATTTAGTTCAAAAATGAATTAAACATCAGAAGGCTTATTAAGAAATAAGATTCAGGCTGGCAGCACTTGGGAGGCAGAGGTAGGAGGATCACCATGAGTTCAAGGCCACCCTGAGATTACAGAGTGAATTCCAGGTTAGCCTGGGCTAGAGTGAGACCCTATGTTGAAAAAAACCAAAAAAATTAAAAAAAAAATAAGATACAGGGCTGGAGAGATGGCTTAGTGGTTAAGGCACTTGCCTGCGAAGCATAAGGACCCATGTTCTACTCTCCAGATTCCACATAAGCCAGATGCACAAAGGTGAGGCAAGTGCAAGGTCACACATGTCCACTAGGTGGCACAGGCATTTGGAGTTCGATTGCAGTGGCTGAGGCCCTGGTGCACCAATTTTCTCTCACCCCCCCATCTCTCTCTCTCTCTCTCTCTCTCTCTCTCTAAAATAAAAAAATAAGATCCAAGTAAACATCCAAATCCACTCAAACATTTGTATCATTAATAAGTGCTTTGGAATTTTGATGTTCACCCTAAAAACAAAGGAAAGCACTTTACACTAATTAAAGAAACTTTTAAGTTTGTCATTTGAACAACTACCAACAGGGTGACATTGTTACTAAATATTATGCCCTCTCATATGAATTATCCTAAACAGAAAAGAACAAAGAAAAATGATCAAGTACAACTCTGGAACTCATCAGCAATGATGGTTTAACATTCCCCAAATCTGAACAAAATGAAGACAGTGTGACCAAAAAACAAAAAACGAAAAAAAACCTTCTATAAGTGTAAACCTTGCTCTCATCCTCATGAATCCTGTGGAATTTTACTGCAAACAAAATGAGGAAACAACCTTCAAGTTCAGATCTGGAAAACGGTAAAATAATTGACTTCAAAGTTTTCACATGGACTGGGGAGATGGCTCAGTGGTTAAAAGCACTTGCTTGCAAAGCCTACTGGCCAGGGTTCGATTCCCCAGTACCCAGGTAGAGCCATATACACAAAGTTGTGCATGCATCTGGAGTCTGTTTACAGTGGCAGCTGGTGTGCTCATAGTCCTTCTATCTCTGTCTCACTCTCCTTGCAAATAAATAAATATTACAGTTTCCATGACTACTTCTTCATTTACCTGTGTAGCTTGAAGATGAATGGACTTGACTTCAGAGATAAGGAATCGATTCTCAGTCAAAACTTCTAAATATTCCAAGGAGAATTAATTAATTACTTAAAGGAATTTTAAAAAGCAGTACTGGCAAACATTCAGGCAGGTTGGTCTAGAAGAACTACAAGGTTTTTAAAATAATTTTTTGATTATTTTTATTTATTTGAGAGTGACAGAGAGAGAGAGAGAGAGAATGGGCACAGCAGAGCTTCCAGCCACTGCAAACGAACTCCAGACGCGTGCG
Organism: Dipus sagitta; assembly: GCA_036346955.1. Classification (NCBI taxonomy): domain Eukaryota; kingdom Metazoa; phylum Chordata; class Mammalia; order Rodentia; family Dipodidae; genus Dipus; species Dipus sagitta. The sequence continues at coordinate 44,504,478 of CM070781.1, read as the reverse complement.
TCCCTTTGTGCATCTGGCTAACGTGGGTCCTGGGAAAATGGAGCCTTGAACCGGAGTTCTTAGTCTTCACAGGCAAGTGCTTAACTGCTAAGCCATCTCTCCAGCCCATTACTACAAGTTTTAAGCTCATCCTTAGTCGTCTTATTCTTCCCACTGCCCAGCCCTTCTAAAGCCCAGAAATGAGCCCGTGTGGAGGCACACACCTGTATTCTTGTGAGGAAAGATCACAGGTTTGAGGCCAGCCTGGGCTACGCAGGGAGACCTTGTGTCAACCAAACCGCTACACAACATGACCAATCAAACAATAGCAACAAACGAAGGGAAGGTGGGACTGGGCGAGTGTTTCTGTTAGTAACAATGTTGATTACATCCCATTCCAGAGGAAACACTGCAGGGCTCCATTCATGTCACTTACTATGTAGTTAACATTACCATTCCAAAACTTCATCTCTGAACTCAGGGTGGGTGGACCTCATTCCAGAGAAACAATATGCCTTCTAAGCCGCCGACATAGCAAAATGTTCCCCACATTTTAGGGGATGTGGGGGGCAGAGGTGACAGGGAGAGCAAATAATTTCGGCTGCATAGTCCAAGTTCTCATTGTAAGTCGCAGACGTGAAGGTTGCGAGTTTTATGGCAGAAAACATCATTAAAAAAAAAAAAAATCTCGCTTGGTTACTGACCTTGGAACTTAAATGGTTTTATGTTCTGGGAGCACGCATACAGCAACTGTGGGGGAGGGGGAGAGAGAATGTTAGGTTAAAGGGTGGGGAGGGCCAAGGGGCACAGGGGCAGATGGGTGGAGCACCATGTGTGGGCTGAGACTTAGCAGCAGCAGTTCAGAGGAAGCAGAGCTTGCTTTAATCAGTTAGTGCTCAGGATCCCAGTAAGCAAAGTAATTATGCAGGGAGTTGAATCCAGACATTATTCAACAGAGAAAGGATTATGTTCAGTGTTTTAATTTATTTTTGTTTATTGTTATTTATTTATTTGAAAGCGACAGAGAGAGAGAGAAAGAGGCAGATAGATAGAGAGAGAACAGGCATGTCAGGGCCTCCAGCCACTGCAAATGAACTCCAGATGCATTGTGTATCTGGCTTACATGGGTCCTGGGGAACAGAGCCCCAAACCGAGGTCCTTAAGCTTCACAGGCAAGGGCTTAATGGCTGAGCCATCTCTCCAGCCCTCAGTTTTTTTATTTTATTTTTTTAGTTTTAATAGGTATGATCAATTACTTTAAAGTCACTTTAAATTTATACTCCTGCCAGTAGCAAGCTTGTTTAACTTAAAAATTTTTTTCTTTTATTTATTTGAGAACGAGAGAGGGGGGGGAGGGAGGGAGAGGGAGAATTGGAGCCCCCAGGGCTTCCAGCCACTGCAAATGAATTCCAGATGCATGTGCCCCTGCATCTGGCTTATGCGGGTCCTGGGGACTCGAACCAGGGTCGTTAGGCTTTGCAGGCAAGTGCCTAAACCACTAAGCCATCTCTCCAGCCCTAACTTTTCTTTTATAGCTGGTGGGCATTAGATAATCTGTGGTGTGTACTGTTAATGTTTTCATGTCATACTGAACTGTATGAAATGGATGATATTAAGAAAATTTTGGATCCAACAAAATAGCATTATATAATAATATGTAATATTATAATAATATATTATATAATATATATATTATATAATATATAATATAATATTAATAATATCTATCTTCCATGTACAGATGTGATAGTTTATTTTTTTTGCTTAATATATATTTTTGAGACAAAACCTCAATAAGTAGCTATGGCTATGACTATGCCTGGCCACAGATGTAGTAGTGCTTTTATTGACTCTTTTTTGTTGTTGTTATTTTCAAGGTAGGGTCTCATTGTAGGTCAGGCTGACTTGAAATTCACTATTGTAGTCTCAGGGTGTCCTTGAGTTCATGGCTATCCTCCTACCTCTGCCTCCTGAGTGCTTGGATTAAAGACACCATGCCCGGCTATACAAGTGCTTTTAAATTGAAATTGAGGAGTTGGAGAGATGTCTCAGCAGTTAAGATGCTTTCCTGAAAAGCCAAAGGACCCAGCTTTGATTCCCCGGGATCCACATAAGCCAGTTGCACAAGGTGGCACATGTGTCTGGAGTTCGTTTGCAGTGGCTAGAGGCCCTGGTGTGTCCATTGTCTCTGTCTTCCTCTCTCTCTCTCTTTAATAAATAAAAATAAAATAAATTAAAATTGAAAAAAAAAAATTAGATGGTCCATAGGGCTACATACCACCCCTACCATAAGCTCCACGTGTGTGTGTGTCTGTGTACGTGCAGACATGCACACCCCTTGCACACAGGTACGGAGGACCTGGGTGCTGGGGGTTGAACTTAGGTTCTCATGCTGACGCGACAAGTACTCTTACCCACGCCATCTGTCCAGCCTTGTATTCATGGTTTTAAGACTCAAAATCGTCAGGCGTGGTGGCGCACGCCTTTAATCCCAACACTCGGGAGGCAGAGGTAGGAGGATTGCCGTGAGTTCAAGGCCACCCTGAGACTACATAGTGAATTCCAGGTCAGCCTGGGCTGGAGTGAGACCCTACCTTGAAAAACCAAAAAAAAAAAAAAAAAAAAAAGAAAAAAAAAGAGTCAAAATCAAAGTGTGGGCTTAAGTTTTTCCTCATAGAGGTCTTAATTGGACCACTGTATTTATAGATCTCATGACTGACTTTGTCATTTTGGTCTCAACCTAAGTAACACCTTCTCTGAAGGGCCTGGGTTCCCCATCTGCAGATCCCCAACACCCTCAGTCCATTACCTGCATACTTATCACTCTGGTAACTACCTTTAAAAATTTTTTTAAATTATTTTTATTTTTACTTATTTATTTGAGAGAGAGAGAGAGAGAGACAGATAGAGAGAATGGTTGTCCATGGCCTCCAGCCACGGCAAATCAACTCCAGATGCATGCACCACCTTGTGTATCTGGCCTACGTGGGTCTTGGGGAATCAAACCTGGGTCCTTTGGCTTTGCAAGCAAGTACCTTAACTGCTGTCATCTCTCTAGCCCTTTTCTTTTCTTTCTTCCTTCCTTCCTTCCTTCCTTCCTTCCTTCCTTCCTTCCTTCCTTCCTTCCTCCCTTCCTTCCTCTCTTTCTCTTTCTTAGTTTCTCAAGGTAGGGTCTCGCTTTAGCCCACTAAACCTGGAAATTCACTGTGCAGTCTCAGCGTGGCCTCGAACTCACGGTGATCCTCCTACCTTTGTCTCCCAAGTGCTGGGATTAAAGGCGTGTGCCACCATGCCTGGCTTACCTTTTCAATTGATCTGCTTCGTGCACAGTACCTGCTCCACACTCTGCATAGGAGCAGGAACCTTGTTCTGGAGTGAAGGATTCTTCTCTCCCAGTACCTTTGCCAGTGTCTGGCTTGTGGGACCCTTGGTTATCATTTCAAACAATCAATCAATGAAAAACTGAGACTTTGTTTATGCCAAACTCTGAATGAATGTTTCCTGTGGCATCCCAACTGTGCCAACTCTCACGGCTGCAAACGGGGGCAATACTTCCCATTTTACAGATGAAAAGAGGCTCGGGCTGTTAAACTACAGCAGAGAAGACAAGCTGAGGCCGGAGCCTAATCTCTTCCTACTGCTGAAAATAGGGATTGATTTCTCTAGTTTTATTCAACAGCTTCCTATACAACTGATACCCATATTAAGCAGAGTTTAAATGTTTCTTGTTGAAACTACATGCATGAGTAATGCAGAAAAAATATCCCGAGATTAATAAGTGGGTGCAATCCACACCCCTTCCTTACAGGTTTCTAAGTAAACAAAGGTAGGGTGCATTAGTAACATCTGAATTTACTGGCCTAAGAATTTTTAAAAATATTTTTTAATTTATGAGAGAGAAAGAAAGGGGGAAAATGATTATGAAAATGAGTGGCTGGGTCCTCTAGCCACTGCAAAAGAACTCCAGACACATGGGCCACCTTGGACATCTGGCTTTGTGGGTACTGGGGAATCCATCCTGGGTCCTTAGGCTTCACAGGCAATCATCTTAACCACTAAGCCATCTCTCCAGCCTGAAACTGTTTTGAATATTTTATTTATTTTTATTTTCATTTATTTATTTGAGAGAGGGAGAGAGAGAATGGGCACACCAGGGCCTCCAGCCACTGCAAACGAACTCCAGACACATGTGCCCCCTTGTGCACCCGGCTTATGTGGTTCCTAGGGAACTGAACCCCGGTCCTTTGGCTTTGCAGGCAAATGCCTTAACCGCTAAGCCATCTCCAGCCCCGAAATGGTTTGTTTTAAAAGGACACAAAACCTGACTATCTAGGAAATAATCCCACATCCAGCCGCTCTGTAAGCCATCAATTCCTCAATTCTTGGATAAACTTGTGGCCTTTTTCTCTGTGCGTGCGCGTCAGCTAAATTTTGATAAATTCACTGCCGTATTGAAATTCTCTCCTTGTCTCCCCCACACACCATCAAAGAACAGAGCTTAGAGGAAAGGCCACGTAGGGTTTGCCAGTAACTTCTCTAAGGTCCCGCTCTTGGCAGGCAGCTCTCTTCCTGTCCTTAGCAGGGAGGCTAGAGGCTGGCTCTCTGCAGGACACACTGAAGGCAATCATTTCTTCTGGTTTCCCCGTGGCTGGCCCAACCCCCTCTCCCTACCCGTATCCCGGGTCACCAGCGCCTTCTGTGTTGACACTGTAGGAAGTTGGCTGATGCCCTGAACATCTGGCCAAGGGCAGAGGACCGCGCCCAGGGATTTTTACAGGAGCAGGTGAGGGCTGCAAATCCCAGCCCAGGAAGCAAAGAGAATTTACAAAAGGGCCCAGCTTCCCCAGGCCTGGCACTGCTGCCCCGCGCCGGCCCCGAGCTGCCCAGAAGTGAGATGCCAGACTCCAGCCGAGAGAGGGGTTCCAGGATCCCCCCCGCCCACCTCCCCGGGCACACCCTCAACTCTCGGGGCGACGTGGACCTCGGACTCTGGAAGTGAGGTTGAGTCAGAGGGAAACGTGCTTCTCTACCTGGGAGTCTCCCGATGGCATGTCAAACGTCCCCAGCCACACACTCAGCACCGGGTCATGTGCCCCGGGCCGCCGAGTGGGCGGGGAGTCACGTCTGTCCGGTTCTACCTAAGGGTGTCCCACGGAGCCTGGAGAGTTTGGTGGCACCAAGTGACTAACTTGTTGGACAGGGCACCGACCGACTTGGGTGACTGAATAAATCACGACGTGAAAGATGGCACGACCAGTGGGCACATCTTCCTCGGGTCCTCAAGTACCCTCCCCCCCAACCCCGTGACCGTCCACCTGGTCCCTTGGCCACCCGACAAGGACACATGTCCCCCTGTCCCCGGAGGGGCTGACTCACCTTCTCGGCAGGGCTGTTCCGGCGGCAGCCTCACGGGTCTCCCCATGGCCCGGGGCTTGAGGGGAGGGGGGGGACAGGGCTCCCCCGGGGCGCAGGTGCTCGCTGCTCACCCACCCGGGCCTCGGGTCCCCATGGACCCACGTTCAGGAGCTCGGGAAGCCAGTCTCGGGCTGCTGCGCCGAGTCCCCGCCCCCTGGCAGTCTCAGCCAATGGGGACGGAGGGGCGGGGGCATCCGAGCTAGCCACGCCCCCTGGCCCGGGGCCGCGAGGTGGATGCTGAGACCGCCCGCGCCCCTGGCTGGGCGGCCTCCTCCCGCTCTCCGTGGACCACTGCCGGTTGCACATCAGTCCAGAACCCGGTTGTCTCTCTTAGGAAAACTGGTGGGCACTAGAGGCTCGGGAAACTGTGAGAGGCTGTGCAGAATCCGCTTCCCTCCCTCCGTCCCCCTCAACCCCTTCTAGCTCTGGAAGGTCTCGCAGCACCTGCTGGTGTCCAAAGCCTTCTGCTGTCAGCTGTATTGGGCCGAGGTGGCCTGCTGTTGTTCGCTGGGGTTCTGGGCTGATCCTAAGTCAAAGCTTATTCTGGGAGCTTCAGAACAGATTTGGTCCCTCTAAGCTTCAGCACAGCTTGCACTCCCCCCCCCCTTCCTATACAATTCTTTCACCCCTACCTGTTTCCAACCAGCAGGCAACAGACACCCCACCCCCGACCCGCGCGCACACGCGCACACACACAAGTCATAGATATTCATTTATTTGTTTTTTGTTTTGTTTTGTTTTTCAAGGTAGGGAGGCTCTCACTCTGGTCCAGGCTGACCTAGAATTAACTATGTAGTCTCAGGGTGGCCTCGAACTCACGGCGATCCTCCTACCTCTGCCTCCCGAGTGCTGGGATTAAAGGCGTGCGCCACCACGCCCGGCTCATAGATATTTGAAAGAAGCTCTTGTGTAGTGACTTAGTAAATGTTGGAAGGCTTGGCACCAGCCATTTATGTGACAAGGAATGGGCACAATTCCCGCTGAAAGCCCTCAAGCAGGGCGAATGGGGAGCGTGTATGAGTGTGTGGAGGGGGGGGGAGGAGGAGCTTTGCTTTTGGCACCTGAACGCTAGGAAAATACTCTTATCGGCTCGCCTCCCCTTTGTCCTGTATGCTCATGGTGAACAGCTATTAACTTTATTGCCTAAGAGTTTCATCTTAGAAGTCTGTCTAGCTTTTCTTGTTCTTCGGCCGATGAGAGAAGCCTTCAAACCAAATTAGTCAACAACCCCAGGCACACACCTTTACCAGGGGAGGGCTGCTGGAGAAGGCATGGTGTGGGCGCAGGAGCAGGTGAAAGTGGAAAAGTTGACTTAACTTCCATTGCAATGTCGCGCTTGGCTAGCAAGCTTGAAGTTTTGCCTTTTCCAAAGACTGGCAATGATAGTAAATGTGTTCTTAGGCATTTGCTAGCAAACTATGTGGTAAATGCTCATCTGAATATTTTATAACTTTTAAATTCCTATCAATTTTCTTCAAAATAAATGCTATTGTTATTCCCCACCTTAAAAAGCAGTCCTAGCTACCTGGAAGGCTGAAGTTGAGGGATTGCTTGAATTCAGGAGTTCAGGGCCAGTCTGGGAAGCACAATGAGACCCCATGTCTTAAAAAATAGAAAAATCAAGCCGGACGTGGTGGCGCATGGTCTAATGGCAGCACCCAGGAGGCAGGGGTAGGAGGATTGTCGTGAGTTCAAGGCCACCCTGAGACTACATAGTGAATTCCAGGTCAGCCTCCACTAGAGTGAAACCCTACCTCGAAAAACCAAAATAAATAAATAAATAAAAATAAAAAAAATATATATATAAATAAAATCACCGTGCATGGTGGCGCAGGCCTTTAATCCCAGCACTCAGGAGGCTGAGGAAGAAGGATACTTGTGAGTTCCAGGCCAGCCAGAGACTACATAGTGACCCTAACTAAAAAAAAACAAAACAGAAAAATAAAGAAAAAAAGAACAATGCCACCTAAAATGTTTACATATTTCACTTGGACTCAAATTGAGATCTTTAAAGGAGGGATCGTTAACAGAACCCAAATAAGCAATATGAGATGAGTATATTTATTCATATTTGCTGGGTTTGGAGTGGCAATAGAGTTGTGGATCAGCTCAGAAAAGAATATTTTTTTCACATATTTCAAATTTTGCTTTACTAGTATGAAGTCCTTGACCCCCTACACTATGCTAGACTAGTATGGAGTCCTTGACCCTCAGCTAATGCTAGGCTGACAGGAAGTCCTTGGCCCCAGACTCTGTCCATGGAACATGTGTAAGTATTTTTGTATTCAAAAGGCGGTGGAGGTAGCTCTGCTGTCTGGTAATGTTGCTACTTTTAGAGCTGCAGTCCCTGATTCTTCTTTGTTAAATCCTGTTTATTAAAGTATATGGGGCTAGAGAGATGGCTCAGCAGCTAGAGACACTTGCTTGCAAAATGATGGCCCAAGTTCAGTTCTCCTGTACCCACATAAAGCCAGATGCACAAAAGTGGTGCATGTGCCTAGAGTTTGTTCGCAGTGGCAAGACCCTGGCATACTCATGTTCATTAGGCATTCTCTCTCTCCCTCTCTACTTGAAAATAAATAATAAATATAAAAGTATGTGCACACACTTTATTTTCCAAATCCCATTGACTACATTGGCTTTTCTTGTATCCTTATCATCTTGTCAAATTATAATTTCTTCTTTTAAAAAATTATTTATTTATTTGAGACAGTGAGAGAGAAAGAGGAGAGAGAGAGAGAGAGAGGAGGGAGGGAGGGAGAGAATGGGCACACCAGGGCCTCCAGTCACTGCAAAGGAACTCCAGACGTGTATGCCACCTTGTGCATCTGGCTTACATGGGTCCTGGGGAATTGAACCTAGGCCCTTTGGCTTTGCAGGCAAATGCCTTAAGTGCTAAGCCATCTCTCCAGCCCTATAATTTCCTCGTGAATTGCCGTAAGTAAAAACCAAACAAACAAGCAAGCAAACAAAAAAACCCTCTGGAGTCATCCTTGAATTCATTCTTTCCGTTGTACCCTGTATTCAATCAACTAGCAAACATTATTTTCTCTGCCTTAAAAACAAATGCAGGGGCTGGAGGGATGGCTTAGCCATTAAGGTGTTTGCCTGCAAAGCCAAAGGACCCAGATTCGATTCCCCAGGACCCATGTTAGCCAGCTGCACAAGGGGGCACACGTGCCTGGAGTTTGTTTGCAGTGGCTAGAGGCCCTGGTGCTCCCATTCTCTCTCTTTCTCTCTCCCTCTTGCTCTGACAAATAAAGTAAAATAAAATAAAATAAAATAAAATAAAATAAAATAAAATATAATAAAAATGCAAGGTTTTCTGTGGCCCGGCTCAGTTCATGGTGACATGGCCAAACGCACCAAGGTCGGCGTTGTCCGTGAGTAGGGGACCCGCTATCATGCCTCCCTCTGGAAAATGGTGAAGAAAATTGAAATCAGCCAGCCCACCAAGCACCCTTGCTCCTTCGGTGGCAAAACCAAGATGAAGCAATGGGTTGTGGGCATCTGGCACTGCATGAGAAGGGTGGCTGGTGGGGCCTGGACGGGACTTTTGCTGTCACAGTCATGTCTGCCATCAGAAGACTGAGGGAACAGAAGGGCCAGTAGAAGCCCTGTCATTTGAGACATCCCTAGCCTGAAATAAATAGGTTAATTTATGTAACAAAAAATCAAATGCGGCATCTGACTCCTTCCTACCACCTCGACACCCACCATCCTGCCCTCTGAACCGCTGGCTGTCATCACTCACCGATTCCTACTATGGTCTTGTCACTGTTCGTTGCGTGATCTGTCTTAAGGCTGTAGCTCTCTCACCCTCTCCTCCCCTTGCTTCCTAAGTAACTTAGCAATACTGGTTTCCCTGCTCCTCTTTAACTATCGGACACAATGCCATCTTTGTACATGTTATTTATTTTTTTGCTGGACAAGCTCTTCCCTTGGAAGTGGGTATGACTAGCTTTGTCACAATATCCAGGTCTCCCCTAAATGAGGTCAGTCATGAGTACTCTTTCTTTATTTTAATATGTTAAAATTTATTTTTATTTATTTATTTGAGAGAGAAAGAAGCAGGCAGAGAAAACAGGCACACCAGGGCCTCTGGCCACTGCAAACGAACTCCAGATGCATGTACCACCTTGTGCATCTGGCTTATGTGGGTCCTGGGGAGTCGAACCTGGGTCCTTTGGCTTTGGGGTTAAGCACCTTAACCACTAAGCCATTTCTTCAGCCCCCATGAGTACCCTTTCTAAGATAGTTCTGCCCCACAAAATGTCATTTTCTACTCCTTCACATAGTTTTCTTCTTTATCATAACACAGATAGGCAGCTGACCTGTGTGTTTGTTATTTTTATTGTCTTTCTCAACCCCTCAGAATGCCTCCCCCATGAGTGTAGAAACTGAATTTCATTAACCTTTGGCTCTTCGATGCCTGAAAGATTGCCTGGCTGTTAATAAGCACTCGAGTGAATAATTATACTTTGTACCGAGTCATGTAGTACAGATAGAGTAATAGACAAGCAATGGGCATGATAGACACAGACCTGAACTTCGAAGATTTACAGTTTAAAAGGAATTTAAAAGGTATTTACCCATTGAACAGTTACTGCTAGAACTGTAAAGTGATTATGAATGCTGATGAGAGGTTATTGGCCACTCTGGTTGAAGGTCAGGTCACGTATGTTGGGAGGTACTCTTATCAGATATTCAGTATCTTAGGACTGATAGTCAGGATTGCTCAAGTCACATAATTTTTGAAATGAAAATGTAAACAATTGATATCATGTGAATGGGCACCTATAGTCCCAGCAGTTTAAATAGGATTACGGGGATTTTGAGAGCGCTGACGAAGCAGAACAGAGAGCCAGGTTGAAAGTAGCTTGTTAAGTAGATAATCCAACGTGGCTGTGTTCTTTCTGTCATCAAGGTTACCGCAGGTCCTGGGGAAAGAAATCCAGGGACAGGTAGACTGGGTCCAGCTAATCACATTTTGGAGGGAAAACACACCTTTTGTTGTTGTTTTTGTTGTTATTATTATTATTATTTTTAAGGCAGGGTGTCACTCTAGCCGAGCCTGGCTTGGAGTTCACTCTGTTGTCCTGGGCTGCCCTTGAACTTCCAGTGATCCTCCTACCTCTGCCTCCTGAGTGCTAGGATTAAAGGCGTGTGCCACCACGCCAGGTGAATATGCTCTCTCTAAAACTTAGGCAGATAGAAAAAAAAAATCCAAGTATATAGACTTCATGTATAGAAAATTCCTAAACTTATCTTCAATTTCAGTAGGGAATTTTCCCTCAATGTCCTCTAGTTCAATTCTTTCCTTTCCAAAGTTTTGGGCTCCTTAAGTGTGGTCTCTCAGCTCTGTATCTCAAGATGTCATAATCATGGCGTCTCCCATCTTCCTCTTCTGCACAGACTTTGAGAGAAAGACCTCTGTGCTTTCGTGGACCTTAGGACAGTTTTCTGCACATTCAGGTGCTCAGGAATTACACGTTGAATGAGTGAATAAAAGTGATACATTTTATGACTTTATGAAGGGCCATTATTTTGCACAGTTAAGCTCTTCACACACAAATTTTCATTTCAAAATACAAAAATGAATTGTTTCATTTGGTCATTTTTTTTAGAGTTGCATAATAACTTATCTAGAAATAGGGTATAAGGAGCTGCTTTGTATTTTTATATATAAAGTGCATTACTTAAGAGCCACCCATGCCTAGCTATCAAAAGTCCCATCCTAATACCCTGTGGACAGCTGATGCCCAAGTGAAAAACGGCAAAGCTTCATTGTACGAACTGTTGGATTTCTTCACATCACTCCATCTCCTTTTATTTCTCACCAGAAGCCTGCAAGATGTTACCATGCCCAGTGCGTGGGGACTGAAACAGAGGCCCACAAAATCCATCGTTGGGGGACGAATCCCAGAACCACTGAAGAGAGAAGCTGACATTCAAGCTGAGAACCCGTGGCATGAGGGAGACTGAGGTTAAGCAGGGAAAGTGCTTGCTGACCAGAGGGAGGGGGAAAAGAATGAGAGGCCACGTCTGTTCGGTCTCTCGGGTTCCGGCAGTTCTGTGATCTTGCTCGTTAGTCTCACAAGCCCTAATGAAGTAGGCATTACAGTCCCATTTCATAGATAGGGGAACTGAGGTTCAGTGTGGTTATGCCTCATGACCGTACAATTGAATTTCTTTCTTTCTTTCTTTCTTTTTTTTTTTTTTTTTCGAGGTAAGGTCTCACTTTAGCCCAGGCTGACCTGGAATTCACTATGTAGTCTCAGGGTGGCCTCGATCTCACGGTAATCCTCCTACCTCTGCCTCTCAAGTGCTGGGATTAAAGGTGTGCGCCACCATGCCCTGGCCTCAATTGAATTTCATTATTTCATGAGTCAGTGTATCCATCCTTAATTCTAGTTTTGGAAAGGGGAAGTTTGGAATGAAGGAAGTATAAGACTTAGTAAAGAAAGAAGCTTTTCAACTAAAGCAAACAAGTCATTCCAAATACGTAACGCACTGTGGTGTATGTGTGTGTGATTCACTGGCAAAGAACCGTTTTATGATGCCAAGTCCTATGAGTTCACAGGATGTCAGCCAGGAGTTAGGGTGGCAAGAGGAAGAAAGGTATGAAAGGTTTATTAGAACGATTATTGCTCCAACCATTTTTATAATCTCTTTTAAAAATTTCACAAGACAAGCAAATCATGAGAAAATGAACACACATGGGCATATTTAGGAGCCAGTTCTCCGTGTTTTATTATTAAGTGTATTTATTTCAGTGACAGCTTCTATGCATTAAGAAGGAGGACTAGAAAAAGTGGTTCCAAACTAATCCTAGAAAATGTATATTTTCAACTTAAAAAAAAATAGGGACCTGGAGAGATGGTATAGCAGTTAAGGCACTTGCTTGCAAAGCCAAAGGACCCAGGTTCAATTCCCTAGGCTCACATAAGCCACATGCACAACGGTGGTACATGTGTCTGGAGTTCATTTGCAGTAGTTGGAGGCCCTGGCATGCCCATTCTCTCCCTCTCTCTATGTCTTCTCTTTCTCATAAATAAAAAAAATAAAATATTTAAAAAAATAGACAGGGAAGCCGGGTGTGGTGGTGCACACCTTTAATCCCAGCACTCGGGAGGATCCCTGTGAGTTTGAGGTCACCCTGAGACTACATAGTGAATTCCAGATCAGCCTGAGTGAGACCCTACCATAAATAAATAAATAAATAAGTGAAAGAAAGAAAGAAAGAAAGAAAGAAAGAAAGGAAGAAGAAAGAAAGGAAGAAAGAAAGAAAAAATAGACAGGGAATATGACCAACCGATACACAATATGTTCATACAGTAAAGTTCACATCAGTAAAAAAGAAAAGTCAATTAAAAGGAAAATCATACAAATTTATGATAATAAGACTCATAACTGTCAAAGTTTACTTTGATGGTTGTCTGTTTAAAATTGCAGTTGCCACATAATAAGCATTTATCATGACCTAGGAACTGTAGGAATTCCTCACGTCCCTCTATCTCATTTTATGTTTCACAAGAAGCCTGTAAGATGTAACCATGCCCAGCCCATGGAAACGGAAACACAGGCCCACAAAGTCTCTTGTTAGGGGACAAATCCCAGAGCTACTGGGGAAGTTAACGTTCACACTGAGAACCTGTGGCATGTGAGATTGAAGTTTAGCAGAAAGTGCTTGCTGATCTAACATGAGGACCTGACTTCAATCCTTAGTACCCAGGCAAAATGCTATGTGTGTGTGTGTGGGTGGGGGGTATACTTGTAATCCCAGCTCTGGGGGGATGGAGACAGGTTCAGTGAACACTAGATCTGGAAATCTAACAACAACAACAAAATGTTGTTCAACTTTAAACTATAGGTACCATTCTCAGAAAATCCTACAAACTTATTAAGGCATTCCACAGAAGGTCTGAAAACTTTCATGAATGGTAGATTCAAACTAGGTGATTAAGAATCACAGGGGCTGGAGAGATGGGCTCAATGGTTAAGCGCTTGCCTGTGAAGCCTAAGGATCCCTGTTCGAGGTTCGAATCCCCAGTACCCACGTAAGCCAGTGCACAAACATATATCTGGAGTTTGTCTGTAGTGGCTGGAGGCTGTGGTGCTCCCATTCTCTCTCTCTCTCTCTCTGTCTGTTGCTCTTAAATAAATAAATGAATAAAAGAAAAGAAAAGAAAAGAAAGAAACATAGGGGCTGGGTGTAGTAGCTTACACCTTTCATTCCGGCACTTGGAAGGCTAAAGTAGGAAGATCCCATGATATCAAGGCTATCTTGAGATTAGAGTGAATTCCAGGTCAGCCTGGGTTAGAGTGAGACCCTGCTTTGAAAAAAAAGTAGTAAGAAGAAAGAAAGAGAGAGAGAGAGAGAGAGAAAGAAAGAAAGAAAAAAGGAAGAAAGGAAAGGAAAGGAAAGGAAAGGAAAGGAAAGGAAAGGAAAGGAAAGGAAAGGAAAGGAAAGGAAAGGAAAGGAAAGGAAAAAATAAACATGGGCTGAGCTGGAGAGATGGCTTAGCAGTTAAGGTGCTTGCCAGCAAAGCCAAAGGACCCAGGTTCGATTCCCCAGTACCCAGATGCACAAGGAAACACATGCATCTGGAATTCACTTGCAGTGGCTGGAGGGCCTGGTGAGCCCATTCTTTTTTTTTTTTATTAACAACTTCCATGATTATAAAAAATACCCCATGGTAATACCCTCCCTCCCCCCACTTACCCCTTTGAAACTCCATTCTCCATCATACCCCCTCCCCATCTCAATCAGTCTCTCTTTTACTTTTGATGTCACGATCTTTTCCTCCTCTTATTATGGTCTTATGCAGGTAGTGTCAGGCACTGTGAGGCCATGGATATCCAGGCCCTTTTGTGTCTGGAGGAAGCATGTTGTATGGAGTCCTGCCCTTCCTTTCCTTTCCTGCTCTTACATTCTTTCCGCCACCTCTTCCGCATTTGACCCTGAGCCTTGGAAGGTGTGATAGAGATATTGCAGTACTGAGCACTGCGGTCATTTCTTTCCATCACCATGATACCTTCTGAGTCGTCCCAAGGTCACTGCCATCTGAAAAGAGAAGATTCTCTACCAAAAAGTGAGAGTAGCATTAATATAAGGGTGTGAACATAAACAGAAGTGCTTACTGGAGCCCATTCTTTCTCTCTCTCTCTCTCCTCTCTCTCTTTCTCTCTCAAATAAATAAATTACTGAAACATTATAGATGTCATTATAGATGTCTCAGTGTGTAGGAATGCTTAGCACTCAAGCATAAGGGCCTGAGTTTGATCTCTGGCACATATATAAAAACCCGGGTGTGCGTGCATGTGCACTGGGTGAGTGTATCTATACACACACACACACACACACACACACACACACGCACACACACACAATAAGTTTTCAAGGAAAAAAATGTCATAAATGTGAAGGACATAAAACTATAAAAAGTAATAATGGCAACTAGGGTCTGGGACATTCATATGTCGGCATGTACTAAGGGGTTTTTCAAGTCAATAATGCTTTCCCATAGACATATTTTGCTGCCACAGTTCAGGGGTATATTGCTCAAACGAAGGACCTAAATTAATTTTTCATGTTTTCTCCTTTTAGATGGCAAAAATAAAAACAACATGACATTCTGTGGTCAGAGAGGCCATGGTGTAGAGCTATCAGGTAAAAAACAGACTATCTTGGGGAATGAATTATGCTTTTGGCAGACTCAGCCTCCTCTTATTTTATTTCTTGGCAGAGATGTGTTTTCTTTAAATTTTTGTTTGTTTTTATTTATTTATTTGAGAGTGACAGACAGAGAGAGAAAGAGGCAGATAGAGAGAGAGAGGGAGAATGGGCGCGCCAGGGCCTCCAGCCACTGCAAACGAACTCCAGATGCATGCACCCCCTTGTGCATCTGGCTAGCGTGGGTCCTGGGGAATCGGGCCTCGAACTGGGGTCCTTAAGCTTTACAGGCAAGTGCTTAACTGCTAAGCCATCTCTCCAGCCCAAGGGATGTGTTTTAAACATGTAATTCTTCTACAAAATACACAATTAAAATACCAATAGATAACTAGGTATATCCTACTTTCAGCTTACTAGTCTTTAATAGGATGCCACCATACCTGAAAATTTAATCCTACTCGGTAGAGCACTTACACATTTTGTTTTCAATATTGTAACCTCGGGAAAAATTAGCAGTATAATTTTAATAGACCTCATTAGGTATTACTTGCTTTGGGCTACTTTCAAACTTGGTTAAGCGCTGCAGGCTTGAGAAAGGCCTTTTTATCTCTAATTCTCATACATATTAATAAGCTCAGGGTCAAAGGATAATGATGACTTGGTGCTGTTATTTTCATCCACGTACAAATCCATAATCCAATACTGAGTCCTGAAAATCCTTGCTTGCCAGTGCCACGCAATTGTTTCTTTATCTAGGAACAATTAGAAAAAAAACCAGTTATTTGAGTATGTCTAAGGAAAGGAAGAAAAACATCATATTTATTACTTGAAAATTTTAGATCTGGATTTTGACCATGTCAAGATTCACAGTATGTCATTTGTTTTGGACGCACCACTGATTTCCACTTGCAGAAGACACGACTGACTTCTTGCTTAAACAAGCCAAGGTAAGAACCCAGTTGGCAATTATAGTTATCTCTCTCACATATGCTTACGTCTGTTTTAATTTACGAATGTACCAGCTTTTGCTTTTTTTTTTTTTTTTTTTTTTGGTTTTTCAAGGTAGGGTCTCACTCTAACCCAGGCTGACCTGGAATTCAGTATGTAATCTCAGGGTGGCCTTGAACTCATGGCGATCCACCTACCTCTGCCTCCCGAGTGCTGGGATTAAAGGCGTGCGCCATGACACCCGCAACTTTTGCTTTTTTAAAAAATATTTTTATTTATTTATTTGAAAGCAGAGACATAGAGAGAGAGAGAGAGAGAGTGGACACACTAGGGCCTCTAGCCACTGTAAACAAAGCCCAGATGCATGCACCACTTTGAACATCTGGTTTATGTGGGTCCTGGGGAATCTAACCTGGGTCCTCTGGCTTTGCAGGCAAGTGCCTTAACCGCTGAGCCATTTCTTCAGTCCTTTTGCTTTGCTTTTAATGTTTCAGGTTTTGTGGTTTTTTTGGTATAACTATTGTCTGCATCTGGATCAGCTTTCCTCATTTCTAGACAGATATGTTAATACTAAAACACAAGTTCAGTTAACAATAACAACCCACAAATATTTTGCAATATGATTTTGCTAAATTTAATATCTCAGCCAATATAGGACCTAGCTTAAAATAATCATATTTAGGGCTGGAGGGATGGCTTAGCAATTAAGGGGGTTTGCCTACAAAGCCAAAGGACCCAGGTTCGATTCCCCAGGACCCATGTTAACCAGATGCACAAGGGGGCACATGCGTCTGGAGTTCGTTTGCAGTGGCTGGAGGCCCTGGCTCACCTATTCTCTCTCTCTCTCTCTCTCTCCCTCTTTCTCTGTCAAATAAATAAATAAAAATAAAATATTAAAAAATCATTTTTAGAAGTTGAAACTAATAACTTTGGCAGAGGTATCTTTCCCCAGAGGAGGTATGAAATACTGATTTTTTTTTCTTTTTATAGTCTTTGATGAGGGAGCATCAAGTTCACATACATAACAAAGAATCAGCTTTCACAAGATGAGTCCCAATTCACGGGGAGGTTCCCACATGGAAAGGACCAGTGACCATTTACAGGCCTCAAGGGTGAAGACGTGGCCTGGAGAGATGAAGTGACTTGCAAGGCACACTTTCTCCCTTGGTGACAGGGCCAGGATTTCTGTCACTGTGCCTTCCTTAACTCCCCATGTGAAGCATGTAGATTAATTCAACCTTAAGTAACTATTATCAACTACCACCACATTTTATCTTTGGAAATTAAAAAAAAAACTCTTAGTTATTATTTTTGTTATGTCCTGGCTATACATTTTCAAATGTCAGTGATTTCACGCTATGTCAGAAAGTTAGACTGTAACAAAGCTTTAGAAATTTTTCTTTTTTTAAAATTTAATTTAATTTTATTTTTTCTCAATTTTTTAAAGCATTTTCCATGATTATAAAAAATATTCCATGGTAATACCTTGCCTCCCCCCTTTTCCCCTTTGAAATTCCATTCTCCATCATATCCCCTCCCCATCTCTATTGGGGTAGTTTGAATGTGTGTTTCCCCCACTGACTCGTGTGTTTTATTAAAGCCTGTAACTTGGGCCTCCAGCAGCCTGACTGGAGGAGGTGTCACTGGGGGGAGGGAGGCAATCCTGGGGTTTTGTCTAAAGGTGTGTTTGGGGACAGAGCTGATTTCAGCCTAAAGGTGTAAGAGAGCCTTCTGGTCCCAGCTTTGTGGGCCCCTGCTGCTTGCTGCCTTTTGATGTCTGCTGGTGGTTCTGCTTTCTGTGAGGATCTGTGAAGCTTGAAATAAGTCCCTTCCTCCCATAAACTGTGTTTGGTTGGACGGGCATCCCAGCAACCTGGAACTGTCTACAGCACCTATGAAGAGGTACCTTATAATTGGCTTGTGGCAATTTTTTCTTTTCTCTTTATATGTCCCTTAACCCATTTGCTTTAGCTACTTGGCTCTTGCACTAATATCTATGAACACCACATGTCATTTTAGGTCAAATTTTCAAACAAAAGAGGGTGGAGTTTGGAGCATTAGTGTAACTGTTATTTTAAAAGATATGATCTTTATCTACTATACTTACATCCCATAAGGGATATATCCTCCTTCCTTCTTACATCAACATTTATTTTTTAAAATATTTTATTTTTATTTATTTATTTTTATTTATTTGAGAGAGAGAAAGAGGCCAAGGAAGAGAGAGAGAGAGAGAGAGAGAGAGAAAGAAAAAAAGAATGGGTACTCTAGGGCCTCTAGCCACTGCAAACAACTCCAGATGCATGTGCCACCTTGGCATCTGGCTTATGTGGGTCCTGGGGAATCGAACTGAGGTTCTTTGGCTTTGCAGGCAAGCGCCTTAACCACTGAGCCATCTCTCTAGCCCTACATGGAAATTTATAAATATTAACCACAAACATAAGAACAGTAAACAAAAAAGACAACACAAGGTCCATGCTATGGACACAGTTAGAAATTAATAAGAAAAGCATGGATGAAAGAGCCCTCCCTCAGAAACGACTTCTAAAAAAAAAAAGGAGGAGAAACATCGAATAGCTGTTTCTTTAGTCGACAACAGCAAAAGCGACTGCTGTAGATCTATCTCTTCTTCATAGAGGTAAATTGATTTAAAAATTTATTTGAGAGGGAGAAGAAGAGAGAGAGAGAGAATGGGTGCTCCAGGGCCTCTAACCACTGTAAACAAACTCCAGATACGTGCACCACCCTGTGCATCTGGCTTGCATGGGTACTGGGGAGTTGAACCTTAGGCCTTGCAGGCAAGCACCTTAACCGCTGAGCCATCTCTCTAGCCCAAAGGTAATTTTTTGAGTGTGAAGTTAATATGCTAAATTAAAAATCCAAGTAAATCATAATAGGAGGAAAAGATGACAACATCAAAATGAGAGACTGATTGAGAGGGGGAGGGGATATGATGGGGGGTGGGGTTTCAAAGGGGAAAGTTGGGGGGGGAGGGAATTAACATGGGATATTGTTTACAAACATGGAAGTTGTTAATCATAAAAAATTAAAAAATAAAATAAAATAAATAAAACTCCAAGTAAAATATGTTTTTAGAAAAATAAATGTGCTAGTTGGAAATAAGAAGGGATTCAGTGCATGAGGGATTTGAGAGGGGAACAGGGAAGATGGTGGGGAGGGATTATGATCATGGTATATTGTTTGTATTTATGGAAATTGTCAATTAAAACTAAGGCACTTGCCTGTGGAGTCAAAGGACCCATCTTCTACTGACCAGATCCCACGGTCTGGAGTTTGATTGCAGTGGCTGGAATCCCCAGTATGACCATTTTCCCCTGTCTCCCACTCTCTGTCATAAAATGTTTGAAAAAAAATAGGGCTAGAAAGATGGCTTAGCGGTTAAGGTGTTTGCCTGCAAAGTGGAAGGATCCCAGTTCAATTCTGCAGGACCCACGTAAGACAGATACACAAGGGGGTGCATGCATCTGGTATTCATTTGCAGTGGCTAGAGGCCCTGGTATGCCCATTCTCTCCCTCTCTCTCTGTCTTTCTCTGTCTCAAATAAATAAATAAAATATATTTTTAAAAGTTTGAAAAAAATAAATGTCTAACTTTAAAAATCAAGTTATATTAGATAAAATTAAAATGGAAAAAAGAAAAATAAATTATAAATAAAATAATAAATAAATAACCCCCCAAAAGTTATTGGCAGACTTTTTTTTTTCTCACCCTAGTTCAAGCTGACCTGGAACTCACTATGTAGTCTCAGGGTGGCCTCGAACTCACGGCAATCCTCCTACCTCTGCCTCCCGAGTGCTGGGATTAAAGGCATGCACCACCACGACCGGCCTGAGACTTTTAAATTTTTATTTATTAGCCTATCTAACACATATTTAGTTATTACTTCTAATGCAATACATATTCCTAAACAGACTTTCCTTTGTACTTGACCATATTTTTCAATCCATAGGTCAAATAGGGCTCCACAGTTACAGCTCTTTCCTCTGAGTGATAATATGTGACAGCTGGGCCACCGTAGCTTGAGTTTGGCTGTGGCCCTAACCATGTTTTTGCAGCTTATCTTTTCCTGACTGCTCTTAAGGGAGAAATAGACTGTCTGAAAGGCTAGAACTTTGTTTGCTGGAGTTTATAGTTGCACCTGTCAGTTCCCAACGTCAAAGTACAAATCAACTTGCACGTTGGTAACGTAAATGTAGTGGATAAGAAAGTAACTGATAAAAGCAACATTTCTTCTTTGTTTTGTTTTGTTCCCCCCTCCAAGTTCCCCTCCCCTTCCAAGGCAGGGTCTCCCTCTAGCCCAGGCTGACCTGGAACTCACTCTTTAGTCTCAGGCTGGCCTCGAACCCACAGTGATCCTCCTACTTCTGCCTCCCAAGTGCTGGGATTAAAAAAGCGTGGTCCTATTCCAGGTCAGCCTGAGCTAGAGTGAAACCCTACCTTGAAAAACAAAAAACAAAAAACAAAACAAAAAAAAAAGTGTGGTCTTTAACATCTCTCTCTCTCTCTTTCTTTTTCGAGGTAGGCTCTCACTCTAGCTCAGGCTGACCTGGAATTCACTATGTAGTCTCAGGGTGGCCTCAAACTCATGGCAATCCTCCTTCCTCTGCCTCCCAAGTGCTGGGATTAAAGGTGTGTGCCGCCACCACTCTTGGATTTTTTATTATATTTATTTATTTATTTGACAGAGAAAGAGGGAGAGAGAGAAAGAGAGAGACAGATAGAGAGAGGAGAGAGAGAGAATGGGCGCACCAGGGCCTCCAGCCACTGCAAATGAACTCCAGACACATGCTCCCTCTGCATCTGGCTAACGTGGGTCCTGGGGAATCCAACCAAGGTCCTTTGGCTTTGCAGGCAAACACCTTAACCACTAAGCCATCCCTCCAACCCCCCCCCCTTTTTTTTTAAAGATTCTCTTTCTAGTTCAGGCTGGTCTGGAACTCATGAATTGATGGCCAAGGAAAGGTACCCATGTGGCTAGAGATTCCCATGTGGAGGGCCTGGGGAAAAAGTGTGGAAAGAAAAGAGAAAAGAAAATTCCAGGAGCTCCTGCCATGTGGGCAGCTGGAGGGGATAAAGGAGCCCTTGGGGAGAGTAAGGGCTTAGGGGGCTCCCAGCCCAGGCCCAGCCTAGGAGAAACTCACCCACAGCTGGAAGTTCCCAAGTGATCCCAGAGCCTGCCCTCCCCTTGCAAAGGTATTTATAACCTTATAGTGGAGGCTGCCTTCGGCTCAGGTGAACCAGAGGGCAGCCATGTGGTTAGCTAGGGGCTGTCTCAGGAAGAGATTAGCTCTGGCATCAAGTTCCAGGGGCTGAACTTGACCAGCCATAATGTTTAAATCCTATGAAAGACCTCCCTCCCAGGAGGAGTCCTGACTGTGGAAAAATAGGTCTGGGGCACTAGGCAAGAGATGAGAAGTCAGATCATCTTGGATTTCTAGCAAGTGCAGACTTTCCTGCACTTTTCATTTTTAGGGGTCCAGTCACCCTAACTTTATCCCCTTCTCACTATCACACCTGGAAGCAGACACTCTGTCACACTCAGGCTGTTAAGAATAGTGTGTCTCTACAAACCCCTTACATTCAAAAATATTGTTTGAATCCAAAAAGCTTAAAGTAAAGGTACTCTTCTTTGCTGGGCATGGTGGCGCACGCCTTTAGTCCCAGAACTTGGGAGGCAGAGGTAGGAGGATCACTGTGAGTTCAAGACCAGCCTGAGACTACAGAGTATGGTCCAGATAGCCTGGCCTAGAGGGAGACCCTAACTCCAAAAACCAAAAAAAAAAAAAGAATAGTGTGCCAGTGCCCGGTTGATGGGCACACAAGATTGAGGGAGCAGAGGAGCTATAGTGCCCTGGCATCCTAAATCTATTGGTCTACCATAACAAAATATAGTGAGATTCAGCCACAGAACTAAAATCTTCAAAACATGGTATCCGAGGCTGGCGAGATGGCTCACTCAGTGGTTGAAAACACTTGCTTGCAAACCCTGTGGGTTCAGTTCAATTCCCTAGAACAAGATGCAAACGGTGGCATAAGCAACTGGTGCTTGTTTGCAGTGGCAAGAGACCCTGGTGCACCCCCCAACACACAAATGAATATAAATATATATATATATTTAAATGATGGCTATATGGAACATGTACACACATTTTTGTCATTACGCCCTGAATAATACAGTATAACACTTATTTCCATTGTATTGGATGCTGTAAGTAACCCAGAGATGATGTAAGGTGTAAGGAAGGGTGTGAGTTGGTTATATGCAAATACTGTCCCGTACACTGGGTGGCTTACCTGATAGAAATGCGTGTCTCACAGTTCTGGAGGGAGAGCCTAAGGCCAAGATCAAGGTGTCAACCGTTTGACCTTCTGAAACCTCTCTCCTTTTTTTTTTTTTTTTTAATTTTTTTGTTTTTATTTATTTATTTGAGAGCAACAGAGACAAGGAGGCAGAGAGAGAGAGAGAGAGAATGGGCGCGCCAGAGCTTCCAGCCTCTGTAAACGAACTCCAGATGCGTGCGCCCCCTTGTGCATCTGGCTAACGTGGGTCCTGGGGAATTGAGCCTCGAACTGGGGTCCTTAGGCTTCACAGGCAAGCGCTTAACCGCTAAGCCATCTCTCCAGCCCTGAAACCTCTCTCCTTAACTGACCAGAGGCCATCTTCTGACTGTCCTCACACGGTCATTCCTCTGCAAGTGCCTCCCTCCTGTCTCTCTGTGTCTCTGTATGTCAATATTTCCTCTTGGGGGCTAGGGAAATGGCTTAGCGGTTAAGGCACTTGCCTGCAAGGCCTAAGGACCCCAGTTCGATTCCCCAGGACCCACGTAAACCAGATGGACAAGGTGGCACATGCCTCTAAAGTTCGTTTGCAGTGGCTGGAGGCCCTGATGTGCCCATTCTCAATCTCTCTCTCTCTCTCTCTCTGCCTCTTTCTCTCTCTGTCACTTGCAAATAAATAAATAAAAATAAACCAAAAATAAATAAATAAAAAATAAAATATTTCCTCTTGGAAGAACCCCAGTCATGTCGGATTAGGGCACGTTGGCCTCATTTTAACTGAATCTCCAAGGTCTAGTCTCCACCTGAAGTACACCTGAGGCACTAGGGTTAATACTTTAATGGATGGAGGGTTGGGCGTACACAATTCAGCTCATGAAAATAGTCATTGGAAATATTTAAAACCTGGCATGGCAGTTCATGCCTGTAATCCCAACACTTGGGAGCCTGAGGTAGAAGGATTGCCACAAGTTCAAGTATAGCCTGGGCTACATAGTGCGCTCTAGGCCAGCCTGGGGTATCGAGTAAGATCCTGCCTCAAAAAGCCACAACCTGGGGGCTGGCTGTGGTGACCCATGCCTTTAATCCCAGCACTTGGGAGGCAGAGGTGGGAGGATCACTGTGAGTTTGAGGCCATCCTGAGACTACATAGTGAATTTCAGGTCAGACCCTACCTCAAAACAACAACAGACTGGAGAGACTGGAGAGGTTGCTTAGTGGTTAAGGTGCTTGCCTGCAAAGCCTAAGAAACCAGGTTTGATTCCCCAGGACCCATGTAAGCCAGATGCACTAGGGGCCTCATGCATCTGGAGTTTGTTTGCAGTGGCTAGAGGCCCTGGTGTGCCCATTCTCCTCTCTCTCTCTCTCTCTAAATAAATAAATAAATAAATAAAGTTAAAAAAATTAAAAGTCACAAATTAAAATTAAAAGTCACAGAGATGGCTTAGTGGTTAAGGCACGTGCCTACGAAGCCTAAGGACCCAGGTTCGACTCCCCAGAACCCATATAAGCCGGATGCACAAGGTGATGCTCGTGCACAGGTGGTGCATGCCCACAAGGTAGTGTCTGGAGTTCATTCGCAGTTGGCTAAGGCCCTGGCATGCCAAGTCTCTCGGTCTGTCTCATGCTCTCTCTCTTATTAAAAAAAAAATGTTAATGAAGCTAGACGTGGTGGCACACGCCTTTAATCACAGCACTGCAGCACTCAGGAGGCTGAGGTAGGAGGATCACCATGAGTTTGAGGCCACCCTGAGGTTACCTAGTGAATTCTAGGTCAGTCTGGGCCACCTCAAGGACTCTCCGCCTGCCCTCCCCCCCAAGTTAGTGAAGTACAGATCGGACTGTATGCTATGTGAAGATTGTTTACAGCAAGAATATCAGTGTCTTAAATGTGGGCTTATGGAGACAAGGTATAAACTTGTAAAAGAAGTATGACCAAATGTTGCCCTAAATATTGAATACGCATGTGACTAAGTCTGTGTAACCGTTTATAGGGGACCTGGTGGATGAGTTGTAAGCATTTGACTTTTAGATGTTTATTTATTTTTATTATTACCATAAAATGTGACAGTAATGTGGAAGAGAGAAAAAGTAAATTCTGTACTTTTTATGAAGCTCACAGAATATTGGGACAGCAGGGCTGTTTGCCAGTAACCGGTAATCATAGATCTATATATCAAGAAGTAAATGCTTAGAGCTTATTTCTGTTTTCTTATTTCTCATTCTAGCTGTAACAAAATACTACAGACTGGGTAATTTTTAAACAATGGAAATTATTTTAACTCGTGACTCTGGGGGGGACTGAGAAGTCCAAGCGTGTATTTCCAGGAAGCTAAGCCCTTTATAATGTGTCAGAATTACTAGTGAGCATGTTAAGAGACCAGAATGGGGCTGTACAAATAAAAACAAAAAAATCCCCCTTTAAAACTCAAAAACCAAACCTGTGGTAACTAATGCAGCCCTGCGGTGATGGAATCATTAATCTGTTGATGAGAGCAGCAAACCACCTCTTCAAAGTCCCTCTTCCTGCGCTCCCAATGGAGATCTCAATCCAGCCAGAGTTGTGAAGGGAATATTTAAACCGCAGCAGGGACTACCGAGTGATTAAAATACAGGCAAGATGAATAATTACTGATGAGATCACAATAAATGTTATGGAAGATAGAGTCTTGAAGTAGACCTTCTATTTGTCCTTGGTATGAATACCTGGAGAAATTCCACCATGAAAGGTCCTTATCATAAAAAGCAGGAAGAACTTGAGTTTATCGGAATTTATTAACCTTTTTTGCATGCTTGTGCATGTGTGGAGGCCAGAGGACAACCTCAGGGGCCATTCTAAGGATTTCAGTCTACCAGGCATTTTACACGGGTATTTGTGGGTACATGGGGATCCAACTCAAATCCTCATGCTTGGAAGACAAGCCCTTTAGCAACTGAGCCATCTGCTCAGACCTCAGTAAGGGCTTTTCTTCCTCCGTGGATAACAACTGATTTAGCAACTGACAGGTCCCTCCTTTTGCTGTAGACACACATATTAACAGCCCGTCAGCTCTGTTGTAAGTTTTCATGGGAATTACATCTGACTTCTAATCCTGAGGATATAATTATTATTTTCATAATAGTTGCTTGGACAAGTTTGACTTCCCAGAGTGATTCTGGAAGTGGGATCAAAGATTGTTTTATATTATTAGCATTTTCCTTTTGTTTCTCTTTCTCCTTTCCTTTCTTCTTTCTTTCTTTCTTTCCTTCCTTCCTTCCTTCCTTCCTTACTTCCTTACTTCCTTCCTTCCTCCCTCTCTTCCTCCCTTCCTCCTTTCCTTCCTTTCTCCCTTCCTTTCTCCCTTCCTCCTTTCCTTCCTTTCTCCCTTCCTTCCTCCCTTCCTTCTTTCCTCCCTCCCTCCCTTCTTTCTTTCCTCCCTTCCTTCTTTCCTCCCTCCCTCCCTTCCTTCTTTCCTCCCTTCCTTCCTTCTTTCCTTCCTCCTCCCTTCCTTCCTTCCTTCCTTCCTTCCACCCTCCCCCCCTCTTTCTTTCTCTTTTTGTGTTGCGACAGGGTTGGGGCTCATTGTGTAGCCCTGACTGGTGTTGAACCTATGTTAATTCTTTTGCTTTTGCCTCCCGAGTGCTGGGATTATAGGTATGAACCATGACACTTGCCTTAGCATTTTTTTTATACACTTCAATTTTTTTTAAATTTATTTTTGAGACAGAGAAAAAGGAAGAGAGAGAAAAAGAGAGAGTGGGCATGCCAGGGCCTCCAGCCACTGCAAATGAACTCCAGATGCATGTACCACCTTGTGCATCTGGCTTAAGAAGGACCTGGAGAATTGACCCTTGGTCCTTAGGCTTTGCAGGCAAATGCCTTAACTGCTATGGCTTAGCATTTTAAAAAAATATTTTATTTTTATTTATTTCACAGAGAAAGAGGGAGAGAGAGAGAGAGAGAGAGAGAGAGAGAGAGAGAGAGAAAACGGGCATGCTAGTGCCTCCACCCACAGCAAACGAACTCCAGACATGTGGGCCCTCTTGTGCATCTGGCTAACATGGATCTTGGAGAATCGAACCTGGGTCCTTTGGCTTTGCAGGCAGACGCCTTAACTGCTAAGCTATCCCTCCAGCCCTAGCTTAGCATTTTGATCTCCACAAAACACTGATGGTTCTCTCTCTGTTCTTCTCTGAACTCAGATATTACACAATAACATTATCAACTTATGTTTGTATACTTCACATCCTTCAATGTAGCTTTGGGTATTTTTCCATCAGCTCTCCATAGAGACTCATCGCAACAGGCAGGGAAGGTATCATCGGCGCCTTGCAGAAGAGGAGGAATCCAGGGTTCAGGAAGATTTCAGCCAAAGCTTTTCAGAACTTGGTTGAAGAGCTGTGGCTGGAAACCAAGTCCTTGCTAAGCGGGGGTTGCTGCTTTCAGGAGCTGGTTCCTTCCCTGTTGAGCAGGCTCAGCCATTCTAGCTCCAGATGGTTACATAACTCCACCAGTATTGTTAAGGGGTAGGAAACAAATTGAGCTCTGCGATTAAATCTGAGCTTGGGCAAGACTGGAAAACATGGCTGACTGGTTTTTCGGTTGATCTATTTGCCATGTTGCATCTCCAGAATTTATTCTTCCTGCCGCAATGGGACTTTGCACCCTTCGGTCATCAAGTCCCTTTTCCATTGGTGGATAACATTACTTTAAAGCAAAAGTGCTTACATAAAGCTGGATGTGATGGTGCACGCCTTTAATCCCAGCACTCAGGAGGCAGAGGTAGGAGGATCGCTGTGAGTTTGAGGCCACCCTGAGACGACATAGTGAATTCCAGGTCAGCCTGAGCTAGAGTGAGACCCTGCCTTGAAAAACAAAACAAAACAAACAAGCAAACAAAAAAGCTAGGGTCAAACACAGATGTGCAAAGGGAAAAGTACTGATAACTCCACCACGAAGTGGCGGCTAACCTATTTAACACTGGAGTGCTTATCCATTCTGTGTGCATGTGTGGAATTTTAAACATCATTCTACTTTATTTATGAGATAGAGAACGGACACACCAGGGCTTCTTACCACTGTATACAAACTCTAGACACTTGTGCCATGCACTCTGTGAATCTGGCTTTATTTGGGAACTGGGAAATGGAACCCAGGCCATTAAGTCAGAGCTTTTAACTGCCGAGCCATCTCCCCAGCCAATGCACACACTTCCACTTTTTTTGTTGTTGGTTTTTTGAGATTTTTTTTGAGGCTGATCTGGAATTCACTATGTCATGTCAGGGTGGACTTGAATTCATGGAAACCCTCCTACTTCTGCCTCCCAAGTGCTGGGATTTAAGGCGTGCGTCACCAAGGCCGGCCATGTGCACAATTTTTAGTAAAATACTTTTGTTATAAATACTGCTTAGTAATCTGTTCTATTTACAAACTGTGAACATTTCTTTGTATTGTTAACTAATTATCTTAAGTAATATGTCCTTTTAGTATAGAATCACTGTGTGTTCAATGTATAAAATTCGAACAACACTACTATAGCCTTTCCAGAATCAACTTAGTAATACTTTACTATGTACCTTTGTAAAAATTAAACCTGAATTACTGGTTGCCTTGATGAAATAAAGTGTTCTTTTGAGGAAAAAAAATCTTAGAATTCATGAGAAGAAAATAAAATTTATTGTATTTTATTTTTTAAATTTTTATTTATTTGAAAGAAGAGAGCAAAAGAGACCAAGGGAGTATGGATGTGTCAGGACCTTCTACCACTGCACATGAACTCCAGATGCATGTACCACTTTGTGCATCCAGCTTTACATGGGTACTGGGGAATTGAACCCAGGCCATCAGGCTCTGCAAGCAAGCACTTCGATCACTAAGCCATCACTCCAGCCCAACATTTATTTATTTATTTTTAAATTTTACTTATTTATTTTGAGAGAGAAAGGCAGATAGGGAGAATGGGTACTCGAGGGCCTCCAGCCACTGCAAATGAACTCCAGATACAGGTACCTCCTTGTGCATCTGGCTCACGTGGATTCTGGGGAATGGAACCTGGGTCCTTTGGCTTTTGTAGGCAAGAGCCTTAACCGCTAAGCAGGCTCTCCAGCCCCAAAGTACATTTTTAAAGTAGTTGTAGAATTATACAAAGAGCACAATATGGCTTTATAAACTTAAAATACATGCCCCAGACTGTATATTGGTTGTGGATGCTTATGTAGACACACAAAAGGATGGAAAATAGCCTGGAAGGATCCAGCAAGATGACAATAGTACTTGCTTCTAGGGAGGCGGAGAAGGGAGAAGACCAGAGTGGGCCTGGGAGGTAGCCACTTATTAGACTTAACTTTATGCATTAATGTTTTTTTGGTTTGTTTTGTTTTTTCGAGGTAAGGTCTCTCTCTAGCTCAGGCTGACCTGGAATTCACTATGGAATCTCAGGGTGACCTTGAACTCACTTCAATCCTCCTACCTTTGCCTGCTGAGTGCTGGGATTAAAGGTGTGTGCCACCACACCCGGCTCCATAAAATTTTTTTTAACATGCTATAAAAGATCTGGGAGTCAGTTTAACAAAAGTCAACCGTTATTCAATTCTGACATAAATACGGTGATTTGACATCTTTTTATATGCTCTTACACTTTCGAAATGGAGTTCATTATACACATTCACGAAGTAATTGGTTTGCATGGAACAAAATTCAAAAGTAACACGGTGAAAGGATTCTTGCTGCCACTCCTGTTACCCAGTCCTTGGGTTGGTCCCTTGTCCTCAGGGGTCTCCCAACACTGTTGGCACTTTCTTACTGCATTTTTCTGGAGACTTTCACTCTTGAGACCCCCTCTTCACAGGAATATATGACCTTTTTTTTACTACAGATGGTGGCTATTGTACTTACCCAGAGCTTTTTAATATCTGCTATATAGAAGTGTCCTCTTAGCTTTTTAAAAAGTATCATTTATTTATATGTGAGGTGGGGGAGAGAGAGAATGGGTGTGCCTAGGCCTCTTGCTGCTACAAATGCATCTGGCTTTATGTGGATACCTGGGAATCGAACCCAGGATGGCAGGCTTTGCAAGTAAGCATCTTTAACTGCTAAGCTGACTACCCTGCTCTTAATTTATTGTTTAGTTTTTTTTTTTTTTTTTTTTTGAGGTAGGGATTCACTCTAGCTCAGGCTCTCCTGGAATTAACTATGTAGTCTCAGGGTGGCCGTTGAACTGACAGCGATTCTCCCACCTCTGCCTCCCGAGTGCTGGGATTAAAGGCGTGCACCACCATGCCCGAAGATTTTTTAGTTTTTATTGAGAACGCTAATATATGAACATACTGCAGACGGGTCATATTTCCATCAGTCACCATCCTTTGTCCCCTCTCCTCATCTCCATCCCACCAAGGGCCCTCCTCACTGGGGTGGTCAGTGACCACAGTGAGATCATGAGTACACCACTTCATCATTGTGCGGGGGGCTAATGCCTCAGAGTATACCTTCCCACCCTGTGGCTCTTACATTCTCTCCATCCCCTCTTCAGCAATGTTCCTTCAGCCTAGGAGAGTGTATTAGAAGTCTCCTTTAGTGTTAAGCTCTTGGCAGCCTCTTACTTTCTGCTCTGATGGGTTTTGAGTCTCCTCAGTGTCTACTGCAATCTCCCTGGAGGAGGCTGTCAGGCTGACAGTGAGAGCAGCACTCGTATTGAATCCAGCACTTCCTCTGTTGTGTCTCCGGGGCCCTGATGGCTGTGATAGAGATGACTCATCCTGTGATAGACATTTTGCCTTTCTCTTCTTGTCATAATGGGTCTCCCCTATATGGTCCTCTTAGTTTCAATGTCTTCACCTTTTGGGACATCTTTTTGGAATGCAAAATTGCGAAAGGTTGGGAAGAAAAGACAAAGGACATTAGGTCTCTATTGCAGAAGAAATGGTAATAATTCAGTAGACAGTGTTGAGACCTTGAAGGTTCTAGAGCAGGAATACAGAATATGGTGGTCTTAACAAGAGTAATATAGGAGTGCTTTGGATGTTGAATTGGAGGGAACAGGAGACTGGACTTGAATTAGCAATTCAAAAGGCTTAGTCAATGACTTGCAGGAAGAAGCTGCAAAACCACTTTAGGGGGATAATGTGTGAGACTTAACAGAGATTGGCTGAAAAGCAAAAGAGTTGAAGGTAAGAAACTACAATTTAAAGCAAGCTTAGGTGAGTGGAGACCCAGAGATTGTGTGAAGAGAAAAGAGAGGAATTAGGAAGAAAAGCTGGTTTGATGGGGAGGGGAAGTGAGGGAAATTGCACATACTGAGAACAAGCCTCTAATGAGGTGTTTGGTTAACAGGAAGTAGTCAATTAGAATATTAGAATGGCCGGGCATGGTGGCTCATGCCTTTAATCCCAGCACTTGGGAGGCACAGGTAGGAGGATCGCCGTGAGTTCGAGGCCACCCTGAGACTCCATAGTGAATTCCAGGTCAGCTAGAGTGAAACCATACCTCAAAAAAGAAAAAAACAAAAAACAAACGAACAAACAAACAAAGAATATTAGAATGAGTGAATGATGAAATGTGGTGCCAGGGCTAAGGGAGGTGGTCAAGGCCTTCATGTGGGACCTTACTGTGGAATGACGCACCAGCACTTCTTGTCATTATCTAACTATAACTTAGCACGCTGATTAAGATCAACGTTTTCCCATCTACTACCTCCCCTATGCCCTCAAGCCTCTCACAACCACCACTGTACTCTTTTTGTAATTAATTAATTTATTTTTATTAACAACTTCCATGATTATAAAAAATATCCCATGGTAATACCCTCCCTCCCTCCACTTTCCCCTTTGAAACTCCATTCTCCATCATATCCCCTCCCCCTCTCAATCAGTCTCTCTTTTATTTTGATGTCATGATCTTTTCCTCCTCTTATGATGGTCTTGTGTAGGTAGTGTCAGGCACTATGAGGTCATGGATATCCAGGCCATTTCGTGACTAGAGGAGCACCTTGTAAGGAGTCCTACCCTTCTTTTGGCTCTTACATTCTTTCTGCCACCTCTTCCGCAATAGACCCTGAGCCTTGGAAGGTACTCTTTTTTTATTAATTTATTTTTATTTTTATTTATTTATTTATTTGACAGAAAGAAAGAGAGAGACAAAGAGAGAGAGAATGGGTACGCCCGGGCCTCCAGCCATTGCAAGCGAACTCCAGATGCACGCATACCTTGTGCATCTGGCTAACGTGGGTCCTGGGGAATTGAACCTGGATCCTTTGCCTTTGAAGGCAAACGCCTTAACCACTAAGCCATCCTTCCAGCCCCCATTGTACTCTTTTGTTTTAATAAATTGTACACTTTTGAATTTTATTTATTTATTTGCAAGGAGAGAGAGGGAGGAAGGGAGGGAAAGAAAGAGAGAATGGGCGTGTCAGGCCTTCTTGCTGCTGCCAATGAACTCCAGACTAACGTGCCACTTTGTGCGCCCGCCTGGGTACTGGGGAATTGAACCAGACCCTCAAGCTTTGCAACCAGTGCCTTAACCACTGAACATTGTCTCCAGGCCTCACATTCTACTCTTAACGTTTTTATGGAATTACCCTTATAAGAAAGATAGCACGTTCTGTGCCTGACTTTCTTTACCTGACACAATGATTATAGTAATCTGCATTCCTCCCAACAGTGTGCAAGTTTTTACTTCTCTCCATGTTCTCAACACCACTTGTTATTGTCAGTCATTTAAAAAATTATTTATTTACTTGCAAGCAGAAATAGAGAGAAGAGAGATAGAGAGAAAGAAAGAGAGCAATAGAATTGTTATACCAGGGCCTCTAGCCACTGCAAACACACGCCAGATGCATGCACCACTTTGTGCATCTGGCTTTACCCGGGGACTCGGGAACTGAACCTGCATCATTAGGCTTTGCAGGCAAGCACCTTAACCACTGAGCAATCTCTAGCCCTGTCAGTCTTTTTATTTATTTATTTTTTTTATTTGTTTAGAGAGAGAGAAATAGAAAGAGAAAGAGAGAGAATGGGCATGCCAGGGTCTTCAGCCATTACAACTGAATTCCAGATGCATGCACCACCATATGCATCTGGCTTATGTGGGTCTTGTAGAGTTAAACATGGGTCCTTAGGCTTCACAGGCAAGTACCTTAATCATTAAGCCATCTCTCCAGCCCATGTCAGTCTTTTTTTGAAAATGGTCATTCTGTTGCAGTTACCTTCTTGTTGCTGTAGAAACATCCCACCAGAAGCAGCTTATGGGAGGAAAGGGTTTATTTCAGGCTCACAGGTTCCAGGGGAAGCGTCATTGTGGCAGAAGAAGCTGGCTCACTCCAGCATGCACCCCAAAGCAGAAAGATATAAACCAGGGCTGGAGAGATGGCTTAGCAGTTAAGGGGCTTCCCTACAAAGCCAAAGGACCTCAGTTCAATTCCATAGGACCCTCGTAAGCCAGATGCACAAGTGGGTACATGCATCTGGAGTTTGTTTGCAGCGGCTGGAAGCCCTGGCATGCCCACTCTTTCTCTCGGCACACATGCGCTCTGTCTCTTTCCCTCTCTCAAATAAATAAATAAAAATACAATATTTTAAAAAATTGTTTATTTTTATTTATTTATTTGAGAGCAACAGACAGAGAGAGAAGGAGGCAGATAGAGAGAAAGAGAGAATGGGAGCATCAGGGCCTCCAGCCACTGCAAACAAACTCCAGATGCATGCACCACCTTGTGCATCTGGCTTATGTGGGTCCTGGGGAATTGAGCCTTGAGCAGAGGTCCTTAGTCTTCACAAGCAAGTACTTAGCCACTAAGCCATCTCTCTGCCCCCTTTTTAAAAATATTTTTTTAAAAAGAAGGGTCAGTAAGGATGAACAGGCAGAGCTCAAACTGCTCTTTACACACCCCATAGGACTGGACTGAAGACCCTCTCCTAATGACACACATCTAGCAGGGTTGTAGTTACTAGAGACATAAGCAGGGAGCTTAACCTTAATAAAAAAAAATCCCTGGGTGGACTAGAGGTGGCTCAGTGGTTAAGGCACTTGCCTGTGAAGACTAAGGACACAGGAGTTCGTTTGCAGAGGTTGAGCCCTTGGCTTGCCCATCCCTTTTCTCTCTGTCTACCTCTTTACCTCTCTCTGAAATAAATAAATAAATAAATAAATAAATAAATAAATAAATAGGTAAACTTTTTGTTTAAATTTACTTTTTTATTGACAACTTCTATGATTGTAGACAATATCCCACGGTAATTCCTTCCCTCCCCCCACTTTCCTCTTTGAAACTCCACTCTCTATCATATCCCCTCCCCCTCTCAATCAGTCTCTCTTTCATTTAAAAAAAAAATCCTTGGATCTTTGGGCTACAAATATTCACATTCAAACCACCACACCTTCTTACTGGGGTGAGATGACCCCCTGCTGTGTCTTTGGTTGTCATTCCCCCCATGACTAATGATGCTGAGCATGTACCCTCTGTCCATATGTGAGTCTTCTGTTCAGAAATGTCCATTGGATGGCCTCCTCACTTTCGCTTTAGGATATTTGGTTTTTGCTATTGAATTCTCGGGGCTCATTTTATATTTAAAATATTACTTTTTCGTTAGATGTATGGTTTCCAGATGTATTATGCCATTCTGTAGGTTTTTCACTCTTGGTTGTTTTCCTTTGCAGTATAGGCAGTTTTTGGTTGGCTTGTTTGTTTGAATTTCATGTAATCCCACTTGCCTATTTTTTTTTTTTTTTTTTTTTGAGGCAAGCCCAACAGACTGGCTTTTTTTTTTTTTTTTTTTAATGCGAGAGAGCAAGACTGACAGCGAGAGCAAGAGCAAGAGTGAGAATTGGTGCATCAGGGTCTCTAGCCACTACACACTCCACTCCAGATGGGTGTGCCGCCACACGCGTGTGTGCGACCTTGCCTGCTTGCGTCACTTTGTGCATCTGGCTTACATGGGACACAGAGAGTCAAATATGGGTCCTTAGGCTTTGCAGGCAAGCGCCTTAACCACTAAGCCATCTTTCCAGCCCTCACTTGTCTATTTTTGATTTTGTTTCATTAGCCTTTGAAATAATATCCAAAAACAAAGATAGAAATTCCAATTCACGTTCATTACAATGCCCTGAAGCATGTTGCTTATCTTTCTTCGAATAGTTTTACATTTTCAGGTTTTACATTTAAATCTTTAATACATTTTTGGTTGACTTTTGTGTAATTGATGAGAGGCAGGTGCCTAATATCTTTCTTCTGTCTATGGGTACCTACTTTCTCAGGTATTTCTCCAATGTATGTTCTTAGCACCTTTGTCAACAATCAGTTAAGAGGGCTGGAGAGATGGCTTAGAGGTGAAGGCGCTTGCCTGCAAAGCCAAAGGATCCTGGTTCGACTCTCCAGGACCCACGTTAGCCAGATGCACAAGGTGGCGCATGCGTCTGGAGTTTGTTTGCAGTGTCTGGAGGCCCTGGTGTGCCCATTCACTCCCTACCCTCCCCCTGCCTCTTTCTCTCGCTCAAATAAATAAATAAAATATATATTTAAAAAAATCAGTTAAGAGCTGGGAAGATTGCTCAGCGGTTAAAGGTGCTTGTTTGCAAAGCCTGCAAGTCAGAGTTCAATTTCCCAGTACCCATGTAAATCCAGATACACAAAGTGGCACATGCCTCTAGAGCTTGTAGTGGCAAGAGGCCCTAGTGCACCCATTCTCCTCCCTCTTCATTCATTCTTTCTCCTTGCAAATAAGTAATGAATAAAAATATATTTAAAATATCAGTTGGCTATGGGCTTGAGAGACTGCTTAGCAATTAAAGCAGTTGCTTGCAAAGCCTAAGGACCCAGGTTTGATGCTTCAGGACCCATATAAGCCAGACGTAAAAGGTGGTACAAGCATCTGGAATTCGTTTGCAGTGGCTAGAGGCCCTAGTGCACTCATTCTTTCTCCATATTTTTCTCTATCTGCTTCTTTCTCTCTCTCTTTCATAAATAAATAACTAAATAAAATAGGGTATGTAAACCAGGTGTGGTAGTTCACACCTTTAATCCCAGCAGGCATGAGGGAAACGTAGGGTCATCTGGGACTATGGAGTGAGTTCTAGGTGAGCCTGGGTTAGAGGGAGATCCTACCTTGGAAACAAAAACAAAAACGTAGTTTGTAATAATTGGCGGGCTGGGGAGTTGGCTTTCTAATGCAGAGCCTGCTGGCCTGGGTTCAGTTCCCCAGAACCCACATAAAGTTGTATGCACAAAGTGCAGCCTGAGTTTGGGAGTTTGTTAGCAGTTGCAAGAGGCCCTGGTGTTCCCACAGTGTCTGTCTCTTGCAAATAATTTTTATTATTATTTATTTATTTATTTTGGTTTTTCAAGGTAGGGTTTCACTCTAGCTCAGGCTGACCTGGGACCTGGAATTCACTATGTAGTCTCAGGGTGGCCTCAAACTCTTGCTGATCCTCCTACCTCTGCCTCCCCAGTGCTGGCATTAAAGGCGTGCGCTACCATGCCTGGCTTGCATATATATATTTATTTAAATGTGAAATCCCAGGAACAGTAGCATGCACCAGCACTGGGGAAGTTAAGGCAAGAGGATCACGTGACACCAGGAATTTGAGGAGACCACCGAGGTGTTAGGTATGTTGTTCTCTTCATGGGGTTGAGGAGACCAACCTGTGCAACATAAAAGTTGGGTAGGGCTGGGTGGGTAGCTCAATGGTAGAGGGCGTGTTTAATATGTTTGAGGCCCTGGGTTCAATCCTCAAAGGAAAACAAAAAAATCAGTTGGCCATAGATACATGAGCTAGCTTACTTCTAAGCTTTCTAGTCCATCTCTTTGCTTAAATACCTTTTAAAATGCCACTGCCATGCTATTTTATTATAACTTTATAGTATGTTTTGAAGTCAGATAGCTTCCTTTCTACTATCTGCTTAAGTCTTTTTGCTTAGGATGAATTTGGCTCTACGGGGTTCTATTTATGGTTCCATATAAAGTTTAGGTGGGATTGCTTTTTCTGGTTCTGTGAAGATTACTCTTGGCTTTTTGATGGGCATAGGATTGATTCTATAGATTGCTTTGGGCAGTATAAATATTTGATCAATAGTGATTCTGCTAGTCCATGAACTCAAGATGTGTTTCCATGGCTTTTGTGTCTTTTTAAATTTCTTTCTTTCTTCCTTTTTTTTTGGTTTTGGTTTTTCAAGGTAGGGTCTCACTCTAGCCCAGGCTGACCTGGAATTCACTATGTAGTCTCAGGGTGGCCTCGAACTCACAGCGATCCTCCTACCTCTGCCTCCCGAGTGCTGGGATTAAAGGCGTGCGCCACCACGCCCGGCTTAAATTTCTCTTATCAGCGCTTTGTGATTTCCATCATAGAGACCTTTTACTTCTTTGGTTAAATTTATTGCTAGGGCTGGAGAGATGGCTTATGGTTAAGGTACTTGCCTGCAAAGCCTAAGGACCCAAGTTCTACTCCCAGAACCCACGTAAGCCAGATGCACAAGGTGGCGCATGCATGTGGAGTTTGTTTGCAGTGGCTAAAAGCCCCATCATACCCATTCTCTCTCTAATAAATAAATATAAATATGAAGTGTTTTAAGAATTATTCCTAGATGTTTTGTTCTTTCTTTTTACAAGCTTGGTATACATGGAATTGCCTTTTTGCTGTCTAAGATAATTAACTATTGGCATATATTTTTATTCTTTTAAATTTTTATTGACAATTTTCATACATGAACACAATGGAATTTGGCGGTAATCTCTTTCCATTATCATCTCATGTCCCCTCTTCCCCCACCTTGTTCCCCTTCCACTGAATCCTTTCTTCTTTCTAACTACTCCCTCTTCTCCATAATCCATGACAGAATGTCTATGGGTCTTATGGGTCTTATGAAGGTAATGACAGTTGCTGTGACATCATGAATACAAAAACCACTTCACAGCCAGAAGACAGTGTTCCAAAGCACTCCACCTCATCCTGTGGCTCTTACATTCTTTTTGCCCCTCTTCCACAGTGTTCTCTGAGCCTTGAAGGGCATGACAGAGACGTCTTATGTAGTGCTGAGGACGCAACTGTCACTTATTGTCAGCGCTCTGATGAGTGTTAAGTCTTCCCGGTAGTCACTGCCAACTATACAATAAAAGCTCCTCTGACCAAAGGTGAGAGCGGCACTGATATCTAGGCATAAACATAAACATTTAGAGGGCAATTTGATGGGCACAACATGTTCATTTAGCCAAACAACGATAGTAGTTTTCCTCACAGGCCCTATGACCTTCCCAGCCGTAGACTTTTAAAAAATATTTTATTTATTTATTTGAGGGAGAGAGGGGGAGAGAATAGGTGCACTGGGGCCTCTAGCCACTGAGAACTAACTTCAGAGGCATATGCCACCTTGTGCATCTGGTTTATATGGATACTGGGGACTTGAACCTGGGTCGTTAGGCTTCCCAGGCAAGCACCTTAACTACTAGGCCTTCTCTCCAGCCCAGCCATAGGCTTTTTGACTATCAGGTTGTTGTTTAGCAGTTGCCTTATGCCTCCAAAATAGTTCAGGCCAATGTTCGTGGTTGTCCATCAGAGCTACATGGTAAGACCCCATTGCTGAAGACAATATATGCTCAGCTTTAGGACACTGAGAAATCAAGCTGGAACTGAATGGAAAAGCCTTCTCCCTGCTGGCTAGCTGTCATAGTGCTGGAAAGCTATGCAGGCTACAGGGGAGAAAAGGCATCAGTGGTCTTATCCAGAAGTTGACCTTTCAAGCTATATTACTCAGGAGGGAATTCATGTCTGGTACTGAAGAATTTTTTATTTTATTCTTTTGATGTGGACATTGATTGTCATTAACTTTCCTTTTGTTTTAATTTTACTGTGTTCCATAGATTTTCTTACATCATGTGTGTACTTTTATTGTACTTTTACTTGTTTCAAAAAAAGTGTACTAGGGCTGGAGGGGTGGCTTAGTGATTAAGGCACTTGCCTGCAAAGTCAAAGGACCCAGGTTTGATTCCCCAGGACCCACGTAAGCCAGATACACAAGGTAGCACATGTGTCTAGAGTCCGTTTTCAGCGGCTGGAGGCCCTGGTGTGCCTATTCTCTCTCTTTCTCTCTCAAGAAAATAAATAAAATTTAAAAAAATAAAAAAAGAAAGTGTACTAAATTTCTCTCTTTTATATAATAATTTTTATATAATAATTTTATATAATAATTTCTGTTGGTTGTTCAAAAGTAGATTGCGCGGTGGCACACACCTGTAATCCCAGCACTCAAGAGGCAGAGGTAGGAGGACTGTTGTGAGTTTGAGGTCACCCTGAGAATACAGAGTGAATTCCAGGTCAGCCTGGGCTAGAGTGAGACCCTACCTCAAAAACAAACAAACAAACCAAAAAAAGTAGATTGCTTAATTTTTATGTATTTACATAGCTTCCAAAGTTTTTCTTTTAATTGAGTTTTAGTTTTACTGCATTTAGCCAGAAAAGATACTCAGTCTGGTTTGAAGTTTTTAAAGTTTGTTGAGACTTGTTTTGTGGCTTATCATTATAGAATGTTCCACAGGCTGATGAAAATGAGTATATAGGACCAGTTGGATATAAGGTTCTATAGATATATGTTAGGCCCATTTGGTCTAGGACAGGGCTTCTTAAACTCCTTGTAACCCCCTTTAACTTGAAAATAGGCATACAAATCAAACATACTGAAAAGCTATAAAGAAATTGATTTTTTAAATTTTTATTTATTTATTAGAGACAGAGAGAGGGAGAGAGAGAAAGAATGGGCACACCAGGGCCTCCAGCCACTGCAAACAAACTCCAGAAGCGTGCGCCACCTTGTGCATCTGGCTTATGTGGGACTTGGAGAATCAAACCTGGATCCTTAGGCATCACAGGCATGTGGCTTAACTGCTAAACCATCTCTCCAGCCCAAGAAATTTATTTTGAATCAGTTCCTTTGCATACACCTAATTGTACCATTTAGCTAAGATGAAAGCAAATCTGCATACTAATGAGATAAATATTCTTGTTTATTCTGACATGAGAAAATACATCTTGGCTGAATATGTGGGACTATACAACACAGAGCATCTTCAGTGTTTTTCAGAATTGGCTGATATTTTGATTTTATAATCAGCAGTGCTGAGAATTCCACTTCTTATAAACATGCAATACAAATGGGAGAAGTATGTTTTGTCCATTTCAGTAATTGTTAAAAAATTCTGTCCTCATCCCCAAAATGCATTTAATGGTTTTTTTTAAATGAAATTCAGGTTAGCAACTCATGCTTGAATTTTTAAAATTGAACTTTCTAACAATACACAATCTTAAAATGTACCAATTTTATACTCACATGCTGAGGAATGATGGAAGAATTTGGAACTTTGATCAGAGAAACCTTGTGGTTCTATAGGCAGAGAATAATGGTCTGTTCTGGTGAG
This sequence comes from Dipus sagitta, assembly GCA_036346955.1. Classification (NCBI taxonomy): domain Eukaryota; kingdom Metazoa; phylum Chordata; class Mammalia; order Rodentia; family Dipodidae; genus Dipus; species Dipus sagitta. The sequence continues at coordinate 44,464,790 of CM070781.1, read as the reverse complement.
AGTTTGAAAGACCTATGGCTAGAAAGAACTGTGGCTTGTGAAGGCTTCACTTATGAGGTTTCAGAGGGAAAAGAGGACTTTGCCAGGAACTGGGCTAGAAGCTAAGCTGCATTCTGCCTAGACTCTGAGAACTTGAGCAAAATTTAATTTTCAGTGGATTGGTGTGTTTGGTGGGCAATGTGGAGCAGAAGGATATGAAAGATAAAAGTTGTCATAGAAAGAAATGAAAGCTAGGTGTGGTGGTGCACGCCTGTAATCCTGGCACTTGGGAGGCAGAGGTAGGAGGATCACCATGAGTTTGAGGCCACCCTGAGACTCGTGAATTCAGGTTAGTCTGAGCTAGAGTGAGACCCTACCTTGAAAAGTCAAAAGAAAGAAAGAGAGGGAGAGAGAGAGGGAGGGAGGGAGGGAGGGAGGGAGAAAGAAAGAAAGAGAGGGAAAAAGAAAGAGAGAGGGAGGGAGGGAGGGAGGGAGAGGGAGGGGGGGAGGGAGGGAGAAAGAAAAGAAAGAAAGAAAGAAAGAAAGAAAGAAAGAAAGAAAGAAAGAAAGAAAAGAAAAGAAAATGAAAAATTTGGGTAGGACAGTATGAGGAATCCTGACTTTTTTTTTGGGGGGGGTGTTGTTTTCTGAGGTAAGGTCTCTCTCTAGCTCAGGCTGACCTGGAATTCACTATGTAGTCTCAGGGTGGCCTTGAACTTATGGCAACCCTCCTACCTCTTCCTCCCAAGTGCTGGGATTAAAGGTGTGCACCACCATGCCAGGCAAATCTTGACTGTTTTAAAGGAGGAATGTTCAAGGAGTGTTCTGCTCCTCAAAGTTGGCTTTCTTTCCCCTTGGATTAACTGTGGCAGTCAAGCACACTGGGTACTGGCTTTGGAAGTATGTCAATGCAGGAAAGAGAGGGTCATTGGATTTGCCACATGGTTTTTTGGAGATGGGCACTGGGCATTGTGAATTGTGAGGCACAGTTGCTGAAGTCCCTTGTGAAGCCATGGAATGGAGCCATAAAAATGAACCCTGGATTGCCCTGGAGACCCCGGATTTTTGGAGATGCCAAGATTGTAGAACAGCTGCCAGGGAAAACTGCTTGTTCTGGCTTGGATGGATCTGCCCCCAAAGCAAGCAGCCAAGACTGGAGGGGAATTTGAAGCCCAGAGATTGTTTCATGGGTCACAGATGCCTGATATGGAGCTGCAGGATTTTATGTTTGCCCTACTGATTTCCTATCTTTAATCGGTCCAATCTTTCCTTGTTATGCCTTTTTTTTTTTTTTTTTGCATTAGGAATATTTACTCTGTGTAATTATGTGCTAGGAGTATTTAACTTGTGTTTTAGTTTTCCAGGCTCCTAATTGAGAGACTGTCTTGAGTTTCAGATGAGACTTTGGACTTTTGAACAGTGGTGGAGTTGGTAAAGGCCATGGAGACTTTTTTTTTTCAAGGTAGGGTCTCACTCTAGCCCAGGCTGACCTGGAATTCACTATGGAGTCTGAGGTTGGCCTCAAACTCACTGCAATCCTCCTACCTCTGCCTCCCAAGTGCTGGGATTAAAGGCATGTGCCACCATGCCCGGCTTTCTTGGAGACTTTTAAAGTTGGACTAAGTGTGTTTTGCATCATGAGATGGCCATGTGGTTGTCCCCCATAGTCTCATGTGTTTGTGATTAAACCTCCTCCTACATCCCCAGCTGATGAAGCCTTAGGGAGGTGGAGCCCTGCTGGAGGAGGTGTGTGAGTGGGAACACAGCTTGAGATTTATTAGCCCTGCTTGCTAACTCAGCGCACTCTTGCTGCTGGCTCCCAGATGCTGTGGCAAGACGTGAGGCCCATCATGCCAAAGCTCTCCACTGAGACTGTAATCCTGAAATAAACCCCCTCCTCCCATAAGCTGCTTTTGGTCAGGTGTGCTTTTCCTATCGATGAGAAGGTAACTACAACAGGTGAATTAACATTTGCTTCATAAAATTGGGTGCTCTGAGATGAGGTGCACACATATTTAAAGTTGTTTTCTTTACCTTGTCCTTTATCATTCTATAATGACCTTCTTTGTATCTTTTGCGTGTCTACTCTTGCTTTCTTTTGGGTTGCATTTGCATGGAATGTGTTGTTCCAACTCTTCACTTGCAGTCTGTATCCTCATGGTAAATGAATGTCCTGTGAACAGCAAGTGGTTGGCTCTTGCTTTCTTTTTATTCACACAGTCACTCTATATTGTTTAGTTGGAGAATTCAATCCACTTGCATTAAAGGCAATGACTGATTGATGAAGCCTTGGCTGCTATTATGTAACTAGTTTTCCAGTTTAGTTACTGTTTCTTTTTTCTTTTCTTTTCTTTTTTTTTGTTTTTTTGTTTTTTTTTTGTTTTGACGTAGGGTCTCAGTCTAGCACAGGCTGACCTGGAATTCACTCTGTATTCTCAGGCTGGCCTCGAACTCATGGTGATCCTCCTACCTCTGCCTCGCAAGTGCTGGGATTAAAGGTGTGCGCCACCACACCCGGCTACTGTTTCTTTATTTCTTCCTCTCTTATAGTCTTTCTTTGTGGAGGTGGTTTATTTGTTGTGGTTGTTTGGATGTGTGTTCCCATAGTCTGAAATGTTAAATCAAGCTTGTAACTTGGGTCTCCAGCCACCTGGCTCTAGGAGGTGTCACTGGAGGTGGATTCTGGAATCAAGCCAGAAGGTATGTTTGGGAGTGGATCTGAATGCCAGCCCAAAGGCATGCAGAGAAGTTTGAGCTCTGAGAGTTCTGCCCGCTGCCAGTTTGTGCTTGCTGCTTTTGGTATTTGCTCACTAATTGTGTTATTTTTTTCTCTCTGCTTGGATCTGTGAAAGGGAGCCAGCTTCTTCTCCATAGATGGAGCTTCCCCTGGATCTGTGAGCTTGAAATAAATGCCTTCCTCCCATACACACTGACGGGCTGGATGTGCATCCCAGCATCGTGAAACTGACTACTGCATTTGTATTCCTTGTTTGGAGTGGATAGAGGCCCTGGTCTACCCATTATCTCTCTGTCTCTGTCTCTCAGTCACTTTCTCTCTCTCTCCCCTTGCAAATAAATAAATAAAATATCATTTCTCTTTATCACTCTCTTCTCCCATCCTTTTTCTTTCTTTCTTTGCTTCTTCTCCTCTTACATTCCCCTCCCTGTCTTCCCTCTCCTTGTTTACTCCTTTTTGACAATCATTGCCAATATTTTATAGCACTCCGTGCATGGAGAATCAGGGAAAAGAATTTGTTCGTTTGCAGAAACTCAATGTCACACTGGTTCTTTGAACTAGAAAGAGCTTTACTTGGAGGAACTAGGACCTCACAGTCATTGTAAGGCTTGGAGCAGAAGGCTCTAGCCTGACCACGCACATGACTCCAAAACAACATCCCAGATGGGCCAGCAGGGGAGTTTCATTCTCTCTCACAATCTCCAGGGTGGTTTGTTGGAAAGCTACCCCTGGAGCTGTTTATTCAGGAATGCATTGCCTTAACTGTGTGCCAGGGCTCAGGCAGCCAGTTACACTACAGCTGGGCCAGAGAGCTGGGCCCTGTCCTTGCTAAATTCATTCCAGCATGAACTGGATAACCTGCCTTCAGCACCTGAAGAGCTGGTGGCTGGTCAGGAATTGTAAACTTAGAAAACCCAGTAGCCCTTTTCCTGTCCTTGCTGGCAGCTGTAGTGGAGGAGCAAGAATTGTCTTCATTTCAGTTCTGCCTTCCAGTCAGAGAAGGATAATTGATTGACTAGCCCTCAAGGATACCCAATGAGCTGCAAAGGAATCTGGAAAATATGGATTAAAAAAATAAAGTTCTTCCTGTCTCTGCAGAACAAAATAAAAGCACACCCTAGGGCCAAGCATGGTGGCGCACACCTTTAATCCCAGCATCCCGGAGGCAGAGGTAGGAGGACCACTGTGAGTTGGAGGCTATCCTGAGACTTCATAGTCGGCCTGGGCTAGAATGTAATCCTACCTCAAAAAAAAAAATTTTTTTTTAAAAGTATACCCTAACTGGGAGAGAAGAAAGGCTATTGTGGGCCAATCCACCATATCTACCATCCAATAACCATTTCAAAATCATTGTAAATTCACAGGTGTTTCATAGCTTCTAAACAGTCATGAGAATAGAGTTTGAAAATGTAAAAGCAAGATTTAGGGCTGGAAATCTAGCTCAGTGATAGAGCACTTGCCTATCATGTATGAAAGTCTATTCAGTTCCCACCGCCCAGGACAACCCAACCCAAAGCCACCATCACCACCACCACCAACACCATCACCACCATCACCACCTCCATCACCTCCATCACCACCATCACCACCACCACCACCACCACCATCACCACCTCCATCACCTCCATCACCTCCATCACCACCATCACCACCATCACCACCTCCATCACCATCACCTCCATCACCACCACCATCACCACCATCACCACCACCATCACCTCCATCACCACCACCACCTCCATCACCATCACCATCACTACCACCACTATCACCACCACCACCACCTCCATCACCACCATCACCACCACTATCACCTCCACCATTACCATCACCACCACCACCATCACTTCCATCACCACCATCACCTTCATCACCACCATCACCACCACCACCACCACCAGCAATGAAGATTTGCTCACCAGAGTACAGTACATATTTCTTGAGGACCAAACACTCCTTTACGGTGACAAAGGTCTACCCTGGAGAAGGGGACAGTGTGGCTGTGAAGATGGAATGCAGAGAAATTTAGCATATCGTGTGCACACTGCAGCACACAGAGCAAAGAGAAGGGAGGGATTAGCCTGGTCAAGGGGGAGGAGTCTGCACAGACTTGAGAGAAGGGTGCCACCCACCTGCACTCAAGGCAGTGACCTTCCCAGTGCAACAGAGTGCTTGTGCAAAGGCACTGCTGCAGCCAGGTTCACACTGCTGGCAGAAAACACCCAACCAAGAGCAGCTTGTGTGTGTGTGGTTGTGGGGGGGGAGGGTTTATTTTGGCTCAAGGGGAAGCTCCATGATGGCAGGGGAAAATGATGGCATGAGCAGAGGGTAGACATCACCTCCTGGCTAACATCAGATGGACAACATAACAGGAGAGTGTGCCAAACACTGGCAAGAGGAAGCTGGCTATAACACCCATAAGCCCGCCCCCAACAATACACTGCCTCCAGGTTTCAATTCCCAAATTGCCATCAGCTGGGGACTTAGCATTCAGAACACATAAGTTTGTGGGGGACACCTGAATCAAACACCACAGGCCACAAGGTGTGAAATAGCATGGTCATTGGGGGAATCGCAGCCACACCATTTGATGCCTTAAAGCAGAATCTGTTGTCTAGCATAGCCCAAGCAGTAAAAACTGCCTTATAAATTATCAATTTCTGTTGAATTTGAAAACACCATTCTCATTTTCAAAGCACATAGCAGGGCTGGAGAGATTGTTTAGTGGTTACGGCACTTGCCTGAGAAGCCTAAGGACCCAAGTTTGATTCCCCAGTAGCTGCAGAAGTCAGATGCATAAGGTGGCGCATGTGCCTGGAGTTTGTTTGCCATGGCTAGAGGCCCTAGTGTGCCCATTCTCTCTCTAACTGCCTCTCTCTCTCTCAAATAAATAAATGAAATGAAAGCCCACAGCATAATCTTTATTTATAAGAGCAGACTGTTAAAGGACTGGTATAGCAGCAAAGTAAATTTTTGACTGAGCACACACGAATTGTATACTATGTTAATAGAGACATTTAAGACATTGTCCTGGGGCTGGGACATGGTACATGCTAGAAGCATGAAAAAGTGAATAGAAGCCGGGCATGGTGGCACACGCCTTTAATCCCAGCACATGGGAGGCAGAGGTAGGAGGATTGTCATGAGTTTGAGGCCACCCTGACACTACATAGTGAATTCCAGGTCAGCCTGGGCTAGTGTGAGACCCTATCTCAAAAAAAAAAAAAAAAAGTGAATAGTGATGGCTATACATGCTCTTGGGAATAACACATTCTGATGACAGCTTAGGTCTCTGTTTCTCATATGTTGCTTGAAATAAACTGACAGTATAATTTAGGGAACTTGCCTGAGATATAGATGGATCAATTGCATCCTTATTCACTTTAAAGTTAGAAAACCACCAGTGTTGGGGGATTAAACTCAGTGGTGCCTTGTCTAGGAAGCACGAGGCCCTGGGTTGGATTATCTAGCCACCCCTGACCCCCCAAAATGTTTGAACACTACTTAAATATAAATGTCTGTAAGAAAAGTCTGGAGGGCTGGAGAGATGGCTTAGTGGTTAGGCACTTGCCTTTGAAGCCTAAGGACCCCAGTTTGAGGCTCGATTCCCCAGGACTCAAGTTAGCCAGATGCACAAGGGGGCGCACACGTCTGAAGTTCGTTTGCAGTGGCTGGAGGCCCTGGCACACCCATTCTCTCTCTCTCTGCCTCTTTGTCTGTCTGTCGCTCTCAATTAAATAAATGAAAATAAACAACAACAAAAAAGAATACACATCTGGTTTTGCTCATTTGGTATTTTGCTTAGCTATTTTCTATTTTTACTTAATTGCTTGGACTTATGTAGGACCTTTATAGTTTTGTGTTACACACCTCTTAAATACTTCTGCATGAATGAAGGTGTGCAAATATACTGGTTAATGAAAACTAAGTGGGTAGACATGGTTGCATTCCTTTAAAGAATAACTCCTTAGTAAAACTGAAAGAGATTTTTATCATAACCTTTGAAGAATGGGAGTATAAAACTTTTGATAATATATAATAAGTATATATGTATATTATATACTATATATAACAATATGTATGTAAAAATTGTCTCATTGATAAACTCTATTTGTCCTCAGATATTAGACTAACCATGAAGACAAATCTTATCAACACGTGGCATACCTTTGTAAATGTTCCCAATGCGGTTGTCCCAGCTATTGAGAAGGAAATAAGAAGAATGGAAAACGGAGCCTGCAGGTAAACGAAGCCATGCATTTTTCTCATGCACTGTTAACACAAGCCACGTTCCAACTTACCTGGGCTGCATTTTAATTAAGCCTTAAATTTGCAATGTTAAGTTTTTGTAATCTATTTAGCTTGGTGAACTTGTTTATACTTATCCAACAAATACCTAGAGATACTAATCACTGTGAGTGGTCTTTTGGAAGCTTCCATACCAAGGATTTCTTTACTTGTTCCTCATGGGACATTTAAAACCAAAATAGCTGGGAGTGGTGGCACACATCTTTAATCCCAGCACTGGGGAGGCAGAGGTAGAAGGATGGCTGTGGAGTTAAAGGCCAGTCTGGAACTACAGAGTAAGTTCCAGGTCAGCCTGGGCTAGAGTGAGACCCCACTTCAAAAAATAATTAATTAATAAATATCGAAATACATGGCATTACCATACATAAACGTGAAAAAGGACATAGAATATACAATTCTAATAACATAATATAAAAGTATAATTTAAATATTTCATTTATTTATTTATGTGAGACAAGGAAAGAGGCAGAGAAAGAGAGAGAGAGAATGGGTGAGTCAGGGCCTCTAGCCACTGTAAATGAACTCCAGACACACGTGACACTTCATGAATCTGGCTCTACATGAGCACTGGGGATTCAAACCCAGGTCCTTAGTCTTTCCAGGCAAGTGCCTTAACTGCTGAGTCATCTCTCCAGGCCCAGAAGTATAATTAATGAAGAAGTTGCCATACCAATGAATCGAATGTGTATAATGCAGTTGAATTTTCTGTTAGTGGAAGGAAATGTTAGTTAGGAAATGAGTTCGTTCAATTACATAATAGCACCTAAAGTTTGACACTACACTTTTTATTTGATAAACATTAACATTAACCAATGCTAACCAATGCATCAAACAATAGGAAATGTGGGTGGTCTAAAAGGTAGGCAAACACATCCCGTCCTTTCCAGCTCTTACTGGACTGTAATTAAAAATTGTGGGCTGGGAGCCGGGCGTGGTGGTGCACGCCTTTAATCTCAGCACTTGGGAGGCAGAGATAGGAGGATCTCCGTTAGTTCGAGGCCACCCTGAGACTAGAGTGAATTCCAGGTCAGCCTGAGCTAGAGTGAGACCCTACCTCGAAAAACCAAAAAAAAAAAAAAAAAGTGGGCTGGAGCTGGAGGGATGGCTTAGCAGTTAAGCGCTTGCCTGTGAAGCCTGAGGACTCGGGCTGGAGGCTCAATTCCCCAGGACCCACGTTAGCCAGCTGCACAAGGGGGTGCATGCATCTGGAGTTCGTTTGCAGTGGCTGGAGGCCCTGGAGCGCCCATTCTCTCTCTGTCTGCCTCTTTCTCTCTCTGTCTGTTGCTCTCAAATAAATAAATAAAAATAAACAACAACAACAAAAAAAAACCAGACTACTTTAAAAAATTGTGGGCTGGAGAGAGGGCTTAGTGGTTCGGGTGCTTGCCTGCGAAGCCTAAGGACCCAGGTTTGATTCCCCAGTACCCATGTAAGCCAGATGCACAAGGTGAACATTCGTTTGGAGTTCATTTGCAGTGGCCAGAGGCCCTGGTGTGCCCATTCTCTTTATCTGTCTCTTTCTCTCTCACACACACATTCTCTCTCTCTCAAATAAATAAATAAATATTTTTAAAAATTGCTATGTGGGGGCTAGAGAGACGGCTCAGTTGTTAAAGGCACTTGCTTGCAAAGCCTGATGTACTGGGTTAGAATCCTCAGTACCCCTGTAAAGGGAGATGCACAAAGTGGCACATGTGTCTGGAGTTTGTTTACAGTGGCAGGAAGCCCTGGTGCACGGATCCTCACTCACTCTCTATCTTCCTCTTTCTCTCTGTTATATATATATATATGTGTGTGTTATATATATATATGTGTGTGTGTTATATATATATGTGTGTGTTATGTATATGTATATGTGTGTTACATATATATGTGTGTGTTATATATATATGTGTGTTATATATATATATGTGTGTGTTATATATATGTGTGTGTGTGATATATATATATATATATATATATATATATATTTGTTTATCTATGTGATACATTGCTGTGTGTTAGCTGGAGAGGGAAGGAAAGAGACGGGGCAAGGGTTCCTCATAATGAGAAATGTTGCTCCCTTAACAAGGTTGAAATGCTAATGACATCCATCTCTGCCTCCTGCCGGGCTGCATGCAGCTCCTTTTCCGACGACGACAGTGCCTCTGTATCTGACGAATCAGAGAAGGAGAACACCCCTGCCTGGGACTCCTTTAGAAACAGCTCACACAGAAGGGGTGGGCCATCACAGAGGTGAGCCCGTTGACTTACTGCTCTGGGTGCGCTTTTTGTTGTATGTGTGTGTGTGTATGGGGGGGGTACGCTTTATATTTGGGGGGGCGGGGTGCGCATATGTGTTTGTGCTGGTGTGTGTGTGTGTGTGTGTGTGCTCCCCTGTGGAGGCCGGAGGACAGCCTCAACTGTCATACCCAGGAATGCCTTCCACCTCCTTTGCCAGAGGTTGTTTCCCTGGTTTGGAGCTCACCGATTAGGCTAGAGCGGCTGCTCAGCAAGCTCCAGGGCTCCTCCTGCCTCTGCCTTACTAGCATGCTTGGTGGGGGGTGGGGATGGTAATGAGTGTTTGCTCTCACACCAGCATCTGTGTGAGTGCTGGGGATTGAATTTAGGTCCTTATGCTTTCAAGACAGGTGCTTGACCAGCTGAGCACTTCTCAGGCCAGGGTTTGTTTTTATTTTATTTTTTGGAGAGAGAGAATTGGTGCACCAGGGCCTCAGCCACCAAAATCAAACTCCAGGTGCTTGCGCCCCCTGGTGGGCACGTGTGATGTTGCGCTTGCCTCGCCTTTGCACATCCGGCTAAGGTGGGATCTGGAGAGTCGGACATGGGTCCTTAGGCTTGGCAGGGGAGCACCGTAACCGCTAAGCCATCTCTCCCGCCCCCAGGGTGTGTTTTCAAACCATTCTTTGGATGAAGCGTCCTCTACTTCTTCCACACAGTGGGTTTGGAAAATGCTCTTGCTAGTTAGACATTACATGAGCTCTCAGGGGTGTGTTGTTCCTTAACCTATTTCTCCTCTCTTGAAAGACTGCCAGGGCCTGTGATTATGCATGGCCCTGAGCTTCCTGGTCGTAAACACGCTCAGACTTTTCCCCTGAGGTTCTTGTCTATCCCACAGAAACTGCACGCCCCCATTACTCTGTGACTTCCTGTTTATTTGGATTCATCTTTCAGGGTCCGGAGACAATTACATGTGAGAGGGGTCTGATGTTATTCTCTAAACTGCTCTATCTCATTTGAGCCTACTTCCAGGAAGTAGAGCAGGGGCCTGAGTGAGTGATCAGAAAGTAAAACACCCTTAGGAGGCAATAAAGCAGTCATGGTTAAGTATGCACCTCTGAACGGTACTGGAGGAGTGTGCGCTTGGTGTGGATCAGGAATTCCTATTTGTATTAACTTCTCTACTCGTTGCTATAGCCAAATACCTGACAGGAAGCATCTTACGAAAGGATTACAGTTTTTTAAAATAATATTTTATTAATGGAACCGGGCCAGGTGGCACATGCCTTTAATCTCAGGACTCGACTCGGGAGGCAGAGGTAGCAGGATCGCTGTGAGACTACATAGTGAATTCTAGGTCAGCCTGGGCTTGATTGAGACCCTATCTCAAAAAGAATTTTTTTTTAAAAATTTATTTATGTATTTATTTGAGAGAGATAAAAAGACAAATAGAGTGAAAGAGAGAATGGACCTCCAGATGCACGAGCCTGCCACCTTGTGCAGCTGGCCTTACATGGATACTGGGGAATTGAACTCAAGTCCTGAGGTTTTGGAGGCAAGAGCCTTAATTGCTGATCTCTTCAGTCCTAGGGTTCAGTTTTGATAGGATATATTCCATCATGGCAGGCCAGGTAGCAGGAAGAAATAGAGAGCAAACAGGAAGTGCGGCCAGGCTGTAAAACTTCAAGGCCCAGCGACCCACTTCCTCCAGCAAGGCTCCACCTCTTAAAGGTTCCACAACCTTCCCAACAGCGATACCAGCTGGGAGCCATTTGTTCAAACACATGAGCCTGTGTTGGACATTTCACAGTCACACGACACCACCATCCTATGCGACGCAACTTCTGATCCGTTTTCTCTTTCCTTTTTATTTCTTTCCACTGACTAATGCAGTGTTTCCACTGTTTTTATCTCTTCTCCTCTTTCTGTCTTTCCTGGCCATTTTAGGTCTTTTCTGGAAGTCAGTGGTATCCAAGTTGGTTGACTCAAAGCCCAGAATGATGCTAATTTTTGGTAGGAACATTGGCCAATGGGCATTTACTAACTAACTGTTTTGGTTCAAAATATAGTTGTTGTTGTTGTTTGTATAAGTTGTGCTTCATGGAACCTCTATAATTTTTAAAGAATCAAGTCATTATTTTGTAATGAGTGGAAACGGGAAGTAAGTGGATCTTTAAAACTTTGTTTACTATGAACATTATTCAGATAGTAAGTATTATGATTTCACTGTTTTTCATTTCCCAGGGAGCAGTACCTGCCTGGTACCATGGCCCTATTCAATGTTAACAACAGTAGCAACAAAGACCAGTAAGTACATTGAAAAACCAGTAAAACGTCAGCAATATATCTGAATTTGAACTAGAGCAAATTCCTAGCACATAAGCTAATTTAATTGTAATGTGATTCTATTATTGTTTTTGTTTGCTTATTTATAAGTGGAAAATGCAGCTGCTCATATGGAAAGGGGCATGTGTGTATTTTATTCATATATTTAAATGTATGTAAAATAGGTTTATGGTGTGTGCAGATGTAATTTCCCTTCCTTGGAACAGAGTGGCTAATAAGACTGCATGAAACATTAATATTCCCGTTTAATCTGAACCAGTGTGTTTTCAACCAAATTCTCCAGGTGGCAATGTCTGAGAGACACAGGTCTGCATTAAGCTTATTGACTGTGCCCTTTGGAATGATATCTGTAAAGGAGTTGGACATGGCAGAATTGGGTAGAGGAAAATGTGGAATTTCAGAGAGTAGGGTGGATATATAATATGGTGTCCCATGGATACACTTTGAAATTTGTGTCATATTTAAGTACCAGGACTGGGCTTTTGTAGCCATTCATCGATATTCAAAAAAAAGGCAGCCCTAAGAAGTTGGGGGTATAACCTTGAGAATGTTAGTTTCTGTCACCCAAAGCCAGCCAAGGGGTAGAAGAAAGCTGTCAACAACCACCTCTTAGCAGGTGGTTAAGGAGTACCAGAAGCCTACACATCATTGTAACCACCCAGCCCACCTCTTCACTGCTCAGATCCCCTGTTTTACATGGAAAATTCACTCCATCTGGGAATATTATTTCTTCCCAGGATTACAGTCATCTTGTGTCCTGGGAGGCTTACAAGTTCATGGGATAGACAAAGGTCACTGACAACTTTGCCTTGTTTTGAAGTTTCAACTGAAATTCCTCATCCTTTTCTCCTCACCCGAGAGCTCTCTTCTCCTTGGCCAGAACTTCTGGACATTAACTGCACACACATTCAGCCAATTTATGATGGCTTTTGGGGGTCATGGCTATTTTGGTCATTTATTACTAAAGATGGGGGCGGGGGAGATTCCAAAAGACAACCAGAGCAGGTCACTAGCAGGTCAAGTATATTTTCTACCTCATTACTGCGAGCGGCGGCACGACCTACTTCTGAAGATCAAGGTCACAGACTTTAGTGTGGTGACTCTTCATCGCCTGCTTGTTTCTGGGTGCGAAGAGTCCCAGGTGCCAGGGGAGTAGTTCAAAGCAGAGCCCCCAACTGTTCCTGGGCAGAAACATGACTCTTCCCCTAGACCACAGGGCCTGGAGTTTCAGGGATGGGAAGGACACTTTCCCCATGTGAGTCGCCCCTGTGTAGATCCCTTGGCTGCTATATGTAGGCGCGCTATAGAGTCAGAGCACCACTGACCACCACTCTTTCTCGTGTGTACAGTATGCTGGAGCATGGTGCCTCATCCTCAAGGAATCTGAATTCCTAACATCCCAGTTGTGCTTTCTGAAGGCCACTCCATAGCTGTAACATGTCAGCAACTCTGAGTTGTGTCCAAGGCCACATTTCCTTTGCTGTTAAGGATGTCCAAAGCAATGCTGCGTAGTGTTCTATATAAGTGGGTCATACATTATTATCCAAATCCCTATCCAATGTTACTGTTCAAGGTTTTGTGGCAAAAAAAACCACATATATATATGTATGTATAATGTATGTATGGCACAATGCAGTTAATTAGCATCAAGTGACTGCTCTCCTCAAGGGATGGTACCAGAGTCATGGCATTTGCTGGCAGGTTGAATATGCAGCGCCCATCCTGGTGAGTGGGAAGCCGTGTGTTGGACCTTCCTATGGCCTTATCTCTGCCACCGTGGAGGCCACATTCATATCTACATTGTGCCAGCACTGGGCATACAATGACTGAAGTTGTCTCTATCAGCTAGCTGATTCCGTCAGTCGACTTGGCAGCCCTGTGACATGTGTGAAGGGATATGAAGGTTTTCCCTCATGAGTGCATTCCAGTCTGTTCAGCCTGAGTCTTTTCCACCTCTGTTTTGCCTGATCTCTCCGTCTTTTTCCAGCCTGGTCCTTAACCAACCAGTGAATGCATTTGTGACGGCCCATGAATCCTTATGTATTCTTAAGTTCTCATGGAAAGTGGATGCCTGTGCATGTAGTTAGAACCTGAGGCTATGCCACTGGGGAGATTAGCCTCACCACTGTGTTTCAAAGCCAGCTCTCGGTGGGTCTGCTGTATAGATGCAGCCCATTTTGGGGTGGCCAAGTTGGCCTATCTGTGAGCCATACTCCATAAGCTGCTCCTGAAGAATTCTCTAAATGGATCTGCAGAGGTGGCTCAGCAGTTAAGGCACTTGCCTGTGAAGCCTAAGGACTCATGTCTGACTCTCCAGGCCCCACGTAAGCCATTCTCACAGTGACCCAAGCACGCAAGGTAGCATATGCACGCAAGGGGGTGCACCCACCTGGAGTTTGGTTGCAGTGGCTGAAGGCTCTGGCATGTCATTATTGTCTCTCTTTCTCTCTCACTCTTCCTCTCCCTCTCATAAAAAAATAAAAGGCCAGTCTGCTGGGCTTGTCTCAAAAAAAAAAAAAAAAAAAAGAGTCCTATAAATAGCCACAGGTGAGCAGTGAGGGTCAGATGCTGATGCAGCCCTGGTAAATGACATTGGCACACATGATGCTTACCTACCTGTTGGGAAGCTCGCTTGCTCCTGCTGACTCACGCTGCGTAGCATATGTACTACTTAATCATATAATGAATTACTGTCCAGCGTTATGACTTGGATGGATTAACACAGCTTCTGAACTACTCCTGAAAACCCACTCAGATCAAGATCATTTCCCCTGAAGAAAATTGATGACATTTTCTTGAAATTCTTGATAATATATTTTTTAATTTATTATTTTTGTGTGTGTGTGTGTGTGTGTGTGTGTGTGTGTGTGTGATAAAGAGAATGGGCATGCCAGGGCCTCCAGCCACTGCAAACGAACTGCAGACACATGCTCCACCTTGTGCATCTGGCTTTCGTGGGTCCTGAGGAATTGAACCATGGTCCTTTGGCTTTGCAGGCAAGCACCTTAACTGCTAAGCCATCTCTCCAGCCCAATAACATTTTATTTCAAGTTAAATGTGAGTAATATCAAGCAGCTTAAAATTTAAATTGTTTTATCTATCTACTTATCTATCTATCTAGCAATCATCTGTCAACCTCAGAACTTTGGAAATGTACTTTTGGAGGCTGTTATTTCTGAAATTAATCTCTTTACTTAATTTCACTGCCTCTATTTTTATTCTGTTTCCTATACCCATTAACCTTGGAACCTCTTTGTTATGAGGCTACATTTCTGGTTTCTGAGCACTAGTGCGGGTCTCTGAATGCAGAGCTGAGAATTTTAAATCAACTGAAAGTAAAATAGAAAGGAAATCAGAGTGCAATGTCATTACGTGACTGAGGTGTTGTGTTTTCTTTAGAGAGCCAAAAGAAAAGAAGAAAAAGAAAAAAGAAAAGAGGTAAGTGAGACCCTAGCATGAATGACCCCACATTTTCCTGCCTGCATTAGTTTCATGTTGTAACGCTACATGTTCAACTTTTTCAGCAAGTCAGATGATAAAAATAAAAGTAAAAAGGATCCCGAAAAGAAAAAGAAGAAGGAAAAGGAAAAAGAAAAAGAGAAGAAAAAGAAGGAGGAGCAAAGCAAAGATAAGAAAGAGGAGTAAATATTTTTACTGGCATTGAAATGAGATATGACCTTGTGATGGGCTTAGATGTGGGGATAATTTCCTGTGATATTATAGGAGAGAACTTTATAGAAAAGAGTCCCATGTCAAGAGAAAATGCATTAAACTTTGCAAATAAACATTTTATATAAGTGGTTATCAGGTGAGAATTTAAACTTGTTAAAATGAACAATTATTAGCTTTCCCATCAAGCACTTTGGTGTGATGGCTTGGCTAATTCACTCCCACAAGTATTGGGTTAAATTTGAAGTCCAAGGAGAATTGAGGACTTAGTATCTTATTGCAATGTTTAAAGGCTGTGGTAAAATGTTAGCAATTTCATTAATGTTCTGAGTAATGAACAATATACAGCTAGTCCTTCAAAGTAGTCCAAAGTCTTGGTTGCTTTTGACCACAGTACGAATTCTATCAAAACACCCATATCCTGAAGGACCATGAGAAATACTTAGGAAGCCAGGGTTCCACAAGAATAGGGAGGAGTAACATTTGCAAAGCTTTTTAAACAAAATTTCTATTAAAGGGAAATTGTTTTCTGAATATATTTAAACAAGCTTATCAAATAATGGCTTAATCATTTGTGCCGATTCTGAAAGTTGTTGTCATTTGTATAATAAGAAACAGTCCTTAAAACGCAGCTTTGGTACCAGAACATTAAACATTCATTCATTTGACCACATGTTATTCTATTCTTTCCTTCTTTGTCCCTCTGCTGCCTCTCTCAAAGCATCCTCCCTACACGCCTACATGCAAGTGTTTTGTACTACATCCCGCTGGACTGCTCTTTTTTCTCTATAGATGAGTCACTCCCCAACACGTCCTCCCTGGTCACTTTATTACTGGATAATGAGTGGAAGGAGATTGGTAGCAGTCATTATCCGATCACCGTAGTCCTCCAAAGGAGCCTTGGGATATCCGTTTCCATAATCTATACCACAATTTCTATTTAGTGCCTGGAGTGTTGACTTAACCTCATCATGGCAGAAAACCAGGATTTTTATAAAAGTCTAACGTGTGGTTTAATATGACTGATCTAACTATCTGCTCACTGTCGTCCTCTTAGTGCAGTAGGTAGCCGTAACTATCTACTCGCCCTTCACTAGTCAGTTCCTCATGCTGAGTACGCTGACCAAGCTTATCCAGCTCAGGGGGAGCGTCTCCATCTTCTGTTCCATCAATCGTCAGTGAGGAGCCTAACTATACTTGATATGGTCTATATAAATGCCCTTGTTTCTTGGTAACCTCCCTCTCTATTTCCAATTGCTGGTAGGGAGAAGAAAGAAGTCGTGGTTATCGACCCTTCAGGAAACACTTACTACAACTGGCTGTTTTGCATCACCCTACCTGTGATGTACAACTGGACCATGGTTATTGCAAGGTCTATATGCATTTTTGGTGGATTTCTGATGTTCTGTGGTTGTAGCTTCCACTCCTGGGCACCCATGGGTGTCTTGATTGAACAGCCAGAAAACAGTAATACTTGAACAAGTTGAACATTGCATGGACAAAGGGCTGGGAACTTTTGACTTGGAATAATCCTTAAACATGTCGTTGAAGGAATCAATAACCTGTTGGACTCTGATTCCAATCACCCCCTCACCCCACACCATTCACAAAGCCACCTGTTGTCTTCAATGGATCTGTGGCAGGTCTGTGGGCACTTTGTTACCGAGAATGTTGTCCTCAGTGCTGGGGTCAACACTTCTCACACGTGCACACTTATTCTGGGTCAGGAGGGCAACCAGGTCCTTGAGAACGTAGGACAAAGAGCATAGTTTAAGATCAGCCAGAATCTCTTAACATTCCCTGTCGACAGTGTCATTGGTAATGTTCAGGCCAAAGGTACACCAAGACGGGAGAAACCTGGTCACATCGCTTTAAGCAGGTGGATTACATGGAAATATGATTAACATCAGGGCAAGTTACAGAGTCAGAAATTTAGCAGGCAAAGCACCTCACAGCAATATTCTCAGAAAAGTTATTTGTAAGGTCCCTGAGAAATAGACCCACACTTCTTTCCCATAGTTTATTCCCATAGTTCATTCTTATAGTTCATTCCCATGACTCAGGAGCAGGCACAACGTTGCTGAAATCTTTGGGGGGGGGTGCAGATAGATAGGGAATCTGAAACTGGGGATCAGTGGGTTTCACCCAGTGTCATTTTATTTTAGCTTGAAACCATTTATTCTTCTGTGTTGTTTTGACAAAACCAAATAGTGTTAATGGGAATGATGTTGGAAATCAGAAAGGGTGGGAAAACCAATTGTAATGATTCAAGGAAAGATTTGGGAAAGTCCCTATCAAGTAAACATATTCTCAAGACTCTTAGCTTCAGCCTGTTGTACTGGTCATCATAGAAAAAAACAATACACAGAAGGCTTGGGCTGGAAAGATGGCTTAGTGGTTAAGACATTTACCTGCAAAGCCAAAGGATCCCAGTTTGATTCCGCAGGACCCACATAATCCAGATACACAAGGGGGCGCATGTGTCTGGAGTTCATTTGCAGTGGCTGGAGGCCCTGGTGTGCTCTCTCTCTGCCTTTTTCTCTCTCTCAAATAAATAAATTAAATATTTTAAAATAAAAATAGATGCACAGAAGGCTTTACTTCAGTTGGTCTCCTTTTCTTTTTACTTATACAAGTTTTTCTTTTATAGAGCATGTTTTGATGAACTTCAGTCAGATTTCCTAGGATATTGGTTGGTTTGTGATTACTTATCCGACACAGTCTATCTTGCCGATATGTTTGTACGGACAAGGACAGGTAAATGTTCTGTTTTAGATGTCCTAAAATGTCATGCCTTTATCTCTGTCATGTAATTTGAAATT
Organism: Dipus sagitta; assembly: GCA_036346955.1. Taxonomy (NCBI): domain Eukaryota; kingdom Metazoa; phylum Chordata; class Mammalia; order Rodentia; family Dipodidae; genus Dipus; species Dipus sagitta. The sequence continues at coordinate 44,446,709 of CM070781.1, read as the reverse complement.
TCCAAATCCAGCTGCTCTTCAACATGTATATTAACACCAGTGTGTCTTAGTGGCGAAGGCCCAGGTGACAGCATGAGTACCATGTCCCCACTCTCAGGCTTAGGCCACTCCGACTGATTCAGAGAGATGTCACTACGCAAACTCACTGAGTGGAGTAGGGCTTAGAGCTTCTCCTCCGTTGTCCTGTCCACTGGGTAAAGAGGGATAGAGCGTGCAGAAATACCTATTTCATCAAGCTCTGTGGGGGAAAGGGTGATTGTCTCTCAACATGCAAACACCTTATCAAGAGTTATGGGGAGGGCTGGACAGATGGCTTAGCGGTTAAGGCGCTTGCCTGAAAAGCCAAAGGACCCAGGCTTGATTCCCCAGTGCCCATGTAAGCCAGATGCACAAGGTGGCGCATGCATCTAGAGTTTGTTTGCAGTGGCTGGAGGTCCTGGCATGCCCGTTCTCTGTCTCTCTCTATTTGCCTCTTTCTTTCTCTGTCTCTCTCTCAAGTAGATAAATAAATAAAAGGAGGCATGGGGAAAAGTATCATTGTCCCCAGCAAAGCCACACTCAGAAGTTTACAGGAAGCATGGATTTAACTTTGTCATTCGTAGTGGGGGACTGGTAAGGAGAGGAGCCTATTTGATTGTTCCTACCAGGTGTTCTTGGTCAGTAGCTTTCAGCTCATTGTGTCTACACTGGTCTGCACTGAAAATGTAACCGGCAGTCCCAGACTAGAAGCTTCCAGGAGTCACTTCGAGAATGTCCTCTCCATGTCCGTGCAGTGCCCACCTGCGCTGTCCTGCTTGCAACGCTGGTAGCCAGTACAGAAGGAGAAACAAACGTTCTCCTTCATGCTGAAATGCTGGGTTTAATACACAAGGCCTGTGGTGAGAGCATAAAAGAGAATATCCCAGGTGGCTACGGAAGCTGGGAGGACAAGAACAGGAGATGGAAATGCAGTCTCAAAGGGCACTTACGCTTTGCATCAAAGAGCAGACACATGCATACACAAAGCAGGTACCCACACTTCTACTGCAAGGTGGGGAATCAGTCAAGAAGGTGGCACGAACTATTAAGCATAAATACCAGAAAGTTCAAGATGGTTTCCAAGAACTGGATATGGAAGGTAAAATAACCTTTTAACTAGCCTCAAAATAATACACTCATGATCAAAAAAAAAAAAAAAAAAAAAAAAAAAAAAAAACTATTCAAAAAGCCAGGTATGGTGGTGCACGCCTTTAATCCCAGCACTTGGGAGGTGGAGGTAGGGGGATCGCTGTGAGTTCGAGGCCACCCTGAGACTACATAGTGAATTCCAGGTCAGCCTGAGCTAGAGTGAAACCCTACCTCTACCCCCAGACCGCCCCCACAAAATGTATGCGGAGAAAGTCCCACCCACCATGTAATTATGAAACATCAGTTACAAGTCAGTCAGTTCTGGCACTCACTAGGGTCAGTGCAGACCTCAGAGGTTCGGGGCTCCATCTCTTAACACGCTCGCTCACTTCAGGTGTCAGTCACAAGACCCAACTGGTGCTTCTGATCAACTGGCTATAAATCAAGGTCCCCACAATCCGCTCCTCAAGACCAACGATTTGCTGCCATGGTTCACAGAACACAGAGGAAACTCATTATCTAGGTGATATCGATACAGGATAGTTGGATGATGTAGACAGATGAACAGGCAGATGAGGAGACACACAGGCAAAGTGTGGAGGGTCCTGAGAGCAAAACCTTCTGCGCTCCTGGAATCGGAGTGTGCCATCCTTCCAGCACCCTGAATTTGTTGGCTGACTTGGGTGGTCTGATTTCCACAGCCAGAGAGGATTTTTTGTTGTTGCTGTTTTGTATTAGCATTTAGAGTCAAGAGATTTTTTTTTTTTTTTTTTTTTTTTTTTTTTTTTTTTTTTTTTGGAGAGAATTGGCTCCAGAGCCTGGGCCACTGCAATCGAACTCTAGACACGTGTGCCACCTAGTGGGCATGTGCGACCTTGCCTCACCTTTGTACTCCAGAGTCAGAGATTTTAATGCACGACTTTACCATAAAGGGATGACATGATTATTAACTTAGTCCCCAGACCCTCGCCTCCCAGAAGAAGGAAAACTGGGCCTAAAAACTTCAAGTTTCTAAACGTGATTTAATCTTCCTGGTGACCAGGCCCATCTGCGATCCCATCAAGAGTTGCCTCCAGGGCTGGAGAGATGGCTTAGTGGTTAAGCACTTGCCTGTGAAGCCTAAGGACCCCGGTTCAAGGCTCGATTCCCCCAAGACCCACGTTAGCCAGATGCACAAGGGGGCGCACACATCTGGAGTTTGCTTGCAGCTGCTGGAGGCCCTGGCACACCCAATCTCTGTCTCTCTCTATCTGCCTCTTTCTCTGTCGCTTTCAAATAAATAAATAAAAACAAAAAATAATAAAAAAAAGAGTTGCCTCCATGGAGAAAAATATTACCCAGTTAATTCAATGGGATTTTTTTCTGTGACAGGAACTGAGGCCAAAGACCACATGTCTGGACAAAGGATGCAACTTAGCACTTCTGCCACTCAGGAAATCACAAAGATTTTAACAGTCCTGTGCCAGATATTGAGGAAGGAAATCAAATGTGTAACTTATTATGTTACCATATTATAAGAAATGTGGATGTAATTGATAATAGGAATGATTTTTACCTAGCTGAGGTTGCTAGATCACGAGAGATTTGTTTGTGTATATACAAATCACTCATTTCTCAACTAGAATCTTTCATTTCCTATCTCTACAACAGATTATTCTACAGTCATATGTATATTTGTACTCATGTAATATTATATCTCTGAAGGCATAGTTATTAAAAATGATTTTCTTTTTTAGGTAGGGTCTCACTCTAGGCCAGGCTGACCTGGAATTCACTAGGTAGTCTCAGGCTGGTGTAAAACTCATAGTGATCTTCCTACCTCTGCTTCCCCAGTGCTGGGATTAAAGGCATGGGCCACCATGCCCAGCAAAATTGATATATGTGTTTGTGTGTGTGTAAATTCTTATTTATTTATTTGAGAGAGAGAGAATGGGCACGCCAGGGCCTCTAGCCACTGCAAAAAAAAAAAAAAACTCCAGATGCATGTGCCACTAGATGCATCTGGCTTACATGGGTTCTGGGGAATCAAACCTGGGTTCTTAGGCTTTGCAGGCAAGTGCCTAAACCACTAAGCCATCTCTCCAGCCTGAAAATAAATTCTTATATCGACCTCCACAAAGTTGAGAGTTACTTTAGAAAACTTCAGAATGACATAGAAAATAGAAACACTAGACTGATCTTCCTTTTCTGTCTGTTTTAGGTTACTTAGAACAAGGATTGCTGGTGAAAGATAAACTGAAACTCATAGAGAAATATAAATCCAACTTGCAATTTAAGCTCGATGTTCTGTCCATGGTACCAACGGATCTGCTGTACATTCAGTTGGGGTGGAACTATCCAGAAATCAGATTAAACAGGTTGTTGCGGATCTCTCGGATGTTCGAGTTCTTCCAAAGGACGGAGACAAGAACCAACTATCCCAACATCTTCAGGATTTCGAACCTTGTCATGTATATCGTCATCATCATCCACTGGAACGCGTGTGTGTACTACTCCATTTCCAAAGCCATCGGGTTTGGCAATGACACGTGGGTCTACCCCGACGTTAACGATCCTGAATTTGGCCGTTTGGCTAGAAAATACGTGTACAGCCTTTACTGGTCTACGCTGACTTTGACGACCATCGGGGAAACACCACCCCCTGTTCTGGATTCCGAGTACGTCTTCGTGGTGGTTGACTTCTTAATCGGTGTTTTAATTTTCGCCACCATCGTCGGTAACATCGGGTCCATGATTTCCAACATGAATGCAGCCAGGGCAGAATTTCAAGCAAGAGTCGATGCCATCAAGCAATACATGAACTTCCGAAATGTGAGCAAAGACATGGAAAAGAGGGTGATCAAGTGGTTCGACTACCTGTGGACCAACAAGAAAACGGTGGACGAGAAGGAAGTCTTGAGGTATCTACCTGACAAGCTAAGGGCGGAAATCGCCATCAATGTTCACTTGGACACGTTAAAGAAGGTACGCATCTTTGCCGACTGTGAGGCTGGCCTCTTGGTGGAGTTGGTCTTGAAACTGCAGCCGCAGGTCTACAGCCCCGGAGATTACATCTGCAAGAAAGGGGACATTGGGCGAGAGATGTACATCATCAAGGAAGGCAAGCTTGCTGTGGTGGCCGACGACGGCGTCACTCAGTTTGTGGTGCTGAGCGACGGCAGCTACTTTGGCGAGATCAGCATCCTGAACATCAAAGGCAGTAAGGCCGGCAACCGAAGGACCGCCAACATTAGGAGCATCGGCTACTCGGATCTGTTCTGCCTGTCCAAAGACGACCTCATGGAAGCGCTCACCTGAGTACCCAGATGCCAAAACCATGCTGGAGGAGAAAGGGAGACAGATCTTAATGAAAGACGGTTTGCTGGATGTGAACATAGCGAATGCTGGCAGTGACCCGAAAGACCTGGAGGAGAAGGTCACTCGGATGGAGGGGTCCGTAGACCTCCTGCAAACGCGGTTTGCCCGCATCTTGGCCGAATATGAGTCGATGCAGCAGAAACTCAAGCAAAGACTGACCAAGGTCGAAAGGTTTCTGAAACCACTCATCGAGACAGAATTTTCAGCTCTCGAGGGAGCCGGAGGGGAAAGCGAGCTCTCGGAGTCTACGCAGGGCTGAAGAGCTGACCGTTGGCCCTAGGCAAGGACGCTGGCGGCTCACCGTCCCTTTGTTCATGCGAACGAAGGCAACTGGCATTTGGAAGAAGGATCAGGCTGGCAAATATTCCATAAGGAAAATGTGCTTTGGTGCATGACAAAAAGGCCCGATGACTCTGGATGAGGTGCCAGGAGCAAGGAATCCTCCTATCTTGGGGTTTTTCTACAACGGGTAATGTACAAGGAGATTAACTGATTAACTTGTCAGTGTCTATGACCTCTGATTTTTTTTCCCCCACATATGCCCATCGTATGTAAAATAATCTTTGTAAAACTGTATGTGTATTCCTTACTTTCTGGTCACGTGCATGGAGGAGGAAAATGTATACAGTGTAACTGGAAACTGGCTTGTACATTGTCTTCAGAATGCTATGTTAAGAAAAAAAATTAGAGCACAATAAAGTGAAATTAATAATTCAACCACAATGACTATGACATCGGATAATTTAGTGCGGTGTACGTAGGATCCCAAGACGGCTTCAAAGTCATTTTAAAGACACTAGTCATATTGTAGTCTAAGACTCAGGAAGGATGGTTGAGGGAAAAATTTATTGATAAAATATGATAAATTAGATTTCACAATATGAAAATATATGTGCACATAAATATTGAAATGAATAATATTGAAAACTGCAGATGCTGTAGGAATCTTTTATGTTAAATTTAAATAATTTTCAGGGTATGACCAATAGCAATAAAATGGATAAATACAATAATATTGTTTAATGATTAGCTAGCGAGACAGTTCTCAAAGTTGTATGAGTATGACCTGGGAGCTTTTCTGGAAATTAAGAAAAAAACAAAACAGGAGCTTGCTTTTTAGCCAGGAAGAAACCAACCAATCCCAAACTGATTCTTTTGCCAAAAAAAATTTTTTTTGAGGTAAGCCCTCCCCAAAAGCCTTTTTTAAAAAAAAAATTATGAGGCAGAATTAGACTGAGAGCAAGAGAGAGAGAGAGAATTGGCACACCAGGGCCTTCAGGCACTGTACTCAAACTCCAGATGCATGCACCACCTGTGCGTATGTGTGACCTTGAGCATCTGACTTATGTGGGATCTGAGGAGTCATGGGTCCTTAACCACTAAGCCATCTCTCTAGCCCCTAAACTGATTCTTAATACCACCTGGTTGCCCAGAATGAGGCCCAGAATGAGCATCTCAACATATTAAAGCAAAGACAGATTTAGCAGAAAGATGAGGGAGTAGGGAACAAGAGAGAAGTGAGCTAAGGTTGAAGTTTGCTGGTGAATTTGGGACTCTGAGATGTCAGGTCAATGCAGGAGTTGAAAACCAGTATATCCAATGAGTGTCCTGACCCCGATTTTTTAAAATCTGGGTTTCTTATCCAAGGAGATTGTTTTATAATTTTGCATACATTTTTTAGTCTCAATTTTAACAGAATATTATGTGATTAAGTTGCTTACCATTAGGTGGCAATGTTGATCTGCAAATATAATCATAAAAGCCTGTCCATTTTTCTCTTTAAAAGTTATAGCTAGCATATCCATAATTCATACCCAAACCCTTGTCATGACCATGTGAAACAATGACTCATATCTCCACAAGTTACTAATTTTAAAAATTTTTGTTCATTTTTATTTATTTATTTGAGAGTGACAGACACAGAGAGAAAGAAGCAGATAGAGAGAGAGAGAGAGAGAGAAAGAAAGAGAATGGATGTGCCAGAACCTCCAGCCACTGCAAATGAACTCCAGGTGTGTGCGCCCCCTTGTGCATCTGGCTAACATGGGTCCTGGGGAACTGAGCCTCGAACTGGGGTCTGTAGGCTTCATAGGCAAGCACTTAACTGGTAAGCCATCTCTCTAGCCCAAGTTACTAATTTTTTTTTTTAAGACTGTAGGAATTCTATGTAAATGGAATGCAAACTTGCCTACAAAAATAGAGGTTGCCTTGATTAATGAGTACAAAACACATGCTTATTCAAAAGCCAGGCAGGACTTTCCCACAGGAGAGGCATCGCTAATGATGCAGATCCAATGTGTTAGTAACCACGATGACTTTATGACATTGCTGGACATTTCTGCTTATACAAAGTCTTGGGATATTTGCTTTGTGCCTCTTTTCATAGCCATAACAGACTCTAGTTCTCATAATACCAACATTGCCATGCAGAACAGAAAGTATTGGCAATAAATAAGCAAACTGGTAAATAAGACAGAAGCTGGGCATGGTGATGCACACCTTTTATCCCAGCACTCGGGAGGCAGAGGTAGGAGGATTTCCATGAGTTCAAGGCCACCCTGTGACTACATAGTGAATTCCAGGTTAGCCAGGGCTAGAGCAAGACCCTACCTCAAAAAAAAATTGAAAAAAAAGATAAATAAGACAAAGAGAAAAATTATATCAACATATGGACACATACATTTGGAACTTAACGTAGAAATAAAATGATGTGATTCATGAAATTTATGAACCAATCCAAAAGTCACTATATAAGAAATTGTAACAGAAACATAACAAAACTTTGAATTACCCAGCCTGAAAACATATACACACTACCCAGATTTTCCTCTAACAAACTGGAATAAGATACAAGCTAGAAGGATTACAAACTATATTGTCACACAATCTACTAGGTCACCTTTGGAGGTGTCTAGCTGGATTTTTCAATATCTTCCTATTACTTACTAATTATTTCCCAATAATCATTTCCTAGCATACTTTCCAAGCCAAGTTACCAAGTCCTTAAGTGCACAGATTATGTCACCTTTTTGTGCTCATAAGCTTAGCTCCCTACCACACATACACATGAAGGGTGCTACGCAGATGGTAGAGTTCACGGTCCACACATACCTTTTTAGTAAAATTCTCAGTCAAGACAATGGATCAGGTGTGTTTAGTTTACACTGCTGGATGACTCTTAGGGATCAGCAAGGAAAACTTGAACCATGCTAAAATATAATTATAACAAAACATATGACACGGGCTGGAGAGATGGCTTAGCAGTTAAGGCGTTTGCCTGTAAAGCCTAAGGACCCCAGTTCGATTCTCCAGGACCCACATAAGCCAGATGCACAAGGGGGCGCATTCATCTGGAGTTCATTTGCAGTGGCTGGAGGCCCTGGTGCACCCATTCTCTCTTTCTCTCTCAATCTCCCTCTGTCTCTAATAAATAATAAATAAATAACATGTGACACAAAACAAAAGTGGAGTTCACCATTTTCCTGAACGATGATGTTCCAATCTTACATCATCCTGACTTCCTGGCTTTCCTCCCCTTTGGAAGGAGAGGGAGGACAGAGGAACGCAGACTTGTCAGTCCGGGTGTCAGCGCCAGTGTCGTGCATCACTGTGGTGAAGCAGAAGGTTGGTAGCCATCTTCGTGGACTATTAAAATTCCCCGAAGCCCATCGTCTTACTATGTCATCATTGTCTTGTCCTGGGGCTGGAGGTTTTAAAAAAGTCTTTACTCATGTTTAATTTCTATCAATTAAAAATGGAAATTAGGGTCAGTAATTAAAAAAAGAAAGTCTAGGGCTGGAGAATTGGCTCAGCAGTTAAGGCTCTTGCCTGCAAAGCCAAAGGACTCAGGTTCAAGTCCCCAGGACTCACACAAGCCAGATGCACTAGGTGGTACATGCCTCTGGAGTTTGCTTTGCAGTGGCTGAAGGCCTTGGCATGCCTATTCTATTTCTCTCTATCTCTTTCTCTCTCTCGTTCAAATAAATAAAAAAATCAATTAATATTTTTTTGAGGTAGGGTCTCAGTCTAGGCCAGGCTGACCATTTTAAAAAAAAAGTAAAGTTGAGCTGGGCATGGTGGCACATGCTTTTAATCCCAGCACTTGTGAGGCAGAGGTAGGAAGAGTGCTGTGAGTTTAAAGCCACCCTGAGACTACATACATAGTGAATTCTAGGTCAGCCTGGCCTAGAGTGAGACCCTACCTCAAAAGTAAATAAATATTTAAAACTCTAAAAAATACCCTTGCAAACTATGGATTTACCTGCAGTGTTAGAATAAGCCTGAGGAGGACAATGTCAGTTTAGGTAAAATTCTTTCAGATAATTACAGAAATAGTATTATTGGATGTCCAAGCTTATAGATCGTTCAGAATAAGTAAATACCACACAACAGGAGCACTGGCTCGGAACACATGGTTTGATAATGCCTGGCCCCATCTATGCCCAGGAGAAGGAAGACAGCAGGAGACACAAGAACAAGGAAGGCAGCATAAAGTACAGCGAGGACTCAGACGCCATCTAGTTGGCCTCTCCGCGTCTTATAACACAAAGTGAAAGTGGGGAAACATTACGGGGACGAGGCTGTCGAATATTTCGAAGTATGAGTGAGCCCTGGAGATCTTCATCACACTTTGGAGAGTAGCCACGACACACTAATGTTTGTAGAGCCGAGGCTGGGCTGACCAGAAGAGCAGTAATTTCATTCTCAGATATGTGGTCACTGCTGAAAATCTCATGGACACACAAGGACACATGTTAAAGAATGTACTAAATGGGACAAAAAGGGGGGGGGGACTTCTGTTGAAGTCAGGTTCGCATTGCTGGTAGAAATCACCAACCAAGAGCAGCTTGTGGGAAAAAAGAGGCTTATTTGGCTTACAGACTTGAGGGGAAGCTCCATGATGGCAGGGGAAAATGATGGCGTGAGCAGAGGGTGGACATCACTTCCTGGCCGTTATCAGGTGGACAACAGGAACAGGAGAGTGTGCCAAACACTGGCAAGGAAAAGCTGGCTGTAACACCCATAAGCCTGCCCCCAACAATCCACCACCTCCAGGAGGCTTTAATTTCCAATTGCCATTAGCTGGGGAGACTAGCATTCAGAATACCTAAGTTTATGGGGGACGCCTGAATCAAACCACCACACCTTCTAAATGTCAAAAGGAGACTTGGTAAGTGTTGTAGCCAGCTGGGATGCCGGGATGAACTTCTAAACCAGGCGCAGTTTATGGAGGAAGGGATTTATTTCAGGCTTACAGATACAGGGGAAGTTCCATAATGGCAGAAGAAGCTGGTCCCTTTTCCAAATCCATACACAGAGAAAAATCACCACAAGCAAGCACACTCCAGCAATCCCCAGGCAGAGCTCAAGCACGCTGCAGACCTTTAGGCTGGAAATAGATCTGCCCCCAGAAACACCTCAGGGTTGGACCCCAGGATCCGTCCACAGTGACACCCCCTTCCAGCCAGGCAGCTGGAAACCCAAGTTATAGCTTTAATAAAACATTTGAGTCTATTGGGGGACATAAATTCCAACTACCACAGTAAGTAAGTACCATATTACCTTAGAATAAAATGCTAGGAAACATTTCAGTTCTAGCAGATAAAACGCATGTATTGTTTACAGATTTTTGCTATGCATGGTTCCAAAGGCCATGGAGATGGGAATGCAAGTTCTCCTTACATCATCTTACAGGATGGGTTCCCTTATGTTCTCTGTTTAATGGACAAGGACACGGAGGCACAGAGAGGTTATCTGTGTATAGAAAGGAAGTGCCATGAAGGCTTTTTGAACACAGCACCTTTGAAATTAACCATTTCCTTTGGATGACTTTAGTTTTTTAAATAATTTTTTAAATTTATTTGCAAGCAGAGAGAGAGAGTGAGAGGAGACAGACAGAGAGAGAATGGACACACCAGGGCCTATAGCCACTGCTAATGAACTCCAGACACATGTGCCCTTGTGCATCTGGCTTATGTGGGTCCTGGGGAATCGAACCTGGGTCCTTTAGCTTCACAGGCAAGCACCTTAACCACTAAGCCATCTCCCAGTCCGACTTCAGTTTTTTTTGCATGTACACACAATACCATCTATACAAAATTACAAACATTAAACACAATGTGCAATCCTCTTTATGAATTTATACTTATGATATGGACATTTAGAAACATCCCAGGGGAGTGGTAGATGCTTGGAATTCGAGTGATGGCTACTTCTGTAGAGGACAGAGGACGATGGGATGGAGGAAGGGTGACAGATGCATAGAACGTCAACTGTTGGTACAGTTTTACATCTGTGAGGACAATCGGAATTTTGACAAAGCTAGGTACAGATATGTGTGCATTGCTCTAATTGTTGGTATGTTTGAACCAATTTGAAAGAAGAGAAGGGCTGGAGAGATTGCTTAGTGGTTAAGGCACTTACAGGCAAAGCCAAAGGACCTAGGTTCAATTCTCCAATACCCACATATTGGATACACAAGGTGGTGCATGCATCTGGAGATAGTTTACAGAGGCTAGAGGCCCTGGTGTGCCCATTCTCTCTCTATCTCTCTTTCTCAAGTAAATAAATAAAATATTAAAAACAAATAATATTTTTAAAAAGAGGAGCCGGGCATGGTGGCGTACACCTTTAATTCCAGCACTCAGGAGGCAGAGGTAGGAGGATCGCCATGAGTTCAAGGCCACCCTGAGACTACATAGTGAATTCCAGGTCAGCCTGAGCTAGTGCAAGACCCTACCTCAAAAAAAAAAAAAAAAAAAAAAAAAAAAGAGGAGGAGAAAACAAGGATTAGGTATAAATGTATGATGCAGCTATTTTAGTGGCAAAGCCTGGACTTTTTTATTTATTTATTTTTTGTTCACTTTATTTATTTATTTATTTGAGAGCGACAGAGAGAGAAAGAGGCAGAGAGAGAGAATGGGCACACCAGGGCCCCCAGCCCCTACAAACGAACTCCAGATGCATGCACCCCCTTGTGCATCTGGCTAACGTGGGTCCTGGGGAATCGAGCCTCAAACCAGGGTCCTTAGGCTTTACAGGCAAGCGCTTAACCACTAAGCCATCTCACCAGCCGAAAGCCTGGACTTTTGACCTCTGGTTCAAGTGTGCTTCACGGTATGATGGTACTTGCCTACCTTACACATAGCCCACAGAGTACTTTAGCAGCTCTTGCTTGGTGATAGCATGGTTGTTATCTGTGCATTCTCTGTTAGTCTTGTCTGAGCACATGTTGGGTAAATTTGAGACAATACTTTCTAGAATTACATTGATGTCTGGCCCTTGGTTTCCTGACTAGCTAGAGGTGAAGGAATGCATTTCTCACTGGTGGATCCCTTTGGGACTCTGGAGGTAGCAATTTCTCACACAATTATTCATCAGCCTGACAATGTTGGCTCTTTGGGAAGGTTGATATTGGATTTCTGGGCTGATTGTCTATCTCTCCTCTTTCCACTTAGATTCACTTTTTTGTTTTATCTGGGTTCAGCTTTAGCCAATTGGATCTGATCCAAGAAGTTACTTCAGTCAGTTCTTTGGAGAGCAGGGAGCTTATTTCCTGGGTTTGTCACAAAAATTCATGACATTGAGGAGCACAGGTATTTGGTGGCACAAGAGCTCACGGTACACCATGATCTCCCCAGTAGTCTCGTTGCTTAGCCTCCCCAGAAAGAATGACAGATGAGCTACCATGCATTCAAGGGGTGGACATTTGCCTGTGGTTGCTAGTAGGTCTCTAAGATAGGAATAGGCAAGCAATTGACCTACTAAGCCATTCTCCCCAGCCCTCACCTTTTGCTTCAATTTTTTTTTGAATTTTCTTTTTATTTATTTGAGAGAGCAAGAGAGAAAGAAGCAGTGGGAAAGATAGAGGAAGAGAATGGACGCTCCAGGGCCTCCAGCCACTGCAAACAAACTCCAGACACATGCGCCACCTTGTGCATCTGGCTTACGTGGGTCCTGGGGAAATGAACTTGGGTCCTTTGGCTTTGTAGACAAGCACCTTAACCACTAAGCCATCTCTCCAGCCCACCTTTTGCTTTTAAAATGATTTTAGCCTGGCCTGGTCATGAACGTCTTTAATCCCAGAACTCGGGAGGCTCAGGCAGGAGGATGGCTGTGAGTTCAAGGCCAGCCTGAGACTATATGGTGAATTCCATGTAAACCTGGGCTAGAGGGAGACCTTCCTCAAAACAACAACATAAAAAAAGAAACAGTTTATAAAATGACTTTAAATGACTGACCATGAGCAATTGTGTGCAGTTGTGCCCTCAAGGTAAAGAGTTTTGTAGCTTGCTGTGTTCCTTTTGAAGGGTTTCAAACTATTACAGACCTTGTTGCATTTTTAGGAAAAACTTTAAAGAAGTATTTTCTTGTCATGAAAGAAAATGTGAACTTAGCAATACTATGTACTTGTTAAATATATTTTTTTATTCATTTGAGATTGAGAGAGAGAGAATGGGCATGCCAGGGCCTCTAGTCACTGCAAACTAACTCCAGAAGCATGCTCTACCTTGTACATCTGGCTTATATGTGGGTCCTGGGGAATCGAACCTGGGTCCTTAGGCTTCGCAGGCAAGCGCCTTAACTGCTAAGCCATCTCTCCAGCCCTAGTATGCACTTTTGTTTTGTAAACTCCAGATGTATTTTATCAGTGTATGGAGAATGACAAAAACTACCACATGAAGTTAGATGGTGGCAGGAGAGGGGGCATGTAGTTGTGAGAAATTCAATTCAGAAACCAAGCAACAGCGAGTGAAAACATACAGAGGTGCCTGAACGATTACTTTAGATACAGGAAAGGCAACCGGGATAATTTACCACCTCGTCTGGCACTCCGTCTATAAAGCAACACCCCGCCCTGAAAGTTGAAAAATCCCAGACCTATGTTTGATAACAGGAAAGGAACACGGAATCTCACAGTAGAAAGAGAACCAATCCTGAAGTCAAGTGTGAGCTGAACAGAGGGATCCCATCGTCCTTGAATTTGCTTTATTTCCCAGGATTGGCTGCAGTTTTAAAACATACAACAAATATAACACAAAAACTCCAGGAAGGCTGTTCTCTCTACAGACCAAGTGATTCTGAGGACAGAGGACCAGAGAGGTAGTGACGGAGACTGTTTCTAGGGCAGTGTCATTAACACTTCTGCATTATGACCAAAGCGCATTTTTGTATCGTGACCCAGAAAACACACAACTGTAACAGAGCTTTCAGGAAAAAAAAAAAAAAATGATCAAAGCATGCAAAACACTAGGGAACATTTTGTTTTCTCTCTTCTATTTTAGTGCATTAAAAAAAATGCTTGTAACAAACTACTAAATTGATTTCACCACCAGCAACAAAAAGAACTGCTTTTCTGGAAAATGCTAAGTAGAATTGTCTAGAAGAAAGAATTCATGATACCTTGGGAAGGAGATGAGGAAAATCTCACATGGGGAAAGTACACACTGCTAGTCCACTGTACCATAACCTAAGCATTAATTATTCTCCTCTCAACTTGGTCTGTAATTTTTTTTTTTTTTTAGGTTACATCTGAATGTCATCCTCACCTGCAGAAGTGTCTTTTCTGTTTTTTTTTTTGAAGATTTTCTTTCAACCCATTCAGTGCATCCTGTGTTAGGTCACAGATAAATGGCTAGCAGGCCTTGACAAGCTGCACTGAGTTTGTTCCGAGCTAGGGTTGTAGAAATTCTCTGGAAAGATCACTCCCAGGCCAGTATGAGTGAAAGTAGAGGAGTTTATTCCCAGGGGCCAAAAAGCTGGAGGTCGCCCTCCAAAGAAGCTCTGGCCCTGAGATTTTATTTCCATTTTATAGTTTCCATAGGCAAGGGGAGGGGGAAGTGAGCAAACAGGACGTGGCAATTTGCATATCAAACATTTCTAAGCCAGGCCATCCTAACAACGAACTCCAACTTAAGCTGTCTTTCCTTCTTATCATTCCTCTGGGCCCGTTCTGGACAGTTCCTTCTTTGGGATCTTTCCATCTGCTGACCAAGGTAAGTTTTAGCTCTCAGCAATTAACTCTTACAGTAACTCAGTGAATCGGCTCAACTTTTAGCTTCTTTTCTACCCACACTAGGATTTCTCAGATCGTTTCCTGCTTGAGAGGAAAACTCGGTAATTTTGGAAATGAGTATGTCCTGTAACTCTTCTGGAAAATCGAACCCAGGTCTTTAGGCTTTGGAGGCAAGCTCCTTAACTGCTAAGCCATCTTTCTCCAGTCCTCTGTATATAGGATAGTTTAAGGCTGAAGGAGAATACCCATGGAAGCTGACAATCAGGTCTTATCAGAAAACCATGTAGTTCAGCACAGTAACAGAAGAGAAACTGGCTGGTTTGTTCTGTCTAGAACAGTCGACAGTCCCTGGGCAAGCAGGATGTAATCCTTTGTAGCACCCACAGGGCGCAGCTGACGGTAGCCAGTGTTCTGGAGGTACAGAGTGCTGGGCGTGGGTATAGGTGAGCTGTGCCTGGTATGTGATGGGGGCAAATGCAGGGTCAGCGTGAACATCAGCAGCAAAGTGAGTTTCAGGTGAAGGTGCTAGTGCGAACGGAAGGCTTGTTTCTGCGCTAAGGGAAAAGTTGTTGGCTGGGTCAGGTAGAGTTGCAAAGGTGGCTGATCTAGTTACTAATAGTGAGTGCCATCCAGAAAATAGCACTAGGAACTCATCTTTGCTCTAGTAACCTCTCCAGAACCTTCTATTGAAGAAACCTAACATCATACTCTGAGGAGCTGCTTAAGGGAGTTAGGATCATAGAACACATCTATCTATCGATGTTTGAAGAGGAAACAGCAATGTCTGTAACTGGCAGTGTTTAAGGAGGAGTGTATATGTTAAGTATGTATGTATTTATGGAATTGTGTGTGGATACCCTGACAAAACAATTCATCTAAATATACAACGAACTTGCATTATCCAATGACTGAGCAATAGGCAAATTCAGCTATCTTATTTTTATACAATTATTTTAGAATTATATCTAAAATCTGTAGCAACTCCTTTCCTGCGTCTGGGACCTTCATTATAGGAAGTCACCTTTAGACCTTATAAACTTACAAAGCAGGTTGAAGCTTTACACTAACAATTTGTAAACAAATGCAGTGTGTAAAGAGTTGCTGCCCACCTCTCACATTTTAGCCAGCAAGGTTCTCACACCATTATCAGGGGCATTAGAGTTTAGTTTTGATAACATATGGGGCATGAGGCAGTAACTGTGCTTGTGAAGTTAAAAGCATGTTTTTAAATAACAGTCTATTTCAGATTAAAGCTTAGTCTTTCTGCTTCCCAGCTATATGAATAAGGGTAAATTACAAACTCTGAATGTCTCAGTTTTCTCAAGGCTACTTCATAGGGCTATTGTGAGGACATTAGTTAATAGAGTCCCTGTTATCCCAACAACTTGGAAGGCTGAGGTATGAGGATTTTAGATCGAGGCCAGCCAGCCTGGCCAATATGAAAAAACTTTATCTTGGAATGACAAAATAATTTGTGTGTGTGTGTGTGTGTGTGTGTTTTGGTTTGATTCAGGTATTCCCCATAGACTTAGGTGCTCCGAATGCTAGGTTCCCAGCTGATGGAGACTTGGGAATTAATGCCTCCTGGAGGGAATGTATTGTTGGGGGCGGGCTTATGGGTATTATATTAAGTGTGCCGGTGTTTGGCACACTCTCCTGTTGCTGTTGTCCATCTGATGTTGGCGAGGAAGTGATGTCCACCCTCTGCTCATGCCATCGTTTCCCCTGCCACCCATGGAGCTTCCTCTCGAGTCCGTAAGCCAAATAAACCTCCCCCCCCCCACCAAGCTGCTCTTGGTCTGGCATTTTCTGGCAGCAACGTGAACCTGACTGCAACAGTGCCTGCGCATGCGTATGGGTGGGTGCATGTGTGCCACTGCCCACATGAGGGGTCAAAGACAAGCTCACTCTTTCCACTGTGTTTGAGACAGGGCTTCTCTTGTTTTTGCTGCTAGGATAGCCAGACTAGCTGGCCCGTGAGCTTAGGGATTGATTCTGCTTTCCATGCTATGGGTCCTTCTTGGGATTACAGATATGCATCACTTTTGCATCCTTTCCTTGGGTATCGGGAACCAGAACTTGTGTCATCAGATGTAGCATGTTCTTTTCTTTCTTTCTTTTTTTTTTTTTTTTTCCCAGGTAGGCTCTCACTCTCGCCCAGGCTGACCTGGAACTCACTATGTAGTCTCAGGGTGGCCTCAAACTCGCAGCGATCCTCTAACCTCTTATCTCCTGAGTGCTGGGGTTAAAGGAATGCACCACCATGCCCAGCTGTAGCATGTTTTTTTTTTTTTTTTGGTTTTTCGAGGTAGGGTTTCACTCTAGCTCAGGCTGACCTGGAATTCACTATGGAGTCTCAGGGTTGCCCCAACTCACAGCGATACTCCTACCTCTGCCTCCCGAGTGCTGGGATTAAAGGCATGCACCACCACGCCCGGCAGTAGCATGTGTTTTTAATCACAAAGCCATGTCCCCAGCCCAGACAAAAAAAAGACTTAAAAAATGTTTATTTATTTATTTATTAGACAGACAGAGAAATAGAGAGAATGGGTGCTCCAGGGCCTCTGGCCACTGCAAAGGAACTCCTCCATGTGCCCCCATGTGCATCTGGCTTACTCAGGATCTGGAGAATTGAACCTGAGCCCTTAGGTTTTGCAGGCTAAGCCATCTCTCCAGCCTCTCAAAAAAGTTTTTATTAAAATATTTTATAAAATATATTAAACAGTATCTGACAATGATAACTCAATACTAGGTGTTTCTGATTAAACTGGAGAGTAAGGACTGTATAATTGCAAACATCAATCAATACAATGCTCAGTCCCAGGCAGACCACCAAAATCAAAATATTGCTTGAGAATTCAGGATAAAGTTCTTTGCTCATATCTTTTTTCTAAAATATCTTTATTAATTTGAGAAAAATCAGAGTGAGAAAGAGACTGAGAATGAATGTACCAGGGCCTCTTCAAGAATGAATGAACTCCAGGGACTGGAGAGATGGCTTAGCGGCGAAGCCCTTGACTGTGAAGCCTAAGGATCCCAGTTCGAGGCTCGATTCCTCAGGACCCACGTAAGCCAGATGCACAAGGGGGAGCACGCATCTGGAGTTAATTTGCAGTGGCTGGAGGCCCTGGTGCGCCCATTCTCTATCTGCCTCTTTCTCTGTCTATCGCTCTCAAACAAATAAATAAAAATAAAATAATAAAAAAAGAATGAATGAACTCCAGACGCATGCACCACTTTACGCATCTTTCTTTACGTGGTTACTGGGGACTCGAGCCTAGGCCATGAGGCTTTGTAAACAAGCGCCTTTAACCGCAGTGTCATCTCCTCGGCCAGTAGCTCTTATTTTGCGTCATGAAGCTTACATGTGGGAGTCGTCTGAAGTAAAAGTTCGTCTGCTTATATCAAGCTATGAAGATTCCCTCATCCACTCATAAGCCTCAAGGCAAGGCTAACCTGTGCCTTGCTGCAGGAATCCTGGGTTCACTTAATTGTGGGGTCAAGAGCAGCACCACGGCCCCGCCCAACCAGCTGAGGCGCCGACCTGGCGCGCGAGCCCCGGTGCACGCCGGGAATTGTAGTTTCCACAGGGTGAGGAAGCACCCGTCTGCGCACGCGCGCTGAAGACCTCCGCCCTTCTCCGGATAAGGAAGCGGCCGGGCGGTGCCACGCGTTCTGCGGGCCGCGAGCAGGGCCTTCTGGGAGTTGTAGTCGCCGCGGGTGGGCGCCGTCGGTAAGGAGACGTAGCTTTTCCGTGAGGTCCGCCGCTCCTGTAGTTGGTTCCCGGCGGGGAACCAGTGGGTCAGTCAAGCGGTTCTTGGTTCCTCACTCCCACCGCGCTCCCCGAGGCCGTATTTTTTTTTAAATTTTAATTAATTAATTTTTTTTTTTTTGTCCCGGGTTGGTTCCTCCTTGCCCTCCGGTGCTTTCCTCTGATAAATACCCTCGTCGTCTTCCTCTTGGGTCGGGGGCTCTGCAGCTGAGGGGGAAGGACGGCGCGGCTCCCGGCACACACCTCTCTCTCTCCCTTCTCCCCGGCAGGCATGGAAGCTTCGTGGCGCCGCGGCCGCGCCCGAGGACGAGCCGTCGTCGCCGTGCCCTCGGCGGGCAATGGAGTCGCTGCGGGCGGCGCGGCCGCAGGGCGAGGGAAGGGGCCCGGGGTCGCGGGTCACGGCCGGCCCGGCCCCGCGGCGGGAGGCGCAGGTGGCCGCGCGGGCTCGGCGCCAGGAGAAGCGGCGCCGGCGCCGGGGAGCGGGGGTGAGTACGGCCCTGCACCCCCGCCGCGGGCGCCCTCCTGGTGCGGGGCGGCTGCGGCCCCCGGTCTGCCCTTCACTCCTTCCGCCGCCTCCTACAGCCTGGCGGCCACATTCCCGTTCTTTGGGCATCTCTTTCATCTTCACTTTAATTGCACGTTGCCTTTGTTACTTCTCTGACCAGTGTGTGTGTGTATGTATGTATGTGTGTATATATATGTACACACACACATATACATACATGCATACATACATACATACTCTCTCTCCCCCCATCCTTTGGGCATCTCTTTCATCTTCATTTTAATTACACGTTGCCCTTGTTACTTCTCTGGTCAGTATACACACACACACACACACACACACACACACACCCTCCCTTCCTCTCTCTCTCTCTCTCTCTCACACTCTCTGTTTCTCTTTTCCCCCATCCCTTTTAGTCGCCTTAACCGTTGTGTCCCACTGGGTTAATTTTGTTAGGTCCACAACAGTGCTTTAGATTAGAACTTATTGCCAATGTTTGTTTCCTTTTCTTTTTTCATTTTTAAAAAAACTTTATATTTATTTATTTATTTGAGAGAGAGAGAGAAAGAAAGAGGCAGAGAGAGAGAATGGGTGCTCCAGGTTCTCCAGCCACTGCAAATGAACTCCAGATGCGTGTGCCCCTTGTGCATCTGGCTAACGTGGGTCCTGGGGAATCCAACCAAGGTCCATTGGCTTTGCAGACAAGTGCCTTAACCGCTGAGCCATCTCTCCAGCCCTCTTTTCATTTTTAAATCCTAAACACCTGTGTTAAACTTTTTTTTTTAACCCACTTTTGTAAAATAAGGTTTTAGTGTCTTAAAAAAAAGGTTTGTCAGTCTTGGTTCTGTTTTAAAATTTATTTATTTATTTGAGAGACAGAGAGAGAGGGCGGGAGGGAGGCTGAGATAGAGAATGGGTCACACCAGGGCCTCGTCAGTGCAAATGAACTTCAGACACATGTGCCACAGTGAACATTTGGCTTAAGTGGGTTATGGGGAATCAAACCTGGCTTCTTTGGTGGCTTGGGAGACAAACTCCTTAACTACTAAATCATCTCTCCAGCCCAGTATCTTAGTGTATGATAACAACTAAGCTAGGCTGAGGTTGCAGAAATCCCATTTAGATAAGGATTGGGCATTCTCATCTTACATTGTCTCTCCTGCTTCTGAAATAAGTTGGCCTTGGCTACCTTTCTCAGAATGCCTTCCTTTTATTGGCTGTTTTCTTTAGTTTATACCGTGTAAACCTCTAGTTGGTGGCACTTTCCTCAAACATGGTTTCTGTTCATAAATGTCCTGTCCGTCTGTGGACATACCTGGTGTTCCTATCTGGGGTTTGTCAGCACATTTCGTCAAGACCCTGTGTTAGTGGGTTCTGAGAGCACTTGTACACAGTTGCTGCATGAAGAAAAGACAGTAATCCCTAAAACCATCTTATGTTAGTGTTTGACATGTGTTTTTCAAAATTCCTTATTTTTGAGGGAGGAGGAACAAAATTGAGCTTCATGGGTTTAAGTTTAGGTTACTTACATTAAGTTTTGAATCAGAGTGTTTATTAAGGTGGTGAAGTATACAGTTTGGAGACCTCTAAGTTTAATAAACTTTCTTGGGCTTGTGGGTAGAACAAGCATTCCTTACCTGAGTCATTGAGATTTGACTATAAGAAATAATATGCTAGAAAATTGCTTGGCCACTCTGCCCAAACCTTTTCTTGAGATGATGCTAGGTGGATACATTTATTGGAGTATGGATGTTTATTATATCTGTCCATTCACCCTTTCTGCTTTGGTGCGTTTTAAGTATCAGTGTCTGTCTCCATCACCCTGGCCCAGGAGCCTTTTATTAACACTCACTGCTTGGAGAGAATTCCCAAGATTTTTGCTCTCAAGAAGTTCAGAGTTTCATTGGGAATATGTGTTGTGAAGTTACTCAATTCTGTTTGTATTGTTATTTAATAAATACCAAAATGAGAAGTACAAACAGTACTAAAATGTCTAGTAGAATTAATCTAAACATTATTATTTCTTTTGTTTTTTTGAGCTAGGGTCTTGCTCTAGCCTAGGCTAACCTGGAATTCACTATGTAGTCTCAGGCTGACCACGAACTCACAGTGATCCTCCGACCTCTGTCTCCCTAGTGCTGGGATGAAAGGCCTGCTCCACAATGCTCTGCTAATCTAACCTTACTTAACACTATTTGATACAAACCTATTTAACATTTGTTTCTTCTTTGGGAATGAAGTTGTAAGAAGCATATTTTCCTTGTTAACATTTTGTTTGCAAGTTGAGAGATTGAGAGAAAGAGAGAGAGAATATGGGCTTGTGCCAGGGCCTCTAGCCACTGCAAATGGAACTCCAGATGCATGTGCCACTTTATGCATCTAGCCCTACAAGAGCACTGGAGAATCAAACCCAGGTCATCAGACCTTGCAAACAAGCACTTTTAACCATGTTAACATTTTGTAGTAGATTAATGCCAAGTGCATTTCTTTTCATGACCATATGACCTTTCAAGTCTACATTGAAGGCCCGTAGCTCTTGAGCTTTCTGAGCAGCAGCTAATAAGTATATTAGACAGACAGTGGTTACTGTCTGTGCAAGCCTTTTGGTGGGTTAGGCTGAGCCTGTGGTTCAAGAGAGGGTGGCTTGAAGCACCCACCCCGGTGCTTCTGCTGTGCCCCAGTGAGTGTGTCCCCACCTCTTAGAAATCCCTAGTGCATACTGTGTTTTAAACATCTCACCCCGTGTATATTTTTGTCGATGTTTTATTTTTGAGGTTGATCATATGTTTTTGATACTTAGGTAATTTTTTTCTTGATTTGTTAGCGGCTCTGTTTCTCTAACACTTTACTGCTTTTTGAAGGATACTTAACAAAAATTTGAAATCTTTCTCACAGTAAGAGGATGTTCCAATGTGTGATTAAAAATGATATCATAGTCAAGTGAACCACAGTTGTATTGGCCTACAAACAAAAGATAGTCTCACAAACAAGACATGATAACTGATAATGATTTGAAGAAATGAAGCCATTGTTTTTTCTTTTAACAGAGCTAATGTCTCAGAAGAAATTTGAGGAAATCAAGAAGGCTAATCAAGCTGCAGCCCAAAAGCTTGTTGAAGAACAGTTTAGCTCTTCATCTGAAGAAGAAGGAGATGAAGATCTTGAAGGAAAACAGGGGAAGATAGTTGCTAATACATTTATAACGTACACTACTCAGACAGGTACTGATTGACCTTTTAAGTTTGGACGTTTTTCTTTTTGTTTTTGGTTTTTCAAGCTCTGGCCCAAGCTGACCTGGAATTCACTATGTAGTCTCAGGGTGATCTTGAACTCACAACAATCCTCCTACCTCAACTTCCTGAGTGCTGGGACTAAAGGTGTGTGCTATCATCCCTGGCTAAAGTCTTATCATGTGTCTATCCCCATAGATAACCCTTATGTTGGAGGATGACTTATCCCTTCTGGTTGATCTCAGTTTTGCTCTAGTCTTCCAAAGCTAGACATGGGAAAACAGAGATGGCGCAGGTGTGCATGAACGAACCTCTCTCTCTTTTTTTTTTTTTCCTGAAGCACAGAGACAGACAGTTGAGAGTATGGGCATGCTAGGGCCTGTTGACGCTGCAAATGAACTCCAGATACGTGGGCCACTTTGTACATCTGGCTTTCCCCAGCAACTGGGGAATCGAACCCAGGCTGGCAAGCTTTGCAAGCAAGCACTTTAACTGCTGAGCCCCATGAATGTTCTGTGGAAGTAACACTATCTAGATATTGCTTCATAACTAAAAAACTATATTTATTTTCTAGACAGGTCTCATCATATAGCTCAGGCTGGCCTAGAACCTGATATATAGACTAGGCTGACATCCAAAACTCAGGATTCCCCTTACTCAATCTCCTTATTGCATTTTTTTTTTTTTTCATTTGAGAAAAGGGGCAAAGAGAGAGAGAATATGGGTGTATCAGGGCCTCCAGCTCCTGCAAACGAACTCCAAATGTATGTGCTACCTTGTACGTCTGGCTCACATGGGTCTTGGGTAGTTGAATCTGGGTCCTTTGGCTTTTCAGGCAAGTGTCTTAACCAGTAAGCTCTCTCTCTCTAGCCCCTGATTGAATGTACCTTTCTTTTCCTTGCATTCTGTCTGCCTGTTTCAGGCCTTTATAGCTCTTGACAGATGAAAAAACTGAAACATTAGATAACTGGCTCAAAACTACGTGTTTTTTCTTTTCTTTTCTATTTTTTTCTTTGTAGCTGCCTTTAACTGGTACTTTCTGCTTCTTCCAGTCTTGACCTTCTCAAACTCAGAGGGATCTGTTAGAATGCATGACTTTAAATGCCATGCTAACCACTGGGACATGGTAGACAGTACACTTTATTGCTGCAACCACACCTTAACACAGGCTTCAAAGAAATCATTCATGAAATTTGTGAAGATAATTTAAAATTTTTAAAATTTATTTGAGAGAGAAAAAGACTCAGAGAGAGTGAGAGCGAGAGCGTGCCTGCGCGAGAGAGAGGCAGATAGAGAGAGAATGGGCGCTCCAGGGCCTCCAGCCAATACAAATAAATCCTAGACGCATGCACCACCTTGTGCATCTGGCTTACGTGGGTCTTGGGGAATTGAACCTAGGTCCTTTGGCTTTGCAGGAAGTGCGTTAACCACTGGGCCATTTCTCCAGCCCTGTGAAAATAATTTTGACTTTAATGTCTAAGAACTTATTCATTCAATACATGATTTTTAAAGTCGAAATTACATGTATTAGCTGTTAAGCTAGATGAAATTTAAAATGTTTTATATGTATACACACACACATATAGATTTTAAAGTTAGCTGTGTTATAAAGCAAAATATACTGAATGTAAGGATTTTAGAACTTAAGGATATTTTAGAAACTTAAATTCTTACTTAAAATAACACTTGTCTTTTAATTTATAGTTTTGAGAGTACTTTTGGATAGATTTTTCTTTCTTTTTTTTTTTTTGGTTTTTCGAGGTAGGGTCTCACTCTAGCCCAGGCTGACCTGGAATTCACTATGGAGTCTCAGGGTGGCCTCGAACTCACGGCGATTCTCCTACCTCTGCCTCCCGAGTGCTGGGATTAAAGGCGTGCGCCACCACGCCCGGCTTGGATAGATTTTTCTAAACATCATAAATGACATTTATGTTTATGCTGGGGCAAGTGTTTGTAAATGCTGTGTTTACTTAGCTGATTTTAGAAAGTAAAGAATAACCAAGTTTCTTAGATATTTAATTTGTCTTTGTGGCAACACCTTGGTTAAAACTTGGTTATTGCAATGGTAAGTTCTATATATATATATAAGTTTACACTATCAATTTATTATTCTTGGAGACCCAGTCAACTTAACATTGAACCATTTTCATTGTACTAAAAGCATGTAAAATTATTATTCTTTCTTTAAATTTTTATTTATTTGTTTTGAGAGAAAGAGGAGAGAGAGATAATGGGCATGTCAGAGTTTCCTGTCACTGCAAGTGAACGCCAGACACATGCATCACTTTTGTGTATCTAACTTTATGTGGGGAGTCAGGATTGAACCCAGCCTGCTTGTAAGCAAGTGCCTTTAACCATTGAGTATCTCTCTAGCTCTTAATTTTCTTATGCTAACATGACTTGAATTACTGCCTTTTCGGTGTCATTTGTATTTTAGGGTACTTCTCTTTCATTTTATTACTGTTACTTCTTGCATATTTCTCCATAACCCCTCACTGTAGCACACTTCCTTAAGAGCCAAACAGAGGTTACTTAACTGTATTGTGCCTCACATTTCTTGTGTGTAATACCAAGATAATAAATAGTTCATTTAATCCTATGTAAATACGCCTATTGTGGTATGTAACATACATACCCAATACTTAAAAAATACAGTTGTGGGATGGAGAGATGGCTTAGTGGTTAAGCGCTTGCTTGCCTGTGAAGCCTAAGGACCCCAGTTCGAGGCTCGATTCCCCAGGTCCCACGTTAGCCAGATGCACAAGGGGGCGCATGCGTCTGGAGTTCGTTTGCAGTGGCCGGAGACCCTGGTGCTCCCATTCTCTCTCTCTCTACCTACCTCTTTCTCTCTCTGTCTGTCCCTTTCAAATAAATAAATAAAAATAAACACAGTTAAGATACTTAAAAGAAAAATACAGTTGGCCAGGCACGGTGGCACACGCCTTTAAATCCGAGCACTTGGGAGGCAGAGGTAGGAGGATCGCCTTGAGTTTGAGGCCACCCTGAGACTACAGAGTGAATTCCATGTCAGCCTGAGCTAAAGTGAGACCCTACCTCAAACCACAAAAACAGAAAAATCAAAAATACAGTCTGTGATGCATTTGTGACCCCACAGTGAATATCAATAACCCCCGAGGGGAGCCTTCAGTGGAATGGGGGCAGGGCACAGGAGATATAAGAGGTAACCTGATGGAAATACGACCAACATGAGATTTGCTTATACAGTAAAGTTCATAATTAATAAAAATAAATAATATACTCCACTAATTTTTTTCTAAAAATACTACCATTTAAAGCTGCAATAGTGGACATAATTTAATAAAATGTAGCTATTGTACTTTATTGGCATTAACATCTTTTCAGTGCAGTTTTAGTTAAGAGTATGCTATAGCTCCCCTTCCCCAGGTTATGTTTGTGTTAAATTATCCTACTTAGTTTTGACTTTCATGCGTTATTTTTTTTTATTATTATTACTGTATATATTGGAGCTCTTGTCTGTGTATTTAGTGCTCAATAAATTTGTTAAAGACTTTAACAGAAAAAAGTAACTATATGCTGGGAGAGCTGAGTTCCATGAATTCATGGACTTTGCAACTTTTTGGCAAATTTTTTTTCTTAACAATTTTTTTTCTTTCTTTCTTTCTTTCTTTTTTTTTTTTTTTGGTTTTGGTTTTTTGAAGTAGGGTCTCACTCTGGTCCAGGCTGACCTGGAATTCACTATGTAGTCTCAGGGTGGCCTTGAACTCATGGCAATCCTCCTACTTCTGCCTTCCGAGTGCTGGGGTTAAAGGCGTGCGCCACCACGCCCGGCTCAGAGTTTTTAAGGTATATTTTGAGTAGTTAAAATTGTTTGGCATTTGTCACATAGTGTGATTTGTTGATGAGTATGTGTTTTCAGATATTGGTTAACATAAGAGTTTAATTTCCAGATGGAGATACACGTGAACTAGAGCGCACAAAACAGTATGTAAATGAAGCTTTTCAAGCAGGGGCTATGACATGCTTGATTTGTATTGCTTCAGTGAAGAGAAACCAAGCAGTAAGTTTTTCTCCTTAATAAATTAATATCTTCTCCCCCAGTATTTTATTTGGCATTTATAATGCTTAACTCTTATCCCATTTATGTTTGTTTAACAATGCTTCATGTGACAGTTTTATATGTGAGTCAATCTTCATTTTTTTAGTCTAAAATTTTTCTTCAAATATTTTAGCACTGTAGATAACTGAAACAAGTTTTGTCAGTTTTAATGCATATTTTAATTCAATAAAGCATGTTAGTGTCTACACTGAGAAATTCCCACAAATATGAAATGTTAAGTTGTGTTCTATTTGTGGTTTTAAATTTTTTTGTTATGAATTTTTTCTTTTATTCCAAGATATAACTGAGAGCTTAGTGCACAATTGTCAAACACTGTATACTGAGCTACTGATTTTCATTGTTTTTTTTCTTGCTGTTTGTTTTGGTTTTTCAAGGTAGGGTCTCGCTCTAGCCCAGGCCGACCTGGAATTCACTATGTAGTCTCAGGGTGGCCTTGAACTCATGGCATCCCCCTACCTCTGCCTTCCAAGTGCTGTGATAAAAGGTGTGCGCTGCTACGCCCTGGCTCCTTCATTTGGTTTTGAAAAAGGAAAATCATGGTCCTTGCCTTCGAGAACTTGCTGACAACTGTGATTATTAGTTAGCTTCTCCTAGTAGTGTTGAAAGTGTTATTGGGGAAAGATTCAGGTATAACTTTCGTCTTTAGAGGAGCTCTTGCCTAATCATAAAGCTCTTCATGTGTGAATTTAAAAGGACATTAATGAAAAGATTAATGAGAAGTGACAACTTCCATGTATCATAATGTTTAGACTTCATGTGAAGCTATTACTGTTATAGTAGAATTGCCTAGAGAGGGGAAATCGGGCCATATGAAATGAGTTGGTCATACACAGAGATTGAATATGCCGGGGCTGGCTAAGACAGTGGAGCAGAGGTAGGTGCCCTAGTGCTCGGTCGCGTCTGGTTGGCGTACGTTGACTTCTACTGTAGTGGATGAGTGGTCTGTCTGCATGCCAATATATTTCTATTTTAAATCTTGATCTGTGTGTAGATTGCTTTTTCCTTCCTCCTCAAGATGTTTCCTTGCCTTGGGAACTGTCATAGCCGATTACACAAGTATAATATAGAACCGAGTAACGGATGTCTCTTGGGGCAACATGCTTCCAGGGAATTTGTGGGTGATTTGACACCAGTTCTGTCAGGGAGTGGGCCTGGGTCAGTACAAGGCATGTTGTGAGTGGTTTTTGAAAGGGTTCCATGTAGGGTTGAACTGCTTGGCTCTTAGTAGTAATCAGTTCAGTGTAGCATTGCTTGGCATTTCTTCTTCCCTGTTTTGTCTCCTCACTCCTCTGGGTTCTTATTTCACACAGACTTTGGGGGAATTCAAGCTAAGAAGTTAGCTTTTTATTTTTATTTAATGTTGTTGTCAGCTTGTAATATGCTGTGTCTGATTTTTTTTTCAACAGTTGTAAAATGTTACAAGGAAAGCAGAAGTGAGTTTTGTCAGTTATATCAAAAAATTAGAGCTATTTCTTAAACTTTTCTGTATATATTCTCACTTCTTGCTTACTCAATTTTTAGAATTTTGCATTGAATGCTAGACTGATAGGTCTTATATAACAAAAAGGCATTATAGAGAGATATTTACAAATTTGTGTAGTGTTATAACGAAATAAATGTCCAACAGCAAAAGATTGGTTCAAATTATATACATAATATACATAATATACATAAATGTATGTACTATGTAGCTGTTAATCTCATATATGAACATATTTGATGAGAGTAAATGTTTTTGTCATATTTAATTTAAAAGTAGATAATTCAGAGCTGGAGAGATGGCTCAGCATTTAAAGGCATTTGCTTGCAAAGCCTGACAGTCTGGGTTTGATTCCCCAGTGCCTATGTAAAGTCAGATGCACAAAGTGGAGCATGCATCTGGAGTTCATTTGCAGAGCCAAGAGGCTTTGGTATACCCATTTTCTCTGTCTTTGTCTGTCTACTTGCAAATAAATGATAAGTAGAATGTTTTTACATACAAAATAGATATATCAGTCAGTACCAGTATTCCTTCAGTTTTCAGAAAGAAGATAAATCCAAATGTGTATAAAATTGAGATTATCTGGATTGGTAGCTATAATTACTTCTGATTAAATCTGAGTGATAATACACATTTTTTTTCTTCAGAATGTTTATCCAAAAGCATGTCTTGCTGGGCATGGTGACACATGCCTTTAATCCCAGCACTTGGGAGGCAGAGGTAGGGGATTAGCCATGAGTTCAAGGCCACCCTGAGACTGCATAGTGAATTCCAAGTCTGCCTGGGCTAGAGTGAAACCCTACCTTGAAAAAAAAAAAATTAACAAAAATCACATACATGTTAATTTTTGACTCCTTTTCTTAGGTGTGGAGCTGTTCGGGATGTTTCTGCATATTTCACATGCCCTGCATTCAGAAGTGGGCTAAAGATAGTCAGTTTCTTGTATCTTCTTTAACAGATGAAGATTTTGGAAAGAGAGACTATCCTTGGCCTTGGTAAGTTTTTCTAGCTTATTGGATTTTAAGTTGCAGAATCAGTAAAAGTTACAGATTCTGAGTTGCTATATTGGAAATTCTCGTGTCTGCCTGCCTCTCAGCTAATCCTTCTGTTGGTGAGCGTATGGGACCTTGTCATGGCTTCTTTCCCTTCAGCTTAGCTTGCCGCTGGCCCCATTCAGTAACTGGTAAATCACTCAGCTCTTTTTTTTTTTCCCTGGCAACATAAGTCCTCAGTTCTGCTATTAAGAGGTGGTTTTCTGTGGTGGAAGTAAGGAAGCATTCATAGTTTGGTACCTCTTTTTTTGGAATTCCTGTTACTATACATTAGTTTAAGTATGTGTTTGTTATCTAACATTTTGATCAAATTTCTCAAAATTGCGTTTGCATATTATCTGATGCTTTTCATTTTCTACATTTGTTTTGCTAGTTTTGCTTTTTATTAGTGATTATTAGACCTTGGACTTCTGTTTTGAGAAAAAGTGGAGAAGTAAAAATTAACTTATCTGCTAAATAAAGGTAATAAAAAATTATCTCCACTGGTAGCCCAAAGGGTAGATTTCATCATCAAGGTAATGAGGGATCAGCTCAAGGCCTTTTTTTTGTTTATATTTCATAAGTTTCATAACTAACTTTTTACTGATAAGTTTATAGTTTTTTTTTCTTAACGTAGACTCTAAATTATGTTAGACTGAGGCCTTACAAACCTGGATTTGAGTCACATCTTATTTACTTATTATAAATACTAAGATATTTGTCATGGTGTAGTTTTATTAAAACATTTTAGGAATGCAAGTTTCTTTGTAAAAACAGCTTTGACAATCATTGAGACTTTTTTTTTTTTTTTTTTTGGTTTTTCAATGCAGGATCTCACTCTAGCTCAGGAATTCACTATATTCTCAGGGTGATGAGATACTCTTTTTTTTTTTAATTAATATAAATGTAGAGCTGAGAGTTCCTTAATGTAAAGTTAATTGAGCTGAGTATAGTCAGTTTCTGATTATGTTTATGTTGTCTCTCATGTTGCTTCTAAAGATAAAATTAATAATTTCATTTTTTTGTAGTCCAAAATGTAGATTTGAATATAAAAAATCAGAAACACCTAGTAGGTACTACTGCTATTGTGGGAAGGTAGAAGACCCACCTTTAGATCCATGGCTTGTTCCTCATTCATGTGGCCAAGTGTGTGAGAGAGAATTCAAACCTCCTTGTGGCCATAAATGTTTGCTACTCTGTCATCCTGGTGAGTTATGTAATGTACTTGTAATTGTTTATAACTACTATTTCTTCTTACTGTTAAAGCCAGAAAGAATGCAGGTTGCATTGAAAACTTAAGATTGTGATGAAAAAATATTGAAAAGGATTACCTTTTAAAGTACTTGGTCAGAACTTACTGATAAGTGTAGGAATCGTAAGCTTTACTGACTTGTAATTGTTTCCCCCTTTCGTTACATTCTAGGTCCCTGCCCTCCTTGTCCAAAAATGGTCACAACTACCTGTTACTGTAAGAAAGCAAAGCCTATCCCTCGTAGGTGCAGTGCCAAGGAGTGGTCCTGCCAGCAGCCCTGTGGGCGGAAGTTGCTCTGCGGGCAACACAAGTGTGAAAATCCCTGTCACGCAGGTAAAAAGGGCTGTATGTACCTGTGACATGGTCTCAGCTGAAGTTAAAGCACTCTTTGTTAGCATTCTCATGTTTATGTGCTAATTTATTATTGCAATTTCAGGAAATTGTCAGCCTTGTCCAAGAGTTAGTAGACAGAAATGTGTATGTGGCAAAAAAATAGCTGAGAGAAGTTGTGCAAGTCCACTGTGGCACTGTGATCAAGTAAGTACTTATGTATTTTGAAGGGTGTATTAAAGAATGTAGAAAGCAGGAATGCTCTATATATGAACAAAAGTAAAAAAAAGTAACTCAATTAACTACATGCCATATGTTAGGAAGCTACTTTTAAATATAATATTTTAGTTATTGGAGGACTGTTTTCCCAGACTAAGTCCTTAAAAAGGCTATTGAATTTTGGATTCAGCGCTTTGCTTTTTGGCCTTGTTATTTCTCCTTCTTTTCTTTCTCAACTAACAGCTCCTGTCCTTTCTGGAGCTAATCCCATTAAGAAAGTAGTATTGGTTTTGTGGATTGGCATGGTTTTGGTAATGTTGGGAAGGAAGCTTCTGGTGGATGGTCATATGCAGATGGGTACACAGTTTTCTCTTACTATATTTTTAAAGTACATCCTTTGGTGAATAGGAAATGTATGCACATGTTGTATATATGTACACATACATATGTGTGACATCTGTTAAAGTATAGCAATATGAAGGGCACATGATTGAAAATGGATTATGCTTTGTACAGTCTTAAGTTTTAAATCCTTCATTACTCTGCACTTTATTTTAGGTTTGTGGACAGACACTGCCATGTGGTAACCATACATGTGAGCAAGTCTGCCATGTTGGTGCTTGTGGAGATTGTCCTCGATCTGGAAAGAGGGCCTGTCCTTGTCAGAAGTCAAGTAAGGCTTGTTTTCAGGGCTGGGGGAAGACATGGAGGACACATAATTGCTTGTTACTAAGTGAAGCAAGTTAACTTGAAAAGGCTATATTGTAGAACTCGACTGTATGGTATTTTGAAAGTCAAGCTATGGAAACAGTGAAGACAGTTGGTTAGGGGTTAAGAGAGGAGAGATGAATGGGCACTGAACCTCTCTGTTACACTGTTGTAATTGATGCATGTCACTATGCACTTGTTTATGCCATAACATATACTGTGCTTATGGTGAACTCAGAGAGATACTGCGACTATTGAGTGGTTATTATATATCATTACTAAGAGATGGGGGCTTTGGTAATGAGGTAGGCTGTGCAATAATTGCCACTACTGTCTACTGGCTTATAGTAAACTCATTTTTGCCTGTTTTATGAAAGACGTCATTGGATTGCAGTGTGAGTCAGCTTTCTTGACTGTTTGCCAATAATACTTTTATTTATGAGTATCTCTACTACTTGTCAAAATGTTTTTGTTTATTTTTATTTATTTATTTGAGAGTGGCAGAGAGAGAAAGAGGCAGAGAGAGAGAGAGAGAGAGAATGGGCGCACCAGGGCCTCCAGCCACTGCAGACGAACTCTAGACGGGGCTCCTTAGGCTTCACAGGCAAGCGCTTAACTGCTAAGCCATCTCTCTAGCCCTCATAATGTTTTTTGAAAGAGGTTTTATAGTATGTTACAGTCTGTAACCTTTTTTTTGAGGTAGGGTCTCACTCTATCCCAGGCAGACCTGGAATTCACTATGTAGTCTCAGGGTGGCCTTGAACTCATGGTATTCTCTGCCTTCCCAAGTGCTGGAATTAAAGGCGTGTGCCACCATGCCCAGCTAGTCTGTAACTTTATCCTGTGAGATTAAAAGGAAATTTAAAAAGAAAATTCTGTTTGCTCTGAAAATTCCTCTAAAGTCTTATGCAGTTATACTCACTTCTTTAGATAACTGTTTGTTGAGGATGGTAACTTGTTATGTGTCAAATTACTTTGTGAAAAACACAAGCTTGGCACTACTTAGGACATGGTGGCAGGAGGATTATGAATTTAGGGTCAGCCTTGCACAAATATTAGGGACTATTTTCATTCAGCTACTTTTTCCCAATAGTTATGTAGATGGAAAATTTCTAGTTTAAGAAGGCTGTCATTCTTTAATACTAAAGAACAGGAACTTTGTTAGTGATTCATAATAATGTGTCTTACTTAACACTGACACTTTATCTGCTTTCAGAGTTTTCATTGCCTTGTACAGAAGATGTACCAACTTGTGGAGACAGCTGTGACAAAGTACTGGAATGTGGAATGCATAGATGCTCACAGCGTTGTCACCGAGGTCCTTGTGAAACATGTAGACAAGTTAGTCGTGTCCTGTAACAGTTTCTCTGGAGAGCTCTGTGGCATACGTGTCACATGAGAGTGTTTCCCACTCCTCCCCTCACATGTGTCTGTGTCACTGCCTGTTGTCCATATGTGACATTTATTGTAAGAAGTAGGGAAGGACACTAGCAATCAAATCCAAAAATTACCTTCTATTTGTTTTTGCTTGGTAGAAGTTTAGTGTTCTCATTCTTACAGTCCACTGTCCATTTTTCCCAGAAGAGCAGTGTTAAATTAGGACTAGTTATGATGGAAAGAAACATGCATAGATTTAAAACTTTAAAGTTACATATGTTGTTTGGTTAGAACACTAGATAATCCAGCTTTCTTTTCTGAGATAAGATGGAGCGCTAGGGTTGTAACTGCTTATAAATGGTTTTAATATTTTTTTTTTTACTATTTGATATCAAATTCTAAATTAAATAATTCACATGAAGTTCTTTTGGGCACAAGTGAAATATAAACAAATATTTTAGGAGCTTCAGCTTTGGTTTTATTAGTTTTTCATACAAATTTTCTATTGAAAATTTGTCTTTCATATTTTAGTAATTGCAGAAATTGCAGTGGGGGGATACTAACAGCTATTTAAAAAATATTTTTATTTATTTGAGAGAGAGAAATAGGCAGGTAGGGAGAGAAAGAATGGGCATGCCAAGGCCTCTAACCACTGTAAACGAACTCCAGATGCATGTGTCACCTTGTGCATTGGGCTTACATGGGTCCTGGGGAATTGAACCTGGGTTCTTTGGTTTTTCTGGCAAGCACCTTAACTGCTAAGCCATCTCTCCAGCCCTTAACAGTCATTTTTCATAGCATTCCTTGATGATTGTTCTAGGAAGTGGAAAAGCATTGTCGCTGTGGAAAGCATACAAAACGAATGCCGTGCCATAAATCCTATCTGTGTGAAACTAAGTGTGTTAAGATGCGTGACTGTCAGAAGCATCAGTGTAGGAGGAAGGTAGGTATGAGAAACGGGAAATTAATTAAAAGTGCCCTTGAACTTTTCCTTTTTGAGCCAGTGACAAGCACTGACTATCCTTGGTGCTTAAATCTTCAGTTGTTCAGTCATACTTCTACATAAAGTACTAATATTCAGAATTAACATTAGTTGTTTATGTTAGTGGAAAAGTATACCAGTTTATGATAACTCTCAAGTCAGGTGTTCTTGACACATACTTGTAATCCAAGCACTTGGGAGTGAGGCCAACGTGGGCTACATAGCAAAAACCCTGCCCCCCCCCCCAAAAAAAAACATTAAAAGAAAATAGTCTCCTTGTCTCATATGGTAATCCTCACAGCTCCATTCTTGGGCTGTTTCTAGTCTCTGATTTTTAAGATGTCACTAGTGATGGCAGCCACTGGTGGGTGAAACCTAAGAAAAGTTAGACAATAGAAACCGTTATTGATGTTTGGGTTGCTATTAATTTGACCACTACTATTGAGCTCTTCTGGGTTTCTTCTGTCATGAAATAGGCTTTTCTCAGGGACGAAATTTCTTGTTCTCAAATTTACTGAAATAATAGGGATGAGTTTAGCTTTTTTTTTTTTTTTTTTTTTTTTTTTTTTACTTACTGTTAAAACGCATATATCTTGAGCTGGAGAAATGGCTTAGCGGTTAAGGCTCTTGACTGTGACGCTTAAAATCTCATGTTCGAATCTCCTGGTCTCACGTAGCTAGAGGCAGTGACGCAAGCATGCAGTGTCGCACATGCACATAAGGGGCGCACAGGTCTGGAGTTTGTGTGCAGTAGCTGAAGGCCTTGGCGTGCCCATTCTCTCTTCCTGCTTCTTTTCTCTCTCCTAGTAAATAATAATAATAAAAAAGTGTATATATCTTTTTTCATTCTTTTAGGTTTTGATCTTTATGTCCTTTTACATTTCAAGTAGAATTTGAAAACTTTTAAAATATATTTTAATTTCTATTAGCAAGAGAGAGTGAGTATGGGCATACCAGAGCCTCATGCCACTGCAGACGAACTCCAGAGGCATGTGCCACTTAGTGCATCTGGCTTTATGTGGTTACTAGGGAATCAAACCTAGTACATCAGGCTTGCAAGCAAGTGCTTTTAACCACTAAGCCCTTTCTTCAGCCCCATTTTTTGAATGCATTGTGTGTGTAGGTTCACGTGTATGTGCAAGTGGATTTGGAAGACAGAGAACAACCTCAGATACCATCCTCAGAAATGCTGTGTCTTGCATTGAAACTGAGTCTCTCATTGGTTTGGACTCACAGTTAGGCTTTAGACTGTTTGGCCATCGAGCCCCCCAGGATCTTCCTGTTTCTGCCTCAGTAGTGCTGGAATTACAGGCATGTGCCACCATACCTGACATTTGTATGTGGTTTCTGCGGCTTGAACACAGGTCCTCAGGCTTGTGAGGCAATTACTTTACTCACTGAGCCACTCCCCAAACCCTGTCTTACATGCTAATAGATAAAAATAACATTGAGAATTTATTTGGTCCAGGTTGACAGTATTTGTTAATTTAGCTATATACCATTTATATTTAATGTAATTTTTAGTATGGTTGAGTTATATCTAGCATCTGTTTATCTGTTCTTTCTCCCTTTTTTGTCCTCTCTGACACGTTTTCAGTAATTCCATTTTATCTACTTTATTTACTCATTTAGCCATAACTTATTTCATTCTCTTCAGCCTTTTTTTCATCTCTTCTTCCTTTCTTTTGAGTAATTGCCTTAGGCTTTATGTACTTTAAGAATGTCATTACATTATATTTCATTTCCTTATGACAAAGTTTATGATTCTCATATAATTTGTAGCCATTTATTTTATAAATGTAAAAGTTTTATTAATCTTACAAAGTTACTTTTTTAATCAGTATATTTAGTTATTTATGAGAGAGAGAAGAGAATGAGAATGGGTACACCAGAAGGCAGCAAATGAACTCCAGATACATATACAACCTGTGCATTGGCTTTATGTGGATACTAGGGAATTGAACCTGGGTTAGCAGGCTTGGCAAGCAAGTGCCTTTAACTGCTGAGTCATTGCCCCAGCTCAATCATTTTCTTTTTAAATAGTTTTTTTTTTTAAGTAGTCATTATCATCATGTCTACTTTTGGTGCTTTCCATTTTTTTGTGTAATATACAGGTTTCCACATGGTTTCTTTTATGTCTCAAGGCTTCCTTTTAACATTTCTTGTGGTGTGTTGATCATGAATGTTTTCACCCTTGTATGTCTGGAAATGTCTTTCTTTCATCTTTATGAAAAAAATTGTACTCTAGGACTCTGTTTTGGTAGCATGTTCCCCCATACTTAAAAAATATTTTCCTAAGCTAGGCATGGTGGTGCACGCCGTTAATTCCAGCCTTTGGGAGGCAGAGGTAGTAGGATCACTGTGAGTTCAAGGCCACCCTGAGACTACATTGTGAATTCCAGGACAGCCTGGGATACAGCGAGACCCTACCTTGAAAAACCAAAAAAAAAAAAAATTTTGTCTTTACTTCCTGTTTTCCTAACCAGGAGCTATAATTGCTCCCCCCCCCCCGCCCCCTGCTGCCTCATTTCTGATGTTTCTTAGCCTGGTGTTCTTATTTTATTTCATTTTTTTAGCTAGTTTTCACCGAACTTTCAGATCTGTAGGTTTGACAGTTTTCATCAGGTTTCTAGAATTTTCTGGTATTCATCTTTTCTGTGGTGCCCACCTTCCTGAGAGTTCTTGGTGACCCACATGCTACATGTCCCTCAGCCCTGCCTTGCTCTGTTTTAGTCTTTTTAGTGTCTATTTTATCCTGGCTAGTTTATGTAGTTTTGTCTTCAGCTTCACCAGTTTGCTTCCGTGGGCTCTAATCTTTATTCATCCTGTTGTTTTTTGTTGTAGACCTGAGTCTTTTACTAGCTTCTGTGTTCCTTCTTTGATGTGCCTTCTCTTCTCCAGTATGTGGATGGGGTGCATTGGTAACACTGCTCTGA
This sequence comes from Dipus sagitta, assembly GCA_036346955.1. NCBI lineage: Eukaryota > Metazoa > Chordata > Mammalia > Rodentia > Dipodidae > Dipus > Dipus sagitta. Next base: position 44,410,309 of record CM070781.1, on the reverse strand, counting down.
TGTCCCTGCCTACTGATTATATTGGCTCTCATTTCTGGGTCTTTTTATTAATAAATTATAATAAAATATTATTTTACTAATTTTTATTAATTTTTCTTTTTTTAAAAAAAGGAACACACACATTTAAAAAATATTTTTATTTGAGAGAGAGACAGAGAGAGAGTGGGCATGTTAGAACCTCTAGCTGAACTCTAGTTGTACCACTTTGTGCATCTGGCTTATGTGGGACTTGGAGAATTAAACCTGGGTCCTTGGGCTTTGCAGGCAAGCGCCTTAACCGTTAAGCTATCTCTCCAGCCCTTTATTAATTTTTATTTTCCTTTTGTACTTTGTTGCTTCTTGGCCTGCTTTTTGACATCGTAAATGTTCCATTTTTGTGTGAGTTTCCCCTCCCCCATTTATTTTTAAGGCTTGTTGTGGTATAAATTGAAGTTAATTAGAAAGTACTTATCTCTTAGGGCTCATGTTGTTAGGTGTGACAAAAGCAAGCAGTTTCCTGGGCTGATGTGGTTGCACCACTGAGGCAGTAACTCTTAAGTGTTTAGCTTGGTGCTTATGTGCCAGAAGGTTCTTCCACTCTGGCTGTAAACAGCAAAAACTGATCCCAGCTCTGTGTGGCATGGAAATTTTCCTCCTTTGTAGCAATTTTAGGTTTTGGGTGGTTTTCTTTTCACAATGTGGACAGGCAGATACTCAGGAAGTTTCCAGAGTTTTCCAGAGATTTCTATAGTATTATTGCCTCACCATAAGTTGTAGCCCAACTGGCCTCCGTGAATTTTGTTCAACTTGGCTAGACCAGATTGTGTGTAGCCTTCCTTTCTATACTGTGTTGTGGGAGGGGCGCCTCAGGTTGATGCCCTGTAACGCTCACTTTGTCTCAGGCTTGCTGCTTTGTGTTGCCTACTCGTGTCAAGTGTCTGGTTTTCTAGTTGCTTGAGACAGGAGGGTAGATCTTTTCCATCACACTCAAATGTGTAGGTGGGCTTACTCATTTCATGGACCACATACCCTTTCTCCTACTGCTCCTCAAAGTGATGGGTACGGTATTAGAAAATGTCTGTCTAATTGAGTGAAGATTTGTGACTAATGAATTGCTTTTCAGTGGTATGTATTTTTCAAATCCTGTTTAAGATGATCATAGTTTGCTTCCTCTCCAAAGTATGGGTTTTTGGAAGTGAAGAGAAGAGTTAAGATGCAAGGCAGATAAAATAGTTGCCTGGTATTCATGAATGGAAAATTTGAAAAGATCATAGCTATATTCTTCACAGGCAGATTGGAAATGATGGGGAGAGCTAGGTGCTACAAGTAGCCTCTTTCTGCTTTTCTTCCTTAGTTGGTCTTATACTTTGAAAACGAATGGGAAACAACCTGAACATTAAGTCACCTTTATTTTAATTGGATTTAAATAGCCTGACTAATTACCTGAATTTGATCTGATCTGTACTTTTATTAATGTTGTCATTCTCTGCATAGACAAATTAATGAAATTATCTCATGGAAGGGAGCCACAGAATAACTAAAGAGTAGGAAAATTTAGCTTGATTTTATTAAGTGATTGTTTAAACAAGTTGGTTCATAGAAATACAGGGCATGTGCTTGCTAAGAATGTTGGTACCCTTGAATATTTTCATCCTTAAAATGAAAAAAAAAAACTTTTGCTTTCCATAATGTCTGTAAATAACTAGGAATGACTTGCTATGCATGAGTTTTCAAATTATATATTGCTTTCTCTTTAGTGTTGTCCTGGAAACTGTCCACCTTGTGATCAAAACTGTGGTCGGACTTTAGGATGTAGAAACCATAAGTGTCCGTCTATCTGCCACAGAGGTAAAATTTCACAATAAATGTCATTTTATGTCTGCATTCACCAAGGGCTTTATGTCAACAGCTTTCATGTTCATTATTTGTTAGGGCCCCTAATAATCTGGAGAAGCAGGTAGGTAGCCTAATATTCTTATTTTATGAACAGTGCACTTTGCACTTAAAGCTAAAGAGGGTTCAGTAACTTAGGAAAATGTCTAGAATAGCAGTGTGGTAAGATTCAACCCAAGTCTGAATGTATGGAAGTGTTTGATCTTTCTATAATTCTACATTCTTTTCATTCCCTTTTTGTTAACATTTCCCATGCAAGCTTTTCTTTCTTTCTTAAGGTGTTCATAAGATACTCAGTTTTATTATGCATTTTATGCACTTAACGGAATTAGATGTAGTAAGTTATTAGATATCTTATACTATTGGTTTTGCAATAGTTTTATCTCAGGAGCCCCTTATGCTTTTTGCTATCCAAATGAACTTTGTTTATGTGAGTTTCGTCCATTGACAATTGTGGTATTTGAAATTAAAATATAATACATTAATATTTTTAAGTTTTAAAAATTATTTTATAAAATGTGTCCATTATATTTTAATACAGTTTTGTGGAAATAGCTATGTTTTCTTTAGAAATGTAAGTGGAAGTGGTATTGTTTCACATTCTTACAAATGCCCTTAATGTCTAGCTTATTAAAAGGTAGTTGGTTCACATGTCTGCCTGTGTTTTCATTCTGTATTCACTTGTCACTAGTTCTAGCAAATTCCAAGCATGTGAGACTTTGCACACACATCCTCCCACCATTTCAGATGGGTCTCAGGGACATCAAGTTACCTGGATCACCTTTTGAGAATTGTGTCCTAAATTATTATGGTAACATTTTAAAATGTCTAAATATTCAGTTCTGGGGTTACATGAGTGATGAAAATTGACAAAGTCCTTGCTGTTATGAGACTAACTCGTAAGTAACTTCTTTCTTAGTAGAATACAGATACTAGGTAGTGACGTTGTAAGAACTGAGAGTAATACTAAAATGCTAATGGGAATGTTGAGTACTGTTTTAGAAACTGTATGAAGGAGAGGGCTCGGAGAAGGTGACACTTGAAACCAGAAAGAAGTAAGAGGTCAGGCCACATAGACATGAAATGGACTAGTGTTGTAGGCAAGGAGGCAGTGGTCTGCGAAATATAGTGCCCAGGGGGACATATTGGGAGCATATGAGGTGGGAGGTGGTGGGGCTTAAGAGTTGCTTGGAAAAGGAGAATGTGGCTAGAACCTTGTATAATAACATTAAAACATTGTTCTTCAAGCAACCTGACTAGACCACTGTGACCATTAAAGAAGCTTGAATCACTAGTTTAAAATTTTCTAATCCAGGAAAACACTAGGCATAGTTAATTTTTACAGATGATTTCTAACAAACATTTATGGTATCTGTAATTCATTCACTATTGAACTGTTTAAAGGTAGATGTTAAAAAAGTGCCCAGCTCATACTGTCTGACAAAGATGAATATATTAAGATGATTTGTCAGGTTAACCAATTAAAGAAGAAATGATGATCAAAGCAATGTATAAAAAATACCTATCATCCACATATGAAAATTTAAACAAATAGAAGTGAGTATCCTTAGTCCTATAAAGAGTATCTGAGGAAAGGCTGGAGCAGACATCATATTTAGTGGATTAAGTGTTTCCCTTCTCATATTTTGAAGGAAATCCCATATGTGTTTCCATACATACATATAGATTTGAAAGATGGGTTGTTAACGTAAAAATAACAAAGTTCTATTAGCAAAATACTGGTCTTGAAATTTTTATTGTCTAATAATTTTTTAAAATCATTTTTTACTTCAATTGTGTGACTCTCAGACCAACTAAGATAGATACCTTTTTTCTGGTTTTTCGAGGTAGGGTCTCTGGTGGTCCAGGCTGACCTGGAATTCACTATGGAGTCTCAGGGTGGCCTCGACTCAGGGAGATCCTCCTACCTCTGCCTCCCGAGTGCCGGGATTAAAGGTGTGCACCACCACACCCGGCAAGATAAATGTCTTTAAAGTCTTTAATTTATCATTTCCTCCCTTCTTTCTTTCTCTTTTTTTTAATCTTGTGACTTGTTGAAGCAATTAAGTTGCTTTATTTGTGGTTTCTCAGTTTGGAATTTGCAGATTACATCTCTGGTATTGCTTAACATGTTTCTCTGTCCTGTACATTTCTTGTAAGTTGTTAAATTTGAACACATTCAGATTCTATATTTTACATGTATGTACATATATATGCATATATATTTGTATTTAGAAGAGAAACATTTGAGAATGAGGGTTTACAATTTAATCTTTCACAAAGCACAAGGAATATAAAATTGAACGATAATTACTATTGCCAACAACAGGCCATGTGAGAGGTTAGTCTTCTTGGGGAATTTGTCTAAAAACAGTGTGTTTGCCTCGATGTATGTAAATGGGGGGGGGGAGGAGATTATTGCTAGTGTTAGAGTTCCAGAGACTTAAATTCATTTTTGCTGTAGTTTTGAATTGATGACATGTTAAACTTGTTATTTAGAACATACACTTAGAAAAAAGTTCAAGCCATTTCTAAAAGCGTATTGAGGTACCAATGTAAATGTATAGTTTGAAGTTTTATAAACTGAGTGTAATCATGCACCCACACTTCAGATCATCAAACACATAGTGCCAGCATTTCTCAAGTCTTCCTGACAGCCTTCTGAACCATCATTCTGACATTGACAGTTAAAATCAGTTTTCATCTCTTTTTTTTTTAATTTTAAATTCTTATATCAATGGAATCTCATTCTGGAGCACACACCCTTCATAGAGCTTTTGTTTAATGTGATAAGAAACTTGTTACTGTGACCTTCTAGTTGTACTAATTGTTATAGGCTATCTTGTTATGCTAGTATAGTAAGTCTATCTATTGATTCTCCCCTTAAAGGATAGGTCAGTCAGTTTCTTTTTAAGTATCGGACTTTTTCTCTCAGGCAGTTGCTATCCGTGTCCAGAAACTGTGGATGTAAAGTGCAGCTGTGGCAGTGCCAAGGTCACGGTTCCCTGTGGCCGAGAACGTACCACAAGACCACCCAAATGCAAGGAGCTCTGCAGGTTAGTGTAATTGCCGTCCACAACATATGTCTAGATACCTAACATTTAAATTCATGTGGATGTTTGATGTTGTTAGTATCCTATTTTTATTTTTGCAGTATGTAGTTCATTCTATATTACATCAAAAGGGAAGTACGTAGGTAATTGCATTTTAGATATATTGATCCTGTTCAAAAGGGACTTAAAAACTTTAACTTTCTGATGTAGTCAACCATCAACATGTCATCATGCAAGTCGAGAGAAACACCGCTGTCACTTTGGCCCTTGTCCACCATGTCGTCAACCTTGTCAGAGAGTTTTGGAGAAATGTGGTCACTTGTGTCCTGCTTCATGTCATGATCAGGCATTGATTAAACAGGCTGGCAGGGTAAGAACAATGCATTACAGAGATACTGCAAATGATGAGCTATGTATGTTTCGATTTTATCTGATCATTCTGTAAACAGTGATTAAATTTTGAGTATTAGCCACTGTGCTAGGAGCTGGGGCATGAGGAAAATAAGACTTGTTCTTTTGTCTTAGGAAACACAAAAGGACTAGGTATGTTGCTCCATGGAGGAGCAATTCCCTAACATCCACAAAGCCCTGGAGAAATAAAGAAATAAAAGAGATTCATACTGCAGAAGAGAAACCAATGAGTTTTAACAAATACAGTAGGATGTATTTGTTACAGATCATGGTAATAGATTGATTTGCTGGTTTTCCTTCAAACATTGCGCTTTAGGACTGTAGATATCTTAGTTTCCTTAAGGATCCATTCATTTGTTCGATATTGAGCTCTTAGGGTGTGTCGAGCTTTGTAATGGAGAGCAAGAGAGCCTATAGTAAGGGACTTGAATTTGATTGATGGGGATTGCTTCCTGTTGTGCTTTTTCTTCTCTTGGCGGCAAGAGGTGAGGGAGGCTGTGTTGCCCTTGTTGTAACTTTTAAAAACTGGCATCTGCCTCGGTTAACATTGAGTATGTATGGAGGGTAATAATCTGATAAAATATAGATGCAACAGAATGTTCCCGTTAGCACAATTTGTGGATTACTTGAAAAAATTCCAGTCTGCTTGAACAAAGGATACAGTAGGACTATTTCATTAGATTCTCACAAGGGCTGATGACTTCTCACTTTAAATTTCTTGTGTTTTCTTTCAGCATCAGCCTACAGGGCCTTGGGAGCAGCTTTCAGAGCCGGCATTTATTCAGGCTGCACTACCTTGTCCTCCGTGCCAGGTTCCCATTCCTGTGTAAGTGTTGGAATCTTAAAACCATGATTTTGACATAATCTGTACATAGACTGTTTGTAGTTATCCTCTTCCCTTTGTCTTAGTTCATCATCATTTCAGGTCTGGCCTCTAGGCCCTGTGTCCTGCTGTATTTCTTTTTAACTGTATTTGCTGTGATGCTTACACACTTCCTGTTGATACCCATTTTTAGTACCCTCCCTCCTCCCCACACACCTAGAGTTAGCTTTCCATAGCAACTTTGTTTACAGTTCCAAAAACATCGGAGAGGCTTATCATTTCTGACCTTTTCTGGTGATTCCCCATGCTGGTGTGTACTTCCCCAGGACGGAGCAGTGGCACGCTTGCAGGAGAGTGTTGAAGGGCAGTCTTCTCCTGGGAGGGTCAGGGAATGACTTAAGAGTTAAAACTGAGAGAAGAAGGAATCCTGTAATATTCATACTTTCAGCAGAGGTTCTGGGTTAGAGGAAAGAAAGGACAATTGTAGGGAGCAACTTGAAATTAGAAAAGAAGCAGTTTTCGACGTCTTGTACGTTGTTCTTTCACAGGGGTTCTGTATTTCTCAGAGCCACAGTTCTTTTCCTTCTACAGCTTTCCTCCCGCTGGGCCATGGTACATAACACGGTAGTTGCAATCACACAGCACGTGGCAGTTTCATACTGGCTTCTTCCACTAAGCAGTGTGCATTTTAAGGTTCCATTTTGTCGTCTTATTGTTTGTTAGCTCATTCTTTTTTTTTATGACTGAGTAACATTTGCTCCAATGTATGAATGTTTTATCATTTATTCATTTGCCTATTGAAGATTATTTTGGTTGCTTCTAAATTTTGACAAAAATGAAGATGGTGGAGGGAGGGAAGAAGGAAGGCTACTATAACCACTCATGTGCCAATTTTTTGTGTGCATACAAGTTTCAGCTCACTTAGATAAATGCTAAGGAGCATAGCTGGCTCATATGATGAGCCTGTGTTAGATATTTAAAGTGCTGCCAGCATAGGGCATTGTCAGTACTTGGATTTTAGCCATTCTGTTAGGTACATAGAAGTGTCTGCTTTTAATTTGTAATTCCCTAGTGACATGATGCTGGGCATCTTTTTACATGTTTATTTGCATACTGTAGGCCTTTTGGGTGAGTTATCCTCTGTTCGGATCTTTTGTTTTGTTTTGTTTTTCGAGGTAGGGTTTCACTCTAGCTCAGGCTGACCTGGAATTCACTATGTAGTCTCAGGGTGGCCTGAAACTCACAGCGATCCTCCTCCCTCTGCCTCCTGAGTGCAGAGATTAAAGGTGTGCTCCACCATGCCCGGCTTTGGCCTACTTTTTAATTGACTTGTTTTCTTTTTCTAAAAAAATGTTTTTATTTATTTATTTGAGGGTTTGAGAGAGAGAGAGAGAGAGAGAGAGAGAGAGAGAGTATGGGTGCACCAGAGCCTCCTGCTGCTGCAAATGAACTTAAGACACATGCAGTACTTTGTGCATCTGGCTTTATGTGGGTGGGTACTGGGAATTGAACCTGGGCTGTCAGACTTTGCAAGCAAACACCTTTAACTGCTTAGCTATCTCCCCAGCCCTGCTTTCTTATTGTTAAGCTTTAAGAAGCTTTCCAAGTGTTTTCTCTCAGTCAGTGTCCAGACTTTTCCTAATCAAAATGTTCTCTGTAGGACAGAAGCTTTTAGTTTAGTAAATTATAACTTACCCACTTTTTGTACAGATTATGGCTTTTGATTTATCTGAAAAATCATCAGTTAATTCAAAATTATTTTTATTTTGGTCTTGTCCTGTGCTTTATACTTTGTTTCATATTGAGGTCTGTGACCCATTTTGAGTTAATTCGGAGCGATGTGGACTTTATCTAGTTTTTTTTTTTTTTTTTTTTTTTTTTAATGAGACTGTCTCACTCATGCAGCTTAGGCTGGCCTTGAACTTACTATGTAGGAATTTGCTATGTAGCTAAGGCTGGCCTTGTTCCTTCTGCTTCTGCCTTGAGTGTTAGGGTTACAGGTATGTTCCACAGTGCCCAGTTTTAGTTTGTGTAAAATAACCTGCTGGGACTTTGGTTGGAATTCTTTTAACTGTAGATGAATTGAGAAGAAATGTCATCTTAACCTCAAGCCTTCTTGTCTTCAAATATGGAATATCTCTTTATTTACCCTCCTTTTTTCATCCAAATTTTGTAGGTTTTCTCCTGTTGTTCATATGTATGTGCAGTTTGATTTCTACCCATCTCATATTTTGTGTATCAGTTTAAATAGTGATTTATTATTGTTGTTGTTTTGAGGAAGGGTCTCACTGTAGTCCCAGGCTGGCTTTGAACTCACAGGGATCCTCCTACCTCTGCCTCCTGAGTGTTGGGATTACAGGTGTGTACCCCACACACATGATGTCGGGAGGGGGTGTTAAATGTCAAATTTCAGTTGTTGACTGCTAACATATATGAAAGAATTGGCCTGTGCATACTGTGCTGTAATTGCTTACTATTTCCATATGTTTGATTTTTTTACTCAGTAAAAACTGAGTTATCAGCATATTTGCCTTAGGTGGCCTTGAATTTGTAACACAAAGTTTTCATTTATTTTTCCTCATAGGGAATGCCTTGGGAAGCATGAGGTGAGTCATAGGCACAATTTTTAAGTAAAGCTTGTAGTTTTTATCTGTTTTGTACCAGAGTTGTTAGGAATAAGAAAGAGCAAAGTGTTGTATAGCAGTGTTATAATGATACAAGAATTTATCTAGTAATTTAAAAAAGTATATGTTGCATTTACTTGAGAATTAGCCTGTGTACATATGTTCACTCTAGTTATTTGTGTATGTAGTATGTGGTGTGGTGTGTGCATGTGCACATACATGGGCCCATGAGCACATGTGGCAGCCCAAGGAGAAGGTTGGGTGTCCTCTGTCACTCACCCAATTACTTCCTCGATCTAGAGTTGCTTTCTGTGCCGGAGCTGCCATTTTTATGAGCCCCAGAGATTCTCTGGTTTCTGCCCACCATAGGACCTGGGTTACAGGCGTGTGTGGCCATGCCCAGCTGTTCTACATGGTGCTGGGGAATTGTCTCAGGCTCTCATGCGTGTGCGCCAAGTGCTCTTATCCACAATGAGCCATTTCCCCAGCCCTGAAAATTTCTTCATAATAGAATGTTTTACTTCTCATTATCTATCTTGTGGGCTTGTTTTGGTAGGTTAGTTTAATTGTGATTATACATAATAAGAACACATGTAAGACCTTGTGAAGCTTAATCTCTGATTATTAGAGTTATTTTGGAAGTCAGGTCCAGAGGCTTCATGAGTGTTGTGTGTGTTCATGTTCATATTGTGCTCCTTTTCTTGTCTTTAAAGGTGAGTCCACTGCCCTGCCATTCTGTGGGGCCCTATTCCTGCAAGAGAGTTTGTGGAAGAGTGCTGGATTGTCAGAATCATACATGTACGAAAGAATGTCACAAAGTGACTGAAGTTGATGGCTGTACTGGCAAAAATAAGGTAATATCTGTAGGATGAATGCTTATATGTTTACTGCATGATTGCAATTTTTTTGAAGATTCAGATTCAAATTTACTTTTTCATTTTGGTTTTTTTCCCCCTTTTTTGGGGATGCTTTTTTAGTGTGTGCGCATGTTTGCGTGGGAGTGCCTGTGTGTGTGAGTGTGCGTGTGTTTGTGTGTGCGTGTGGAGGCCTAGGTTGACACCGCATGCCTTCCTCAGTTGGTTGCTTTGTTTTCCTGTGGCCGAGTCTTTCACTTGAACCCAGATCTTGCTGATTCAGCTGGTTTATGTAGCCAGCTTGCACCTGGGATTCCCTGGCTTTGCCTCCCATGCGCTTGGATGAGAGGCGACCACCACATCCACCACCCTTTACATGGGTCCTGGGGTCTGGAATCCAGGCTCCCTGAGCCATGGTGTACATGGCTCTGTGTCTTTGTGCCACCTCACATTGAAGTGCTTTTAAAATGGGACATTACACACGGCACCTGTGTTAATGGGCTGGATATGACTTTATGATGAAGTACATCTTGCCTGTCTCCTTAGGCAGGAGGAAGGAGGCAGCAACATCACCTCACTTGCCGTAGCTGTGCATTCACTTTAGAGCATTTGCTTGCAGCCATTTTTCAAACCTAATACATATGGTAGATTGTATTTACAACTTTAATGACATCTCAGTTTTTTGTTGGAAAGTGTTGTAACATCACCGATAGGTGGCGTATGTATGTGTATAATTCACTCAGCATTTTATAAGAATGACAAATCACATATTAAGAAATCTATGTAAATTACCATTTTATTAAGAAAAATTGATACATTAAATTAAATTTTAAGTATTAGGCAAAATAATGTTTTTCCTACACGTTCATTTTATAGAGAACTATAGTAGCAAATATTTTAATAAGAAATAAGTAAGAATTTTAATTTTCACAATGTTTTAAGTAACATTAATTTTTTTGGTTAGTGTGCGTGTGGGAAGGTATGCACATGAGTGTGCAGATGTGCCTGCCCCGTGTGCACATATCGATTGACCTAATATTACTTTATAAGTTAAAAGTCTTGTTTTTTCTTTTTTAAAAATGATCACTACATAAGTTGTTGGACAGCCATACTTGCTATTGTTTCCTGAATGAAATTGTGTCTCATGGAAGGTAGAACTTGATTCAAAGGTAGCATAAAAAAATACAGGATTTTGTTTTACATAAGTAGAAAGAGCTCATATTGTAAGTATAATTCTTTCTTTGTTGTCAGAGGAATTGAAGCTTAATTTTGTCACATGAATTTTCCATGATCATAAAATATGCCAGTAGCAAACCAGAAAGTTATAACCTCAGTTCTTAATAATTCCCAGCATTGGCATGCTTTTCTCATGTTAAGTAAATTATTGCAGGTTTACCACAGTTAGGAAGAACTCTACTGCATAAAAATAGACTGTGTGTGTTAAATTCAGTAATTTTTTAAAAAAAAATATTTATTTGAGGGACAGAGAAAGAGGCAAATAGAGAGAGAATGGGTGTGCCAGGGCCTCTAGCCACTGTGAATGAACTCCAGATGCATGGGCCACCTTGTGCATTTGGCTTTATGTGGGTACTAGGGAATCAAACCCACAGGTCCTTAAGTTTTGCAGGCAAGCGCTTTAACCACTGAGCAATCTCCAACACTTCAGTGAGGTTTTCATATTTGGTTGTTCATTACATCTGTCCTGGAGTCTGTCTTATTTCAAAAAGTGGTATTACCAAAGTCAGTCAGTTGCAGGTAATTTTTACCCAGTTTCAAAGGAATCAGGCTTGATTTCTTTCTTAACGTCTTAGATTTGTTCTCAGCATAGATCTGAGTATGACTACTCGTAACCTGGATTTCTGACATTGGCATCTCAGCCAGCACCACCTTTACCTAGATTTCCAGATTTTCCCAACTAACCTTCTACTCCCACTTTTGTTTTGTTACAGTCAGCCAGGTTTGTCTTTTTTTTAAGAACCTAAGTCATGTGACATGACTCTTTTCCCTGACTCCTCATTGCCCAGCTCTCATCTGACGTTCATCACTCCTTCTTTCTGTCTTGGCTTCTGATCTTGCTGTTTCTTTTAGGTCTCAAGCTTGCTCTTACTCCTTTGCTCTGGAGTGCTTCATTCCAGAAATCTTTATTTTTGCAGCCTGTCTCCCTTTTTAAGCTCAGCTCCTATTCTGAGGTGAAGTTTATCAGACAGGTGTCACTCTTGTTGTTACACCACTTTCTTATATTGCTTTATCTCTATAAATTACTTACAAAGATATGCTATGTCTTTATCTTCTTACATGTAAATTCCAGGCATTTGTCCCATGGTCTCAGTACCTTGGAACAATACTGGCAGATAAATGCTAAATAAGTGTTTGTGAAATATTTTAAGAGATGGAAATTATTCATAGAATAATATTTTTATATAATTTGAAACTTGTTCTTTTGAATTCTACATGCCAGAAATAGCTTAGTGTTTTCCTGATACAGTAATGATGAAAATCATAGCTATACTTAGGATGATAATAAAGCTCTTAACCTTGAAGACTTAGGAGTCCATATCTGTAGTTACCTTATTTTTATCTAGTGTAACATCTGAAACTAAACAGCATCTGGAGTTGAAACCTTTGGAAGGTTCTAACCCTAGTTATATCACTAAATCTCTAGAGCAGAGAAAGCTCCCTTGTTCAGCTGCATTAAAGTAGATTTATTTATAAGGGAAACCTCAGGCATTAACAGTGAATTGATATCTTCAATGACTTATTGTGGTGTTTAGGGTGGGAGTGGGAAATGAATTGATAATGTTTTACTGTTTTTTTTCTGTCAATGATGTTTTTCAGGAATTTACACTTAAAAATATTTATTTACATTCATTTATTTATTTGAGAGAAACAGAGTGAGTATGAGCATATCGGGGCTTCCTGCTACTGCAGGTGAACTCCAGACACATGCCCCACTTTGTGCGTCTGACTTTATGTGGGTACTGGGGAATTGAACCCAGGTGGTCAGGCTTTACAAGCTTTAAATCACCTCTCCAGCCCCAGGAATTTATAATTTTATTTATTTATTTTTTGATTTTTTGAGGTAGGGATTCACTTTAGCCCAGGCTGACCTAGGTTTCACTATGTAGACTCAGGATATCCTCGAACTCACAGTGATCCTCCTCCCTCTGTCCCCCCCCAGTGCTGGGATTAAAGGCATGCGCCACCATGCCTGGTTGGAATTTATAATTTTAGTAGGGATACTTCATGTGGTCAAATTAATTTTTAAAGGTGAGATGGTTTGACTATTGAAATTCATAGTTATAAAAATCTGTATGAATAATGGTCACATTGACAATCTTGTCATTCTTGAATATCTTAAGATTTAGGAGAACACGTACCACTTTATTCATAGCATTTAAAAGTTTTTTATGTATTTATTTTTGAGAGAGAAGAGAAAATATGGGCATGCCAGGTCCTCCAGCCACTGCAAATGAACTCCAGGTGCATGTGCCACCTTGTGCATCTGGCTTACGTGGTGGGTACTGGGGAATGGACCTGGGTCCTTAGGCTTCGCAGGCAAATGCCTTAACTGCTAAGCCATCCCTCCAGCCCTATTAATAGTATTTTTAAGGCTGCAGGAGTACTTTATTTTAGTGGGATATCTCACTTCTATAATTTTAAATTGTGGAATTGCTGGGCTCCTGTACATTGGTGATTTATTTCTTTGTACTTATTTAGGCTGGTCCCGAATGCCTTGAGTGTGAAGAAGGGTGCTCTAGATCTCGGCCGCTGGGTTGTCCTCACCCGTGTGTTCTGCCGTGTCACCCTGGAGAATGTCCTCCTTGTGTTCAGATGCTGAGAATAAAATGTCACTGCAAGATCACAAGCTTATATGTGGAATGTAGGTAAGTGGATGGAAGAATATCCTTGCTGTACTAGGATTGTTTGATATCTTTGTGAAGTGCCCTGTATAGTATTGTACCCATGCTGTTCAGTTGTATTCCTTAAACTTTGGAGTTCTGGATTTTTCAGAAGAGACTTGAAGAAATGTAGATTGACGCAACTTCTAGATTGGTTGCAGGCTTCACCCTGATTTCAACCAGGGAAATTCTGCTTTTATTCTACTTTGAAATCTTGTGTAAGATTTTGCTAGGAAGAAAGATGTGTTACTATGTTTAAAATACTAGAGAAAGATGGGCATGTTCACTACACCTTTAATTTCAGCTCCTAGGAGGCTCAGGTAGGATGATCACTGTGAGTTTGAGGCTAGCCTGTACTGCAGACTGAATTCCAGGTCTACCTGGGCTAAAGTGAGACTCTGCCTCAAAATAAATCAAAACAAAACAAAACTGTTAAAATACTAGAGAATTTTGTGACATTGTTTAAATGATATTGTTAAAGTAGAATTTTTTGATAAAAAAAAAAAACAAACATAAATGGGCCGGACGTGGTGGCGCACGTCTTTAATCCCAGCACTCGGGAGGCAGAGGTAGGAGGATCGCTGTGAGTTTGAGGCCATCCTGAGACTGCATAGTGAATTCTAAGTCAGCCTGAGCTAGAGGGAGACCCTACCTCAGGAAACAACAACAAACAAACAAAAAATACATAGCTACATGGGCATATTTTTGAATTACATTTTTAAAAGATATTCTTAGTTCTAAATATTCCTGTTATAACATTCGGCATAGTAGCATATACCTTGTATATTTTCCTTACCTAAAAATGTGGATTATGTGCAGGAAAAAAAAATCTTTTTGATAATGTTTCATGTGTTCCTATTTGATAATGATCTAATATATAATGTAATTTACTATTTAGCTGTTATATTTTAAAAGTCTGGCAAATCGTCTTTGGTTAATATATTAAAAATTATTAAATTATTAAAATAACATATTAAAATAAAGTATATTTGTCACTAATTCTTTAGCATAATTACATTTTAAGAAATGCCTGTTGATATCTAAAAGTTTTTTTACATTCTAGACTTGACTGTTAAGTTATGACAGCCAAATTTTATTATCTTCAAATATTAAAATTATTTTGTTGAAAATTTTAAGATACTGTAGTTTTTAGTTTTGGAAGTTTTGTAGCGAATTTAAGGTAATTTTTGGATTACTAATGAGATACTGACGAAAAGAGGTTGAGCCCTCTTAACCCTGCATTCCTCTTGGATAGGTTTTCCTCATCTAATTTTGACCACTTGTTTGAGCACCCACTGAAGATTCTGGTGTGCTCCAGTTGTTAGTATGCTAGCAGCCAGATGGTGGTTTTCGAGTCCTGTCCTCGCTCCTTACTTATTAATAGTAGTGTGGTTCAATCTGTTCTTCTTGGTTTTTAAGTTGAAGTATATCAACGGTTAGGGGACATCTTTAAACTAGCTCACATGTCCCTTTGACAAAATTTCCTCCTTTGTTTCTAGCATTTTCTCACTTGAAGGTACAATAAGAACTGTTCTCTCATGGGGTCAATTTTGGAAACATACTTTCCTTGGAAATTATCTGTTTGATAAAGAATATTCAAATTTATTTTTGTGTATTGGGCTGGAGAGATGGCCTAGCAGTTAAGATGTTTGCCTGTGAAGCCTAAGAACTCAGGTTTGATTTCCCAGAACCCACAGAAGCTAGATGCACAAGGTGACACATGCATCTGGAGTTCATTTGCAGTGGCTAGAGGCCATGGTGTACCCATTCTTTACCTGTTACAAAGCCATTTTATGCCTTTTTGTGATTTTTTTTCTGAATTACCCTTTCATCAGTTAGAAAAGCCCAGACTGGTTTAACATTATTTTATACATTAATAACTTACCTGAAACAAATGAAGAAAAACAAAACAAAACAAAAAGCAGCAGCTCTTCCAAGAGGCCATTGCATTTCCTATCGGAATAGCATACACTGTTCAATTTGAAGCAGTGTATTAAAGACTAATTGTTCATTTTTGTATAGAGGCTTCACTGGAGAATTATAATTTTGAGTTAGAATGGTTGCTGTGTAGGGGAAGATGCCAGTAGAGAAGCCAGGTTCAAATGGTTTTGTGCTTTGTACTTCTTACAGTGGTCACCCTTCTGACATTTGATTGGTTGCTAGTAGAAAAGGGCTGAATAGGGCTGGAGGGATGGCTTAACGGCTAAGGTGTTGCCTGCAAACCAAAGGACCCAGGTTCAATTCCCCAGGACCCACGTTAGCCAGATGCACAAGGGGGCACATGCCTCTGGAGTTTGTTTGCAGTGGCTGGAGGCCCTGGCGCGCCCATTCTCTCTCTCCCCCCTTTTTTCTCTGTCAATAAGTAAATACATAAAAATATTTAAAAAAAAGGGCTGAATAGTTTGAGTTACCAGAACAATTAAATAATTTGGAGATAGTTATTATGGAGACATAATTAAAATGTTTTGAATGTGAGAAACAATGAAATAAGATGCTTTTAAGTATATATTTGAAATTTTGAATTACTCTTAGAAAACCTATGCTATGAAATAGACTTTAAATTGAATGTCATAAAACTTTCCTGTTTTTAGGAAAATAACCACAGCTGGTGTAGATGAAAAGAACCTCCTCAGTTGTTGCAAAAATCAGTGCCCTAAAGAGGTAAGCTGCAGTAGGCCTTTGAAATGCGGCTCTTGGGCGTTGTCGCTCCAGACTTTCCTTTTGTGTGACTCTCTTATTTCACGTCTTTTTCTTGTGGTCCTTTCCTGGACCGACTAAAAATGTGGTTGATGTCTATAAACATGTAAACCATATGCTTAGGATAGGTACACAACTATATGAAAATTTAGGATATGAGGGGTAGAGCTGACCCTTTGGAGATTTTTTTAGAAGAACCGTTTTAAAGATAGCTGGTGTACTTTGTTGTATAAAGTGTTGACTTAGTTCTTACTGCCCAAAATGTAATTCAAGTATAAAATGTAAGATGACTAAGAACTATAAGGGTGGGCCTGTGGAAATGACTCTGGTTAAAAGGCACTGGCTTTCACAGCCTGGTAGCTCTGCCTGCCACCTGGGGAAAGCCTGATGTGGAAAGTGATACAAATGTTATGCCTCCAGTTTGCTGGGGCAATAGATTCTGGTGTGCACACGTGTGTGTACACATACATGTGTAAAGAACTGTGCAGGTCACAAGCAGTTAGCTGGTAGATTTAAACAGAAGATAGGTATATGTGCATCTGCTTTTGCCTTGCCTGCACATGTACACCCAGCCATAGTGGAGTGAGTGTGAGAATTAACATGCATAGTCATATTGTTTGAGATAATGAATATAAGCAGAAGATACTTGCTGTGCCCTTTGCTGGTACCAGTTATCAGTTATATTACTGAGCCTTTTTTTATATAACATTTTTATTTCTTTCTTTGTGTGTGCACATTTGTATGTATATAAGCATGCTAGGGTCTCTCGCCACTACAAAACAAAACAAAAAAACTGCCTGTCTGTGTTTATGTGGGAGGCTGGGGAGTTGATCCCAGGCCAACAGCAAGCAAGCACCTTTAATCACCAAACCATCTCCCCAGCCCCACTGAATCTTGAAAGCTCATTGTTAATTAACATACTGCATTCATGTATAGAGTTGTATTTCTAAAGATTCTTCTGCTTATATGAGTATTGTATTCAAATTAAAAGCATCAAAAGCAGGTCAGAATAGTTGAGAGTGAAAAGTAAAATGGTAATGATTTATCCAGGCAATAATCTGAGAAACCAAAGTTGTCTGTCTGTGTGTGACTAGTCTAAACGCTGCTCTTTTTATCTCTGGGAATAGCACAGTGACAGTTCTTTGAGTTGACATTTAAAGAAGAATCCTTTGACCCACAGGTGTGCTCAGTGGGCGTTCCTTTAAATCTTTTGTCCTTTTTGTACTTATCTAAATGTTTCTTGTATACACACATGTACATACATTACGAGGGAAAGATGACAGCTATAGGTCTTAAGTACTATTCAGAGTTTGACTAACTCAAAAGAATCAGTGTATGCATATCATCTTATTAACAGTGTTTCTTTTTTAAAAAGCTTTGGGGGTTGGAGAGATTGCTTAGCGGTTAAGCGCTTGCCTATGAAGCCTAAGGACCCTGGTTCGAGGCTCAATACCCCAGTACTCACATAAGCCAGATGCACAAGGTGGTGCATGCATCTGGAGTTCATTTACAGTGGCTGGAGGCCTTGGTACACCCATTCTCTCTCTCTCTCTGCCCCTTCCTCTCTCTCTCTCTCTCTCTCTCTCTGTATCTTTCTCTCTCTCTCTGTCTCTTTCAAATAAATAAAAATAAAAACAAAAAATTTAAAAAAAGGCTTTGGGTTACTTTATGGGTTCTTGTTGATTCTAAGAATTTAGAAATTGAACTGAGAAATTTAATACTGTAAAAGAGACTGTTCTAAGTAAGAAATTATTATATTAGCAATCCTGCTGTACAAGTGAAAGTTGATATATAGAATATTTCTAATCGAAGTTCTTGGATTCTTGAAATCTTAAATGTTCTCTTGTTAAATTGTCTTTTGTCTCAACTCAGATTCTATGTAATATTTTATTTTTAATCTGACTTACTAACTTGGTATGGTTTTTTAAGCAGGAAAATGATTGTGTAAGAGTTGCTGATAGTATTGCCTTAGCTAGGCTTGTGTTGCCGTTACGTTTGGTGAGACTAGGTGAGTAGATTGTTTAAAAATCACTCACTCATTTTCATGAGTTTAGGTTCAAGGTCATTCTAGAATTTCTGATCTTGCAAGAGTCTCCTTGGGCTTTTTTTTGGAAAAATTTATCCACAGACTAGGAGTGGTCCAGATGGCTTTTGTAGTTTGGAGCAGTAGTCTAGGAGCACACAGTTGACTATGTGTCTGGTAGAAGTCACTTGGTTCATGCCCCAGGAGCAGAGTCAATTAAGCTACAGATTGGTATCCTTCCCATAGCTTTGTATTTTGATAAATTCTTCACTAATGGTGATACGGTTGGCTCCGAAACAGGCTTTGAGAAACCACTGAGCTACAGAGTCAAGTTGTTATTAGGGCAACAAGGAAATATGCCACTTTAAATGAGCAGGTATCTCGTACTAAAAGTTACAGGATATGGTTCATATGCATTCTGGTGTACTGATCAATTGTTGTTTATTTTACCTCCCCTTTCCATATTGTATATTCGTTGTGAGCAGAAACTGCCCCTGGCTCCCTGGGTGGCACGTGCTTATTGCATGTGAATGGTGGGATGAGTTAGGGTCATGGCAAAGTGTGTTTCTCCTGCTTGCTCACGCACTGTATTTCTTCCATGCTGCTATTTAGAATTGAATCTTACTAATGAACATGCAAAATGCCATGAGAAGTTGCATCCCGACCCATGCCGCCTATGTTCATTTCTACTTGTCCTTTACAAAATATAAAGAGGAACCAAATGGGAGGGTCTTGTTGTTTTGCTTTGTCTTTTAAACTTGGAGCACAGCTTTAAAAAATTTTTTCTTAAAACTTAGAAAACTGGTAACTGATGAGCTGTTATTTATTTTTAATTTAATTTTTTGTTTTGTTTTCCGAGGTGTAGGGTCTTACTCTAGCTCAGGCTGACCTGGAATTCACTATGTAGTCTCAGAGTGGTCTTGAACTCATGGCGATCCTCCTACCTCTGCCTCCCAAGTGCTGGGATTAAAGGCATGTGCCACCATGCCCGGCAAATGTTTATAGTTTATAATATGTAGTTTAGAAATACATTGTAGAGTAGCTAAATGGAGCTAGTTATCTTTAGCTTTATAGTTTTTTTTCATTTTTTTTTAAGGTTACTGTACCAAGTAATGGATTTCACCATGGCATTTTCATTCATAGGTGTCATTTACCTTGTTCTCATTCATTCCCCTTCCCCCCTGGTCTTCCCTAGTCTCCTCCTTTCAACTGGTTTCCTTTCTTCCCCCAGCTAACCCCCCTTCTGCTTTCTTAATCACATTTATTTCATTTCCCTGCTTCCTATCTCTTAAGATCTTTTCTTCCTCTCCTGGTCACCTTCCTAGTTTCATGATGTACATGGAAGCTAATTATTAACTATTTTCTCACATCCTTAAAATCTATCCTCATCAATCTATAAGAATATGGTATATTGTTTAGTAACTGTATTTATCATGTGATATACATTTCTTGATTTTATTCTTCCTGTCTAACTGAAGTTAAGTACCTGGTAGTTAACATTCTATTCTCTACTTTTGTGGTCACCATTGTTTGGATTTTATGAAAAAGATCATTTGGTATTTCTACTTTTGAAACATTTTTTTTTTCTGAATTTCATTTATCATTCCCATACAAGCTGTTTTCATTTTTTTTGAGGTAGGTCTCACTCTAGTCCAGGGTGACCTTGAACTCAGCAATCCTCTTAACCTCTGCCTCCCGAGTGCTGGGATTGAAGGTGTGCGCCACCATTTTTTGACTTGTTTTCTGGACTTGAAATACAATCTCTGTGCTCGTTGGCTCTCTCAGGCCATACAGCTATCTATCTATTCTTTTTGTGCCTCTAACCCTTATCAGCTGTCAACAAAATGGGGGCTACTGCTAATCCTTATCAGTATGACTTATTTTTTATGAATATTTTATTTATTTATTTGGAAGCAGACACAGAGAGAGAGAGAGAGAGAGACAGACAGACAGACAGACAGAATGGGTACACCAGGGCCTCTAGCCTCTGCAAATGAACTCCAGATACATGTGCTGCTTTGTGTGTCTGACTTTACATGGGTACTGGAGAACTGAACCCAGGTGGTTAGGCTTTGCAGGCAAGTGTCTTAACTGCTGAGCCAATTCTCCAGCCCCAGTATGACTTAGTAAAAGCACAAGGAAGATAACAATGAAGGCCAAGTGAAGAGACAGGAACCTACCTCACTTCCAGTGGAAAGGGCAGGACATCTTAGCTTCAGATGAATACTGGGGAAAGCTTTTTTTCAGTGAAATCTTTAATGATGGTACAATTAGTATATGCTATACATTCTGCTCTTCAGAATATAAAATTTCCTTTTGAGATCACATATACTTGTATGTTTAGCAGTGAAGTATTACATGTAATGTATCATGTGACACATAGTTATGTGAATATGGTAAAACCGCACCTTCCTGAAGAAAGCTGGCATCTCAGAAGTCTTACCCAAGTCCCTGTCTGACGGCAGCTCCTTCCTTCTATGCTAGATTTTACCATCACTTGCCTGTTTTCGTAGTAACCATTGTCTTGCTTTTATTTACAGCTTTACTCTGTGTATGTGTACCTGCAGAAAACACTGTTCACCTACTTTTATAGGAAAGGCTCTGGAGCACCTTTTTTTCCCTGCATTTACTCTGTCATATGAATGCTCTAGTTCTTTTTTTTTTTTTTTTAAACTATGGATAAACACTTGAGTTATTTGCAATTTGGGTTGTTATCAAAAACACTGCTGTGAACGCTTTTGCTTGTATACCTTACTGCATGAGCGCACAGAGTTCAGTAGCCATCCAAAAGTACAAGTGCTAGACCACTGCAGCTGTGTCATTTCAACTTTAATAAATGATTTCAAATTAATTTTGAAAGTGGTTCAATCAATTTATAGCCATTGGATTTTCTAAGTATGGAAAATTACCAGAGCATTGAGAATGTGAAAATCCCTATTGTTTCCCATCCCTTGCCAACACTTAGCATCGTCATGTTCTTATTCAACTTTCACTGTGGTTCTAACCCTGATAACCACTGAGCTGAGTACCTTTTCAGGATTTGTGACATTTTTGTCTGCATGTGTATGTTGGGTACCAGAACATTGTACTTTTGAATGAGTTTCAGTTTTAGTTGCAGGATACAGAATTAGTTTGGGCTAACTTATGACAAAGTATATCTATATATATATCAAGCTATATGTAGAGGATGTTAGACACAATGTGCATGCAGGTTGTGAAGGACATGCGACACAGTCAAGCTTTGGGGAGATTAGGATCTGTGTAGGAGAATCAAGAGCTCTGAGAGGCGGTGACTGTTCACATTGCCCTTAAGTCTGTATTCTCCTGGGAGAGAAAACCTGACTCATTTGCCTTGAAGAGATTCCTCTTGGTCCGGGTAGCCACTGGCAGGAAACTGAAATAAATAGTAGTTCGGCTGTGGCTGCTGGGGTGCTTGTGAACCAGCAGGCCCCAGTTTGTGACTCCTACCAGCACTGGTTGGTGGAAGGCAGGGAGCTTTATAGAATAGTCCAATGAAGGATTTGGGAGTACAAATCCATATTTTAAAATGTCTTGTTTATTATTTATTTGAGAGAGTGAAAAAGAATAGAGAGAGAATGGACACACCAGGGCCTCTAGCCACTGCAAACGACCTCCAGACTCATGTGCCACCTTGTACTTCTGGCTTATGTGGGTCCTGGGGAATTGAACCTGGGTACTTAGGCTTCATGAGCAAGTGCCTTAACCACTAAGCCATCCCTCCAGCCCCAAATCCATATTTTGAATGCATAAGACTCAGTCATAGTGAAGAGACTTAACACCATAGTGGTGGAATTGTGGGTGGTTGATCTAGGAGGCAGGAAGATGAGACATAAGCAGTGCTTTCACTAACCTCCACGTGTGGAGGAATGAGTGAAGGGGTACACTGTAGTCAGGATTTCGTGGAATTCAAGGTCTTCCTTTACTGCTTCTTGGATGCTGCCTTACTTAATTTCGCTTTAGAATCAGTGATTTCAAGTTAAAGTAGAAGATTCCAGTAGACAGAGGGAGAGGGTATTTCTTGTGACATCATGTCTGGTTAGGAGTCACCATGGCCATTACTGGGATGTCTTGGTTACCTAGACATGTTAGTACCGTGTCAAGGGTAGAGGTCTTGGAGGACAAGGCTAAGCTGACAAGGACAAGGAGGTTCTTTTCTTTCTCACAGGACATTAGAGAGAAGGGAAGTGTGTCTCTGTTCCGTGTGCATCCAGGGACCTAAGTTAGCCTTAGCTGGGCAGCTCTGCCTTCCTTGACCTGTGGTTCTGATCACAACTTCAGACTTTATCATTCCCAGGACTGTGGCGGGAAGAACATTTTACACTCATGAATGATTTAAGAAGTGTACTTGCTTACCTTCCATGCCTATAACTATTACAAGAGTGACTGGGAGACCTACTGGGGACAGTATTTAACTCTTGTGTACAACTAATTTATCTAAAAAGAAAAAGAAAAGGTTAAACCATAGTCAGGGTTATTGGCCCTGTGTGTGATGGAGTCACTGTTAAAACAATCATTAGGGAATGGGGGAGGTAGAATGTGACCCTGTAAGTGATTGCTTTATTTTGATTTCATTTTAGCTTCCTTGTGGTCATAGATGTAAAGAGATGTGCCATCCTGGTGAATGTCCCTTTAATTGTACCCAGAAGGTAAAACTTAGATGCCCTTGTAAAAGAATAAAAAAGGTAAGTATTTTAAGTGGTTGAAATTCTTTTCTATGTAAGTTGTTCCTGTTTAGTTTGTTTTTGGTTTTTATGTTTTGGTAAAATTTTTCCTTTAATTTTAAGGTCATATTTTGTAGGATTTAAAAAATTATAATTAACACGAGCCTAGTTGGTTTTGTAGATGCTCATTTTATTTACTTTTTATATTTTATTTATTTGAGGAAGAGAGAGAGAGAGAGATA
The DNA here is from genome assembly GCA_036346955.1 of Dipus sagitta. Classification (NCBI taxonomy): domain Eukaryota; kingdom Metazoa; phylum Chordata; class Mammalia; order Rodentia; family Dipodidae; genus Dipus; species Dipus sagitta. Next base: position 44,387,129 of record CM070781.1, on the reverse strand, counting down.
AGAAGAGGCATATTGAGAGAGAGATGATGGGCACTCCAAGGCCTCCAGCTACTGCAAGCGAACTCCAGACGCATGTGCCACCTTGTGCATCTGGCTTACATGGGTTCTGGGGAATTGAACCTGGGTCCTTTGGCTTTATAGGCAAGCACCTTAACCACTAAACCATCTCTACAGCCCTGTAAATGTTCATTTTAAAATAAGCTTTGGCATTTCAATTTTCTTCAGTATAATAGCAAAAACAAAAGATTGTTACTTTTAAAATATATTTTATTTATTTATTTGAGAGAGAGAGATTGGGCACCATTCTCCAGATGCATGTGCCCCTTTGTGCATCTGGCTTATGTGGGTCCTGGAGAGTCAAACCGGGATCCTTTGGCTTTGCAGGCAAATGCCTTAACCACTAAGCCATCTCTCCAGCCCCCAAAAGATTATTTTTTATTGGAATCAAGTACAGTGTGCCCTTTGTGGGGTTAGCATCACTGTGCTATAGATTGAGGTCTTTGAACAAGAAACATTTTGTGGGTGACAACGTGGATTTCGTGGTTGAGGAAGTGGTCTAGAAATAGCTTTGTTCATCTGGTTGATGAAACTTTACTTGCCAGACAGGTATTGTCCTTTGAAAATGCTTTCCTGAAAGGCTTTATATTCATAGCTTCATGAATAACACTGAAACTTGAAAACAGCTAATTTTCAGAGGAAAAAAGTGAAGGGAAGAGTGAACAGTAATGATTGGAATGCCGGTAGAAGCAAACTCTCATTAACAAATCTTGTGAAGGAAAAGATAGTGTTTGTGTTTGCTTTCGGGTCTCATTTTCCCTGTTGGTCAGGTAGATCCCTTAGAAAATCCCCTTTTATCTTGACCTCTCATTTGCCATATCACAGTTATAGATGTGTCTCCTTCGCCCCTTCACATTCCTTTGATCTTTCCCTAAGCTATTTTTTTCCTCATGTTTAAATTCATTCTTTTGGACTGAGGAGATGGCTCAGTGGGTAGGAACACAGTGCTGAGGACTTGAATTGATCCCCAGCATCCATGTCAACACAGCCAGCTGTAGCCATGCTCACCTATAACCCTAGCACTGAGGGGACTAGAGACAGCAGGATTGCTGGGCTCTCTGGTCCGCCTGCTTAGCCAAAAACCAGTGAGTTCCAGATTTATTAAGAGATTCTTGCCTGAAGGAAATAGCAGAGAACACCTGATGCCCTTTTCTGGCTCCACATGTGAGCTGAGTGGGTGGGTGTGTGCCTTTGTGTACATGTGCATACACACCGCACATGCTACACATACCAAAGCAGTTCATGCTTTTATTCAGCCCTACAAGACACGTGTTGAAATTCTCTCTCTCTCTCTCTCTCTCTCTCTGTGTGTGTGTGTGTGTGTGTGTGTGTTTCCCAGGTGGCGGTGAATGGAATTCTTTCATAAGTCTTCTGCTTTTATTTCTATACTTTCCACTAAAATTTTCTGTAGTAGGTAATTTTTGTATTTAAATTGATCACCTTTATATGAAAGCCAATATTTCATCAACCACTTGTAATGTGGGATGTCCCTTCTATTTTCTGAGACCTCATGCCTTGTCCAAATACAGTTTGCCATCCATTATACTTATACATTGAAGTGTCAGAGTCGCTGTAGAAGGATTTTCATTGAAATGTAAGAAAACAAAAATGTTAAAAATGTTAGTTAAAGATCCAAAGTTCTCCAGAAAGCTTCAGACTTTCACTAAGATAGCAGCCATTAGCTAGTATGTGTGTATTTTAATGAGTTAACATGAGAATAGTATTAAATATTTGGCAACTCCACTGGATGGTATACATGTAGAAAATTTCTTTTATTCCAGAAAGCTCTGTAGGACAGTACTGCTCTAGAATATTCTGTTCCTTGGTCACTTTGAAAGAAAACAAGCCATAAAAATAAAGAATAAAAATAAAACTCAGGGGGCTGGAGAGATGGCTTAGAGATTCAGGCACTTGCCTGTGAAGCCTAAGGACTCAGATTTGATTCCCCAGGACCCACGTAAGCTAGATGCACAAGGTGGCGCATGCGTCTGGAGTTTGTTTGCAGTGGCTACAAGCCCTGGCATGCCCATTCTCTCTCTCTCCCCCCTCCCTCCCTCTCTCTCTCTCTCTCTCAAATAAGTAAGTAAAATATTTCTTAAAAATAAATAAAACTGAGGCAAGTTGATAGTGGCACATGGCAAATTATTATAAAGTAGATGATTTTTAATTTTATGGTATTCTTTTAATTGAGAGAAAATCATTTGAATTAATATATCTAATACTTGAAACCATATAACAACATTAATGAATGTAACAAATATTTATAATCTTTGGCTATTAGACAGATTTTGCTTTTGTTAGGCATACAGTTAGGAATTTGAAAGAAAGATCATCTAAAATTTGAAATTTGGGTGTTGTAGGAATTGCACTGCAATAAAGTACGTGAGAATCAGATTTCAGTGGAGTGTGACACAACATGCAAGGAACTGAAGCGGAAAGCATCTGAGGTGATGTCTTATTAAATGTCACTACTGAAGTACTGGTGGCCTTTTTCTACTACTTGGTACATTTCTTTATGTGCTCATAAAAACAGCTTGAAATTTTATCTTTGCTTTTGTTACAAAATACTACTTTTATATGCTTATTTTGAATGCGAGATATACTTCCATTGCTTTCTGTGGACCTAAGCTTTCCACCCTTCCTGCTAGTTCGCGCGTTTGTCCTGACAGGTAGCTATTTTAAAGCTAGCATTGGTCTCCTGAAAGTTAGGCTAAGTTAATACAAAAGTAAGATTTGGGGATTCCTCCCTACTTGAGGTGTCTTGATTGTTTCCCTTTTGCCAGTTGAGTCAGTGAGTAACTTGGTTTGTTTGATGCTGAGGCTTCCCTCCCCAGAGCACGGGAAGTCAGGCATCACTTTCAACTGTAGGGAAAGGGGATGCTTAATGATTGAGGTGAGAACCTTAACATCAGAGGAAGAATCGAGTTGCGAAGTGTTTTGATCTGCAGTGTGTGAGTTGCTTGAGTTTGATCTGCTGTCTCACATAGCTTGTCACGGGACATGTATCTTGAAGCTTCAGATCTCCTTGTACCCCTTCAGTCTGTTAGTTGGTGGGTGGTAGGTCTGCTCAGTGAACCACTTTCCTTTACAAATTTTTTTGAGGGCTGGAGAGATGGCTTAGTAGTTAAGGCGCTTGCCTGGGAAGCCTTAGGACCCAGGTTCGATTCCCCAGGACCCATGTAAGCCAGATGCACAAGGTGGCACATGCATGTGGAGTTCATTTGCAGTGGCTGGGGGCCCTGGTGTGCCCATTCTCATTCTCTCGGTCTGTCCCTTCTCTCTCTCCCTCTCTCTCTCTCTCTCTGCTTGCAAATAAATAAAATATATATTTTTTAATTTTGTTTTATTTATTTATTAGAGAGAGAGAGAATGTCCATGCCAGGGCCTCTAGCCAGTGCAAACAAATTGCAGATGCATGTGCCACCTTGTGCATCTGGCTTGTGTGGGTACTCGGTAATTGAACCTGGGTCCTTAGGCTTCACAGGCAGGCAAGCACCTTAACTGCTAAGCTGTCTCTCCAGCCCCCATTTACATATTTTTAACACTCTGAGTGAGGCCCACAAAAGTTGATGTGCATCACTGGTGCCTGGGTGGGCGGTGCTGAAGTTGTAATCGATCAGGAGACTTGGTGCTGCATTGCTGACCTGTTTTAAACTGTGCACAGGTGAAAGAGGCCGAGGCCAAAGCTGCTCTGGAAGAGGAGAGCCGGAGGCGGCAGGTGAGCACGGGGCCGCAGGCTTTCCCCAAGGCATACTTTAATATTTGTTGCTTGTTCACAAGCAGAGAGGAGAGAGAGAGGCACGAGGGTCCTCTGCCACTGCAAATGAGCTCCAGATACATGTGCCACACTTTGCATCCGGCTTTATGGAGGTGCTGGGGATTTGAACCCAAGCCATCAAGCTTCGCAACCCCGCACCCTTAACCACTGAGCCATCGCTCCAGCCCCGTGGTCAGGCTTTGTGCAAGCCTGATGTATATACCATGTGCAGATTAGGGGCAGTGAGCTTCTATCTGCACTGAAAATAACAGTTTCCACAAAACAAAAATAATCCGTCTACTTCTTAGCTTCAGGTACTGTGAGAAGGCACGAGAGCTCATGTTCTTTTTTATTTCATCTATTGCCCACTTCGCTGCTTTGCCCGTTTTGTTTGCCAGCATGAGTTTTAATTGTTTTTTTGATTGGGGCTAAGGAATTTTTAAAAACTGAATTGCAGGTCATCTGTCATAAATAAATGCTGTTCACCAATTACTTGTTTTAATATGTTCCCTGTTTCTCCACTAGACCCTTAAATGCAGGTCTAGTGTCTGTTCTTTTAAGTACCTAGCTGATCCCTGCTGGTCAAGGACTGCGTGGATCGCGCACTGTGGTAGCTCTGTCTGTGGACCGACTTACCTATCAGTTTATATCTTGGTTCTCAAGAGTCATTTTGTATTAAAATATGAATTTTTTGTTGTTGTTGTTTCTTTTTCTGTTTGTTTTGTTTTTTGAGGTATGGTCTTACTCAAGCCCAGGCTGACCTGGAATTCACTATGCAATCTCAGGGTGGCCTCAAACTCACAGCAGTCCCCCTACCTCTGCCTCCCACGTGCTAGGATTAAAGGCGGACACCACCACACTTGGCTAAAACATGACATATTTTGCCTTGCAGAATTTTTACCGTATCTTTAAAAAAAAATCAATTTGATGAGAAGAATCGAGTTGAGGCAACTTTTTTGTCTTTACCCATTTATTATTATTATTATGGTTACCATTTTTGCTACAAGCCACTAGTAATTATTATCTGCATTATAAAAAGCTTAAATCAGGCTGGGAATGTTGGAACAGCACCTTTAATCTCAGCACTAAGGAGGCAGAGGTAGGACACTTGCTGTGAGTTCCAGGTCAGCCTGGGCTAGAACGCGATCCTACCTTGAAAAACAAACAAGCTAAAATCATGGTTACATTTTTTCTCATTGAGCATCTTCTTAGTGCTCCTTGAAGCTTGTATTGAAGTGTGCTGGTGTTACAGTACAAGACTGTTGTCCATATTTTAGAGTGCCTGTACCCCAATTTTAATAAGACATTCAACTCTTTAGATCATAGTCAGGCCTACTGTCTGAAATAATACTTCTATCACTCCTCAGTTTCCTATCTGCCTGCCTGCATTCTGAATCTGTTAAATACAGTCATTAGGACAAAGAGCTTTTTTTTTTATTTTTTCAAGGTACGGTCTTGCTCTAACCCAGGCTGACTCAGAATTTACTATGTAGTCTTAGGCCGGCCTCCAACTCACAGAAATCCTCCTACCTTTGCCTCCTGAGTACTGGGATTAAAGGCATGGGTCAGCAAGCCCAGCAAGAGAGCTTAAAAGCCAAATATACATATTTATTTTCTACCTCTACTTTTAAAGCAGTTGCCAAGTTGACTTACTTGCATTTCACTGGAAAGTTTCAAGTCACTGTATTCATTTAATTTAATAAAATGAAACTGTTCTGTTTTAGGCTGAGCTGGAGGCTTTTGAAAACAGATTGAAGGGTCGTCGGAAGAAAAACAGGAAAAGAGATGAAGTGGCAGTTGAGCCATCACTATGGCAAAAATATAAATATCATCTCCTGGCGGCGAGTGGCGTTGTGGTGGTAGTGCTTGCATGGTACATCGCCCAGGATGCCAATTAATCATTTCTTTAATCTTTTAATATACCTCAGATTGAAACTAGATGTTCAATATGAAATATTAAAATATTATATGTGTATTGTAGGCTGTGTTCCCTCACATTGGCCTGTGTGCTGTGCAGCTGTGAGGACAGGGCAGTGGAAGACTGTTCAAAGTAAAAGCATGACCGAAGTCACTCAGTACTCCATAAGGCTGGGCTGCCGGCAGAGCGCCACGTTTGTTGTTCACTGTGCTTCTTGTACTGGCCCAGCTATTGCATTTACTGCTTCAGCATCCAGCACTGTTCTTTCTGTAAATTCAGATACGACTGAGCCATATGTGCAGTAAGAGGAATATTTCTCTATGTTTTGGGTACTTTTTTTGATCTTGTAACTTTGTACTTTTTTAAAGTGATCCTCCAAAAAGACCTCTTAACTACCACAAAGCTTTATAATTAGATTGCAGAAATTAACCTATCAGAGAGAAATTTTTATTGGTCACTGAAACAAACTTCACACTGTGTGAATTGTTTTCAACAAATGCCAGGCTAGGTTCTTCCCAGGCAGCTGTTTTTGTCTAAGAAACCTTTACTTGAAAGTTGGCATGTTTTGTATACCTTGTATGTATCTTTTTAAGATAATAATAAAAGGAAAGCTGATATTTATGAGCAACATATACTGAGCATAGAACTTATTATTTCTCTTTACTGTAATCCCAGATATATAACAGCTGGGAATAATAAGAAAAAATAGAGAAATTATCAGTAAGCCAAATTGGGTATAACTGTCTTTTCAAATAGTTTTATTATTTAAATTTTGTATAATTATTTTCATACCAAGTTTGTAATCTAGAATGCTATTGCTCGGTGCCTAGGAGCCTGTGATTTTAGGTTAGGCACAGTGTCAATGTGTAATGCTAGTGTTTGATGTAGAACACAGTTACTGAAAGGTATTAAAAATTATATACTTTAAAAGTGTGTTTTAAACAGGAGTTCAGAAGAAGATGTATAATCTGCTGAATTTAGGTTAAAAAAAAGTACATGTTGCATTGTTTATTGAATATTATCTGGTGTCCCGAATTAAAGGAAAATCATTTCTTTATGGGATTTGTGGTTTGATTTTAGATTTTTAAAAATCATTCCCAATGGTTGAATTACTGAGTTAGTGTTCTAGAAGCTCTTAAGTTAGATGTGGTCTGCTCAGGTTCTTAACAGCTCTAACCAGAATGAATCTGAGGCACATAAATGGCCAGTACCTATGGAGGAATGTTGATGGGCTGTCTTGTTCAGGTCGTGTTCAAGTCTTGTGCAAGCACTTATCTGTGAGACAGACACTTAGAGGGCAGTTAAATGGGTACAAAATATCTATTTACCCAAATATCAGTAGTAGTTCCCACTTAGGGCTTGTGATGTTTGCAGCCATAGGCTTTCAGTACCAGCTTAAATTTCATGGATATTAACGTAAATTGTTAAACAATTTAAATGTAGACAAGTCTCTCTGGCAATATTTAGAAATTACTTGTAAGAATTTTAATATCAGAGCCGGACGTGGTGGAGCACGCCTTTAATCCCAGCACTTGGGAGGCAGAGGTAGGAGGATCACCGTGAGTTCAAGGCCACCCTGAGCCTACATAATGAATTCCATGCCAGCCTGAGCTACAGTGAAACCCTACCTTGAGGGAAAAAAAAAAAAGAATCAAAGGAATTTTAATACCAAATATGAAGATTTCATATCCTTCCAGGAATTTTCTTTTTTTTTTTTAATGCAGACACCACCATACCTGTGTCACTTGTAGAGTTCTTGGTTTAACAATCAAACTAATCCTTCCTTTTGGATGCCTGGTACAGCCAGTAGAAGACCGCACCAGCACTGTGTACACTCTGTTATGGGGTCCTCCAGCTTAGCAGGCAACAAAGGAGCAGTGAGCCACTAGGAGAAATTGGTCCCTCTTGTAAAGGATCAGTTCATTGAAAGGGTAGCTTTCTGAGCTTATGAAAATAATTGAACCAGCAGAAAGCAGTCTCTAGAAGAACGGCTAGTTGGATGCTGAGTGAAGAACAGTCGAGAGAGTATGGGCACACATAGACGGTGGCACATGTGTATTGTACCAGCACCCAGGAGGCAGGGATTGGGGGATTGTGAGTTCCAGACCAGCTTGGGTACATAGCAAGACCCCATCTCAAACAAAAAACATGCAGCAAGAACTAACAGTGTTGAGCCTAGGTATAGCGCAGTAAAGCGAAGAGATCTTAAAGGGGAAGTGACTTCTTGAGCTGCTAGCCTCCGTGTCCCTGGGCATTGGGAAGTGAGGTGGACGGCTGAGTGCTAGAGCTCAGGTTGTAAGGTTGCAGTCTCCTCTGACCTATGGAAGCTGTCTCCTATGCACGTGTGTGTGCATGTGCACACACACACACCCCAGCTGTCCATCTGGGAAGCCCTTTTCTTCTATTTTAGAACCTTGGTATACTAAGCACATTCAGGTTTATTGTTTGCTGAGCTTGTTTTGATAAATTACTTTTCTAGCTAGGATGGGGGCTTGTATTTAAATATTGTCACGAGAAACTCACCTGCAGTGTGACTTCCCACAGTCTAGCTGCACTACAGTTAAACCATCCGGAGAGAGAGAGAGGGTCCCTAACCCCCGGTGATAATCACCCAGTCTGCTCACCCTCAATAATAGTTTTCCTCATTCCACCTCTGGGACTCCAGGAGGATAGGACTGTGGCTTATTGCCACAACCACGGAGCTGTGCCTAGCTATGTAGCAGATGCTGGTGTTAGTTCCCTGTGACTTCCATGACAATTAAGGTGACTGAAAATGATAGAAATATACACTCCCACAATTCAGGTGGCCAGTAGTCCAAAATGCAGGAGCCAGCCAGTTGGTTCTTTCTGCAGGGCCTGAAGGAGAAGTGTCTCGTGCTTCTCTTCCGGCTCGTGGTAGGTGCCTGTCCTTGGCTTGGTGTGTGGCTTGCCCGGTACCACACGTCACTCTGATCTCCGACTCCATCTTCATGTTGCCTGACACCTCTGTGTGGCCTTTCTGCCTTCTGAGAACAGTCAGGGCTCATCCTATTCCAGTATTATTTCATCATAACTTGTACCACGTGCAAAGGCTCTTCCAGACGAGACAGGTCACATTCTGAGGTTTGGGATGGACACTGATTTTGGGGTAAGGGGAACTGATTACAGTACTCAGTAAATATTTCCTAAACTGTAAACGCCTGGGTGATTTCCAGCATCATCTCCCCTTAGTAAGTGTGTGAAGAAAGGACTGAGCTCATTCTATGGGCCCAAATTCCCCGGGCACGTTATTTAACATGTAAATACAGCTTCAGTTCCTGTGCTGTTAAATGGTGATGATAAGTCCCCGTGAGCGCCCTTCCCAATAAGTTAGTCATCATGTTTCTGCATCTCCCTTGTTTTCTGGTGAGCGTGTGGTGATATGCATGTATGTGTGTTTATGTATGTGTATACACTTGTGTGCAGTGAGCTTCAGGGGTCCTGTTTCTACCTTTCCCAGCACACTGCCATTAGAGATGTGTGCCACCCCATCCAGCATCTCTGTGGGTACTGGTGACCCATCCTAAGTCCTTATGCTTGAGAGATGAGTGCTTTACTGAGTGAGCTATCTCCCCCATCCTGTGTCTGCAGCTCTTTTAAAATAACGTCTTGCCGGGGCACGCCTTTAATCCCATCACTCGGGAGGCATAGGTTAGAGGATCGCTGTGAGTTCGAGGCCACCCTGAGACTACAGAATGAATTCCAGGTCAGCCTGGACTAGAGTGAAACCCTACCTTGAAAACAAACAAAAATAATAAAATAATAAGTCTATAACAGTCCCGCACTGATGATCTGTGTTCATTCTATCATGCTGGAAACTAGATTTGCTTCAAGAATTCCAAACAAACTAGATGTGTCACTTTGAGAATTGCCTGCCACCAAGACGTCCTAACTATAAGCAAGCATCTTTAACTGCTGAGCCATCTCCCCAGCCCCCAAGATCCAAACTGTAATTATGTGGATGACTGAGACTTAATCTGCCAAGCTTAAGGACTTCTCTTGTAAACTGATTCATAGCAGAAAAAGGTTCTGAACTGAGTCATCTCACTTTTTGCTTCAAGGGTCACTGTCATTGAGTGTGTACTATGCCTGGGAGAGGATTAGGCAGGATGCTGGCCAAGAAAAGGAGGGTGTATTTAGACAGATTGCAGTGGGAGGCCCCTCAGAAGTAGAAGGTATATATGAGCATGCTAAAAATAAAATTCCTCTGAAATTACCTGTGGCGCCAGTTCTCCATTCCCTTTGTTCCAGTGATGACTGGTGCATGAGAGCAGGGGACTGGTGTACAGAAAACAGAACGTCACACACGTTACTCTGATCGTATGCCGAGCGCTTCTCTGGGCTGGAGTCCATTATAGTAGGTGTGTCTACCGCTCTTAAACTCTCCCCTTCTGCAATAGGTACGTTTCTAGTTTGCCTGTTTCTTATTATTTTCAATTTTGTTTCAAGCTTTTGCATCTAAAAATAACCCTGTGATTCCTTAAAGGCATTTGCCTTTTTTTTTTGACTTTTCGAGATAGGGTTTCCCTCTAGCCCAGGCTGACCTGGAATTCACTACGTAGTCTGAGGGTGGCCTCGAACCCACAGCGATCCTCCTACCTTTGCCTTCCAATGCTATGGCACACGCCTTTAATCCCAGCACTTGGGAGGCAGAGTAGGAGGGTACCGTGAGTTTGAGGTCACCCTGAGACTACAAAGTGAATTCCAGGTCAGCCTGGGCTAGAGTGAGACCCTACCTCAAAAAAAAAAAAATGTGCACCACCATGCCCAGCTTCATTTCCCACATTTTTTAATATAGTTTATATATTGGTGTATTCCTCTAATGCATTTGTCCCCCTGTCCTGGAAGTGCTGTGTGGGCATGACTTATGTTTTGTTCATTTGGCAGCTGGCAAACTGAAATTGAGCAAGTTGCCAACTAGATAAGCCACTGGGTAGTGAGTGTATCTGTTTTGAGCTACTCCTTGCCCATCTCCATCCTGGGGTCTGACTGCTTCTCTAAGAAATCTTAACCTTACAGTGCCTTCATTTTCAGTCCTAGTTCTGTAGTTAGGATCCATAGTCCATGTTGTCTCGGTAAAGTTCCCCTCTCCCGGAGAATATTCAGAACCTTGAAGTGGACTTCTCTACGTGCATAAATGTTTTCTGAGAAGCCCAGCTCTGGAAGAGCAAGGGAGACCATCTTCCCTGGCTGTCTCAAAGTCTCAGGCTCTCTCAGCCAAACATTTGGCAATTGTCCTGGGCTTCAATGGGCAAAGCAGCTTTGCAGTTCAGTGCAGTTCAACCCTCCATGTCCTTAACTGTGAATGATGGCAGGCAAGCAGGGCTTTGCTAGCCCCTTCAGTCCTGGGCTATAACATTTAATTACTTATTATTCATTTATTTTTAGAGAGGCAGATCGAGAGAATGGGCACAGCAGGGCCTCCAGCCACCACTGCAAATGACCTCCAAATGCATGCACCCCCTTGTGCATCTGGCTTATGTGGGTCCTGGAGAATTGAACCAGATTCCTTAGGGGTCACAGGCACATTCTTTACCACTAAGCCATCTCTCCAGCCCAATATTTCTTTTTTGAAAAGTATTTTATTTGTTTATTTCCAAGGCTGGGGAGGAGAGGAGGAGATAAAAAGAGAATGGATACACCAGGGCCTGTAGCCACTGCAAACCAACTCCAGATGTAGGTGGCACTTTGTGCATCTGGCTTTACGTGGGTACTGGGGAATCGAACCCAGCTCATTAGGCTTTGCAGGCAAGTGCTGTAACCTCTGAATCATCCCTTCAGCACAGGACTGTAACATTTCTTTTAAAAGTAGTTTGGTATATGCTTGAAATATTAGACAGTTAAGCCTTCAAAATGCCTGGAGTGTTTCTTTTTGTAAAATAATAAAGGGATTTTAAGAAATAGGACATTGGTTATATTTCATGTTAAACTGAAGGGTTAGGGACTTGGCTCCCATGGTAGAGCACTTGTCAATAAGCCTAAGTCTAGCACCAAATGACATAAAATAACTTGAGGTGCAAATGTGGGAGGTTTTCTTCTTTTTAAAAGGAGTAATTCCAAGTAGGTGATTAAAACTTACATGGCATGGGCTGGGGAGATGGCTTAGTGGCTAAGGCACTTGTCTGCAAAGCCAAAGGACCCAGGCTCGATTTCCCAGTAGCCAGATGCACAAGGTGGCACATGTATCTGGAGTTCGTTTGTGGTGGCTAGAGGCCCTGGTGTGCCCGTTCTCTCTATCTGCACCCCCCCCCCGTGTCAAATATATATATATATATATATATATATATATATATATATATATATATATATATACACATATATATATATGCTAAAAATTACATGCCATTCAAATCAGCTTGAATATAAGGCTTTTAATACAATTGATCTGTTACATTTAAAAAGTTCATTTCAAAGAATATAAACATAGATGTCTACCCATGATTGTATTCTCCCTGCTGGTGAATACCTACCTCCAAGAATCCTTTCCAGCGCTCTGTGTAAGCAGAGCGGACACTGGCTAGGAAGAAGGAAGTTTAAGGCACACTCCCTGAGCCTCTAGCCTTGGTTCTGGAAAGCTCAGCTCAAGGGACACCATCCACCCCGGGGCTATCTGGAGCTCCGTGTTCAGCGACTTGAACCTCAGCTTCGTGTCACACCTCCACCAGAGGGCAGAAAGTGGAAAGGCAAGAAGACAGAAACTCACCCCTGACTTAAGTGCACTTGTAGAAACCTTGGCTCAGTTCACAGCTGGCGTTAAGTGTGGGCCAGAAACACTATGCGGTGTTCCAACTTGCTCACTTTCCTGGGCTGTTTCCCCATGGGTGCCCAGTGGGGAATGGTGGGGAACAAGGTGGTATCTCAATTAGAACCCCACCCCTCCCCTGTGAAATGACCCTGCCCTCTGGGGCTTCTGGACAAGCTACCTGCTGCCTGCTGTCTGTGACTTCAGCTCCCTAAATTTGTTTATCTCCAGTGCCCTGGGGAGAATGACCCAAAGTCAGGGCTTGGTCTTGGATGCTGTTGACAAGAAATCTCACAAGATTTAGGAGCTCAGGCCTTTAATCCCAGCATTCGGGAGGCAGAGGTAGGTGGAACGCCACGAGTTCGAGGCCACCCTGAGACTGCATAGTGAAGTCCAGGTCAGCCTGAGCTAGAGTGAAACTCTACCTCGAAAAATGAAAAATAAATAAATAAATACATAAAAATTAGGGGCTCAAGCTGTGGTTCTGCCCTGCCCATGAATCCTGGAATCACGCACTCATGCAGTCTTGCAAAAGCAGTTGGGGCACTAGGCAGTGGCGATTTAAATGCCAAGCTTATGGTCCTTGAAGGACTTTTTAACGTTGTGAAGGCTAGTATTATTTGTTAGAAGTTTCGAAGTTTAGTGCCCCAACTGCTTTTCCAAGACTGCATGAGTGCGTGATTCCAGGATTCAAAATGGTCTAGGTAGGGTAAAGAGAATTTGGAGAAAAGTAACTTCACACCCAGCCCCTGTTCCAAAGCGCCCTGTCTTGTTGCTCGTGCTGTCCTGGGTGTAAGTTTAGGGGGTCCTGGAGCAGCAGGCTGGACTTCCCACCCGCCTCACAGAAGTGACTTTGCTGGGGCGGGTACAGGGGGACTGTCATTAAGGGTTATGGGTAGGACCCAGAGACGCATGTGAAGGGAGGGAGTGGTCTGCGGGTGGGGTCTGCCCCGCAGACAAAACATGGGGCTCCGGTCCCTTGAAGTACAACTTCTGAGTGAGGAGCCAGGCATCCCCTAAGTGCCTCTCCCGGGGACTCGCCCAAGGAGAGAAAAGCGACCCAGAGAAGGCTGGAGAGAGGCATGTTCCCGAAGCGACCCCCTGCCTTGGGTCCTGAGGAGCGCTGTGGGCGCCCCGGGAGCCCCAATGAGGGTAAGATCATCGCCCGCACTCCTCCGCACACTGGTCGAGTGGTCCGAGTCCCGGTGACTTCGGGATCAATCCTTCCTGCCTCATCCCTTCCTCCTCCTCCTCCTCCCCCTCCTCCCCGCCTCATCCCATGCTCCTGGACTGGTGCCCCCTCCTCCTTCCTGGCCATCCGTCTGTCCGTCGGTCGGTCCGTAGGTGAGCCCTGGCTTCCGCAGTGTCGCGCTCCTCAGTGCCCTGCAGTCAGTCCGGGGCCATGGGCAGGGTTTCCTTCAGCGTCCGATTGAGCTCGGTGCGGAGAGCCCGATGCTCTTGTCCCGGGCGATGCTACCTCTCCTGCAGAGTCCCCGCTCAGCTCCGCGCCCCGGGCGCAGCCGGTGCACTGGACCGCTGGCCCGTGGCGCCCGGGGAGACTGCAGGTGGAGCTGGGGGCCCTGCTCCCTGGGGAGCCCACGGCTTCCTCCCCGGGCCGGCGTCCCACAGCTGGAAGGACTGCATCGCGGCGCCGCCGGCCCCAGACGTAAGCCTCGCGTCGGTCCAGGTTCCCTCCTAAGGCAGCTCGGGGACACGCGCCCTGCGCCCTGGTGATCACTTGGTGCCCCGGGAGGGCGGTGGGAGTGGGGACCGTCCGACTACGTCCTATTAAGTATTGTCATCTCGGAGCCATCCATCCCCCTTGCAGAGTGCAGGGAACTCCTGGGTCCGCTGCGCTCAGACTTCCGCTCCTGCGCGTCCCTGTCCAGGCCCTCGGGGGCCGCTGGCTGCAGGGTCGGGGACGTGGGGAGGGCGCAGGGTGGGTGTCAGCTGCAAGTTTGGGGGACGGAGTTCCATCCAGTCCCGGGAAGGGCTAACTTCGCTCCTCGGATGGTCCCTACTGGTCTGGACCAACAGGAGCCCAGTCGAATATGCAGTCGCCCCTTCCTTGCCTGTTGGGTGCCAGGGTCCGCTTGGCACCGGGAGGGTCAGCTGCGCTGCCAGTGGGGACCTCGGAGCTCCCGGGGCAGGCTGAGCCGGGGAGGGCTGGAGGGATGCGGCCATCCTGCGGGAACTCAGCACCACCCCCTCGCCCCGAGCCACCCTCTGGAGGCCGGAGGATGGCGCTGTGGGCGCTTTTTGCAAAGCTGGTCATTCCCAAAACCCAGGCCTGGTGCTCTGGAGTTTCGGGGAGGTGGGTAGGGGGGCTGGTCCCCAGAAAAGCTGTCCCAACAAATGAGAGCTTCCCTCCTGGGGAAACTCCTGGTGCTACAAAAACACCAACTTGTAGTAGGAGGCTGAGTGAGGACTTTTCTGTGCAAGTCTATAGTTTAATTTCCATTTCCTTTCTTAAAAGATGTAAAGTCATGGGCGGATAAACAACAAATGGCTAAAGGCATTGAACTGCTACCAGAATGAGAGCGAAGACAGAACTTTATTAGTGATTACTGTCAGGGACTCATCCTGGCAGAGGTTTTTGTTTGTTTGTTTGTTTTATGGTTTTTCGAGGTAGGGTCTCACTCTAGCCCAGGCTGACCTGGAATTCACTCTGTAGTCTCAGGGTGGCCTCGAACTCACAACCATCCTCCTCCCTCTGCCTCCCGAGTGTTGGGATTAAAGGCGTGCGCCCCCACGCCTGGCTCAGAGTTTTGAAATTAGAGATGTTCAAACGAGAGAGAAAGGGGGAGGGGGAGAGAAAGAGAAAGAATATGGGCATACCTCCAACATTCTCTAACTTCCTGGTGCCCAAAAGTTTTATCCCATGAGAATATCTCAAAATCCATCCCTAAAACCAGGTTTCTGGGGCTTGAAAGTTTAGATGACACGTTTGCACCTTCTGCACAGACTTCTCCGGTTACCAGAGGTTTCACTGTGAACTATGTGTAGAGTAGCATAAACCTCAAAAGTTGCAAGACGTTTTTATGCTGTCTTTTTTTTTTTTTTAATAGGAGAGGAGGTTTACGACAGAGAGTTCCTTTTCAGATAGGACTGCAACCCAAGCCACAAAGCTTAAGTTACAAGCTTCAGAAATAAAGAGGAATTTAAAAATCTTTTTATTTATTTATTTGAGAGAAGAGAGGGGGCAGATAGAGAGGGAGAATGGGCGTGCCAGGGACTCCAGCCATTGCAAACGAAATCCAGATGCATGTGCCACCTTTTGCATCTGGTGGGTCTTGGGGAATCGCACCTGGGTTCTTTGACTTTGCAGGCAAGTGCCTTAAACACTAAGCCACTCCTCCAGCCCGAGAGGCATTTTTTAAATTTAGTGTTTTTTTTTTTGGGGGGGGGGGCGGTTCCAGGTAGGGTCTCACTCTAGCCCAGGCTGACCTGGAATTCACTATGTAATCTCAGGGTGGCCTCCAACTCATTTTTTTTTTTGTTTATTTTCATTTATTTATTTGAGAGCACAGACAGAGAGAGAAAGAGGCAGATAGAGAGAGAGAATGGGCGCGCCAGGGCCTCCAGCCACTGCCAATGAACTCCAGACGCGTGCGCCCCCTTGTGCATCTGGCTAACGTGGGTCCTGGGGAATCGAGCCTCGAACCAGGGGTCCTCAGGCTTCACAGGCAAGCGCTTAACCGCCAAGCCACCTCTCCAGCCCTCCAACTCATTTTTAAAAGATGTGAAATTGATTCCATCGGAAACAGGACGCTGCAGAAATCCCTGCGGCTGCGCAGAGTTGCACCAGCGCCCCTGCGTCTTGACTGGGAAGGCAGTAGGGCTGTGACTGTGTGTGACTGTGAACTTCAGAATTAGGTGGGTAGAACTGGGCTGGGGCAAGAGGCCCATTTAAGTTAAGCAGTGCTGGCCACATTGGGCTCTCTGGTGTGTGAGGCTGGGGTGGGATCGGGTGGGGGGAATCATCTCTCCGGAGTCACGGGAGGACTTGCTGCTGCTCAGTTATCCCCCGGAGGTAATTGCTCCTGCTTCCAGAACCCTCTCCTCATGAAGTGATGGCCCTGTAAGGCTCACTTCTAGGTGCCGGTCTGGTGGAGGGTTCTGGAACAGGACGTTGGGAAAGCTGGCCAGTGACAATCCCTTGATTAGGCTGTCTCCACAAATCTTGGCAATGCCGGTTGCTCTTGTCTTGGTGCCCCCAGGCGTGAAGGGAAAGAAGAGAGGCTGGGTGAATTTAGGGCTAATGAGCCTTGTGTTGGTACCACATTTCTACAGACATTCCTTAAGTCATTAGCATGTCTATGTACAGAGCTGGACAGGAACCTGCCCGAAGATTAAGAAAAGAGAGAGAGATGTAAAATAAAGGCAAAAGCCATCAAGCTTTTAGCCATCTACTGGGTACCTGCAGGCTGAAGGCGGAGAGCCTGAGCCGTTAGCCCACGCAGCTTCTAGGCCCTTCTGTGCTTCATAGATTTCAGCCCTTGCTGGCTCTGCGGCCCTGTCAGCTGCTCAGCTGACCTCCTCCAGGGTTGGGGCTTGAGAGGAGGTGGGACAGGCCAGCGTCTGCAGACAGCCAGCAAGTCACTCTCCCCGTCTCTGGTTTTCCAACCTCAATATATGGAATGAGGCACCTGTTCCTCCTCTTTCCTCCCTCTTACTGCCAGCCTCTTCACCACAGACATGTGACTTCAGGTGAATGTGTGCGTGCATGTGTGTGTGTGTGTGTGTGTGTGTATGTGTGTAGGAGGGAAGTCTCAGGAATACCATCCACCTTGCTCTTTTTTTCTAAATATTTTACTTTTATTTACTTATTTGGCAGAGAGAGAGAGAGAGAGAGAGAGAGAGAGAGAGAGAGAGAGAGAGAATGGTTGGGTCAGGGCCTCCAGCTGCTGCAAACTCCAGATGTGTGCGCCACCTTGTGCATCTGGCTTACGTGAATCCTGGGGGAAATCGAACCTGGGTCCTTTGGCTTTGCAGGCAAGCGCCTTAACCGCTAAACCATCCCTCCAGCCCTCCGCCGCTCCTTTCTTTGTTTTGAGGCAAGGTTTCTCACTGGCCTAGAACTTGCCTAATTAGGCTAGACTGGCTGACCAGCTAGCCCCAGCTCTTTAGGATCAGAAGCGTGTGCCACCATGCCTGGTTTTTTTTTAAAAAATGTGAGTGCTGGGCAAGCACTTTATTGACTGAGCTATCTCCCCAGCCCTGTAGGTATGCTTATGTGTGTATGATGTGTGTGTGTGTGTGTGTGTGTGTGTGTTCATTTTGTTTGTTTTGTTTTTCGAGGTAGGGTCTCACTCTAGCCCAGGCTGACCTGGAATTCACTATGTAGTCTCAAGGTGGCCTCGAACTCATGGCAATCCTCCTACCTCTGCCTCCCGAGGGCTGGGATTAAAGACGTGCGCCACTATGCTCAGTTTAGCGTTCACCTTTTTACGTGGGTTCTGGGGATCTGAACCGACTGAGCCGTCCCGGCAGCCTTGTGTTAACACTTTTAATGTCTCTACTGCTGGTGTAATGGGAGTACCCTGAGAGCTGTTTGGTGAAAATGTCCAAGTGGGGGTTTTATTCTGTCGCCTATGTCCTTAATAGACGAATGAGCAAAAGTGCATTCATGCTGCCTGGTTGCCCCACCCACTTCCCCAGCCTGGTTGAAAAGCGGTGCTGATTGGCTGTCCTGGCCAATGTGTGAGGATCTAGGTCACCACTAAGCGCTCAGGTGACTCCAGACTTGCTTGTTTCTCAAATCTCTCTCTCTCTCTCTCATTTGGGACTACTCTGTGGGTGCAGATGGAGGAAATCATGAGTATTCAGTGCAACAAGCCACAGGTGACAGACATTCAGGCCCTTCCGTGCCCTTGGACGCTGAATAGCGCTTTATGGAGAACAGGAGGCAGGTTTCTCTTCAAGATCCCATTTTCAACTCCTCTGGTTGTGTATCCGGAGTGGAATTACTGGGTTAGGTAGTATTTTTAAAATTCTTCTTTTTAAAAAAATATTTTGTTTATTTATTTGAGAGAGATAGAAAGAGGGAGGGGACGGAAAGAATGGGCACGCCAGGGCCTCCAGCCACTGCAAACGAACTCCAGACGCGTGCGCCCCCTTGTGCATCTGGCTTACATGGGTCCTGGAGAATCGAACCTGGGTCCTTAAGCTTCACAGGCAAACACCTTAAGCGTTAAGCCATCTCTCCAGCCCTTAAATTTTTGAGGAACCTCCATAGTGCCTTCCATGATGGTTGCTCCAACACACATTCCCGCCAACACCAACGGTGTACAAAGGTTCCCCCTCCCCGTTGTATTTCCCCATCTCTCGCACATTTTTATCTTTTGTGTTTGGATGCTAGCCGTCCTATCTGGTGTGAGATAGTGTATGACTGTGCTTTCGATTTGCATCTCCCTGATGATTAGAGGCGCTGGGCAGCTTGCACATTCCTGTTGGCCATCTGTGTGATTTCAGGGGAGAAATTTCTGTCCAAGTCTTTTAACTTAGCTTTGGAAAATGAGACTATTAATGATTTAGTTATTCGTTTTCCCGCTGAGCTATCAGAGTTCCTTACCGATTAAAGCTACTAACAGTTTACTAGACATATGACTTGCAAATATTGTTTTTTTCTCTTCATACAGTTGACCTTCAACTTTCTGGATTATCTCCTGTGCAGAGTCTTTAGTCTGATGAGATCAGTTAGCCACTATTGCCTTGTTACCTGAATTTTTGTTGTCACAGCCAAGAACTCATTCGATCAGCCCATGCCAGGAAGTATTTATTCTGTTTTCTTTTTTTTTTTGGTATTAGGTCTTACATTTATGCCTTTAATCCTACCTTTTTTTTTTTTTTTTTTTTGGTATGATGTGAGAAAAGTCCAATTTTATTCTTTTGCATGTGGATATCCAGTTTTCCCAACTCCACCTGTTGGAAAGGCTATAGTTTCCCACTGTATATTCTTGGCACCCTTGTCAAAGATCAGATGACCATATGTGAGTGGGTTTATCTGCAGGCGGTCTGTTATTTTCCATTGGATCATATGCGAACTAGACTGTTTGGGCTGCTATAGCTTTGTGATATGCTTTCGGATCAGGGTGTGTGCTGCCTCCAGTTTTATTTTTCTTGCTCAAAATCACTTTGGTGACTTGGTCCCTGACCCGTTTGAGCAGCTGGTTCCATCCCAGATTCTGGCCTTTCTCTAAAGCCAGATTTCTATGATTTTAAGGGCTATGCCACGCACCAGAGTAGGTGTTAGCTGCAACTTCAAGTCGATGCAAATTAACAAGAAAAGGCGGAGGGGGGGGGGCTGGAGAAATGGCTTAGCAGTCAAGGCACTTGCCTGTCAAGTCTAAAGATCAGGTTCGATTTCCCAGGACCCACGTAAACCAGATGCACAAGGAGGCATGTGTCTGGAGTTCGTTTGCAGTGGCTGGAGGCCCCGGCTTCCTTATTTTCTCTCTCTCTCTCGCTCTGTCTCTCACTCATTAATAAACATTTTTTTAAAGGTTACTTAAAAACTAATAGTCCATACTCTACCTCACTCCCTTAGACTCCTTCCTGGCCTCATCACCATTTTTAAAGATTTTTTAAATTATTTATTAGAGACAGAGAGAGGGAAAGAGAGAATGGGTGCGCCAGGGCCTCTAGCCACTGTAAACGAACTCCAGATGCATGTGCCACCATTGGGCATCTGGCTTAAGTGGGACCTGGAGAAACGAATCTGGGTCCTTAGGCTTCACAGGCATGCGCCTTAACTGCTAAGCCATCTCTCCAGCCCCTCCTCACCATCTAACAAGTGGTGTTGTTTAGTTTTTAGTTTAGTTTAGTTTTAGTTTGTTGGTTTTGACTGTTTTCTCTCTTCTCCTGTACTAGAACATCAGCTTACAAGGCAAAGAGTTTTCAGAGTTTCTGTTCATTGCTAGATGTGTGCATGGTACCTATTAGCTATTTGGGGATGAATGACTATACTGAGGTATATTTGAAACTTAACTAAGATAATTAGATGCTGCACTAATTTCCTGTGAGTTATAGACAAAATGAGCAGCTTAAAACCAACAGAAAAGTATTTGCTCATAGTTTTAGAGGCTCCAAGTTAGATATCAAGGTGCTGGTAGGGTCTTGTTCCCTTTGAAAGCTCTAGGGGAGAATCCTCCCCCAAGTCTTCCTAGTTTCTGGTGAGCAGCCTTTGGTTTCCTGGCTTGTGGATGTGTCACTGCAGTCTCCCTCCATTGCCACCTGTCTTTCTTCCCTGGGAGTCTCCGTGTGCCCTTTCTCTGTTTTCAAGACACCAGCCATATTGCACAATGGCTTATCCTAGTGCGTTATGATGTTACCTTCCCCTGCCTCCATTGCTCACCTCCTGGATCAGCTACTTTCTCATTCCTATGACAAAATATCAGACCAGAAGCAGCTGAAGAAAGGAACAGGGTGTATTTTCAGCTTAGAGTTTCAAGGGGAAGTCCACCATGCTGGGAAAAGCATGGCAGGAACAGGAAGCCAGCGTCACGCCTTCACACGAGCAGGGAGGAAGTAGAGTGATGAATGCTGGTGCTTAGCCAGCTCACTCTCTCCTCTTTAAATTTTTATTATTTTTGCTTGTTTGTGTTTTCAAGGTAGGGTCTCACTCTAGCTCAGGCTGACCTGGAATTCACTATGCAGTCTCAGGGTGGCCTTGAATTCACGGTGATCCACCTACCTCTGCCTCCCAAGTGCTAGGATTAAAGGCGTGTGCCACCATGCTGGCCCTAAAAAAAGTATTTTTTAAAAATATTTTTAATTATTTATTTATTTGAGAGAGAGAGAGAGAGAGAGAGAGAGAGGATATGGGCATGCTAGGGCCTGCAGCCATTACAAACAAACTCCAGACGAATGTGCCACCTTGTGCATCTGGCTCACGTGGGTCCCGGGGAATCAAACCAAGGTTCTTTGGCTTTGCAGGCAAACACCTTAATTGCTAAGCCACCTCTCCAGCCCTCTCTCTCCTTTTTGTACAGTTCAAGACCCTCAGCCCACAAAATGGCACCACCCACAGTTAAGGTGGGTCTTCCCACCTCAATCAATCTAATCTAGAAAATCCCTAACAGACAGTGCCAAGAGATTTGTTTCCATGGTGATTCTAAATCCTGAGAAGTTGACCATAAGAGATTAACCATCACACCTCCTAAGAGTTTGTTCTGGTTTTGCCTCTCTAAATCTGCTTTACAGTAAGGATAGTATATGATGTTTATTATTCTTACAGCAATACGGTCACTTTGCAGGTTAGGAGGTTATTGTGAACATGTCACCTGGGTGTGGAATACACAGGGTGGCACACCATTAAGTTGCAAAGACCACAGCTCTGTCTCACTCTGTCACTGTCTCTAGCTCTGCCTCCAACCTACTAAAAACAAACAAACAAATAAAAAACCCCACAGAGGCCCAGGTCCTCCCTCTGTCTGCCTCACTCAGGAGAATTTGCCCAATTCTGGTCTCTGCTGAAGGGTACCTGGTGCCTGTAAGCTAAAACTTCCTGTCAGCCAGCGAGAAGTTGCCCCTAGGATCCCCGTCACAGCAGCTGCCTGGTTATCTGCTCCCGAGGCATGAGGGATGTTTCCCCATGGCCAATCCCTCTGAGCTAGTCATGACAAATGCATGTCAAAGCTGGTTCGGGATGCCTGGGTATCCAAGCAGATCTATCTTGCCATTCGATACTGGTGCTGAAACTGAGAGGTTCCAGGGGAAGTGTGTGGAGAAGGAAGGGCAGGGAAGCTACCAGGCTGGCATAGGAGAAAGGCAGAAAATGTAAGGCATGGGTTGCAGGTGGCATTTTAGCCGTACTCCTTGGTGCTTACTTAGCTCAGGGCCCCACAGTGTCTCCTGGGGTTGATGGAATTTCAAACATCCCCTCTGTTCCCAGCACCTGGGGAGTTCTAAAGTGAAGTCCTTCTGCAGCTATGAAATGACTCTCTGAAGCTTATGACTGTGTCATTTTGCTGAAGTGTAGCCCAGACCGGCCTCCAGTGAACTCACTAGGCGACAAGACTGCTTGTGACCACCCGATCCTCCTGCCTCCACTCCCCAAGGGCTGGGATTACAGGCATGTACCTCCGCACCAGGTGTGACAGTACTAAAATTTAAATTCATCAGCTTTCTGAGTAGTAAACCATCTGTTTATGAGTAGTTCGCTGTGAGTTTTTTTTTTTTTTTTTCAAGGTTGGGTCTCACTCTAGCTCAGGCTGACCTGGAATTCACTAGTCTCAGGGCGTCCTCGAACTCATGGCAATCCTCCTCCCTCTGCCTCCCTAGTGCTGGGGTTAAAGGCGTGCGCCACCACGCCTGGCCCGCTGTGAGTTTTTCTAGTTAGGAAGTGCAGGCCAGGGGCTGAGCCATCTAAGAACTCTGCCTCGCAGCCTGGGCACAAGGAGAAAGCACCTGCATGCCAGGCATGGTAGTGGGCACTTGATATATTCATGAACCAACGGAGGTTGCTGCCCTTGTGAAGGGAGCAACAACAGACCCTGCGGCAGTTGTGCAGGGAAGGAGACGGTGGTGAAAAGTCCAAATGGTTCTGCCTAACCTTAACTCAGTGGTTTGGAGAGAGTACAGGACAATGGAGTGGAACCCGTTCCCAGTAGCTTCATGCCTTCTATACATCTGCCTTACACTTCTGTGGGTGGTCCTGGGTTAGTGACCTCTGTCCTGTTGTCCTCTCACCACGAGCCGATGGACTGACCTGGGCCTGTTCCACCTCTGGAGAGTGACTGTGGAATTTACTGACAGCACTTAATGTTAATCTCCAATGTGACACTTTGGGATTTTCAAGGTGTTTTGGTGGCATGTGGTTTTCATTTTTGTCTATATCTGAGTCTCATCTTGTAGCAGGATGTCACACCTGCATAGTGTGGCTTGGAAATTACAGCTACCTTTGTTTTGTTTAATATTCCCCTCTTATCCTTTAAAACAATTTTGCCCAAGTCAAGTAAAATCAGAATTGGGAGTTCTATACTTAAGGGGTACTAAGAAGTTCTAAGGTTTTGTGGGTGTTAGTGATCCTTCGTGATCCTGGTTTTCTCACATGTAGCCTGAAGTTGTTGGACTTTTCTAGATCTGAAAGCTGCATTTTTTTAAAAAAGTTTTTTGAGGAGCCGGGTGTGGTGGCGCACGCCTTTAACACCAGCACTCGGGAGGCAGAAGTGGGAGGATCGCTAAGAGTTCGAGGCCACCCTGAGACTACATAGTGAATTCCAGGTCAGCCTGAGCTAGAGTGAGACCTTACCTCAAAAACCCATAAATAAATAAAAACAAATAAATAAAATTTTAAAAAGTAAATAAAGGTTTTTGAGGGGGGGGGGTCTCACTCTAGTCCAGGATGACCTGGAATTCACTCTGCACTCTCAGGGCGGCCTTGAACTCACGGAGATCCTCCTACTTCTGCCTCCCGAGTGCCTGTGCCACCACGCCTGGCTTTGAAAGCTGCATTTTTAATGTGACTGGAAAAAGGATGGGACACCTGTGCCATTTACTTTCTCCCTTATCCCTGGCCTTTCAAATGACAGTTGAAGAGTTGACATGCTCTTTTCTCCTGTCACCAGACACGTGGTCCTTTCCAATGCCACTTTTCCAACTCCCTGACACTAGCTAGGTGCCAACAATTCTATTCAGTTCTGACAGTTCACCTGGGGCTAGCGAAAGGTCCCACAAGGTGAAGGGCTCTATCTCACAACGCCTCCTTAGGATGTCAGGACTGGTCCTCAACCACCTGCGCTTCTGACTGACAAGCTGTGAGTCAGGGGTCCCCACCACTCTCTCTTCAGGTATGGTAAGTATGAAATGCTCACTGAATTAAGAAGACTTTGTTTTTTACCCTTGAGTTTACTGGTTTGTGATGTAGAACACAAATGGACAGCCAGGAGAAGCAGTACAGTGCAGTACATACCCTCTTCTGCATGTGGCTGTGTGTTGAACAAATAACTCAGAAATTCTCCAAACCAATCTCACTCATCACTTAGGGTTTTTTTTTTTTTTTTTTTTCTTTAAATGTGGGACATTGAGAGTGAGAGAGTAACAGCAACAGAGTGTGCAAGAGAGAAAGGTGGAAAGAGGATTGACATGCCAGGGCCTTCAGCCACTGTAAGGGAACTCCAGACACTCGTGCCATCTTGTGCGCATGTGAGACCATGGATGCTTGGGTCACCTTATTTGCTAAGCCATCTCTCCAGTCCTCCTTTTCTCTCTCTCTCTCTTTTTATTTATTTATTTATTTATTTATTTTTGGTTTTTCGAGGTAGGGTCTCACTCTAGCCCAGGCTGACCTGGAATTCACTATGGAGTCTCAGGGTGGCCTCGAACTCACGACAGTCCTCTGCCTCCTGAGTGCTGGGATTAAAGGTGTGTGCCACCACAGCCAGCTTCCTTTTCTCTTTTTTTAAAAACTATTTTATTTATGGGCTGGAGAGATGGCTTAGCGGTTAAGCGCTTGCCTGTGAAGCCCAAGGACCCTGGTTCGAGGCCTGATTGCCCAGGACCCACATTAGCCGGATGCACAAGGGGGCACATGCGTCTGGAGTTCGTTTGCAGTGACTGGAGGCCCTGGCATGCCCATTCTCTCTCTCTCTTATCCGCCTCTTTCTCTGTCTGTCTGTCCCTATCAAATAAATAAATTAATAAATAAAATAATAAAATTAAAAAAATTTCTTTATTTGAGAGAGAAAAAGAAGCAGAGAGAGAGAGAGAGAGAAGATGGCTGTGCTAGGCCCTCTAGACGCTGCAAGTGAACTCCAGATGTACATGCCACCATGTGCATCTGGCTTACATGGGTACTGGAGAACTGAACCCGAGTCCTTGTGCTTTGCAGTGAAGCACCTTAACCACTACGCCACCTCTCCAACATCCCTCTTGCTTCTCAACTTTGAATGTGTTAACTCTCCAAGGAAGAGGGTTTTCTCCTGTCCTAGCTCTTCCTCGGTGACACTCCAGGGCGCACCTGCCTCCCGTCTTGATCCTGGGTCACCTGGCGGAAGACCCTGGCTCCAGTGATTGTCCCTCCTCCTTCCCACCACCCACAAGCGGCATGCCCACGTACACTGTCATCTCTGCCCCTCAGCCACAGCAGAGACCCCAGAGAAACCAGAGCTGCAAGCGTCAAACTGCTTCTCCACTGTGATCTGATTGGATTTTTGAGTGTGTGTGTGTATGGGGGGGGGGTTGTGGGTTGAATGGGCAGTTTTGCCTTTTGTCAGAGGATGGCTGTAATAGGAATTGGAAAACGCCCACTAGGAGGGAAGGAAATATTAAAGCTGAGCAGAGCTCATACGCAGGCAGCACCCCTGTGGCACCCCCTCCCCCACACGCAGCTCCTAAACCCCTTGGAATTTCCTGAGTGATAGGAGGGATAAGAGCTCCTCTTGTTCTAACGAGGTGATTTTGGATCCTTCATGGGTCCCTAACTAGCTCCAGGATGGGGCTGGTGGCCAGACAGACCAGCCCTGGATTAAAATCTTGCAGCTCTCAACCTCACTCCCCAAAGGGAGAATGGAAATTCAGTTAACAATCAATCATACCTGTGTGATTAACCCTCTGTTAAAACCCCTCAGAGGGGCTGGAGAGACGGCTTAGCGGTTAAAGCACTTGCCTGCGAAGCCTAAGGAACCAGGTTCGACTCTCCATGTTCCAAGTAAGCCAGATGCACAGCGACGCGATCACGCAAGGTCGCCCATGTGCACGAGGGGGTGCATGTGTCTGGAGTTCGATGACAGTGGCTGGAGGCCCTGGCTCGCCAATTCTCTCTCTCTCACATTAAAAAAAAAAAAAAGGGCCGGTCTGTTGGGCTTGCCTCAAAAACAAACAAACAAAAAAACCAAGATGGGAAAGGACAGTATGCAAATTTCAGGAAATGAGGGCAAATTCTTGGATTTGTGAAATCTGGGAAGGCTAGATGTAAATTGGTTAAGGAAGTCTAGTGAGCCTGGCTAAATCAGTCAGCTGGAGCCAAGAAATCAGGCCCGGTAAGAGGGCTCAAGTCTTGCTCATCCCTTGCTGCCTGGGGTCCCCCTGGCAAGTTCGTATTCCTTTAGGCTCTGCACCTCTAGGCATGGGAACTCTGTGTCTCTTACAGACGCGATGGGGACTGACCGAATGCCTCGTGAGGGAACAGAAAGAACAGTTGAAAAGAAAGAACCCAGTTTCTGGATAAGTGTGGGTCTTCCCGTTGTTCCTACCGTTATCGGGCATTAGCTGTGTGAATCCTCCATATATTATCTTGGTTTGAAATCTGGGTTCTGGGGAGTTAGCGTTCTTTTTAGAGTAGATTAAGAGAAGCAATGTTGCTTGTTTTTTCAAGTCAAGCCTCCCTTATGAGTAAGATAAAACTAAGACAATTAAAATTTAATCTCACCCTGCTTCCTTCATGGTCTGTCACCATTCTACCCAATAGAAATAGAGTATCAGCCACGATGTGATTTAAAATTGCCTACTGGCTGCATTCGAAAAAGCCAGACAGGATCCTAATTTTAATAGTTACTTTATATAATCCAAAACACTATTTTATATTTTTCTCATGTAATCAATAAAATCGTTAAGCATTTTAGTTCCTTTGTCAATTGTCATTGCCCTTTGAGATCATCTAAATTCAGACCAACTACATTCCAAGTTCTCAGCGCCACACATGGGTGGCTAGTGTGTAGTGCGTCCACATCTGAGGAAGTCCTTGTCCCCCAAGCCTGTGGATGTTCAGTACATTCGGATGTAGTTGAGGACTTTGAGAAACAGGGATCATCCTTGATTATCTGGGGGTGGGGCAGATATTGTAAGGTTCTTAGAAGGAGGGGGAGGGTCAGAGTCGCAGGAGACAGTGGCTTGAAGATGGGTGTAGATTGGAGGGTCATGTGTTGACGATGCACGAAGGGATGTCAAGCCTAGGAGGGCAGGCAGCCACCACAAACTGACAGAGGTCAGCAGACAGAATCTGTCCTCACAGCCTTCTGATGGAAGCAGCCCTGAGAACACCTTGACTTAGCCCATTCAAATGGATTTCAGGCTTCTAACCTCTCCAGAACTGAAAGAGAATGTGTGTGTGTGTGTTAAGTTTGTTTGTTTATTTATTTGCAAGCAGACAGAGATAGAGAGAAGAGAGACAGACAGAGAGAAAATGGGTATGCCAGGGCCTCCAGCTGCTGTAAAGGAACTCCAGATGTATGTGCCACTTGGTGCATCTGGCTTTACATGGGCACTGGGGACTTGAACTCTGGTCATTAGGCTTTGCAAGCAAACGCCTTAACTGCTGAGCTATCTCTCCAGCCCAAATGTGTTGTTTTAACCCATCACGTCTGTAGCAGTTCATATATCAGAAACAGGAAGCTAGTATGTTACTAATACACTAATGCCAACATCATCGAAAACCTATTTTGGGAAGGTGCTGCCTGGGGCTGCTTTATTTCAGCCTGGGACTAGGGTGGCCATCAGCGATTGATCTTGGGATCCCTGTGTGTGACTACCTGCCTCCCTTAGCGCTGGGGTCTTCTTCCTCAGGTTCAAATTAATTTAGTTAGTTATTTTTTTTTGAGGCAAGCCCAACAGACTGGACTTTTTCATGCGTGCATGTGCGTGAGAGACAGAGAGTAAGAGAGGGAATTGGCGCACCAGGGCCTCCAGCCACTGCAATTGAACTCCAGATGTGAGCGCCCCCTTGTGTGCATGTGTGACCTTGCATGCTTGCGTCACTTTGTGTGGCTGTCTTGTGTGGGACCTGGAGAGTCAGACATGGGTCCTTAGGCTTCTCAGGCAAGCGCCTTAATGGCTAAGCCATCTCTCCAACCCTGAAATAAATTTTTTGATGGCAAAAACTGTGTCAGATGTCTTATCACTGACTTGAACAGGGGAGAGAGAGGGAATATTTTTTTTTTCACAGTCCTGTATAGTATAGAACAGAAAAAAAAAAAAAAGGTTGGAAAACTTACTGCTTTTTTTTTTAACCATCTGTTCAATTTTAGGGAATAAATCTAAACATATTTTAAATATAAAGTCCTTTAAAAATGACTGCTGTATGGGTTGGCAAAGTGTTAGTCTGTGAAAGTAGTGACGGTGTGACCAGACCGTTGGTTCTCAAGTGCACACAAGGGACATCTGGAAGGCCTGACCCCCAGCGGGTTGCCGGGACCCTCTGTCAGAGTTGCCGCTTCAGTAAGTCTGGGAGGTGACTCAAGAATCCATGCTTCTGGGCTGGGAAGGTGGCTCAGTGGTTAAAGGCTCTTGCTTGCAAAGCTTGTTGGCATAGGTTTGATTCCTCAGCACCCACATAAAGCCAGAAGCCCAGAGCAGCTGTTGCATATGGAATTCATTATTCGTTTCCAGGGGCAAGAGGCCCTGGCGTGCTAATTCATCCTGTCTCTCTGTCCTTGCAAATGAATATTAGACAAAGAGAATTCACGTTTCTGACAGGTCCCAGGTGCCACTGGCACGGGAGGGAGGCAGTTAAGGTGTGCCAGCTTCCCTCAAAATACCTGCCCGCAGGAGGCGCTCCAGGGCAGACCCACAGTGGCTTCTTGCCCTGGGCTGGGCTGTTAGCGAGTCAGCTACTCCTGATCCTCAGGCCTTGCTTGTCTCTTGTTTTGTGTCTCCCAGCCCAAGATCTGTAGTAGATGACCATCCTGAGCACCCCTCTTCTCAGCTAAAAATACCCCCTTGCCACCCACAGGCCAGCTGAGTTCTCGGATTTCCCAACTGGAGTGAATCCCGCCCCCTCCCCCGGGACTTGGGGCTACCTCAGTGGAAATTCTCTAAGAAGAAAATACCCTGTTATAAATAGCCGGGCAAAGCTCTCACACCCAGCTGCCCACTTGGGGGGTCATCCGCCCCTGGGCTGGGGGTGGGAGCATCATTCGACGCAGGAATGACAGGATTGTTGACTGTGTCTAGTTTCATTCCCCGGCGGGGTGAGGACAGAGCAGCCACTCCTCTCTCCGGCCTTTGTGGTCCCGTTGTGGGCTTTGGTGAATATGGCCCCTGAACCTGGCCCGTGGTGACTGTCACCCTCCTTTCTGTGTGACACCAAAGCGGAGCCCCCCTGATCTGTTTGGAATGAAAAGAGATGAGCCGCAGGGTTCTGAAGGTCTTGCTGACAGAGAAGGGATGCTTTCTCGCATAAACGAGACCTGAGCCGAACCCAGCGCTGCCACAAAGAGAAAACAAAATGTCCTCTTCTTCTTGGAAAGTTATTTGTCTGTTTTGCTTGTGTGGCCCAGCAGCACCCCGTGCACACACGTACAGTGGTCAGAGCTGAGTCCTGCTCCGTCCTCCTGTTGGAACCAGTCTCTTACCAGTACCTCGACTTGCTGCCTTCCATGGTTCCCTGGTGCCACGCCCCTTTGCAGAATTGGGATTTACAGATGCAGGTGGCCACACCCAGCTGCTGGGTGTGCTGGCCTTTTGCAGGGCACCCAACCTCTCTCTCTCTGTCTCTTTCTATCTGTTTCTCTCTCTCTCTCTTTCAAGTAAATAAGTAAAAATTAAAAAAAAAAAACTCTCTCCTTATGGAGAAATGGGTTAAAACCCCATGAAAGCAGAACACTAGCTCTAGGATTGAAAATGGACGTAAGGATATACATGCATGGTGTTTCAATGTGAGAAGAGAGATCTAGAAGTGAGCTTAGCGTGTTAATTGTATCCATTACTCTATTGTAGCTGTGGCCAAGGTTCCTGAGGGCACAGCTCAAAGGAAGCTCGACTTCAGTTCCTTGCTTCAGAGGGTGCAGCCCGTGGTGACTCTGTCCCACGGGCTTGGGAAGATGGCAGCTTGTCACAGCTGTCCCCTGCATGATGGCCAGGGAGCAGACAGTGAAGCCCTGGGTGCCAGGTACAACCTTCAAAGGGCACATTTTCCAGTGACCTCTGCCCTCCACCTAGGCCCTACCTCCAGAAGTTTCTAGAACCCCCCCCCCCCAATAGCACCATCAGCTGGAGAGCAAGCCTTCAATACATGAGTCTGTGAGAGACATTTCATATCCAACCTATACATACCAGTGTGAGTGAATGCCATACGATTCCTCTCTGTATCTGTGTACTGAGAGAAACTGGGACAATGACACCCCAAGAGCAATGAGTGGGGCCATAAGTACCATGAGACACCAGATCTTGCTTTTAAAATATTATTTTTCTTAAAAATAGAACTAAGCTCCTTGTAGAAATGGCTGATCAAAACTCTAATCCATGGGCTGGAGAGATGGCTTAGCGGTTAAGGCACTTGCCTGCAAACCCTAAGGACCTGCTGGTTCACCTCTCCAGATCCCACTTAAGCCAGATGCAGGAAGGTGAGGCAAGCGCAAGGTTGCACATGCCCACTAGGTGGCGCAAGCATCTGGAGTTCTATTACAGTGGCTGAGGCCCTGATGCGAATGGCACCCCCCCCCCACCTCTCTAAAAATTAAAAAATCCCTCTAATCCAAACAAGTTCAGGCATGGATTACTTGCGAGCCAGACAGTCTTAAGTGATTTTTCATTTTCTAGGCAGTACAGTGTGTTCTGCTCACCTTCAATACACAGGGAGGGTCTGATCCTAACTCAGCCTCAGTAGCAACACTGGGCCAATTCTTCCGGAGAATCTGCAGGGTCTGTGGAGGCTGGAGTGTAATGTGTCTCAAGGACCACACTGGGCATGGGTCTACAGAGGCTGAGACCCACGTGATCTGCTTGCCCAAGAAGTGATCATTCTATGTGTGTCACCCCATCTCCCCAGCCTCAATGCCTCTCTTAATGTTTCCTAACATTCTACGCTTAATTTGCTGGGTACTAGGTTTTTGAAAGACCTAAATTATAACTCCTTACTAATTGACACGGACATTAAAATTCTCTGCTACATTATGTGCCAGGTAGAAGAGATAGTCACAATAAACAGATATAATACTTTCTTTCTTTTCTTTTCTCCCTGTTTTTCAAGGGAGGGTCTCGCTCTAGCCCAGGCAGACCTGGAACTCAATCTGTACTCTCAGGCTAGCCTCGAACTCACAGCCATCCTCCTACCTCTGCCTCCCACGTGCTGGGATTAAAGGCGTGCACCACCACGCCCAGCAACAGATGTAATACGTCCAAAAAGATTTACTCTCTCTCTCTGTGGAAAGACGTTAATTCTCAGTTCTTAGCTAAAAACCTTCTGTCAGGTAAGGCTTGCCAGAAGTGGGAACGGCTCAGAGACCTAAGACTGTGCATACAGAGCCTAGATGACCATGACACTGGTATGCAATCCATGCTGTGGAGTGGCCCAAGTGGTTCTTAGCTAATAGTGGTGCGTGTGCATATAGTGTAGGGCCCGTGTGTTAGCCGCAGCATGTAGTCATGTGTTGGGGGACATCCCACTGGGACTTACTGGCTGTGGCCAGGCCAGACATGCTAAAGGTTCTGAAAGGTGTGAGAGTCCCACAGGCTGTGCGTAAAATGTCAGTGACAGTCCTATCTCTGTAGCACAGTCAAGCACTCCTGAAATCACCAAATTAATGGACTTTGAACGCATGACACAGGTATGTTTTGTAACAGACACAACTCAGATTTTCTCTTTATTTCCCAACTAGAATCTTCACGAATATATAGCGGAGTATGAGATGAATGTTAGGTCTGGGATTCAGGCTTCTGCTCTAGCTACTCAGCAACAGGTGGCCGTCTCCCTCGCCGCGCTCTTGCGCGCGCACACTGTGGGGCTCTTGCGCGTGCACATGGTGGGGCTCTTGCGCGCACACTGTGGGGCTCTTGCGCGTGCACATGGTGGGGCTCTTGCGCGTGCACATGGTGGGGCTCTTGCGCGCGCACATGGTGGGGCTCTTGCGCGTGCACATGGTGGGGCTCTTGCGCGCGCACATGGCGGGGCTCTTGCGCGCACACGGTGGGGCTCTTGCGCGCGCACATGGCGGGGCTCTTGCGCGCACACGGTGGGGCTCTTGCGCGTGCACATGGTGGGGCTCTTGCGCGCGCACACTGTGGGGCTCTTGCGCGTGCACATGGTGGGGCTCTTGCGCGTGCACATGGTGGGGCTCTTGCGCGCGCACATGGTGGGGCTCTTGCGCGTGCACATGGTGGGGCTCTTGCGCGCGCACATGGCGGGGCTCTTGCGCGCACACGGTGGGGCTCTTGCGCGCGCACATGAGGGGCTCTTTGAGCAGGTGAGTTCAGTAGGTTAACCGCTCTCCACATCTGCTTATGTTTTGCTTTGCGTTGCAGTGCTTGACATGAATTGTCACAGAGCATAAAATCCGTTTTGTCTCATGCGCTTTCCCTGATTATTTTCAGCTGTTGAAAGCCAATATTTTAGGTCTCCACTCACTTTGCCCATCTCTTTCCATTTTCCCAAGTCAGAACATCACCAGTGTTACAGGATCTATAAGTCAATTGAATCTCTACGATGTATACAGACCCAACAACCTCTGTGTGGCCGCATGAAAAATAGGGTTGGCTCCATTTTACAATGTAGCTTGCTCCTTTTTTAAAAATATATTTTTATTTACTTATTTATTTGAGAGAGAAAGAGGGGAGGGGAGAGAGAGAGAGAGAATGGGTACAACATCAGGGCCTCCAGCCACTGCAAACAAACTCCAGATGCATGCACCACCTTGTGCATCTGGCTTACATGGGTCCTGGAGAATCAAACCTGGGTCCTTTGGCTTTGCAGGCAGGCACCTTAACCACTAAGCCATCTCTCCAGCCAATAGCTTGCTCCTTTTGAAATGTAGAAACTTATAATCAGGCTCTGTATTTAAAAACACTTTTACAAATAAAGGTCAAATATTTAATTTCTTGAGGGATGGATAACCTAATTTATCATCTATCTATCTATCTATCTATTTATCAATCAATCATCTATATATCACACACACAGGTTCTAGGGACTCTTTAATATACACAGAAAGAGTTTTTTTTTAAAAGAAATCAGCTACTTTTCTTTTGTTCATTTTTATTTATTTATTTGAGAGTAACGGGGAGGGAGGGAGAGAGAGAGAGAGAGAGACAGAGAGAAACACACACAGTGAAAGAGAGAGAGGATGGGTGCACCAGAGCCTCCAGCCACTGCAAAAGAACTCCAGATGCGTGCGCCCCCTTGTGCATCTGGCTAACGTGGGACCTGGGGAATAGAGCCTCGAACCGGGGTCCTAGGCTTCACAGGTAAGCGCTTAACCGCTAAGCCATCTCTCCAGCCCAGAAAGAGTTTTTTAAATATTATTTATTTATTTATTTATTTGAGAGAGAGAGGGAGAGAGAATGGACGGGCCAGGGTCTCCACCCACTGCAAATGAATTCCAGATGCATGTGCCCCCTTGTGCATCTGGCTAATGTGGGTCCTGGGGGATAGAACCTGGGTCCTTTGGCTTTGCAGGCAAATGCCTTAACCGCTAAGCCATCCCTCCAACCCTTCAGAAAGAGCTTTGATATTATGCATGTCTTCAAAGCATCTTTTATTACTTCAGGTTTTAGTTTTCCATAAAACGATAATGTTGACATGTTTGAGACTGAGGGTAAAGTCATCTTGGGACAGAAGCTTCTGTTCATCTGCCTTGTCAAGATAAGGAAGGGCCAGCTCTTTCATGACTGTAACTATTACAGAAATGTGACCCTCCCTCCTTGCTCTGAAGAAAATAGGCTTTATTCTGAGGGTAAGAGATTCTCCTGTTGCCTGTAAAGACAGACATTTTCTCACTTGAATAAAGGTGATAACTTTCCTCTGGGGTGGGGTGGGGGCACTGGATGGAGCAAAATCTGTCATGTGTTGAGTGAGAAAGCAGGATTCCCAGAATTTCTGGAATTTGTAAAAAACATGTTTTCTTTTGTCACTTTTTTTTCTTGACAAATTCTATTTTGTTTTTGGCATATTTGTGGTTGCATCAAGGCGTGTGTTTTGTGAGTCTTTTATTTGCAGATACAGGCCCAGGATCGGGATGGGAAGATGGCTTTTTAAGGTCACCTAGATTCCCAGTGGTAGAGACCATATTGTACAAGTTGTCCCTGAAACATTCCAATCTGTTCCCTCATATTTCAGACCTCAGCCGAACAATGCCCGCATTAAAACACAAACACGAATTGGTACATTGTCTGTCTCTTGGGTCATTATCTAGTTTTCTGAACACAACGAATATCAAGCTGATATTGGTCTCAGATTGAACATTCGCCTTGGGACTCATGCATACAGAACTTGGCAGAGGACGGTCATGCTCTCCTTACTGGGTGGATTTTCAAAGTAGAAACTGTGGCTGGCTTGCAGAACTGTGTGTTTGGTGTGAACTGAGTAATTTCATTTTGAGAGGGGGCATGGGTTATTTGAACGTTCTATGCTTCAACTAAATGCCAGGAAAATGAGATGAAACAGCTTTCTGAAAACCAGATGCCAGTCCGCTGTGCCTCTCAGGACATTCAACACAAATATCACAACAAAAGGCATTTGGGTTAGCACAATTTGCTGATGAATGATTCTGGAAACATTTTCTTTGTTGGTAGGGGAAACTAACATGATGGAGAATTGAGAGGTGGTTTAAGAACTACCTCCATCATTATCCTCTTAGTCAATCTACTGTTTTTTATTTTTAATTTATTTTTATTTCATTTATTTTTGTTTTTATTTTTTTGAGTTAGGGTCTCACGCTGGCCCAGGCTGACCTAGAATTCACTATGTAGTCTCAGGGTGGCCTCGAACTCATGGCGATCCTTCTACCTCTGCCTCCCGAGTGCTGGGATTAAAGGTGTGTGCCCCCACACCCGGCTGTTTATTTTTATTTATTTATTTGAGAGCAACAGACAGACAGAGAAAGAGGGAGAGAAACAGAGAGAGAGAGAGAGAGAGAGAGAGAGAGAGAATGGGCGTGCCAGGGCCTCCAGCCACTGTCAACAAACTCCAGATGTATGCATCACCTTGTATATCTGGCTTTATGTGGGTACTGGGGAATCGAACCTGGGTCCTTTGGTTTTGCCAGTGGCTGCCTTAACCACTATGCTTTATCTCCAGCCCCAGCTTCTCATTTTTTAAATACAGAGGTAGTAGTTATCTCGTGGACACAGAGTGAAGATGGGTTGGAAGAACTCCATTTCTAAAACAAAAATTCAAAGTGCAGTTTTGTTTGTTGTGCAGGGAACTGTTCCAACTCAAGTACCCAAGGAGCAAGCAGAACTCTGGTGTCTGTGTCGTTTGTGTCTGGCCTGTGTGGGTGTCACCGTGTGGTACTGCGGTATTCCCACGGAGCTCCCAGGTGGGGTCCGAGCCCCGTGCGGGCTGCAGTAGTGGACGCGACCTTATTATCTTGTTCTGACTGCAGAGTACAAATGCCTGCGTAGCTCATTATCCCCCCAGCCCAAGAGCTAAGGTGCTAAGTTCACCACAAATGCTGTCAACTTTGGGCAACCTTTTCTTTTTAATTGTTTGTGATATTACAAGCCGTTATTTTGTGGTTGAGGAAAGATAATCCTATTCCACCAAAATCTGGCACGCAATCTCGTTGTCTCAGGGTGGCTTAAGAATGTTTTGATATTTTAGCTAGGTGCTGTTATGAACTTTGAAGCAATAAATAATTTTAACGAAATCCTCCAGATGGTCGCATAAATTAAGATCACTGCTGGCTAGTAATAGTTGCATGACTAACATTCACAGACTGGGCTGGGGAAATGGATCAGCACTTAAGAGGATTTGGGTGGGTTGGAGACTGCTTTGAGTTCGAATCTCCCAGAACCATTCAGGCATGGTTACGTGTGTCTGAAACTCCCGTCCTCAGGGGGCAGACATCAGAGAGTCATCAGGGCTTTGTGATGGAAAGAGGCAGCTCCAGGCTGTGGGAGAGATCATCCTACCTCAAGGAAGTACGCGGTTGAGTGAGGGAGAAGGGTTCTCAAAGCCGTTCTCTGGCTACCACATGCCACATGGTGCATGCATCTGCACACAAAAATACTTCACACATCATACAACATACATACTCTGCACATACACATGCACAAAATAAACTAAACTAAAATTTGCAGACTGTATGGACTAACTATTCTGTATCAATTAAATCTGCATAATTTCATAATTGTGTTTAAGAAAAGTTTGGCATTTAATGAAGCCCATGGTCACATTATGCAGGTAGTATTTACATTCTTTTTTTTTTGGTTTTTCGAGGTAGGGTCTCACGCTAGTCCAGGCTGACCTGGAATTCACTATGTACTCTCAGGGTGGGCTCGAACTCACGGCAATCTTCCTACCTCTGCCTCTGCTGGGATTAAAGGAGTGCGTTACCATGCCTGGCTTAGAATTTATTCTTTTTTTTTTTTTTTTTTTCGAGGCAGGGTCTCACTCTAGCCCAGGCTGACCTGGAATTCACTATGTAGTCTCAGGGTGGCCTTGAACTCACAGTGATCCTCCTACCTCTGCCTCCCAAGTGCTGGGATTAAAGGCATGCGCTACCACGCCCGGCTTAGAATTTACATTCTTATTAAAAAAATACTCAGTGGGGGTTGGGGAGATGGCTTGGTTGGCATGAGGACCTGAATTTGATCTCCACAACCCATATTAAAAACAACAACAATAACAACAGGGAAAAACATGTCGGCAGGATGAGGCACACCTGTAATCCCAGTTCTGGGGAGGCAGAGGTAGGAGGATCTTGGCACTCTCTGGCCAGGCTGGCTAGGCTAATTTGTGAGCTCCGGGCCAATGAGAGGCCTTGAGTCAAAAGAGGTGGACAGCATTCCTGGATTCTGTACACACACACACACACGTACTCACACACATACACAACTCGTATGCCACACACACACACAATACTCAGAAACAATTCACCTCACTTGCCTATTGTTTGGGGGTAATTTAAACAAATTCTATTTCGGATGCCAATTTATCAAAGTATCTCTGTCTATTTGATGTTGTACATGAGAAATGGTATTCTGAAGTTGTCTCTTCAGAATACCTTTAGGTGAGTATAATTACTTTCAGAGCTGTTATAGGCCAAGAATGGTAAGCAACACCTTAGAACGATCAAGCAATAAAGTTTTAACATTAGGTTACTGACTTTTTTGTTTTGTTGTGTTTTTCAAAGTAGGGTCTTGCTCTAGCTCAGGTTGACCTGAAATTCACTATGCTTCAAACTCACAGCGATCCTCCTACCTCAGCCTCCACCTGGGTGCTGGGATTAAAGGCATGCACCACCATGCCCAGCTATGTTATTGACTTTTTTTTTTTTTTTTTTTTTTTAGAGAGAGTGAGAGAAGAGAGAGAGAATTGGTGTGCCAGGGCTTCAATGACTGCAGTTGAAACGCCACACTTGTGCCACCTAGTGGACGTATGTGACCTTGCACTTGTCTCACCTTTGTGTGTCTGGCTAATGTGGGATCTGGGGAATCGAACATGGGTCCTTAGGCTTCTAGGCTTTCCAGACAATCGCCTCAACTGCTAAACCATCTCTCCAGCCCACATTATTGTTTTTTTAAACATGAACTTCAGCCTGCTTTCTATTTCAACCTTTACTATTGGAGACACTGTGTGTGTGTGTGTGTGTGTGTGTGTGTGTGTGTGTACACATGCATGTATGTGTACCCAATCTTTATGGAAAGTTATGGAGTGTACTTTCTTTAAGGATTACATACATAAGAAGTCATAGTTGACATTAGTTTAATTAATTAGTTTGTGTATTAATTGGTACCTTTAGCAAATTTGGTTCTTTTTAAAAAATATATTTTATTTATTTGTTTATTTGAGAGAGAGAGAAAGAGAATGGGTGCACCAGGGCCTCCAGCCACTGCAAATGAACTCCACATGCTTGTGCCCCTTGTGTATTTGGCTTACGTGGGTCCTGGGGAATTGAACCAGGGTCCTTTGGTTTTGCAGGCAGATGCCTTAACCACTAAGCCATCTTCTCCAGCCCCCAAATTTGTTCTTTTAAGCTGACAATTTACACATAGTAGCTCTTCCCCTTTTTAAAGAAATAGTGTACAGTGAAATTTCTATTAGATACAAAATTAGTGAGATTTTATGACTATATGCAATCATCTGTATATTTTGATAATAATCCCCTCCCATTACTTTCTTTTTTCTTACCTCCCTCATCACCTTTCCATTGAATGGCTTCTTCTTTCCAACTAGTCCTTCTTCCATTTTGATACCATTTTTGCCCTCCTCCATCATCCACGTTGGAATGTTGATGTGTGCAACATTGTACAAGTCTTGTACAGGTAACAACAGCCACTGTTTAGTCATGAATGCAACAGCCACTTAATGTCCCGAAGACAGCCTTCCAAAGCATTCTTCCGCATTTGTTGACTCTTTCCACCACCCCCTCTGCTATGGTCCTGAGCCTTGGAGGGCACGACAGAGCTGTCTCATTCGCTGCTGAACACCCAGCTGTCATTTCTTAGCACATTGATGAGTTGGAGTCTCCCCGGTAGTCACCACCATCTTCAAAGAGAAGCTTCTCTAACCAAAAGTGAGAGCAGAGTCAACGTCAATGTATAGAGTGCAGTTCGGTGGGCATAATACATCCAGTTAGCCAAACAACACTAGAGTTTCCCCGTAGGGCTTATGATCTTCCTAGCAATAGATTTTTGACTAGGTTTTCAGTACCAGACATAAACACCCTCCTGACAGCCGACCTCAAATTCAATCAGAGAGCAGTTGGTTACCCCCAAAACAGGCATGGCACTATTGTACTAGTAGACACATCTTGTTTGGTGGGCTTGTATAGTTTGTGGGGTCCACTGCTGGTAAGGACTGTTGATGACTTTTCTCCTCCAGCAGCCTGCATAGAACTTTCCAGCATGATGACAGCTAGCTAGCAGGGAGGAAGGAGGCGAAAACACCATTTCTTATTCTGTCTTACTAAGCATAATGACATCCTTATCTTGAAAACTGACAGATACTGATGGATTTGATGTTCTCAGACATAATATTTTGAGCTATAGAAATTAAAAGATGTTATTGTTCTAACAATAAGTCATTCTTTAGGACTATTTAATACATTCGACTCTTGATAAGTTTCTTTGGACTTTTCCACTTCTCCAAAAGATAGAGAATAGAAACAGTCTATAAGTATACGTTCCAGGTAATTAGAGAATTTTATTCCTGGTAATTTTACTAGAGAATTAGACTAAAGGGATTTTCTCAACAGCTAAATTTGAAGTAGGACATCTATAAAGAAACTGAAAACTTCCATGGGAAGCCTTATTCTGAAATGTGTCTGTTTGTCCAGCTGCAAAGAGTTTTCATACTCTCTTTGACCTGGGATGGGCACAGAGGTAGAGAGACTCAGGAAAATTCTTTTCTCTCTCTCTCTCTCTTTCATTTCATTTATTTATTTAAGAGAGGGAAAGAGGGAGAGAGAGGGAGAGAGACAGAGAGAGAGAGAGAAAATGGGTGCACTAGGGCTTCCAGCCACTGCAAACAAACTCTAGACGCATGCGCCACCTTGTGCATCTGGCTTACGTGGGTCCTGGGGAATCAAACTGAGGTCCTTTGGCTTTGCAGGCAAGCACCTTAACAGTTAAGCCATCTCTCCAGCCTCTCTTTCTTTCTTTTCTTTTTGTTTTTTTTTCAAGGTTGGGTCTCACTGTAGCCCAGACTGATCTGGAATTAACTATGTAGTTTCAAGGTGGTCTTGAACTCATGGCAATCCTCCTTCCTCTGCCTCCTGAGTGCTGGGATGAAAGGCGTGCACCACCTTGACTGACCTCTATTTCTTTTTAAAAAATATTTTTATATATTTATTAGAGAGAGGGAGGCAGGGAGAGAGAGAGAGAGAGAGAATAGGCATGCCAGGGCCTTCAGCTACTGCAAACGAACTCTAGACGCATGTGCCACCTTGTGCATCTGGCTTATGTGGGTACTGGGGAATCAAACCTGGGTCCTTAGGCCTCACAGGCAAGCACCTTAACCACTAAGCCATCTCTCTAGCCCCTAGACTTTGCCATTTTTAAGAAAATTATTTATTTTATTTGAGAGGCAGAGAGAGAGAGAGAGAAAGATGGGCATGCCAGGGCCTTCAGCCTCTTCAAAAGAACTCCAGAAGCATGTGCCACCTCGTGCATCTGGCTAACATAGGACGTGGGGAATCAAACCTAGGTTCTTTGGCTTTGCAGTGTAGCACCTTAACTGCTAAGCCATCCTTCTAGCCCCTAGATTTTTTTCATTTTTGTAGGCTACCTTGAATGACTTTTATTTAATTGCTCACAGAGTCCTCACTGCAATTGGGTCTATTAATAATATCCATGGATCCACTGTGAAGGTTGGTTCTTTTTCTGTGTTAACACTTACAGGAGGGCCTGGCCCTGAGGAAATACTATTACACCCTTCTTCCAGCCAGCAGGCAAGGGGAAGAGGAGGAGAAGGGGAGGAGGAGCAGAAGGGGAGGAGGAGGAGAAGGGGAGGAGGAGCATCAGGACAGTGCCCTCCCTGTTAACACTGTCTGCATCTCACACTAGGCACCAGATTCATTCCAGGATTAGAAATGTACTCACACAGCTGCACAAAAAACATGGAAATACAGTCCTTAGTCTAGGTAGCTGCAAAATTTTGACATATTCGGGTTGGAGTGATGGATTAGCTGTATAAGGCGCTTGCCTGTGAACCCTAAGGACCCAGGTTTGATTCCCTAGTACTCACATAAGCCAGATGCAAAACGTGACACATGTGTCTGGAGTTCATTTGCAGTGGCTGGAGGCCCTGGTATTCCCATTCTCTGTCTGCCCCTCTCTCTCTTAAATAAATAAAAAATTAAATATTTAAAAGAATTTTGGCACATTCAAAATTTAGGATTGTTCCTAACATCAATGGAAAGTATAATTATTGGGGGGGGGGATGAATTAATGGCAGAAATGCAAATGAGGTGGAGAGAGATGACTTCTATGTGGATAACCAAAGAAGATTTTCTGAATGAACTTCTTTTAGGAAAGGAAGGAAGACAAAAATGAAATTTTAAGGACATAAATCTTATGAAATCCTTAATCAATAAATAAAAGTATAAGGCATTTCATTTAACCTGTGGCAGCTATGAAAAACTTAGGAAAAAAGTGCCAGGAACACCCCAAACACCTGGGACTCTCTGATTTATGAGTTAGTAGTGTTACAACACAACTTATTTTTGTAGGCTTTATTTACATTGTGGTATTTTCAAATTTTGTCATAATAAAATTCATTACAAAAAAATTCATTCCAGTTTACCTTTTCTAACATAAAATTTCCTAATTGACCCTATCTTTCATAGCAATATGAGGACAGTTTTGTACTTACAGTTTTAGTACAACTTGATTTATTAACTTCACCATATTTTCCATAAAAGGATTCAAGTGTGATATTTTCTTTATTGAATTATCTCACCTAATTATAATATTGTAACACTTTTATAAATCTCTGTAAATACATTTACTATTCCAAAATTTTTTGGATGATACAAGGATAGACTTTCTAAGGGATATGTTACTTTAAAAAAGTTATGTACATAACTGTGTACAAAATAAATTTTGTTCAGATTATTTAATTCATTCCTTTATTCAAAAGGTGCCAATTCTTTTTAACATTTTTTAATTTTAATTTTTCATTTGAGAGAGAGAGAAAGGGAATGGGTACCCCAGGGCATCCAGTCGCTGCAAACAAACTCCAGACACATGCACCACCTTGTGCATCTGGCTTACGTGGGTCCTGGGGAATCAAACTTGGATCATTTCACTTTGCAGGAAAGCACCTTAACCATTAAGTCATCTCTCCAGCCCCCAAAAGATGCTAATTCTTTTCTGACTCTTCAGGTGATATTCTGAATACTGGGCAGAGAAAGGGCAGAGGGAGAAAGTACTTCACAGAGGGAGTAGTCACTAAGACTGACCTCCCAACTAGTACTGAGGAGTCATTACAGTGAAAATGTCACTTGGATAGAGACATGGAGACCATAAAAAAAACCTGTCTTGGGGCTGGAGAGATGACTTAGCAGTTAAGGCATTTGCCTGCAAAGCCAAAGGACCCAGGTTCAACTCCCCATGATCCACGTAAGCCAAGGGGACACATGTGTCTGGAGTTCATTTGCAGTGGCTGGAGGCCCTGACGTGCCCATTCTCTATCCATCTCTTTCTTTCCTTCTTTATCTCTGAAATAAATAAAAAAAAATATAAGAAACTGTCTTGGTATAATAGCAAAAGTGGTTTCACATCACTGCCATCACAGTAGGCAGTTAGTAAAGAAATTTAGGTAATAAACATAAGCTTCTTAGAGAATTTTGGGTGGAAAAGGAGAGAACTATGGCAGTGATTATAGTAGCATACAAGCTTGAGGGTGATATAAAAATAACCAAGTGCTCAAGCTTTTAAGTTTGGCGAAAGGCTGGTGGCAGTGCCAGAGAAAGGAGGGCAGGAAGGATAAAGAGAGAGAGGGAGGAGGAGAGGGAAATAGCGAGTAAGGGGGCTGGAGAGATTGTTCAGCAGTTTGGGTACTTGCTTGCAAAGCCTAAGGAACTGGGTGCGATTCCGCAGTGCCCAAGTAACACCAGGTACACAAAGTGGCACATGCGTCTGGAGTTCGTTTACAGAGACTGGAGGCCCTGGTGTGTCTATTCTCTCTCTCTTTCTTCTTGCAAATAAATAAATTAATACATTTAAAAAATTTATTTATTTATTTATTTGAGAGGGAGGAAAAAGCAGAGAGAGAGAGAGAGAGAGAGAGAGAGTGAGAGAGTGAGAGAAAAAGAGAGAGCACTCCAGGGCCTCCAGCCACTTTAAACCAACCCCAGATGCATGGGCCCCCTTGTGCATCTGGCTTACGTGGGTCCTGGAGAATCGAACCGCGATCCTCTGGTTTTGCAGGCAAGCACCTTAACCGCTAAGCCATCTCTCCAGCCCAATAAATTTTTTTAAAACAATAGTGGGCAAATGATTAAAAGGACAATGCAGAATGTAAGACTTATGGAAATGGAGAAAGATATTATTTGGGACAAAGTGGATGGATTAATCTTACATAGGATGAAGGGCTGCAGAACTGAGCAGGGTGTAACTTCAGATTTAAGAAGGAGAGTCTATCTCCATGCGGTGCTGTTAGTTCTTCTGTAAAGTGGGAGTTGGGGTGGGTCCTCCTCAGAGCGTGAGGTCAGAAGAGTAGGAGGAGGCAGTTTGAGAGGAAGAGAGCTAAGTTCAGCAATCGGGTAGTTCTGTCAGGTGACTTTTTTTCATAGCCACATCCCACTGTCCACGTGTAGAAACTCATAGAGAAGTTGTTGTATTCACCCGAGGTTGGCTGGTACAAGATGCATGAGGGAAAGAACTCCAGAATCTGTAGAGAGACAGTGAAAGGGAGCGAGCTGATAGGCTGGAGGAGGATTCGAAGGGTCAGGGGGTCACCACGTAGAATGTTTCCTATGATTTCAGACAGCAGCTGTCAGGAAAGCTGTGAGGTCAGCCAGAGCAGGACCACGGAAGGAAGGCAGGGAGGAGAAGGGCTCTCAATGGAAGGAAGCTGACTTGAGAAAATGCTAAGAAGGATCGTATCATTTTATGTTATTAAAACCAAAAGCACAGCTTAAAAAAATTTTTTTTTTGTTTATTTGAGAGTGACAGACAGAGAGGAGGAGGAGATGGAGGAGAGAGAGAGAGAGAGAGAGAGAGAGAGAGAATGGGCACGTCAGGGCCTCCAGCCACTGCAAACGAATCCAGACGCGTGCGCCCCCTTGTGCATCTGGTTAACGTGGGTCCTGGGGAATCGAGCCTCGAACCGGAGTCCTTAGGCTTCACAGGCAAGCGCTTAACCGCTAAGCCATCTCTCCAGCTCCGAAAGCCCAGCTTTTAAAACAAATACAGCTGTTAACAACGCAACGAGGAGGCTTTAACCAATAAGATCTGCCACGTGTAAGAACGGCCT
Organism: Dipus sagitta; assembly: GCA_036346955.1. Lineage (NCBI taxonomy): Eukaryota > Metazoa > Chordata > Mammalia > Rodentia > Dipodidae > Dipus > Dipus sagitta. Next base: position 44,342,842 of record CM070781.1, on the reverse strand, counting down.
GGCTGCGGAGCTGCGCCTGAGCTCAGCCCACAGTCTCCGGGATTAGAAGGGTCACTTCCAGAGGAGCTTGTCCTCAGGGGAGAGCATTAAAGAACCGCTCAGGCCCTGCGGAGAGGGAGCTACGAACAGTCCAAGCTGATTCTCTCACCTGGCGCCAGACACCTGACTATCCAGGCCGGGCTGCGCTCTGTTCACAGGGGCCTCACGGCTTGTGAAGGGCGAGGGTCTGCAGCGAACGCAGGAGAAAGTTAGGCGATGGGACGCAAACCGTGATATCCTCAAGGTAGGTGGTTCTTCCCCACTCCTCCTTAAAAAAAAAAAAAAAAAGAAGAAGAAGAAGCTGCTCATTTCCCAGTCACAGGTAAAAATATTTAGACTGATCATCAGTACAGTTTCTGGAGGCCAGCTGCTTTTGGAAGTGCACTTCCACAAACTTCTAGAGCACTGACTTTTTTGCTTGTGAGGACTTAAAGGCTGCGCGGTGATATGCAGCTGAGTCTGTGACTCATGACGCTATCCTCCTGCGGCTTCTCTGTGACAGCCTTAACAAAGACACCTCTTCCGTCGTTCGTGAAAGAGTTCAAGGAGGTTTATGATCCTGATCTTTTACCTCCCTGGATGTACTTTCCCACTCTGTTCCTCTAACATGCCTCTACTAGGGCAGTTTTCTTAGAACAATGGCTGCTTTGGGTGCTGTTTTTTTTTCCTTTCTTTCTTTTTTTAATAAAGATTTATTTGAGACAGAGAGGGTGAGAGAGAGAGAGAGAGGGAGAGAGAGAATGGGTGCGCCAGGGCCTCCAGCCCCTGCAAACGAACTCCAGATGCCTGTGCCCCCTTGTGCATCTGGCTTACGTGGGTCCTGGGGAATCGAACTGAGGTCCTTTGGCTTTGCAGGCAAGCACCTTAACCACTAAACAATCTCTCCAGCCCCGCGTTTTTTTTTTTTTAAATAAAGATTTATTTATGTATTTGAGACAGAGAGGGAGAGAGAGAGAGAGAGAATGGCCAGGCCAGGGCCTCTGGCCAACTGTAAGAAAACTCCACATGCTTGGCCACCTTGTGTATCTGGCTTTACATGGGCACTGGGGAATTGAGCCTGGGTCCTTTGTCTTTGTAGGCAAGTGCCTTAACTGCCAAGCCATCTTTCCAGCCCCAAACTAATTTTTGAAATTTTTTTTGACAATTTAGTTTTTAAGATTTTTATTTATTTATTTATTTATTTATTAGAGAGAGGGAGAGAAGAAGAGAGAGAATAAGTGCTCCAGGGCCTCTGGCCACTGCAAACGAACTCCAGACGTGTGCGCCACCATGTGCATCTGGCATACGTGAGACCTGGAGAATTGAACCTGAGTCCTTAGGCTTCGTAGGCATGTCCCTTAACCACTAAGTCATCTCTCCAGCTCGAGTGCTGTTTTTCACATGATCGGTCACAAGACATATTACTACATTTCTATCTTTTGAATGCTTGTAGCACCTTAACTATGAAACTCATGGTACTTTTCATTTGTTGTCTTCAACTATGCAACACATATATCTTGTATATATTTCATATATGCACATATATATTACATACATATCCCACATATTTCATACATGGACTATATATACAGATGGAATATATATAGTTGGAATATACATATTACATGTTTCTCCTATAAGGTTATGAGCTTCAGAAATATCATTGGTTTAGAATTACTGTTATACCAATCATTTTTATGCTTATTATAATTAGGAGTCACTCAGTAATTGGGTAAGTGAAGTAAGTTGATTTTGCCAACAGAGATAGTGGCAGAATGCCTGTTGGCTTGCAGTCTCACACAGGTAAATGTCATGCCCAAGCCTGAAAGGGCACTCCCTGTCCAATGCCCCTGTAACTGAGGTGCGGTGGCAGAACTCATGTTATACTGTATTAAAGCCCTGTCTGCTTGACAGCCAGTTATAAACTGATTGATCTCACACTGCCTGTTAGCTTAAGCTAGATACGGAGGGAATAAGTCAGTAGAGACCTGAGCTTAGGAAATCCAGCCATTCTCGGGTGAACATTACAAGTTCTTTCAGACAACGCCTTTCATGGAAAATGTCACTGCATGTTGCGAAGAGTTCTGCTTCCTGCAAGTGAACAAGCACTGATTCTCACAGTGGAGAATGAAGCAGCAACGGAATAGCAGACACATTGCAACCAGAAAAGAAGCCCCCACGGGATTATAGGACCATTCTGTTAGAGCGAATTGTTGACTATAGGACGGATTTCTCTCAAAGGTCATTATTTAAATTATTATATATATTTATTTGAGAGAGAGAGAGAGAGAAAATGGTTGCACCAGGGTCACTAGCCACTGCAAACAAACTCCAGACGCATGCGCCACCACATGCATCTGACTAAGGTGGGACCTGGGGAATCGAACCTGGGCCCTTAGGCAGGCAAGTGCCTTAAGCGCTAAGCCATCTCCCCGGCCCTCAAAGGCCATTGTTTATCGAAAGTTAGCTATTTATAGCTGAGGAAGAGCTCCGGCATGCGTGGCATGGGACGATAATGGAGAACTGACTGCTGGAAAAGTAGAGCTCCTGCTAAGATCCACAGAAGTCACGAGAGGGCCAGTGCGGAGGGAGAGAAAGAGAGGAGGGAAGGGTCCGTGTAACCTTGGGCATGTTGAAAAGACGCACTGCTGTCCGCCAGGTGCTGGAGCTGTGTGACCTCAGTTGAGAGGCAGTTTAGGACTCAAGAATGGTGCAGGAGGAGGTTACGGAAAGGATAATGGTCGAGCTTTGGGACCATTAGCAGAGCAAATGTACACTCTCCGAGAAGTCCAAGAATCAAAAGCTGTGCTTTCATTAAAGGGACTAGGAGGGTGGCTTGTGGGAACCCGGAGGACCATTCGGCCACATCTCCGACTTCTGTTGAAGATGTCACTGTCTCCAGCCAGGCACTTGTAGTAAACAAAGCCCCACACATCGTTTCTGGTAGGAGGAGCTAGAACTTGGCTGAATTTAAAGCATTTGCTGATGAGAACTTTGAGCCACCGCTGCTGGTGCCTCCTCATCTCTCACCACGCATGGGCTGAGGGGAAGGGGGACCAGCGTGGGGTGCCCTCACAGTTGCTTGGATTTTACTGGCACACAGGACAATCTTTTTCTCATCGCTGGATTTTTTGCTAAGTGCATGGTGTGGTAGTTTGAAGAAGTGGCCCCCAATATATTCAGGATTTGATTACAGTTTGTAATTTAGATCTGCAGCCACCTGGGTAAAGGTGGTGTCGCTGGGCGGATCTTAGGGTTCAGCCCTAAGGTGTGGTGGACTTGAAATTCCAGTCTAAAAACCTGCAAAGTGCCTGGAGTTCCTGAATTGTGTGGTGTGGCTTTAGGATTTTTTGGGGCTTCTCTCTCTCTGCTTGGGCCTGTGAAAGCAGCCCAGCTTCTTCTGCCATTATGGAATGTCTCCTGGATCTGTAAGCTTCAATAAATCCATTCCTGGGCTGGGGAAATGGCTTAGTGGTTAAAGCATTTGCCTGCAAAGCCTAAGGACCCCAGTTCAATTCCCCAGGACCCACATTAGCCAGATGCACAAGGGGGTGCACGCGTCTGGAGTTCCTTTGCAGTGGCTGGAGGCCCTGGCTCACCATTCTCTCTTTCTCTCTGCCTTTTCCTCTCTCTCTCTCAAATAAATAAAGAAATAAAAAGTATTTAAAAAATTCCTTCCTTCCATAACTGTGCGTGGTCTGGAAGTTCATCTCAGCGAACCTGAAGCTGTCTACTATACGTGTCTACTATACGTGACCATTAAACTTTGGTGACTAATGAATGGCTTACAAGTTATTTTATCTAGATTCCTGTAGGGCATGTGTGTGTGTGTGTGTGTGTGTGTATGCGTGTTACTAATGAGACAAAAATGAAGTCTGGGTAATGCCCTGTCTACAACTAGTCACCAATATTGTACCACTGTCTCAGAGAGTCCCCTTTGCTTGCATTTCTTCCTCAGGCTGAATTCTTGCCATGGTGATTCATAGCCTTTTGGAAATACTCCCAAACTGGTAAAGACGTTTAAGAATGGAGCAAGAGTTTACTGAAAGTTTATCCACTGAAAGGCATCTCGGAAGTCGAGACGTCTTACTGCTGAGACTAACTAAACTCATTCCATGCCCTCAAGTACACGCAGGAAGAACAACAACGACAACAACAAAAATCTCTCGGGATTGCCACCACCCTGAAATGGATAGCTGTCATTTTAAAATGTCCTACCAGGGGCCACTGTGTGGTCTCGTGCTATTACAACCACGTTTCTCTGTCTTCCCTTAGGTCTCGGGAGCTGATGGCCGGAGCGAGGGCTGCTCCCAGAAGCTGGTCACGGCCAACCTGCTCCGCTTCCTCCTGCTCGTCCTCATTCCCTGCGTCTGCGCCCTGGTCGTGCTGCTCGTGGTGCTGCTGTCCTTCGTGGGTGGGTGACGCCGGCGAGCACGCGTGATAAGGGCGCTTTCTGCCCAGCAGTCTCTTATGCTAAAGGGTTGTGGGTTCTTTGAGGCAAGTCTGGAGTTCCAACCAGTGTAGCCACTTGTCTGCCTTTTAGTTTTGGACACCACGAATGGGTCACTAATTAAAATAATTACTAGGGCTGGAGGGATGGCTTAGGCCGTTAAGGCGTTTGCCTGCAAAGCCAAAGGACCCAGGTTCACACGTCACCCAGGACCCACGTTAGCCAGATGCACAAGGGGGCGCACGCGTCTGGAGTTCCTTTGCAGTGGCTGGAGGCCCTGGCGTGCCCATTCTCCTCTCTCTCTTCCTGTGCTTCTTCCTCTCTCTTTTTCAAATAAATAAAGAAATGAAATATTAAAAAAATAATTACTAGGGCTGGAGGGATGGCTTAGTGGACAAGGCGTTTGACTACAAAGCCAAAGGACCCTGGTTCGATTCTCCAGGACCACGTTAGCCAGAGGCACAAGGTGGCGCACCCGTCTGGAATCCGTTTGCAGTGGCTGGTGGCCCTGGTGCGCCCATTCTCTCTCTCTCCCTCTTTCTCTGTCAAATAAATATATAAAAATAATTTTTTTTGGCTTTTTTGAGGTAGGGTCTCACTCTAGCCCAGGCTGACCTGGAATTCACTATGGAGTCTCAGGGTGGCCTCGAACTCACGGTGATCCTCTACCTCTGCCTCCCGAGTGCTGGGATTAAAGGAGTGCGCCACCATGCCCGGCTAAAAAAAATATTTTAAAGCTATTGCTAGGTGGTGGGCACTTTCAAAGTCCTTGACAATTCAAGGATGGTTAAAACAGTGCGTTCGCAGGCGCTCACAGTTGAGAGGAGAGGGTGTTTGTCTCAGTGAGGGCGCGTGCTGAAGACAGCAAAAAGCAAGGAGCTGTGAGCTCAGCAGGGACAGCTTCCTAAGGGGCTTCAAGCTTTGGGGTGAGCTCAACAGAAATCCATGTTACGGGTAGTAGCAAGAGCAAGAGCCAGTCACTCTGAAACATCTGGACTTCAGAAACTAGGTGGAAACTTGGCATTAGTGGAAAATAGGGAAATGCAGCTAAATGGATTCAGTCCAAATGCCACTGGACCCTGCACATCATAGTCAGAGGTCTCGGCTTTAGCTCAGAGATCACTGGTTTTCAAACCGTGTTCCACGGAACCAAGGCATGGAGGAGAAAGCTCCCGGATCACCATGTCTTCTTTCTCTCTCACTCTGAGAAAGTGGACATTGAACATGCACTCTGAATAGTACATACCAAGGTTTAAAAAAATTTTTTTTAAAGATTTTTTTTGTTTATTTATTTATGAGAGAGAGAGAGAGAGAGAGAGAGAATGGGCACACCAGGGCCTTCAGCCACTGCAAATGGACACTAGATACATGCGCCCCCTTGTGCATCTGGCTAATGTGGGTCCTGGGGAATTGAGCCTCGAACCCGGGTCTTTAGGCTTCACAGACAAGCGCTTAACCGCTAAACCATCTCTCCAGGCCCGGTACATATACCAAGTTTTAACCAAGCAGAGATCAGCAATCAAGTACTGTGTGGGGGCAAGCCATTCACTTGTATCTGCATCTTGCTGTCTTTCTCTAAATGAACAATAGCTTAAGTTTGAAAGGTGAGCAGTTGAGGAAAAACAATAAACCATGGCTATGCATAGCTACTAATGATATGAATTAGGATTCATTAGATGTATGGAATTAAATAAAATTGGAAATAAATGGCTAGATCTTGCTGGTCTAATTACATTAAAAAAATTTTTTTTTGAGGAAAGCCCACCAGACTGGCCCCCTTTTTTTTTTTTAAATGTAAGAGAGTGAGAATGAGAGAGAGAACGAGAGAGAGAGAGAATTGGCATTCCAGGGCCTCCAGCCACTGTAATTAAACTCCAGAGATGTGCACCACCTTGTGCACATGTGTGACCTTGCACACTTGTGTCATCTTGCATCTGGCTTAGGTGGGACCTGGAGAGTAGAACATGGGTCCTTAGACTTTGCAGGTAAGCACCTTAATTGCCAAGCCATCTCTCCAGCCCTACATTAATTTTTCGTCAAGGCTTATGACCAACCCAGCCATAGACTTCCACCCAGGTTTTCAGCATCAGGCATGAATTCCCTCCTGTGAAGGAGGAGGCCTCCTCCATTCAGAGAGGAGTTGGTTTCCCGATGACAGACATGCCCCCATTGTACCAGATGGCACATTTTGCCTGGCTGGCCAGCTGTGTTAGTTCCATTAATATTTTTAAAAAATATATTTAATTTATTCATTTGGAGAGAGAGAGAGAGAGAGAGAGAGAGAGAGAGAGAGAGAGAGAGAGAATGGACCCACTAGGGCCTCTAGCCACTGCACATATCCAGATGCCTACACCACTTTGTGCATCTGCTTTAGGTGGGCACTGGGGAACTGAACCTGAGATGTTAGCCTTTGCAGGAGAGTGTCTTAACTGCTGTGCCATCTCTCCAGCCCTTCCATAAAATTTTTTTTTAAATATTTTACTTATTTATTTGAGAGAGAGAGAGAGGCCGATAGAGAGAGAATGGGCATGCCAGGACCTCTACCACCACTGCAAGCCAGCTCCAGATGGCATGCACCACCTTGTGCATCTGGCTTACATGGGTCCTAGAGACTTGAACTGGGGTCCTCAGGCTTCACAGGCAAGCACCTTAATCGCTAAGCCATCACTCCAAACCTCCATTAATTTTTTTTGTTTTGGAGGTAGGGTCTCACTCTAGCCCAGGCTACTTGGAACTCACTTCTTAGTCTCAGAGTGGCCTCAAACTCACAGCAACCCTCCTACCTTTGCTTCCTGAGTGCTGGGACTAAAGGCATGAGCCACACCACTCCTGGCCTTAATCTTTTATTTCATCAAAACAACCTGTTATTTTCTTATTGACTGCTTTATAAAAGTTATAAGTTCTAAATGTATACATTTCATAAGCCAATGTGTATAAGTTAATTTTAGTAAGGTGAAGCTCCTGTCCAGCTGTGGATATCAGAATTTGATATGATATTTATTTGACATTAATACAATACTCTCTTGGTGTCCATGGGAGATTGGTTCTATTAGCACATTTCTAGCAGTGTGGCTTTTACAAAAATTTGGAATAAGAACCTAAACTTCTCACCAATAATGTTGTATTTAAGATTTTTAAAAATTTATTTGCAATCAGAGAAAGATGAGAGAGAGAGAGATTGAGAGAGAGAGAGAGAGAGAGAGGAGAGAGGGAGAAAATGGACATGCTAGGGCCTCTAGCTGCTGCAAACAGACTCCAGACACATGTGCCACTTTGTACACTTGGCTTTACATGGATACTGGGGAATAGAATCCAGTTTGTTAGGTTTTGTTGGCAAGTGCCTTAACCACTGAGCAATCTGTCCAGCCCATCATGTTGTATTTTGAACACTATCTTAAAATGAAAAAAATTCCAGGTTCTTATTCACTCATACCAAAAAACTGTGTCTCCATGATCTTTTCATGACCTCCTTACATATCCCATATTTCAATCTTCAAATTCTTTTAGTAACTCTGCCTTTCTAGTGCAGATTCCTCAACATAGGGTCCTCAGCCATGAGCACGTGTCTTCTTAAAGTCCGGGCTGGAGTTCTGTATGTGTCTCAGGCACTCTGAAACAGTATGTGAAGCTCTGTACCGGGAACGTGGAACTGTGACATGCAGAGTCCAGCGACTCAGGGCCCCCTCCAGCAAGATCCCCAGGGACTCCTGTCTCTCCCTCCGACCCCACCTCCCTGCAATGCGATCTCTTTCCCCCTTCTCTTCTCAGGCTAGTGCGCTCCCCTAGCATAGCTACTGAGGTCTTTCCATCTAGTACGCTGTATCTGAAACGAGAGTCTACGTGAGCTAGACTTCACGGTGAGGAACTCATGTCTTCCCTCTGTGTGGTGTCTTTAAGCTCACGGTTCTCTGCTTTCCCATTGAGTGACTATCAAAGAATCTCCTTGTTCATATCACACCCACACCTCTCTTGATAATGTCATCCAGTCCCATCACTTCTTTCATCATTGACATAGCCAACAAATGATGATTGCTTGAGAGGACAGGTCATTCTACTGAGAGACTGCACCACGTGTGCACAGCGTGTAGACTGAGAGCAATATGGGGGGAGCAGTTTGTGGGGAGTCTTCTGAGGTGTTTTGGAATTGCTTCGGAATTTGGCTCTCTTCCCCCTTGAATATTTCCTAGGCATTAAAAAAATACTTTTTGTTTATTTTTATTCATTTATTTGAGAGTGACAGACACAGAGAGAAAGAGGCAGATAGATAGAGAGAGAATGGGCGCGCCAGGGCCTCCAGCCACTGCAAATGAACTCCAGATGCGTTCGCCCCCTTGTGCATCTGGCTTACGTGGGTCCTGGGGAATGGAGCCTCGAACCAGGGTCCTTAGGCTTCACAGGCAAGCGCTTAACCGCTAAGCCATCTCTCCAGCACCCCTCCCACTAGGCACTTTTATATTCAAAGTTTATATAAAAATAGCAAAAATAAGCCCTCACAAATTTATTTTTCATTCCCTGCTACCTTTTGTAACAACATTCTTCTTTGTAACAACAGAAACAGGGAAAAAAAAAAATCTCCAATTACTAATGGTTTAAAATCACACAGATTAGCTTGGGGGATGGTTCGCTGTGCAAGCAAAAGTGCCCACAGCCGGCAGTGGCCATGCTCACCGGTCACCCTGCCGCAGAGGAGCGAGAGACAGTCGCTCCAGGTGAAAGAGAGAGCTCCAGGTTCAGTGCAGACCCTGTCTGCAGGAAGTTACGAGGAAGAGCAATGGAGGGGGACACCTGGCATCCTCCACGGGCTTGCGCACACACGTGTTCATACATCACACACACAGGCAACCCCCCGCCGCCCCACATCGATTCATTCCTCACTTACGTTGCAGGTGTTCTGTGGCACGTGGAGGGGCTGTGCTCCTTCGGGCCTTTCAGGATCTGAATTGATGAAACAACCCTCTCTCCCGTCGTGGGAGAAGTCCAGAGGGTCTTGCATCAATATTTGAATTCCTCTGTCTAGAAGGAGCACTTCTAGTTTTGCTCATGGCTTTAAACTTGTCTTAGGGCCCCACCCTAAGAGACCAGAGAATGTAACCCCAGCATGTCTCTCAGGAGAAGGACTTAGCATCCAATGAGCAACACCATTGATGGGCACATTTACATGTGTGAGAGCCTTCTTATGCCCTGCCACGCACGTCTTTTCTCTCATGCTCTTAAGCTTTTTGTCTTGGAAGCTCTCCAGGCCCTCATGGTTTTGCCTAGGGCAGGAGCCTGTTTTTTATTTTTTCTCCCATGGACTGTTACAATGGCTCCCGCATCTCTTCGGGGTGTGTTCCTTTCAAACATGACCCTACTACAAAGGGATTGCTCTCACAATGCTCCACCATGCTTAAGCTCCATCAACAAGTCTTCATCACAACATACATATTCCCAGCCTCTATGTAGCATGACCTGTCCTGCACACCTGGCTGGCCTCCACTGCCTCTCCAGTCTTTCCTCTTACTGGCCCGTGTGCTGGCCGTGTCTTCTTATTGCTGTCATATTTTTTTCTCTGTCTTTTGTCTTTTGCTGTAGCTGGAAAATGATCTGTTCCTTATTACTACTCTCCCTTTCCCCCACAAACACTTTGCTCAAACCTAGCAGATCCATAATCCTCTATTAAGACTTGTGAGAATATCCCCCTCCCGAGACAGCTTTCCTGCCTTTCATGGGTGGAATGATGGCTGCTTCTCCACGCGTTGCCACCAGACTGTCCTGTTGCATACCATGCCCGAAGCGCTCATAACACGGTTTCTATTTTTTCAATTACATGCTTGCCTCTTTCAACTAGTCTCTCAACATCCTGATGGTATAAACCCTTTACTCAACTTTGTGCTCTCAGCAGAGAGTGAATATGCAGTTCCCAGCACATTTAGAATATAAAGTAAATGGGTTGCATATGCTTAAGATACAAAGAGTTAATTTAAAGAATCATACCACAAGAAGACAAATTTTGCAAACATATAAAGGTTGATTAAAAAACAAAAAATAGGGTTAGGGTTAGATGACTTAGCGGTTCAGGCGCTTGCCTGCCACGTCTAAGGACCCATGTTCGACACTCCAGATCCCACCTACGCCAGACACACAAAGGTGAGGCAAGCGCAAAGTCGCACGTGCCCACTAGGTGGTGCAAGTGTGTGGAGTTCGATTGCAGTGGCTGAGGCCCTGGTGTGCCAATTCTCTCTATTATCTCTTCTTCTCACCCTCTCTTTAAAAAAAAACACAAAAAACAGGGCTGGAGAAGATGGCTTAGCTGGTTAAGGCACTTGCCTGCAAAGCCAAAGGACCCTGGTTCGATTCCCCAGGACCCACGTAAGCCAGATGCACATGCATCTGGAGTTCTTTTGCAGTGGCTGGAGGCCCTGGCATGCCCCCCCCTCTCTTTCTCCCTCCCTCTCCTTCTCTCTGTCAAATAAATAAATAAAATATATCAAAAAAACCACACAAAAACCAGCAATACACTTTGTTTAGGATGAGAAGCATATCTGTGGGTATGTCTATGTGTCATGACCCAAGTCCATTCTAGAGCAGGTTAACGCTCATGAGCTTCAATGGCTTTCTCTCTTGCATTCTGTGTAGTTAACAAGGTTTCCATTTAGTAGAGCGTCAGGTTAACTCACTCCGGTCTTCACAGCTGACTGGCAAGTGCTTTATCCAGTAAGTCATCTCCCAACCCTAGATATTTCTTTTCTTTTTAAAAAAAATATTTTATTCACTTTTATTTATTTATTTGAGAGCAACAGACATATTTCTTTTCTTTTAAAAAATTTGCCCCCCCCCTTTTTTTTTTGGTTTTTCGAGGTAGGGTCTCACTCTAGCTCAGGCTGACCTGGAATTCACTCTGTAGTCTCAGGGTGGTCTCGAACTCTCAACGATCCTCCTACCTCTGCCTCCCGAGTGCTGGGATTAAAGGCGTGCGCCACCACGCCCGGCAATTTGCCCTTTTTTTAAAACAAGTTTTATGCAGGTACATAATATATTTTGGTCACGTTCACCCCTCATTCCCTTCTCTTGTCTCCCCCATTCTGCTGTCGAATCCTTCTTTTTGCCTTTGAAGTTTTGGAACAAAGCACACAACCAAAAGCAGCTGATGGGAGGAAAGGGTTCATTTTGGCTTCAGTCTCGGGGGCAAGAATCACGAGGGCAGGGGAAAGATGGCACGAACAGAGGCTGGACATCACTCCTTGTGATAGCAGGTGGAAGATGTCAACAAGACAGTGAGCTGTCTCTGGCAAGGGGGAAACAGGGCTGGAACACTCCAAAGCCCCCCCCTCCGCCCCCCACAACACACACCTCCTCCAGCAAGGCTCCACCTCCCAAACTGCCACCTGCGTGGGGACCAAATATTGAGAACATGAGTTTAGAGAGACATCTGATTCAAGCCACAACACCGGTCTCATTTCTGCTTTGATGTCTTTTTGTCTTTGCGACTCACTGAGTTCGATTTGAGCTGATTGCGTGAGCTTCTGTGTGGAGTTATCGACTGGATGATGGCCAACTTATCAGTGGCTGCATCACAGGAGAAGATGTGTCTCTCCATCCCCCCAGCAACCATGAACTACCAACAGCTGCTCATGGAGGGGTGGGACCGCTGAGCCCCCTCACGACCTGTGATGGCAGGTTAACGGGCCCCACCTCCTGCAGTTCTTGTGCAGATAACCACAGCTGCTGTGAGTTCATGAATGGAACGGTCATGCCATGTCAGGAAGGCAGCACCCCTCTTACATTCTTTCTTTCCCCTTTCCACAATGTTCCCTGAGCCGTGTAGGGGTTAATACAGATGCGCTTCAGCACTGGGCACCCCACAGTCACTTGTTCTCAGCACTTTGATGGGTTTCAAGTCTTCCCAGTGATCGCTGACGACTGCATAAGGCTAAGAGCAGCCCCAACCTGGGGCAGAAACGTAAATAGAAGGCGCCTAGATTGTTTCTTAAACATTATTTTTTCATTTTAGAGATGAGAGACTTTTGAATCATACCTTCGTTTTTTTCTTAATATTTTGTTTATTTTTATTTATTTATTTGACAGCGAGAGGCAGAGAGAGAGAGAGAGAGAGAGAGAGAGAGAGAGAGAGAGAGAGAGAGAATGGGTGCACCAGGGCCTCCAGCCACTGCAAATGAACTCCAGACGCGTGCGGCCCCTTGTGCATCTGGCTAACGTGGGTCCCAGTGAATCGAGCCTCGAACCAGGGTCCTTAGGCTTCACAGGCAAGCGCTTAACTGCTAAGCCATCTCTCCAGCCCATACCTTCTTTTTTTTTTTTTTTAAATATTTTTATTTTTTATTTGCAAGCAGAGAGTGATAGAGAGCAGAGAAACAGAGAATGGGCATGTCAGGGCCTCCAGCCAATGCAAAGGAACTCCAGATGCATGTGCCACTTCGTGCATCTGGCTTTACGTGGGTCCTGGGGAGTTGAACCTGGGTCATTAGACTTTGCAGACAAGCACCTTAACTGCTGAGCCATCTCTCCAGCCCTGAACCATACATTCTTGATACAATTGACCTACCACTGATAACTTAGCTTGAAAGAGCCACAGTTCGCTTACTCCACAAGGGGGTTAAGTGAGTCACTTTGGAGAATTTTCTATTTTGTGATGCTGGGATACACTTTATAGTAAAAGGAAATCTGCATCTATTTAAAACTACCCCCGTAGCCCTAAGGAAGACAACTTTACTGATATTACTATCATTTGTGATAATAACACAGTGAGTGAGAAATTGCTGAGCCCAGAGCTGTTTCAAGTGCTTTTATCTGTATCGACTAATTTGACCCCATTCAGCCAGCATAAGGAGAGTGTTTTTATTTTCCTTATTTCGCGGGAGTTGAGAGTTTGCCCAACGTTTCAGAGCTAGTAAGTGGTAGAGATGGGATTCAAGCTCGGGCGGTTAGGCTGGTGGCGCCGGCTGCATTGTTAATTGCAGCACCGTAGGAGTAGGACTAGAGACGACTGGGTGACACTTGCGGGAGCGCATGCGCTCTGGACCAAGAGCTTAGCCCTTCGCGCAGCTCTTCATGGTGAAGGCTGGCAGCACTCACGGTTGCTGAGTTCTCTCCTTTGTGTTTTTGCAAAAATGCAACATCGATGATTAGCTATGCTGGAGGCCTGTCACTTTTCAGAGATGCTTGAAAACAAACTTACCAGTGGATTCAGACTTTCAGGTTTTTTTGTTTGTTTGTTTGCTTTTGAGGTAGGGTTTTACTCTAGCCCAGGCTGACCTGGAATTCACTATGCAGTCTAAGGGTGGCCTCAAACTCATGGAGATCCTCCTACCTCTGCCTCCTGAGTGGTGCTTTTAATTTTTTTTTGTTTATTTTTTATTTATTTGAGAATGACAGACAGAGAGAAAGAGGCAGATAGAGAGAGAATGGGCGCACCAGGGCCTCCAGCCACTGCAGATGAACTCCAGACACGTGCGCCCCCTTGTGCAACTGGTTAACGTGGGTCCTGAGGAATCAAGCCTTGAACCGGGGTCCTTAGGCTTCACAGGCCAGCGCTTAACTGCTAAGCCATCTCTCCAGCCCTATCAGACTTTTAAATATGTGTCATTTATCTCTCTCCTCTCTCGTCTTTCTCTATCTCTCTCCTTCTTCTTTCTCTATCTCTCTCCTCTCATTTCATCTCTTTTCTCTCTCTTTCCATTCCAAAGATACTTTAGGAGCATTAATGCAGCAACTGTCATGTACGATCTTTCTTTGTGTTCTGCCAAATTGTTTGGGTACACAGAGTTTAAGGACCAGGAAGCTGTCTGCTCTCTTTTTTAGGAAATGTGTTCTCCATTCAGTATCTTCCAAAATCATGGTTGTTTCAAGGGTTTCTTGGGGTAAGATGACGTCAGTAACAGGTCACCACCTCGATGGGATAAAGGGAAAAGGCAAGGTTACAAATAAGACTGTTACAAAAATATTAAGGGGCTGTGGCAATGGCTCAGCTGTTAGATACTTGCTTACAAAGCCCAGTGGCCCAGAGTTGATTTCCCAGTACCCACATAGAGCCAGATCTATCATAGTGCACACATCTGGAGTTTGTTTGAAGTGCCAAGAGGTTTGGCCATACCTAAGTACACACGCATGTGCATACACACACATATACACACTCTCTGTCTCCCCCCACCCCGCACACACAAGTAAATAAATAAAAATATTAAGGACAACCTTGGAGCATTTCATATGATAAGGAACCTTTCTTAGTAGGATAAACATAAGACATTGTCATTTACTAAAAAGCACGTTGCCAGGGCTCGCTATGAACTCTGAGGTTTAGCATAACTAAATTGGCTTAATGAGTCTTGTCCATTGCAGCCACATTAGCAGAAATAGATTACATGAACAATCTGTTTATGGAAGAATAAGCGAGGAATAAAGAATGAAAGTGGAATTCATTCTATGTAACTGATTAGTAAATGTCTTATATGAATGAAATGTATCTTGTGTAGCAACCAGATCAATAACCAATGATACCTTTGCCTCTCCCAACTGCATCTGACCGTGACTCGTAACCACACAGATAGTTGAGGGTGTTACCTGAATCACATGGTTGAACTTATTTTTCTCCAGCCCTATTTTATTTTATTTTTTATTAACAACTTCCATGATTATAAACAATATCCCATGGTAATGCCCTCCCTCCCCCCACTTTCCCCTTTGAAACTCCATTCTCCATCATATCCCCTTCCCCTCTCAATCAGTCTCTCTTTTATTTTGACATCATCATCTTTTCCTCCTATTATGATGGTCTTGTATAGGTAGTGTCAGGCACTGTGAGGTCATGGATATCCAGGCCATTTTGTGTCTGGAGGAGCATGTTGTAAGGAGTCCTACCCTTCCTTTGGCTCTTACATTCTTTCCACCTCCTCTTCCACAATGGACCCTGAGCCTTGGAAGGTTTGATAGAGATATTGCAGTGCTGAGCACTCCAGTCACTTCTTCTCACACCATGATGCCTTCTGAGTCATTCCAAGGTCACTGCCCTCTGAAAAAAGAAGGGTGGTTGAGCTTATCTTTAAAGAATTTATCTATAAATTTATTTGAGAGAGAGAGAGAGAGAGAGAGAGAGAGAGAGAGAGAGAGAGAGAATGCCAGGGCCTCTAGCCACTGCAAATGAATTCCAGATGCATGCACCATCTTGTGCATCTGGTTTTACATGGGTGCTGGGGAATCGAAATTTGGCTTTGCCAGCAAGCACCTTAACTGCTGAGCCATCTCTCCAGCTCCTGGTTAAGTGTTTATGCCCCAGTGTTTTATTTAGAGTCCTTTGGCAGTTGAATCTGTTGACCTTAGTTAGCTAGAAGACAGGTGCTTTTCTATTCTGATTTGGACTTAATGTTTTCCAAGTATCAGGCACATGTAGATACATTTTTTCATAGACTGATATTAAAGATTTTATTTATATTTCTTTTGTTTAGAATGGTCTATGAGAATATTTAGAAAAGTGAGACCCAATTAGAGCATTCACTATAAATGTTTTCTGAAAAAAAGAGTGTCTGTTGGACATTTCTATGAAGGGGATCAATATCGCTTTCATTTATTTTCATTCACATGCTCAAATACAGTGCTATATTCTGAAAGTATAGTCTTCTGTCTATTTTGACTGAGTTAAAAATACTTAATCCTTTTCAAAGATTTTTTTCCTAAAAATATTTTTATTTTTATTTATCTATTTGAGAGAGAGAGGCAGATGGGGGGGGGGACGAGAAGAGAGAGAGAATGGGCGCACCAGTGCCTCCAGCCACTGCAAATGAACTCCAGACACATGCACTACCTTGTGCATCTGGTTTATGTGGGTCCTGGGGAACCAAACCTGAGTCCTCTGGCTTTGCAGGCATTTATCCAGTCCCCTTTCAAAGATTTTAAAAGTGCTTTTTGACAAATAAGTGATTCTCAATCATCTTAGGTTTGGCTTTTTTTTTTTTTTTTTTTTTTTTTTTTTTTTTTTTTGCTTTTTCAAGGTAGGGTTTCACTCTAGTCCAGGCTGACCTGTGACCTGGAACTTACTATTTAGTCTCAGGGTGGCCTTGAACGCACAGTGATCCTCCTACCTCTGCCTCCCAAGGACTGGGATTAAAGGCATGCGCCACCACGCCCGGCTTGGCTCTCTATTTTTGAATGTGATCTATCAATAATCATAGTTTAATGACTAAGTTATTAGCTACTTTTTAGCTTCTAGTCAAAGATAAAAGTAGTTTATTCTCTTCTTTTACTTTGGACTTTAATTAGAGTTTTGCTCTCCTGGTGTCTAGGATATGTTGTGGAAATGCCTGAGCTCAGTTATTTTCCTTAGGAGTTACGTATCACTTCCCACTATTTAATGCATACTCAGAGTAAATACATGCAAGGCTGAAACCCAGCAGACACCACTGCGTGGGAGTGGCAGATAGAGTAGACCGTGCGGGGCGTGTGCTGGGGTCTCAGGAGCAAGCAGTGGTGGTTGGCATGGAGAAACTTTGGAAGTGGAGAGGGACCACTACCAGACTCTGCGCGGTTCCTTCTGCGTGCGGCCCAGGGTGGGGAGAACCGCCCCGCATTCTTCGGGTACTTGGAACTCAAGTCTGTGAACCTGACGTCCTTGAGAAAGCGATGGTTTCTTCCCAGGACGGTTTCTTTCAGGCTAGAAGAAGAATAACTCTACCAGCTGTCCCCACGGGGGAGGCTATTTTGGTGTCTGTCATCGTTCTCTGAGTTTGCCTGGGTAGGGTGACACACGACAAAGTCATGCTAACATTTCCTGATATGTTTTTTTTTTTTTTTTAGAACAAATACTTATACTAATGTTTAAAAATATCTTTTTTTTTTTTCATTCCTCCCAGGAACACTAAAAAAGTCCTATCTTAAATCAAATGGCAGCGAACCTTTGGTCACGGATGGTGAAGTTCAAGTGCCTGATGTCCTTATCAACAGCATTTCTGACAGGAGCACGGTGGTGCCCACCACGTCTCCTAACCCACCCACTCCAGCCTGGACTCCCGTGGACGCTTCTCGCTCTGGGGACCAGAGTCTCAGGAATGCAAGTAAGTCTGAGGTTGCTGCGTGTGGGCGCCTCAATGTCTGTGCTACCCACAGGTAGGCTTTAAAAACATTTTTTTTGTTTATTTTTATTTATTTATTTGAAAGCAACAGATAGAGAGAGACAGAGGCAGAGGCAGGTAGATAGAGAGAGACAGAGAGAATGGGCACACCAGGGCCTCCAGCCACTGCAAACAAACTCCAGATGCGTGCGCCCCCTTGTGCATCTGGCTAACGTGGGTCCTGGGGAATAGAGCCTCGAACCAGGATCCTTAGGGCGTCACAGGCAAGCGCTTAACCGCTAAGCCATTCTCCAGCCCAAAGGCTTTTAACTTGGTTTTCCGATGCTCTTTATTTACACTTTGCAGGTGTGAGCCACTCATTAGAACCCAGCCCAGGCTATCCTAAACAGAAAGGCAATGTCAGGGCTCAGCCATGCAAAAGGAACTCAAGATGCGTGTTGCCACTTGTGCATCTGCTTTCACATGGGTCTGGGGAGTTGAACCTGGGTCGTTAGACTTTGCAGACAAGCACCTTAACTGCTGAGTCATCTCTCCAGCCCTGAACCATACATTCTTGATACAATTGACCTACCACTGATAACTTAGCTTGAAAGAGCCACAGTTCGCTTACTCCACAAGGGGGTTAAGTGATTGACTTTGGAGAATTATCTATTTTGTGATGCTGGGATACACTTTATAGTAAAAGGAAATCTGCATCTATTTAAAACTACCCCCGTAGCCCTAAGGAAGACAACTTTACTGATATTACTATCATTTGTGATAATAACACAGTGAGTGAGAAATTGCTGAGCCCAGAGCTGTTTCAAGTGCTTTTATCTGTATCGACTAATTTGACCCCATTCAGCCAGCATAAGGAGAGTGTTTTTATTTTCCTTATTTTGTGGGAGTTGAGAGTTTGCCCAACGTTTCAGAGCTAGTAAGTGGTAGAGATGGGATTCAAACTCGGGCGGTTAGGCTGGTGGCGCCGGCTGCATTGTTAATTTCAGCACCGTAGGAGTAGGACTAGAGACGACTGGGTGACACTGGCAGGAGCGCATGCGCTCTGGACCAAGAGCTTAGCCCTTCGCGCAGCTCTTCATGGTGAAGGCTGGCTGCACTCACGGTTCTCGCCTTTGTGTTTTTGCAAAAATGCAACATCGATGATTAGCTATGCTGGAGGCCTGTCACTTTTCAGAGATGCTTGAAAACAAACTTACCAGTGGATTCAGACTTTCAGGTTTTTTTGTTTGTTTGTTTGCTTTTGAGGTAGGGTTTTACTCTAGCCCAGGCTGACCTGGAATTCACTATGCAGTCTAAGGGTGGCCTCAAACTCATGGAGATCCTCCTACCTCTGCCTCCTGAGTGGTACTTTTAATTTTTTTTGTTTATTTTTTATTTATTTGAGAATGACAGACAGAGAGAAAGAGGCAGATAGAGAGAGAATGGGCGCAGCAGGGCCTCCAGCCACTGCAGATGAACTCCAGACACATGCTCCCCCTTGTGCATCTGGTTAACGTGGGTCCTGGGGAATCGAGCCTCGAACCAAGTTCCTTAGGCTTCACAGGCAAGCGCTTAACTGCTAAGCCATCTCTCCAGCCCTATCAGACTTTTAAATATGTGTCATTTATCTCTGTCCTCTCTCGTCTTTCTCTATCTCTCCTCCTCTCTCTCTCCTTCTTCTTCTTTCTTTATCTCTCTCCTCTCATTTCATCTCTCTTCTCTCTCCTTCCCATCCAAAGATACTTTAGGAGCATTAATGCAGCAACTGTCATGTACGATCTTTCTTTGTGTTCTGCCAAACTGTTTGGGTACATAGAGTTTAAGGACCAGGAAGCTGTTTGCTCTCTTTTTTAGGAAATGTGTTCTCCATTCAGTATCTTCCAAAATCATGATTGTTTCAAGGGTTTCTTGGGGTAAGATGACGTCAGTAACAGGTCACCACCTCGATGGGATAAAGGGAAAAGGCAAGGTTACTAATAAGACTGTTACAAAAATATTAAGGGGCTGTGGCAATGGCTCAGCTGTTAGATACTTGCTTACAAAGCCCAGTGGCCCAGATTTGATTTCCTAGTACCCACACAGAGCCAGATCTACCATAGTACACACATTTGGAGTTTGTTTGAAGTGCCAAGAGGTTTGGCCATACCTTAGTACACACGCATATGCATACACACACATATACACACTCTCTGTCTCCCCCCCCCCCGCACACATAAGTAAATAAATAAAAATATTAAGGACAACCTTGGAGCATTTCATATGATAAGGAACCTTTCTTAGTAGGATAAACATAAGACATTGTCATTTACTAAAAAGCACGTTGCCAGGGCTCGCTATGAACTCTGAGGTTTAGCATAAGTAAATTGGCTTAATGAGTCTTGTCCATTGCAGCCACATTAGCAGAAATAGATTACATGAACAATCTGTTTATGGAAGAATAAGCGAGGAAGAAAGAATGAAAGTGGAATTCATTCTATGTAACTGATTAGTAAATGTCTTATATGAATGAAATGTATCTTGTGTAGCAACCAGATCAATAACCAATGATACCTTTGCCTCATCAACTGCATCTGACCGTGACTCGTAACCACGCAGATAGTTGAGGGTGTTACCTGAATCACATGGTTGAGCTTATTTTTCTCCAGCCCTATTTTATTTTATTTTTTATTAACAACTTCCATGATTATAAACAATATCCCATGGTAATACTCTCCCTCCCCCCACTTTCCCCTTTGAAACTCCTCTCTACATCATATTCTCCTTCCTCTCTCAATCAGTCTCTCTTTTATTTTGACGTCATCATCTTTTCCTCCTATTATGATGGTCTTGTATAGGTAGTGTCAGGCACTGTGAGATCATGGATATCCAGGCCATTTTGTGTCTGGAGGAGCACGTTTGTAAAGAGTCCTACCCTTCCTTTGGCTCTTACATTCTTTCCGCCACCTCTTCCGCAATGGACCCTGAGCCTTGGAAGGTGTGATAGAGATATTGCAGTGCTGAGCACTCCTGTCACTTCTTTCTAGCACCATAATGCCTTCTGAGTCATTCCAAGGTCACTGCCATCTGAAAAGAGAAGGGTGGTTGAGCTTATCTTTAAAGAATTTATTTATAAATTTATTTGAGAGAGAGAGAGGGAGAATGCCAGGGCCTCCAGCCACTGCAAATGAATTCCAGATGCATGCGCCATCTTGTGCATCTGGCTTTACGTGGGTGCTGGGGAATCGAAATTTGGCTTTGCCAGCAAGCACCTTAACTGCTGAGCCATCTCTCCAGCTCCTGGTTAAGTGTTTATGCCCCAGTGTTTTATTTAGAGTCCTTTGGCCGTTGAATCTGTTGACCTTAGTTAGCTAGAAGACAGGTGCTTTTCTATTCTGATTTGGACTTAATGTTTTCCAAGTATCAGGCACATGTAGATACATTTTTTCCATAGACTGATATTAAAGATTTTATTTATATTTCTTTTGTTTAGAATGGTCTATGAGAATATTTAGAAAAGCGAGACCCAATTAGAGCATTCACTATAAATGTTTTCTGAAAAAAAAAGTGTCTGTTGGACATTTCTATGAAGGGGATCAATATCACTTTCATTTATTTTCATTCACATGCTCAAATACAGTGCTATATTCTGAAAGTATAGTCTTCTGTCTATTTTGACTGAGTTAAAAATACTTAATCCTTTTCAAAGATTATTTTCCTAAAAATATTTTTATTTTTATTTATCTATTTGAGAGAGAGAGGCAGATAGAGGGGGGGGGACGAGAAGAGAGAGAGAATGGGCGCACCAGTGCCTCCAGCCACTGCAAATGAACTCCAGACACATGCACTACCTTGTGCATCTGGTTTATGTGGGTCCTGGGGAACCAAACCTGAGTCCTCTGGCTTTGCAGGCATTTATCCAGTCCCCTTTCAAAGATTTTAAAAGTGCTTTTTGACAAATAAGTGATTCTCAATCATCTTAGGTTTGGCTTTTTTTTTTTTTTTTTTTTTTTTTTTTTTTTTTTTTTTGCTTTTTCAAGGTAGGGTTTCACTCTAGTCCAGGCTGACCTGGAACTTACTATTTAGTCTCAGGGTGGCCTTGAACGCACAGTGATCCTCCTACCTCTGCCTCCCAAGGACTGGGATTAAAGGCGTGCGCCACCACGCCCGGCTTGGCTCTCTATTTTTGAATGTGATCTATCAATAATCATAGTTTAATGACTAAGTTATTAGCTACTTTTTAGCTTCTAGTCAAAGATAAAAGTAGTTTATTCTCTTCTTTTACTTTGGGCTTTAATTAGAGTTTTGCTCTCCTGGTGTCTAGGATATGTTGTGGCAATGCCTGAGCTCAGTTATTTTCCTTAGGAGTTACGTATCACTTCCCACTATTTAATGCATACTCAGAGTAAATACATGCAAGGCTGAACCCCAGCAGACACCACTGCGTGGGAGTGGCAGATAGAGTAGACCGTGCGGGGCGTGTGCTGGGGTCTCAGGAACAAGCAGTGGTGGTTGGCATGGAGAAACTTTGGAAGTGGAGAGGGACCACTACCAGACTCTGCGCGGTTCCTTCTGCGTGCGGCCCAGGGTGGGGAGAACCGCCCCGCATTCTTCGGGTACTTGGAACTCAAGTCTGTGAACCTGACGTCCTTGAGAAAGCGATGGTTTCTTCCCAGGACGGTTTCTTTCAGGCTAGAAGAAGAATAACTCTACCAGCTGTCCCCACGGGGGAGGCTATTTTGGTGTCTGTCATCGTTCTCTGCGTTTGCCTGGGTAGGGTGACACACGACAAAGTCATGCTAACATTTCCTGATATGTTTTTTTTTTTTTTTTAGAACAAATACTTGTACTAATGTTTAAAAATATCTTTTTTTTTTTTTTCATTCCTCCCAGGAACACTAAAAAAGTCCTATCTTAAATCAAATGGCAGCGAACCTTTGGTCACGGATGGTGAAGTTCAAGTGCCTGATGTCCTTATCAACAGCATTTCTGACAGGAGCACGGTGGTGCCCACCACGTCTCCTAACCCACCCACTCCAGCCTGGACTCCCGTGGACGCTTCTCGCTCTGGGGACCAGAGTCTCAGGAATGCAAGTAAGTCTGACGTTGCTGCGTGTGGGCGCCTCAATGTCTGTGCTACCCACAGGTAGGCTTTAAAAACATTTTTTTTTGTTTATTTTTATTTATTTATTTGAAAGCAACAGATAGAGAGAGAGACAGAGGCAGAGGCAGGTAGATAGAGAGAGACAGAGAGAATGGGCACACCAGGGCCTCCAGCCACTGCAAACAAACTCCAGATGCGTGCGCCCCCTTGTGCATCTGGCTAACGTGGGTCCTGGGGAATAGAGCCTCGAACCAGGATCCTTAGGCGTCACAGGCAAGCACTTAACCGCTAAGCCATTTCTCCAGCCCACAGGTAGGCTTTTAACTGTGGTATCCGATGCTCTGAGTTCACACTTGCAGGTGTGAGCCACTCATCAGAAAGCCCAGCCCTGTGCCTATCCTTAAACCTGAAAGGCAGAAGCAGCTCAGGAGAGCAGAATGACCAAGAAACAAAAATGCTGTCAGTGCTATTCAACATCTCTGAGCTATAGACATTTGTGCTGCTTGCATCAATATGAAATTTATCTTGAAGTGACTTATTTCTTTCCATTTTTAGCTATTTATTTATTTGAGAAGAGAGAGAGAGAGAGAACGGGTGTACCATCCACTGCAAAGGAACTCCAGGCACACCTACCACCTTGTGCATCTGGCTTTATGTGGGTCCTGGGCAATCGAACCTGGGTCCTTTGGCTTTGCCAGCAAGTGCCTTAACCGCTAAGCCATCTCTCTGGCCCTGAAGTGACTTGTTTGAAGACGACTGAGTACATAAAGTTATTATGTCGTTGTTGGTACCTTCTCCGAGGGATCCCCATTCCATAGCAGAGCGTTGAGGGGTCTCATGAGCAGTGTCTGTGGATTTTCCATTGAAGTGGACACGTGATCTCTGTAGTTTGCTTCCTTCCTTGATTAGCTGTGAAATTTATTTTACATCTCTGCGACTGACACGGAATCACACCTTCAGAAAAATGGCCAGGGCGCAACTCTTGCTGAGTGAGGCCAGAGGGAGAGATTTGTTACTTTTTCCAGAGAAATAGCTGGGTGAGATGGAAAAGATAGACTGCCAGGGCATTATCCTCCGGAAAGTGACTCTGTCTCTAGACAGCCTGGAGCCCTTCACTGAAGTTTCTCAAGTTCAGGAAGGCCCCTTCCTGTGGAGGGGGAATTTCTATGCAAAGTGCAAAAAGAGTTCCGGTCTCATGTCCAATCCAAGCTGACGAAAAGACTAAGCCCTTTTTATTTATTTATTTGAGTGAGATAGATAGATAGATAGATAGATAGATAGATAGATAGATAGATAGATAGAGAATGGGCACATCAGGACCTCTAGTCCCTGCAAATGAACTCCAGATGCATGCGCCTCCTGTGCAACTTGCTTTACATGGGCACTGGGGAATAGAACCTGGGTCCTTTGGCTTTATATGCACACGCCTTAACCACTGAGCCATCTTTCCAGTGTATAAAACCCACCTTGATTGCTTTCTTTCCTCTTTCATTCATGAAAACCATATTACATCTTAGGTTTCAGGTGTTGGACAGAATATTTATTTATTTTAGAGAGAGCAAGAGACTGAGAGAAAGCAAGAGAGAGAGAGAGAGAGAGAGAGAGAGAGAGAGAGAGAGAATTGGTGTGCCAGGACTTCAGCCACTGAAATCAAACTCCAGACACCAGACACTCATGCCACCTAGTGGACACTTGCGGCCTTGCACTTGCCTCACCTTTGTGCATCTGGCTACTGTGGGATATGGAGAGTTGAACATGGGTCCTTAGGCTTCGCAGGCAAGCACCTCGACCACTAAGCCGTCTCTCCAGCCCCAGAATATTTTTTTATTCTGAGCCAGGAGGGGAATGATTAAGTTGACTTTCAGCTATCAGGGCGTATATTTGCCCATGTTAGAAGAAAAGCAGTATTATTCTATTTCTCCAGCTCAAAAAGTTAAAAAACAAAAGAGAGACTTTGATTTCATTATTTCACAGAGCACATGCATGTATTAACTGTTTCTCACACATGGTGTTCTCGGTGACTCATGGGGCGGCAGGCTCGTTCACTGGCAGTGAGATTGCAAACCAGAGCTGTGCCAGGTTGAATTTATGTCCCTCCCGAGTTTAATTTGGAGGTTTTATATTTTATTGATGTCTTAGGCACTTCATTATTCTCAAGGACGGTGCTTTTCTTCAGAAATGCAGAAGTCATCTAAATAAAAGCAGCCCAGTTAATGTGGTTGCAGTTACCACAGCCGTTATTTACTTTGACTAAGTGGATTTTTGTCTGTAGTTTGGGAGTTCTGTCGTTTGTTAAGATTCAAATGAGGTTGAACAACACAGACCCTCGAAGAATAAAGAGACAGATGGAGGGTGTTGCTCACTTTGGAGGTTTGATAGAATTCTATTTGATTCATTTTTTTTTTTTTCTTGTCTTCCTGTTGCTGGAAAATTGCTTGAGAATCTGAGCTTAATTTGACATGTTGATGAAATCCAGGCAAAATGACAATGATTAAATGGAGAGAGACGAAAACTTTTAAAGATGTCGTTAATGGGCTTGACAGCATGCTGTGTCCGGGTAGTGTCCCAGCACACCACCAACCTCAGCTCAAATCATTTGTTACGGGAGATTAGGTATTTTTCGTACATCTCAATAATAGTGCCAGCCTGTAGTTATAGATGTTGAATTTTCTTTGTGGCCTTTGTAATTTTTTATTTCTCTCTGTGTGTGCATGCCCATGTGTGGACGCCAGAGAACAATCTCAGGTGTTGTTTCTCAGGCATTATTTGCCCTTGAATTTTTTTTTTAATTTCCATATGTGTATGCATACAAAGGTCTCTTGCTGTTGCAAAGGAGCAGGAGAGCCAGGGAGAGAGAGAGAGAGAGAGAGAGAGAGAGAGAGGGGGGAAGAGAGTGTATGGGCATTCTAGGGCCTCTTGCCATTGCAGATAAACTCCGGATTCAGGCACCATTTTGTGCACCTTGCTTTACGTGCGTACTGGGGAATTGAACACGGGCCAGCAGGCTTTGCAAGCAAGCGCCTTTAACCTCTGAGCCATCTCTCCAGCCCCTTGTACCACGTGTTGCATCTGGGTGTTAGGGAACTGAATCAAAGCCTGCTGGCTATGAAAATAAGTGCCTTAACCGCTAAGTCATATCCCCAGCTAGCCTTTATTTTTTTGAGACAGGGTCTGTCTGGCCTGCATCATGCCAAATAGGCAAGACTGTCTAGTCAGTGAACCCCAAGGATTCTCTTGTCTCCAGCTCTCCAGTTTAGGCAATCACACGCCCACCTCCACGCCTGGCTGTTTTACGTGGCTTCTAGAGATTGGACTCAGGTCCTCCCACTTGCAAGGCAAACACTTTACCAATTGAACCATTTTCCCAGCCTTGGGATCCTCATAATCGACTGATGAGAATCACAGGATAAGTAATGTCACACACCATTTTTTTTTTTCATGGCATAAGATTGAGTTGGAATATCCATATCACTTGCTTAGTAATTGGCAGAAATGGACTTGTGTTTCAGATCTTGGGACTCTTAGATCAGTGCTCTTTCAAGCATTTCTTGTTTCCTCATTTAATTTTATTACTTCCTTTGCAGCCGTCGGAGCATTACTGAACACATTTTAAGTTCTGGGAGAATAGAAAGAGTAGTCTGGGTTTTTTTCTTTTATTGCTGTGTAACCAATGCTCAATAAAATTACTTGAATAAGTGAGGCACAGTCATTAAAAATTCAATATATGATTTATCACTTGTATTACTGGTGCCTGATCACACTTCTGCCGCTTGATTTTATTTCAGCAATTTTCAAGTATCATGGAATGTCTTGCTGTTATATTAATACAGAGCAGCCAGTCTGTTTTTACCCTTCTCTCTTTTATTATTGTTCTCCAATTAAGATTTTAAAAAAATTCTTGGCATATGTAAAAGCTGTTTCATTGTACTTCAGACCCAAATACCACTGCCAGACATTCTATCATTGGGTCAGAAACCAAGGAGCTGGCCAAAGGTACCTGGAAATTCGCTAAGAGCAACCGTCGGATCATACAAAGGAGAGAGCACTGTAGTTTACAAACAGAATACGCTGCGTAGCAATGCTGTACTGGATACGGCACAGCTGGGCTCTCTGATGTGACCCGCGTTACTTCTGGTGTTTCCTTAGCTGCGATTTTGAACTCCGAGTGCAATGTGGAAACGAAAATGGCCCACAGGAACTTTCCTGCTCTGTTTCAGCAGGGACTTTTCTAGGTTGAATTCTACATCTGGGTTTAAGTGGGTAGCATTTTCTCCCTATATAGTTTATAGACATTTCAATATGCATTGAGCTTTTAGAATAGGGAAAAAAACTTGGGCTAGAGAGATGGCTTAGCTGTTAAGGTACTTGCCTAGGAAGCCCAAGGACCCCGGTTTGATTCTCCAGCACCCATGTAAGCCAGATGCACAAGGTGATGCATGCATCTGGAATTTGTTTTCAGTGGCTAGAGGCCCTGGAGTGCTCATTCTCCCTCTCTCTCTCTGTCCAAATAATAAATAAATAAATGAATAAATAAAAGTTGTTTTTTAAAATCTTAAAATAAAGAAAAACTCTTTGGCCAACCATAAGATTTTTGAGTTATGGCTAATATGGTTCACACTGGAAGAGCCCACATATCCTGGTCAAAATAGTTACACCAGACAGCCTGCCAGGGAATTGTTGTCTAGGTGGGGAGACCATCTCCTGGCCTTCTTCTTTTACGGTCTTTTCAGCATCCTTACAAGTTAATTTAATTTTAACAAAAATTTCCAGCATGTTCTTTGCTTTTGAGGATGTATTAGTTACTTTTCTCATTGCTAGGACAAAATAGTTGACAAAAACACCTTAAGGAAGTGTGGGGGGGTTATTTTTGGCTCATAGTTCGAAAAATCCATCATGGCAGGGAAGGCCTGGGGGCCGGAGCATGAGTGGCTGGTCACATGACATCCCGGGCAGGATGCAAAGAGATGAATCCTGATGCTTGGCTCTCTTGCTTCTTTGTGTTAAGTCTGGGCTCCCGGCTCACAGAATGGTCGGACCATCGGTGAGGATGGGCCTTCTTTCCTCAGTTAAACTTCTCCGGAAGCGTTCTCATTGACGTGTCCAGAAATGTGTCTCCTAGGTGGTTCTAAACCCAGGCGAGTTGATAACTAATATGAATCAGCACATTGGAAGAGCAGGGTTTTGGAGGGACTTATTTTATTATTATTGGAGTTGCCCTTAGTCCATCTACTTAATCATTTTTTTTAATCATTCTTATCTATTCTATTGCTTTTTTTTGGTTTCCCGAAAGTAAGTACTGGATTTCAAAAAAAATATTTTTGTTTATTTATTTGCAAGCGAAGAGAGAAGAGAGAGAATAGGTGTACCAGGGCTTCCAGCTGCTGCAAATGAATGAGAGACAGAGAAACAGAGGGAGGGAGGGAGAAAAGAGAGAGAGAAAGAGAATGGGTAAACCAGGGCCCCCAGCTGCTGCAAACAGACTCTAGATGCATGCACCACTGTGCATCTGGCTTAACATGGGTACTGAGGAATTGAACCTGGTTTGTTAGGCTTTGCAGGCAAGCGCCTTAACCACTGAGCCATCTTACCAGCCACCCATACTTGATTTTAATAACAAACAAATGCAATCAGATTATATATATTGTTTTAATTGAAGTCTTTATTTTCTTTTTGGATAAATACCTTCTCTTTTCCCTTCTTCTGCATCCTACTATCTTACCTCTGCTCTTTGTGAAGCCCGGTTAACAACTTAATGTGTACAACATTAGTCTTATTTACTCTCAATCACATATAAACATACATGGATAAAGAATCCTATACATTTTGAAGTTGATTTTTTAAAGGATCACATTTATGACATATATTTTTCTACATATCTTTATCATTCAAGAATATTTCATGTTAATCTCCAAAGCAATGGCCTAATTCTAAATCATTGTTATAATACTTAATAATATCCCATGTTGTCATTATACTATAATTTGCTTCAACCATTCCCCTAATGGTGGGCATTTACTTTATAATCTATTACTTTTTTTTTGGTTTTTCGAGGTAGGGTCTCACTCTAGCTCAGGCTGACCTGGAATACACTATGGAGTCTCAGGCTGGCCTTGAACTCACGGCAATCCTCCTATCTCTGCCTCCAGGGTGCTGGGATTAAAGGTGTGCGCCACCACGCCTGGATTTATAATCTGTTTTATTTCTCTTCACCACAAAGGTATTTTCCTAAAGACAAAGTTACTCACAACATGACAGCAATGTTACCTACAGAGCAGTCACTTATTAATGCTGATAACTAGAGATTTGCCAAAATGCCTTCAGCATCCATAGGAGCTAATGGATGTGGAAAGTTTACGCACTAACTCAAAACCCTAAACTAGTCTTTCTTACTTTGTTTTTGGCCTCTGGTGTTTCCATTGACTTCTTAGTGAGCTAAAACCACATGCACAAGGCGGCGCATGTGTCTGGAGCTCATTTGCAGTGGCTAGAGGCCCTGACACGCCCATTCTCTCTCTCTCTATCTGCCCCTCTCTTTCTCTCTCTCAAATAAATAAATAAATGAAATAAAATAAAAGCCAGGTGTGGTGGCATGCACTTGAAACCCCACTGCTGGGGAAACAGGGATAGGAAGATCCCGGAGATTCGCTGGCTAGTCAGTCTATCCTAATTGTTGAACTCCAGGCCAATGAGAGACCTTGTCTCAAAGGAGATGGGAAACATTCCAGAGGACTGATATCCTAACGTCGTCCTCTGGGCTCTACATGCACACACATGTGAATACTCACCCCCCTGCCACACATCAGCACACATATATGCACGTGCACATATGAACATGCATGCATGCACACGCCGCACCCACAGGCAAAATGAAAAGAATGTGCAGGTTAGAGGACTGAAGCACTATGGAGGGATTTTAGAGAGACTCTAGACAGCTGACATCAAGCAAAGCCCCTTCTTTTCCCCTGACATTTTCCTATCCTTTCAAGAATGCAATACCTTCCATACTCTTCACAAGTCTGCTCAACTGCCCTCGGCATGAGTTTGTGTCCATATGTGACAGTGTGGATGGGGAGTGATGGGGATGTGCCTCGGAACTGTAGCTGTATCATTTTTTTTTTTAATGAAAAAAATTAGAGAGAGTGACCCCCCCCCCACACACACACAGAGAGAGAGACTTGGTGTGCCAGGGCCTCAGCCACTGCAATCCAACTCCAGATGCTTGCGCCACCTAGTGGGCATGTGCAACCTTGCGCTTGCCTCACCTTTGTGCATCTGGGTTATGCGGGATCTAGAGAGTTGAACATGGGTCCTTAGGCTTCACAGGCAAGTGCCTTAACCACTAAGCCATCTCTCCAGCCCTGTATCATTCTTTATATTGCCACACAGGGTTTTTTTTTGTTTTTGTTTTTTTGTTTTTTGAGGGGGAGAAGGGAGGCTTGGGAAATCTCAAGGTATAGTTTGAGGGAATCTAAAGAGTATAAAAATTTCGGAATTGCATTTTTTCATTTGAATGGGCATAAGAAAATTAATGCAAGCCTCCTCTAGATCATTTGGGTAAGCAACTTCTAACAGCTGCCACTTGGGGATTGTGGTGTCTGAATGAGTTTTTCTCATTTATTGCTGACTAGCTATGCTATTTAGACATTTGCTGATTATCAAGAAATGAAGCCAGGCATGGTGGTGCATGCCTTGAATTCCAGCACTTGAGAGGCAGAGGTAGGAGGACTGCTGTGAGTTCGAAGCCAGCCTTAGACTACAGAGTGATATCTAGGTCAGCCTGCCTAGAGTGAGACCCTACCTAAAAAAAAGAAAGAAATAAAGAAAGAAAGAAAGAAAGGAAGGAAGAAATGAATCAAGGCCTGGGGAGATGGTTTTAGCTTGCTTGCAAAGCCTGGTGGCCAGAGTTTGATTCCCCGGTACCCATGAAAAGCCAGATGCACAAAGTGGCACGTATTTCTAGAGTTCTTTTGCAGTGGCAGGAGGCCCTGGTGTGCCCATGCTCACTCTGTTTCTCTCTCTATCTCTCTCTTTCTCTCAAATAAACAAAAATGTTCAATAAAAAGAAATGAATTAAACAGATCTGATAAATCTTCTCTCCTTGAGAACAAAATCCACGCTAGCCCACAGGACACCTTGGTCGTAATACCTAGCAGACGGCAGTGTCTACTTGCTTAGCCAGGATGCGGCATGTGTGTGCATCCTGAGTGCAGGCCTTATGTTGTAGTGGCCAGCACCCTGCTCAGGGTGTTTCAGGAGGACAATGTGCATATTCTTTCATTAATGTAATTAACTTAAATTTTATTAGTCTTGTAGTTTCTATTTCTTTCATACAAACTAATTTAATTTTATAGTTGAGTGAGATCTGTAAATATCTGAGTGATGTGTATGCCTGCAAATGTCTCTCTCCGTGAACAATGGTGGATAATAAATCACAACACTTCGGCATGAGAAATGCTACTTTGGGGTCCCCGAGCTCCAGCTGTGTGTCCCGCCACCCCAAGGGAGGCAGAGCTTCTGAAAAGTTGTGCCAAGGACTCCTTTGGAAACCTGATGAAGCTAGATGCCTTCCCAGAATAATATTTGGTGCTTGGAATAAATTATACAAAATCTAAACAATGAAAATTATATTAAGGTGCAGAGTTAAAAGTGTAAATTCAGGCTGGAGAGATGACTCGCAGTTAAGGCACTTGGCTTGCAAAGTCTAAGGACCTGAGTCTGAGTCCCCAATACTTACTTAAAGCCAGATGCACAAGGTGGCATACGTGTCTCGAGTTCGTTTGCAGTGGCTAAAGGCCGTAGCAGAGGACAGAGAGGCCTGTGTCTCTCTCTGTCCTCCCTCTCTAAATAAATAAATAAAATATTTTTTAAAGCTGGGTGTGGTGGTGCACTCCTTTAATCCCAGCACTTGGGAGGCAGAGGTAGTGAGTTTGAGGCCACTCTGAGACTACATAGTGAATTCCAGGTCAGCTGAGCTAGAGCAAGACCCTACCCAAAAACCAAAAAAAAATTTTTTTTAAAGTATAAATTCATGGTACAGTCCATTATCCATTAATACATTAAATAATGATAGCTAATAATAGACCAAAGGCTATAATTTTATAACAGGGTTGCATGTAATGGTATTTTTGAAATATCTACAATGTCTCTGTTGATTTGCCACTATATATAAAAACGTATATATGTATATGTGTATATATATATGTATATATATTTCTACATTTATGGCCTACATTGCTAAGTTAATCATGCAAAAAATTTCAGTTTGGAGGTTGTAGGAACGCGATGTTACTTTGTTTTTATGCAGGTTGTAGAGAGCCTTATTCCTCTGTTTGAAGTACTAAGGTCTTTGCTTCCTGAGTAAGGACAACTAGAGGAGGAGTCTGCCATGGCTTCTAGCAGGGTCTCTGGCCTGCCTAAGCTGCCTCTTTGGCTCTCAGGACGTTTCTCTAGCTACGATGCTTGGCCACCAGCAATATGAGCTCTGCTGGGCACCAGTGTTATACCCAAATGCCCAAGTCCAGGCGGTCGCCTTCCTCTAGGTGTTCAGACTTGAAGAACATTCAGACATGACTTGTCACGTCTAAGTAAGAAACAGATGCGTTCCAGCTCTTGTACGCTCGGCTCTTGTTAGCCTCCTGGTACAGGCCCGCACAATTCTCAGGAGAGGCAGGAACCCCCTCCGTGCTCTCCTTTTCTTCCTCCTCATCCCATCCTTAGACTGTTTTCCCTGAGATCGACTGGGTTCCTCAGAGAGAGAGAGAGAGAGAGAGAGAGAGAGAGAGAGCGCCTTAGCTGACATGCAGAGCTTGAGGGGTGATGGGACAGTGACTACTTCAGTCTGTTTGCACCCCACTCCTATCCTCCTCTCTCAGGGGTTCATGGGATTGTCTTTCTGACCCTCTCTCCTAAATGAATCCTGATCTATTCCCCGTGTGATATGCACCCCCCCCACCACCAAATCGATGTGCCTACAACACAGTGATACAACAAATGAGAATTAAGCAGCTATGCCCGAAGGGTTTGTGGCTGGAAATACTGTCACAATTTCCTTTGCAGGAAGCACAAGCCAATGCCCTTGATCCACATAGACGGAGCGACACAAACAGTAGCGTGTTGATAACAGCAGTGCAAAACCAATCCTGGCCTGACTCAAGGACAAAAGAGATCTTAAAAAACAACAACAAAAAAAAAAACCCCAAGGCTCAGATCAAAGTGAGCATAAAACCCAAGCTGTGTAATTTGCTTTATCCTCTGGTTCTGAAAGAAAATTGGCACTGCGTATATTCCTTTGCCTACAGTACTCAACGTGCTGAGTGCCTCAGGATTTTTGGTCTCCGTACAATTTTCTATTGAAAGCAAAGAGACTCGTCGATGGGAATCTGTCAGCTGTTACTTGTGTCTTTGGAGGATTTGCCCTTTGATTGCCGTGCAGTTGAGATGAGTACGACGATGAATTTTCCAAACAGAGAGCTTTCTATCTGCCCACATTTAATGCAAGCCATTCCCGGGGCTTTGGTATTAGCATATTCTAGTCTTCTCTTTCACTGCTCTGCGTAACGCACCTGATACTTTGCACTGATTAGACTTCCAGCACTTGTTTATGATTACGTTAAGTTCTGGAAGCCCATGTTGGTGTCTATGTTTCTTTGCAGTTTTTGGGAGATATTTCAGTGCCACAGATTTAAGTTTAATATTCTATGAACTATTTGTTCATTAGCAGCTATTGTTTTGGGTACCAAGGTCTGAGGATGGCCCTATGGACCCTAAAGATAAGTTGGCTAGAAGTTCTGTTCACAGGCTGGAGAGATGGCTTAGCGGTTAAGGTGCTTGCCTACAAAGCCTAAGGACGCAGGTTCAGCCCTCCAGTAACCACAAGGCAGTGCGTGTGTCTGGAGCTTGTTTGCAGTGGCTAGAGACCCTAGTGTTCTCATTCTCTCTCTTTCCCTCTCTATGCTTTCTATGCTGACAAATGAATAAACAAATTCATTTTTAAAAAAGGAAGAACTTTTGTTCAGACAGCTAGTGACCTGGAAACGGTCTTGAGACATGAATGTATTACACATAGTTTAGGAAATTTAAACAAAACATTTGATGAGAGATTAACAGCAGAAAGAACATGTGATCCATTTTAATTCTTCTTATTTTAAAATAATAATATTTCTTTTTAAAAATACATTTTATTTATTTATTTGAGAGAGAAAGGTAGAGAGAGACAGTGAGAGAAAGAGAAAGAGAGAGAGAGAGAGAGAGAGAGAGAGAGACTGAGAATGGGCACACCAGGGCCTCCAGCCACTGCAAATGAACTCCAGATGCATGCACCTCTTTGTGCATCTGGCTTACGTGGGTCCTGGGGCATCGAACCAAGGTCCTTTGGCTTTGCAGGCAAATGCCTTAACCACTAAGCAATCTTCTCCAGCCCAAAATAATAATTTCTACCTCATGCTACTTTAATGCTATAGTAAATGTATCATTTTAGTTTCAGGGTTTATCCTGGAGCTCCCATTTTTTATAAATTTATTTGAGAAAGAAACTGAGAGAAAGAGGTAGACAGAGAGAGAGGAGTATGGGTGCAACAAGGCTTCCTTTCACTGTAAATGAACTCCAATGCATGTACCATTTTGTGCATATGGCTTTACATGGATGCTGGGGAATCAAATCCAGGCTGCCAGGCTTTTCAAACAAGCACCTTTAACACCTGAGCCATCTCTCTAGCCCGCACCTTCATTTAAAAAATTTTTTCTTGTTTATTTTTATTTATTTATTTGAGAGCGACAGACAGAGAGAGAAGGAGGCAGATAGGGAGAGCGAATGGGCGCGCCAGGGCCTCCAGCTACTGCAAACGAACTCCAGACACATGCGCCCCCTTGTGCATCTGGCTAACGTGGGTCCTGGGGAATCAAGCCTCGAACCGGGGTCCTCAGGCTTCACGGGCAAGCACTTAACCGCTAAGCTACCTCTCCAGCACCCGCACCTTCATTTTTGATTAGACTAAACTGTCATATTCTTTTTCTCTTTTATGTTTATTGGGCCTTCGTGAAGATTTCTGCAATGATCATTTGCCTACTGCAGCCTTACCCGCTGCACTGCTGTAGGTCTATGTCTTGTCACAGGCCTTGTGGGAAATTTCCACCCATAATTTGGATGCAGTTTATTTAAAACTAACTTCATATGTCTTGCAAGGTCCACACTTTTGCTCCTTAGTCACTCTTTTCTTCAAATTTCTAATAAATCATTATATTTCTTAAAATTTTTTTATTTATGAGCATGAGAGAGTGAGAGAGAAAGTCTGGATGGACACACTAGGGCCTATTGCTGCCGCAAAAGATCTTTAGACACATGTGCTGCTTTGTGCATTTGACTTTACACGGGTACTGGGGAATCGAACCCAGCTTGGCAACCTTTGCAAACAAGTGCCTTTAACTGCTGAGCCATCTTCCCAGCCCTCATTATATTCTTAAATTAAAAACAAACCTTTCAATATGATTGTCTTAAAACAATTGAACAGACTTTAGTTTTCAATTGTAGCTATAAAAAAAAAATAGGAATCTAACCTTGTATAAAGGAAATTTTATGAGGTAGAGATCTCAAATTTACACTCCTTACCTTTGAACTATCCTTTCATTCTTCATTCACTTATGACTAAGCTCAGAAAGCTTGTTTTGTTCTGATTATGTTTATATACATGCCAAGGACTCCAGGAGATATATTTCCAGAGAATAACACTTTTTTTTTTGTTATAATCTGATGGCAGCTAAGCTTAGTGAGTGTGTTATAAAAATTTTAAATAAAGGATATAGGAGTATTGCAGTGGAAAAGAAATTGAGGCTTTATATCTAAAGCCCTGGCTTGTTCTAGAGTTTTCAGACTGTCAAGTGACCCTGTTATTGGCAGTCGTGAGGAGCAGTGAAGTAGACCGTGCCTTGGATACACAAGCACCTTCTCATAAAGAGCTGACCCCACCGGTGTCAGCAATATCATTTCCAGACAGTCCTCAGGACTCTGGGGCCCCATTGATGGCAGTTAGATCTACAGTTCTTACCATGTGACCCAGACAGGTCTAAGTGGTTTCTGTAAGGTTCTGCTAATCTCCACAAAGCCAATGAAATAAATAACATTATTCGTCTCATTTTTATCGATGCGAAAGCACACATGGAGAGGTTAAATAATTGGTGCAAGATTTCTTTGCTCGTAGGCGGGAGAGCCAGTGTTTGAACCCCAAGTAGTCTAGATGTAGGGTCTATGTTCCCTTCTGCCATGAGGTAAAAAAATCACAACTGTGCCAACAGACATTGGAAAACAAAATCTGTACCTACTACCAAGGAATTTGTGTTAGTCACCTTCATGTGACTGTAGTGAAATGCCTGAGATAATTCACTTATGAAGAGAAAAGGTTTACCTTGGTCAAAGTCTTAGAGAGTCCAAGCACACTGAGCTGGCTCTATGGCTCTGGACTTCTGGAAAGGGCATCACATCACCAAGGAAGCATATGACAGAGCAAACTGTTCACACTAGAAGTCAGAAAGGCACAAATATAAAAGAGGATCAAGAGACACCCATCATCTTCCTAAGGGGTGCACCCCCTTTGACCTAGTGATTTCCCACTAGCCCCCACTTCTCACGTTTCCACCACTTCCCAGTGGCTCCACCCTGGAGGCCAAATCTCTAACACAGACCCTTGGGGAAAGTCAATATCAAACTAGAGCAGAGCTGAATTCCAATCCGGGTAATGACAGGGTTGTTCAAGGGGCAGTTGTGTAGCCTGGCACTCAGTACTAGAGCGCATCACCTGGGGAGGGGTGGCATAAAAGATGGAGAAGTGAGGCCATCGAAGGGCTATTTGGGTCAAGTGTGGATTTATAGCTATGGTGTGTGCTTTTTTCAAGGAGATCCATGGATTAATCTAAAGACAAGAAAAAACTCTGTGCCCTTGGGATGGAGAGATGGCTCAGCAGTCAAGTCACTTGCCTGCAAAGCCTAATGACCTGGGTTCAATTCCCCAGTACCCACATAAAGCCAGATGCACAAGGTGGCCCTTGCATCTGTATTTCATTTGCAGTGGCTGAAGGCCCTGGTGCACCCAATCTCTCTCTCTGTCTCTCTCTGCCTCTTTATTGCTCTCAAATAAAATATTTAACAATTGAAAAAAAAAAAAACTCTGTGTCCTTAATTTGTTTCATTGTGATAAAAAAAGATCATGGTCCACCTTCCTTATTAAACGTCAAGGGCACTGTTCAGTAGATGGACACTGTTCTTAGCCAATCACTAGAACTCTTCATCTAGTGTGACTTGACATGTTGGACCCATTGGTGAGCAACTCCCTGTTTCCCCTCCATCCAGCCCCTGGCGACCTGCATTCTACTTTCTGTTGCTGCAAATCTGACTACTTCAAATTTTTTGTTTTTTATTTTTATTTATTTGAGAGCGACAGACAGAGAAAGAGGCAGTGAGAGAGAGAGAGAGAGAATGGGTGTGCCAGGGCCTCTAGCCACTGCAAATGAACTCCAGATGCGTGCACCCCCTTGTGCATCTGGCTAACGTGGGTCCTGGGGAATCGAGCCTCAAACCAGGATCCTTAGGCTTCACAGGCAAGCCCTTAGCTGCTAAGCCATCTCTCCAGCCCAAGTCTGACTATTTTAGATGCCACTCTCAAGTGGGGTCCGGCCATATATTTGTCCTCCTGTACTGTCTTGTTACACTTAAACACATGGCCTCCGGGGCTATCCATGTACTAGCAGGTTATGGCTTTACACAAGAGACCACTGAGACACATTTATTTAATTTTTACTTTGCATGTGTATGTGTGTGTTGTGTGCATGTATATATGGAGACTAGATGGTTGAAGTCATGTGTCTTCTTCAAACACTCTACATATCATTATTGTTATTATTATTTTCTAAGACAAGTCTCTCACTGGACCTGGAGCTCACCAATTTGGCTAGACTAGCCAGCCAGCAAGCCCCAGGGATCCTTTTGTCTTCACCTCCCAGTGCTGGGATTGTAGGTGTGTGCAACCACACCCAGGTTTGTTTTTTGTAAACCTTTTATTTTATTTTATTTTAGAGATGGGGGGAGAGAGAGACAATTGGTGCGCCAGGGCCTCAGCCACTGAAATTGGACTCCAGACGTTTGTGCCACCTGGTGGGCATGTGCGACCTTGCGTCTGGCTTACGTGGGATCTGGAGAGTTGAACATGGGTTCTCAGACAAGCACCTTAAGCGCTAAGCCATCTCTCCAGCACCCACACCCAGGTTTTATGGGGGGGGGGTGATTGGTTTTGGAAATCAGTTCTTCATGCTTATGTGGAAAGCACTTTATTCACTGGACCATCTCCCCAGGCCCCTGACAGCTCTTTTCATGGTGATATATGAGGTGGATACATTATAATCACTCAGGGAATATTAGTCAGAGGTTAGGAAGGTGGAAGTTTCACTTCTGGGTTTTTGAAAATATATTTAGTATTTATTTGCAAGGAGAGAGAGAGAAAGAATATGAAAATGTGCATGCCAGGGCCTCCTGCCACTGCAAATGCAACTCCAGCTGCATGCACCACTTTATGCATCTGGCTTTATGGTGGGTACTGGGGACTTGAACCCAGGCTCTCAGGGCTTTGCTAACAAGTGCTTTTAATTGCTGAGTCATCTCTCTAGCACTCACCTCTCCCATGCACACTCCCCACACACCCACCAAATCCCCCAGATTTATGACAGGATAGCTGATGAATTTAGTCATTTATCTTAAAAATTCTTTTAAAAGAGATTTTTGTCATTTTCAGAAATCCTGCATAAGCTTATTGCTTAAGAAATATAATAATGTGGAACCGTAAGGCAAGAAGAAAATATTCCAAATTCAACCACAAGAATCTTTTTTTTTTTTTTTTTTTTGTAGCAGGGGAAAAAGGTTTATTTTGGCTTACAGACTCAAGAGGAAGCTCCACGATGGCAGGGAAAACGATGGCATGAGCAGAGGGTGGACATCACCCCCTGGCCAACATAAGGTGGACAATAGCAACAGGAGAGTGTGCCAAACACTGGCAAGGGGAAGCTGGTTATAACACCCATAAGCCCGCCCCCAACAATACACTGCCTCCAGGAGGCGTTAATTCCCAAGAATCTTTTAAAAAATTGTTTGTTTATTTATTTGAGAGAGAGAAAGAGACAGACAGAGAGTGAGAGAATGGGCGCACCAGCACCTCTAGCCACTGAAAATGAACTCCAGATGCACATGCCACCTTGTGCATCTGGCTTACGTGGGTCCTGGGGAATGAACCCAGGTCATTAGCTAAGCCATCTCTCTAGCCCAAAACCACAGGAATCTTTAAGATGAGATAAACATGTTTTAAGGTATGTCTCTGGATATATATCAAGATAGGATGCTAGATACTTGATTGAACTAGTGTTATAAAAGTAAAACATCAAAATTACTTCTTAGTATAATAAATATAGCTAAATTTAAATTCAGTAGAGAAAAAGGAAATTCAGGTGAAACTAAAACAATGAACCCTCTCTCTCATGTATGTATGTATGTATCTCAAGAGAGCTTAATTCCTAGATGGGCACTGTTGGGGTAAACTTGGGGTGACTTTTAGTTGCTGGGTATCTATTCCCATATCTAACAGCTCTTCAATTGCCTCTGGAGGAGAGAACATTAACCTGTGGCCTTAAGTCTGACTTTAAGAGGAAATGTAACAAACACAGTGTCTGTCATGTCACAGAAAAGCTAAAGAACTTCTTGTGTGTGACCTGTGCCATATCTGGAACTGGTAGGCAACCACCAGATGACTGAATGTCCTTTCGTCTCTTGTCAAATATCACGCAGGGCCCACGGACCTCTCCATTAAGTTCATAAAATAAACAGCAAATATTTTTAAAGCTTAAAGGTCAGGGAAAAAGATTAAAACTGGATGTAGAAAATATTTGTCCTGATCCATCCTGAACGTTCCGTTTATCACAGCTCGCAGGACTAAAGTGTGGTGGCCCATGTCTGAAATCACAGCACCAAGGAGGAGGCTGCGGCATTTGGTAGATTGTTTTCCTGTTCATGTCATAACTTACGGTTATGAACTTCAAGTTCAGGACATGTTTTGGCTTAACCAAATACCCCAGGCACTGACTGTCTCAGTTCCAATTTTTCTGTTAATTTTTCCCCCCTCTGGGATCCTGGATCTCATGCTTATTGTTAATTCAACTCTCAAACCTTTGGAAGGGGCAAGGCTGGTGTGACAATTGCCTCAGGAAAGCTCTTTCTTTTGTTTCAGAACAGCCTAGGTCGAGCCAGACCAGCTTTCTCAACATAGGCTGAGGGAGTGGCTCTCTGTTGTATGGAAGATTCAGTGGCTTCTTCTTTTTTTTTGGTTTTTGGAGGTAAGGTCTCCCTCTAGCCCAGGCTGACCTGGAATTCACTATGTAGTCTCATGGTGGCCTCCAACTCATGGTGATCCACCTACCTCTGCCTCCTAAGTGCTGGGATTAAAGGCGTGCGCCACCACGCCTGGCCTCTTTCTCTCATTTTTCTTTGTATGTGTGGAAGCCAGATATGTCCTTCTTAGTCATTATGTACCATATTTTTCTTTTCTTTTTTTTTGTTTCTTTTTTTTTAGAGCAAGTGAGGGAGAGAGAATTGGCATGCCAGGGCCTCAGCCACCGAAATCAAACTCCAGACGCTTGCACCACCTAGTGGGCATGTGAGACCTTGCACTTGCCTCATCTTTATGCATCTGGCTTACCTGGGGTCTGAGAGAGATCAAACATGGGTCCTTAGGCTTCATCGGCAAACGCCTTAACCACTAAGCCATCTCTCCAACCCTTTAGTTGCATTTTGAACTTCTTGGAATCCAAGGTGTTGTCTGTTTATTGAGCCTGGAAACTTCTACCAAGACAAGACCCTTGTGATCATGATACCTGTGGATGCTCCACAAGGGGCCAGTGAGAGGCTCTCATATCAGCGTACATACTCAGTGGTCATATTTTCCATCTCCTCCTGCACTCTGTGGTTCTAACGGTCTTTTCCTTTGAAGAGTCTCACTGTGTATGTAAAAGAAGTTTGTTGTATTTTCAAAGTATTCTTGGATGCTTAGAATAGGTGGGCTCCTATGTTATTTTAGCCATACCAATTCAGGATCCACTTTAAAGAATATTTTATTTTTATTCATTTATTTATTTGACAAAGAAAGAGGGAGAGAGAGTGAGAGAATGGGCGCGCCAGGGCCTCCAGCCACTGCAAATGACCTCCAGATGTGTGCGCCCCCTTGTGCATCTGGATAACATGGGTCCTGGAGAATCGAACCTGGGTCCTTTGTCTTTGCAGGCAAATGCCTTAACCTCTAAGCCATCCTTCCAGCCCTCAGGATCCATTTTTTCTAACAACTTTTTTTTATATAGGAATATTTAGTCATAGGTAAAAGTAAAAGAAATCATCCAATGAATATTCAGATACCCATACTCAGGGTGTTAATATTTTTTTGATTTTTCTCAATATATGTTTTTAAAGACTTTCTGGGAAGGGGGGTTCTGGAGAGATGGCTTAACTGTTTAGATGCTTGTCTGCAAAACCTGACGACCCAGGTTCAATTCCCCAGTGCTCATGTAAAACCAGATGCACAAGGTGGTGCATGCATCTGGAGTTCCTTTGTAGCAGCTAGAGGCCCTGGCATGCCTATACTCTCTCTCTCTCTCATTTTTTTCTCTCTCTTTGCTTGCAAGTAAATAGAATATTTAAAACAAAAGAAAAACAAGAGACTCTTTTTGTAGGTGCTATTGTAGTATAGTTCACATGTGACCTCATAATTGACACTTGGGCTGCACCGTGTGCTGTCTCCACAGCGATTGTTTTTTAATTTTTTCTTTTATTTATTTGAGAGCAACAGACAGAGAAAGAGGGAGAGAGAAAGAGAGAGAGAGAGAGAGAGAGAGAGAGAGAGAGAGAGAGAATGGGTGCGCCAGGGCCTCCAGCCACTGCAAACGGCCTCCAGCCACTGCAAACGAACTCCAGACGCGTGCGCCCCCTTGTGCATCTGGCTAATGTGGGTCCTGGGGAATCGAGCCCCCAGCCGGGGTCCTTAGGCTTCACAGGCAAGTGCTTAACCACTAAGCCATCTCTCCAGCCCTACACAGGGATTTTGATATGGGCCAGGATTTAATTAACTATTCTAAAATACTCTTCTCTCATTCCTTTTTTTTCTGTATGTGTGTGTGTGTATACATATGTGTATGTGTGTGTGCATGTTCATATGTCGGTGGACTCATGTACATGAGCAGGTACACGTGTAGGCATGTGCATGTGGAAGCCAGAGGTTGATGTTGGGTATCTTCCTCAGTGGTCCCTGCCTTATGTTTTGAAACAGGGTCTGGAGTTGAGCCTGGGTTCCCCACCTCAGCTATACTAGCTGGTCAGCAAGCTCTCAGGATCCTCCTGCCTCTGTCTCCATCT
Organism: Dipus sagitta; assembly: GCA_036346955.1. Taxonomy (NCBI): domain Eukaryota; kingdom Metazoa; phylum Chordata; class Mammalia; order Rodentia; family Dipodidae; genus Dipus; species Dipus sagitta. Next base: position 44,300,832 of record CM070781.1, on the reverse strand, counting down.
CCCCAGTGCTGGGAGGGCAGATTTTTTTTTTTATTATTATTACCGACATGCTTAGTGTATGGGTACATCATGTGTTGGTACCATCCTTTCCCTTGTCCCTGCCCCCATTCTGCTGCTGGTCCTCTTCAGTGGGCTTGCAGGTATCCCCGTGCGATTGTGGGAGCAGCAGTCAGTTATGGGGGCGGGGAGGCAATGCCTCTGGGCATGATGTCCCAACCCTTGGCTCTTACAATCTTTCCGGCCCCTCTCTCTGCACAACTCCTTGAGCCGTGGTGGGTGGTTTTAAGTCTACTTCAGTGATGAGCTCTTAGATCTCTGCTTGGGTAGGTGCCGAGTGTCCTCAGGGTCCATCTCCTTCACCCTGGAGCTGATTTATCAGGATCAGCATGGCAGGAGCTCTCTTGCTCGTCTGCCCACTTCCTCTGTGGTTTCAGCTACCTTCTGGAAAACAAAAACAGGTTCTCCAGTGGAGAGTGAAGTCAGCATAGGTTAAATGGGATAAGCATTATGAATTTAGCTTTTTTAAAAAGATGTTTTTTAAAGCCCAGCATTTTACACGTACACTGGGGATCTGAACTCAGGTCCTTGTGCTTGTGTGGCAAACACTTTGCCCACTGAGCCACCTCCCCTTGCCTACTGCTCATTCTTGAGTACCCTGGTGAGTTTTCACATTTTTTTTTTTAAAAAAGCTGTTAATTCACATGGTACCCGAGCTCTTTTCTAAACAGGCTGATAGCAAAAATCAAAATATTTCAGGCAAACAGGAATTTTTTTTTTTGATCAAGAAGATAATTTTAGTCCCATCTTGTAAGCTTCTCTTGGGGCTTTTTAGATGAACGCTGGGGTTCTGACCGAAGGTGCTCATGCTCCTGTGGCGAGTGCTTTACTCAGAGTCAACCCCCCCCCCGCCCCACCTTCTCCCCTCAGTTTGAGTGAATTTACTTTCCATGATTTAGGTTACCAGTAGTGTAGAATGATCTGGAAGCACTACATGGAAAGTTCCAGAAATAAACAACTGTTAAGTTTTAATCGCACGCTACAGCGGCGTAATAAAATCTCGCCCCACCCTGCTTTGTGTTGAGGGTGGGCATGAATCATCTCTTTGACATACCTGTATACTCTCCGGTATGGCTGGACTCGAGGGCACCAGGCAGGTACAGCTGGCTTCCCAGGAAGAGGCAACACTTTCATGTCGTGCTTGAAAGCGACAAAGGCAGGGATTCTTGTGTATTTGGTTATCACTCCCTTTAACAGGTGTCTGCTGAATTGGGGGCCCCAGGTTCTCTTAGGTGCCGGCCTCTCTAGTTCTTAGCCAGAGTCACCGAGCAGTCCTGGGACTTGTGCTTCAGTAGCTCTAGGTGCAAGAGAGTTGCAGAGGACTAGAGGGAGGACTTCATCCCTAATCACTGGTCAGTTTCCTAAGCAAGCCTACCCGGAGCCCAGGTCTCTGCACTAGTCTAATTCTCTTCTGCTGACTTCTTGAAATTATTATCATTATTATTATTATTGGTTTTTTGAGGTAGGGTCTCACTGTAGTTCAGGCTGACCTGGAATTCATCTGTAGTCTCAGGGTAGCCTTGAACTCACAGCGATCCTTCTACCTCTGCCTCCCGAGTGCTGGGATTAAAGGCGTGAGCCACCACGCCCGGCTTCTTGAAATTATTAACAAAATGCATATTACAAATAAAATCAAGATAATTGCTCTTGAACAAAGGGTCACGCAATTTCATTTATTTTCTACTGGGTTCACCAAATTAGTAGCTTGTCCTGGTCCTAAACTGTATAGTGACTGGGACCAATTTCAGTGTCTTTTTTACCTTTGACTTCATCCCAGTGCCTGGTGATCCCAGCAGGTGGTTTGCATTGATCCGTCAGGACCACAGCTGCAGTTCGGGACAGGAAGAAGGCCATCCAGACCTTAGGGTTGCTCGTCAACCAAGGAGGGGAGCCAGGGTCATTCCGAAGTTGGACACAACCAGTGAGGAACATTCCACTCTCACTTCGTTGCTGTTGCTCTTGGCGACTGGCTGCTCCTGTTTTAGTTATTTTCATTTGCTAATCTGTGTTGCCTTATAATAAAACAAAAAAGGGGAATTTATTTAAATAAATACAAATATTATGCCTTACATGTCATTATGGTTTCAACCCAGGGCCTTTATGTTAAAATAAATTCTGTCTTGGGCTGGAGAGATGGCTTAGTGGTTAAGGTGCATGCCTGTGAACCCTACGGACCCAGGTTCAATTCCTCAGGACCCACATAAGCCAGATGCACAAGGTGGCACATGCATCTGGAGTTTGTTTGCAGTGGCTAGGAGCCCAGGAATTCCTACCTCTCTCATTCTCTCTCTCTCATAAATAAATAAACAGTGTCTTAATAGGAATTGTTAAAATGATTAATGTTTTAGCAATATAATTCTCAATACTGCTTTTTTTAGAAATATTTTAAAAAATATTTTATTTATTTATTTATTTGAGACACACACACACACACACACACACACACACAGAATGGGCGCACCAGGGCCACCAGCCACTGCAAACAAACTCCAGACGCATGTGCCCTCTTATGCATCTGGCTAACGTGGGTCCTAGAGAGTCGAACCGGGATCCTTTGGCTTTGCAGGCAAATGCCTTAACTGCTAAGCCATCTCTCTAGCCCCAATACTGCTTTATTTTACAAGTAAGCAAAACTAACTAATGAAACTGCATTCTGATCCCTTTATAAATGAGTAATTACTTCCTTGGTAAATGGACACGCCATGAAAGCCAGAGGGAAAAGGCAGAATGAGAGCTTAACATCTCACCTGCAATTTGCCTGGGCATAGTGAAAATGTTACTTAATCCTCATAAGGACTTTATACCATGGGTATTAATATCCCCATTGTACAGATGAGGAAACTGATAAATGGATTTTAGTAATTTTCCAAAGGCCACATCAATATGACATAGTGAAGATGGGATTTCAGCCAGACTGTGGGGTCACAACATTCCATATGGAAAGGTCAACTGTTCATAATTAAAAAAAAAATGGGATCAGATGTGATTCCCTTGAATTCATGAAAAATGATAACTGGGAATGTCAGCTTGAATATCATATTTTACTTAATTCTCTGGAATGTAATTTATTTTCTTTTTTTCTTCTTCTTTTTAAATTTTTTTTGTTTTTTCGAGGTAGGGTTTCACTCTAACCCAGGCTGACCTGGAATTCACTATGGAGTCTCAGGGTGGCCTTGAACTCACAGTAATCCTCCTACCTCTGCCTCCCGAGTGCTGGGATTAAAGGCGTGAACCACCATGCCTGGCTAGTTCTCTAGCATGTAATTTATAATAACTATTGACTAGTCACTATACTAAAACATTGCTGTGGTTTCTGTTAAATGAATGAATTGTATCAGGTCATGTTGCTGCTATTGCTACTATTTAAGCATCTTATAACCAAGTAATATAGATATGTAAGTGTAGATAAAAAAAAAGGGAATGGCCTAGTTGAATGTGAGTGCACACATACACATGTACACACACACAATGTAAAAGCTTGAATTTTGACTTCACCAATAGAAAAGTTACATCTAGAATATATATAATCATGTAGAAAATAAACCTCAAGCCTTATATGTCTCTTGGCAAGAGTGGGGGGCTTTAGCTTTTCATGAGTTTTGATGACTTATACATCTTTGCAGCAAGGTGCTCACATTTTTGCCACGAAATAGCCAGCAGTTGGCTTGTCTGTGCACTGGCTGTGTGGTGAAGCCCCTTGACACATGTCATCGTTGACTTGTAGATAACACATCTCACTTTCGCCTCCTTGATTTTCCTCTTATTAGAAACAAAATAGTCGCAGTTAGGATTCAGACTTTAAGTAGGTCAAGAAGCTAATCTGTCCACAGACGGGCCTTGTCTTCTCTTATCTCACTGGAGCCCTCTTCCTGATCCAAGAACACCACATCCTTTCAGAGCGGCGGGTCTCAGAAACCCTTCTGGCAAGTGCTCTTTTTGTGTGAGTCATCTAAACACGGAGAACCACCTTCATTGCTCCATTCAGCTCCATTGTTCTGAGCTGGGTTGACCTTGTGGCGCAGCCTGGAATAGACATGGAGCTTTCCCTGGTCTCACTGGCCCCTGGTGAAGACTTGTAACCCATCCTCCCCCCAGTGCGAAGCACCGGTTACCTTGATGTAAAGTGTGAGGGAAAATGCTGCTGCGTTATTTAGATTACTTTCTTTTCTTTGTATCTCCAATACTGTCTGTGGGAATAGCTACGAGCTCTTCTAGCCATTTTCAAAATGCACAAAGCATTATCAGTAACTTCAGTCACTGCCTTGTTCAATGAGTCTTTTAAACTCATTTCTCCAGCCTACTAAAATTTTGTTTCCTTTGACCGACATTTCCCGGTTGTTTCCTCCATCCCCCTTCAGTTCTGGTGACCACAATCTTACTCTTCATTTTTACTAATTCTATGTTTTTAGATTCAAAATATAAATTAAATCCTGAGGCCTTTTCTTTCTTCATTTCTTCTTCCTTCCTTCCTTTCTTGAGAGAGAGACAGAGACAGAGACAGAGACACAGACAATGGCCACACCAGGGCCTCTAGCTACTGTAAATGAACTCCAGATGTATATACTACCTTATGCATCTGGCTTATGTGGGTACTGGGGAATTGAATCTGGGTCCTTTGGCTTTGCCAGCAAGTGCCTTAACCACTGGTTAATGGCCTTTGTTTCCTGTGCCCACCTAATACACTTAGCATAACGCTGCCCAAGTTCATCTATTTCTTCTCCCTGTTTTCTCTGTTCTTGGGCTGGAACCTAAGGTCTCATACATCTCTCACATGCTAGACAAGTGCTCCAACACTGAGCTACATCTACGTCTCTTGCCAAGGATTTCCTTCTTTTTAAGGCCATTGTCTATACAGATTGACTTTATAATAAATTCATCCACTGATAAATATTAGGTTGATTTCAAACTTTGGCTGTTGTGAACAATGTTGAAATAAATGGGAGTGCAGATTACTATTTGGTGTGGATTGACTATCCTTTGTATATATGTGATTGGAATGTCTAGATCATATGCTAATTGCTTTCATTTTTTTTTTTAGAAGTTTCTAATCCATTTAGATTCCTGACTCTCTCTCTCTCTCTCTTTTAGTCAGGTAATTTGTTTTCTTGTTGCTGAGTTGTTTGAGTTTCTTATTTATTTATTCATTTATTTTTGGATATTAACCCCTTATCAGATACATGTCTCACAAACATATTCAGTCATTCCAGAGGTGATTTCTTCCCAGTGCCATCTGTCTGTTTCCTTTTCTGTGAAGAAGATTTTGAGTTTGATATAATCTCATCTGTCTGCTTTTCCTTTTGTGCCCTATACTTTGAAGATCATGTTTTAAAAATCACTGCTCAGAAGAATTTCTCCCCGTGTTTTCTTCTAGTATTTTTATACTTCTAGATCTTTTGTGTGAAGTCTTTAATCCATTTTAGAGTTGTGTGTGTGTGTGTGTGTGTGTGTGTGTGTGTGTGTGTGTGTATAGTATGAGGTAGGCTCTATTTTCATCAGTTTGTATGTCAATATCCATTTCTCCAACACCGGTTATTGAAGAGACTGTCCTTTGCCCATGATAAGTTCTTGGTAGTGTTTCAAAAATTAAGCGCTATGGAGATGGCTCAGGACAGCTGCCAGAGCCGGACAGCCAGGAGGGTCAGAGACGGGAGACTGCCATAGCCCACTGCTGCCACACTGGAAAGCCTGTGACATCCCAGGTGATGACACCTCAAATGTCCCCTTCAGCTCACTGATAACCTTGACAAGCCAGTCACCATCTTTCCTCATGACCATGTTGTCCAGGGTCTTCTAGATGTCCTTGGCCCTGGGTGAGGAGTTGCCACCCTGAGTGACCAGCAGGTAGGACACAACATAGCCCACGGCCTGCCATGGTGAAAGGCCTCAAGCCTGTAGCTTCTAAAGTGATGGGGGTAGGGAGAGGAGAAGTGCTATTGGTCCTTCATGTGAAAGGTAGAATTTAACAGTGAACTCACCCAGCCCTCTGTACTCATTATCAGTCTGTTCAGATTCATCCTCTAGAAACTGGGAATAAAATAGCTTATTAAAGGATATTTTAGAGGATTGAATAAGGAACTGTATACAAAATGTTTAGGAAACATCAAACCTATGGATTGCTCAGAGATATTTTTATTATCTATGCCTTTATCTTTAAATTTCTTATACTATCAAATCAGTGCATAGGGGCTGGAGAGATGGCTTAGTGGTTAAGGTGCTTGCCTGTGAAGCATAAGGACCCAGGTTCGATCCTCCAGGTCCCTCCGCCCCTCAACCTATGGTGGTTAGAGTTTTGATTCTTTGACATGCAGTCAGTAGAAACTAGACCTTGAATAATCAGATGTTGCTCTTTTTTCAGCCTGGCAATGCATAATACAATGCTTTCTTGTGCTTCTGGGTAGTGGAAAATCCTCAGCTCCCAGTCAGCTATGTGATCATGGTGGTGGTGGGAGAGGGGAGGGGACCCCACAGGTACTCCATACCACACTGCGTCGCCAAGGTCTATATTGTCCAGGGACTGACACGTTCAGTACAGGTGACTCATGTTTTCTTTTCTTCTCGGTGGTCCTGGGACTGAATGTAGAGTGACACAGATGCTATACTACTGAACTGTGTCCCCAACTCTCTTGTTTTCTTCTTTTACACATTATTTCGAGACAGAGCCTCAGCAAATCGTTCAGCCTGGCCTTGGACTCACACTCTAGCAAGCAGACTCTGAACTTGTGATACCCCTACCTCAGCCTCCTAAGTAGCTAGAATGACAGGTCCAACGGGCCTGGCTGAAAACTGCAGTTTGTAGTGGATTTATCAGAACCTGACTTCACAGAAGGTAAGGTACGTCTGTGTTAGTTAGTGCTAGAGTCAGGTTGAAAATTAGACATGAGGCTATAAATGTGAAGTAACATAGATATAGGAGCGCTTCAACTGGCTTGATCATGGGATTGTTTGCTGCCTTCTGCAGTGGGCAGTGCTCTGAGTCCCACTTGAGCTGTAGCTGTCATCCTCCAGGGCAGTTTAGCTGCTATGATTAATGTAGTGGCTTTTGATGAGCTTATTTAATGACTGTAAATCCTCGGCAAACAGGATACGATGACAACTTAAATATTACAATAGGAACAACAGAGACAGGATGCAACAAGCAAAGCATTTGAGTATTGACTATGACAATGAAAACTCAAAAGGCTGGTCAGATTGTTTCTTGGCCTCTGAATTCAATATTTTTGCTGCCTGAATATCTAGTTCTGGTATTGCTCTTTGAGAAGGATTTTAATTTCAAAGCTCTCAGATGAAATAACAATCAGAAGTTCTCCAAATATTAATATGAACTTGATCTGTGACTAGCTGAGCATTGCAATGGGAATTCACCAGCCATCCTGAACTATGTGTATTCAGAGAAGTTAAGGCAAGGAGGTTTTTAAGGTGGAATGGAGATCATATATATGATTAATTCTCAAGCAGAGAGAGACAGAGAGAAAAGAGATAGAGAGAAGGAGGGAATGGGTGCACCAAGGCCTCTAGCCACTGTGACTGAACTCCAGATGCACTTTGTGCATCTGGCTTTATGTGGGTACTGAGGAACAGAACCCGAGTTGTCAGGCTTTGCAGGCAGGTGCCTTAAGCACTGAGCCATATGTCCAGCCCCAAGGTCATATATTTTGTTTTTTTTTTTTTTTTTTTTTTGGTTTTTTGAGGTAGGGTTTCACTCTAGCCTAGGCTGACCTGGAATTCACTATGGAGTCTCAGGGTGGCCTCGAACTCACGGCGATCCTCCTACCTCTGCCTCCCGAGTGCTGGGATTAAAGGCGTGCGCCACCACGCCCGGCAATATTTTGAAACAATGATCCTTGCTTACAATGATCACACAAGGGTGTTGTAGGTACAAGGTTAAAGAAATGGATACTGGACGGACATCTGCAGAATTTTTGTATAATATTGTCAAGTTCCTTGTATAAGGTTGTAGTCCTCAAAGTCTTGTGATAGGTACTGTTGCCAGGTAACCATGCGTAGACATTTTTCCTTTATAACCTTCTGGACTGACTGATTGATAGGGCTGACACAGCGACTCCATTTTGATTCTCATGACTCTCACAAAACTAATAGTCCTTAATCCATTTCCCATTAGAATAGGCTTGTGGTGTATGTACCACCCTAGGAGGCAAACCTGCTTCTTTGATTATTTCTGAACTTCCACATTATGACTATGTCTCATCATATAGGTATTTATTTGGGTGTAAAAATATATATTTTAAATTTATTTGAAGAGAGAGAGAGGCGGGGGGGGGGTGGAAAAGAGAGAAAGAGAGAGAGAGAATGGGCACACCGGAACTCTAGGCACTGCAAATGAACTCCCAACACATGTGCTGCCTTGTGTATCTGGCTTACGTGGGTACTGGGGAATTGAACCTGGGTCCTTAGGCTTCACAGGCAAGTGCCTTAACTGTAAGCCTTCTCTCCTGTCCAAACAATTTCTTTCTTTGTTCTTTCTTTCTTTCTTTCTTTCTTTCTTTCTTTCTTTCTTTCTTTCTTTCTTTCTTTCTTTCTTTCTTTCTTTCTTTCTTTCTTTTTCTGAGGTAGGGTCTCGCCCTAGCCCAGCTGACCTGGAATTCACTATGTAGTCTCAGGCTGGCCTTGAACTCACAGTGATCCTCCTGAGTGTATGTTTTGTTCAAAATCTCCCTTCAGCAATCTACAAGCCCCTGATGTGTAGGGATTTTACATTACTTGGTATCATTTTATTTCTCACCAGAGAAGTGCGTGGTACATGGTAGAGACACAATTTTCCCATTCACGAATGAGGAGTGAGCCAGACCCCCTGCGCCCCCCCCCCCCGGGCTCTGTACAAGACAAGGGGCGAGATGACGCTTGATGTTAGAGGCAGATGCTGTTAGAAAGGGACCTGGGACTGGTGGCATGTTGTGATGGTGGAGGTGGCTTGAATTAGAGTCCAGCTTTGCCGTTTAACTAGCTGTGTGAACCTTGAGGGAAATCATTCAACCTTGTTTCCTCAGCTGTGAATCTGAGATAATAACCTCCAGGGAGGGCGCATGAGCGAACGTATGTGAAAAGGCCGAGAACAATTGCAAGAGGGCCATAGCTGTTCAGCAAATACTGAGACAAAAACACACAGCCGAAAGCAGACATGAGAAAGTTCAAAGCAGTATAACCACGAAAAAGACTTTAGGGAGGTGATCATATGGGAACCAGTGACAAAACGATCGGCAGACTTTATGAGAGGATTCGTAGGGAAGTTTGGAAAGCAGGTTAACTGTTGTGAAGGCTTGTCGGGTCTGGAAGGCTGTGTGCCAAGAACACTGGCGATCTCACTGAATCCTTGGGCTCGGGAAATAGGGAAAATAGATTCGGAGACATCGCCGTGGGTGACCTTCTGAAGCAAATCTGTGACTTCAAATGAAACATTTTAGGGTGAATTAGGGCAAACTAATTGTGCTCTGATAAAACATTGTCTCCTGGTAGCCCTTTAATTAAATGCGCAATTGTTAAGGGAATTCAGAAAAGTTCCCAAAGCTTCCTGTTAGACGAAAGATAGCAACATACTTTAGAAAGTTGATTTTTTTTCATTGTTTTTAATTTGAAAAGTTCTTGCCTGTCAAGTGATACTATTATTTACTCATTGTTTTGCTTTTGTTCATAGAAGCAATTTTTTTATTTGCTTTCTTAAGAAAAATTTGAAAGGACCCACTGTTGAAATAACCACTATGCAAGACAAAATGAGGCACAATGTTTACTACATACATTGATTGAAAATGAAATCATTTGTAGTTAAAAACATTGAATGTGAGGAATAAAAAAATCATTAGTATAAAAGCATTTCAGCACTGAAATTTCTACTCTGCGGATCTGTATACTTCCCCTCTCTTAACCCTGCTCCCGAGCCTTCGTAATGAGATTTACCATTGATTATCATCCTCTTACGATGACTTGGAACCGGTATTATCTATGTTAGTTTAGAAAACTTAACAATTCTTAATTTTCATTAAAAGTAATCACATGTGTATGCATTTTTAAGTATGCATTTTTTTTAATGAAAGAGTGAGAGACAGGAAGAGAGAGAGAGTGAGAGACAGAGAGAGAGAGAGAGAGAGAGAGAGAGAGTTGTTGCGCCCGGTATTCTAGCTATTGCAATTGAACTCTAGATGCGTGTGCCATCTTGTGTGCATGTGCAACCTTATGCACTTGTGTCGCCTTGTGTATCTGGCTTACGTGGGATCTGGAGAGTTGAATGTGGGTCCTTAGGCGTCACAGGCAAGCACCTTAACTGTTAAGCCATCTCTCCAGCCCTAAGCATGCATTTTTAACTTTATGTGATTCCCAGGGTAGATAACAACACAATTTATCATAACTTGCAAAGGAGCATCAGGGAATTCCTACGAAAGGCTATCTCTCCTTTCCATTTCTACCATCTCCAAACCCTGGTACCTGGTATCAGTGTTGTCTGAGCTGAGAGATCCCTGAGGTGATCTAGAAAACAGTTCAGTTCACGTTACAGAAACGAAACAAACTCGATCATTACCGCAGCTATCAGAAACACTTTGTTTTCGTATTTAAAATTATTTCCTCTAAAATGGAAACCAATCTTGAAATGAGTGCGTGCTCTGAAAATCTGCTATTAAATCATGGCTTACTAGTTGTGGTGTCTTTTAGGATTGAGGCACTAGTATGTCAATATTTTACCAGAAGCATTGTGTCACGAAGTCATTTGGTTCTCCAAATCTGTTTCTCTTTTCCAGTTCTGCACTTGAGGTCACTATTCTAAAAACATGTAAGTTAAATACTAGTAATAATAATAATATTAATTATATTGACTGCATTTTGTATGCAATTGTATATGTCAACCCTTGACCTCTAATTTCTGTGAGTTCTCAGGGAGGAAAAATACCCCCCGCCTTTTCTCTAGCACATGACAAAAATAAGTCCTATGGAGAAGCAAGAATAAATGAGTTCATTTTCAAAGTGCTGTCCCCTGTCCCCTTCCCCACCGAGCAGAGCCTTTTCATGGTGCACAGCATGTCACTGGTTTATGAAATTCATTTCTCCTGGTGAGAACGTGCATACATACAGTACACATTTCAAAGACAATGGAATGTTCTAGGAACAACTCATATTTGACCCGCATGTTGAGGCAGGAGGGATACTAAGAAACTGACACCATTGTCTGACTATAAAAGGGATTAGAGTTAAGAGTCAGAGAAAAGTTCCTTTTCATGTCTGTTGCCCATGAGAAGATTCTTAGTGTTTCCACCCCACCTTAAATTCTAGTCCTTCTCTGCCACATGAAAGTACAATGCAGTCTGTAGTTGCTGCTCTTAGCTACTGTTGCTATCTTCTCACACACCCTCTACCAATCTAGATTTAAAAAAAAAATGTTCATTTTTATTTATTTAAGGGAGATAGAGAGAAAGAGATAGATGAGTAAGAGAGAGAGAGAATGGGTGCGCGAGGGCCTCCAACCAATGCAAATGAACTCCAGACATGTGTGCCACCTTATGGCTTATGTGGGTCCTGGGGAATCGAACCTGGGTCTTTTGGCTTTGCAGGCAAGCGCCTTAACCGCTAAGCCATCTCTCCAGAACCCAATCTAGATTTTACACATCTTTCAGCCACCAAAATGAGTTCTTCCTTTTTTAAAAAATTAATTTTTTAAATTTGAGACAGAGACAGAGAGAGAGAGAGAGAGAGAAGAGAGAAAGAGAGAGAAAGAATGGTCATACCAGGGCTCTAGCTACTGCAAATGAATTCCAGATGCATATGTCACCTTGTGCATCTGGCTTACGTGGGATCTGGAGAATTGAACCTGGGCCTTAGACTTCTCAGGCAAGCACCTTAACTGCTAAGCCATCTCTCTAGCCCTGCAAGTCATTTTTTTTGAGGTGGGGGTTGAGGTAGGGTTTCACTCTAGCTCAGGCTGACCTAGAATTCACTATGTAGTCTCAGGGTGACCTCGAACTCATGGCGATCCTCCTACCACTGCCTTCCGAGTGCTGGGATTAAAGGCGTGTGCCACAACGCCTGGCCTTGCAAGTTATTTTAATATGCCTACTTTTGTGTCCATTTTCCTGTCTATCCATGGGTATGATAGCTCTTCCCTGGGCTGTGAAAATGAGGTAATTCTGATTCAGAGAATCTGAGTGCAGTCCTCTGATGCCCAGCACAAGGTTGGTTTTCAACAAATGCCTCCTTAAGTCTGAATTTTCTGTAAATTATTTAATATTTTTGATGGGAAGGATTTTAGGCTCAGCTTTCACTAACAAACTTCTCGGTAACAGGCACAAACCTATAACCGTTTTTTTTTTTTTTTTTTTTGTGTGTGTGTGTGTGTGTTTACTGTCTGTGTTTTCTCCCTGCCTACAATGTTCTTTCTCACTAAAATGTGTTTCAACTTTTGTCACTAAATAACTTGAGTGACAGCTTCACGAAATCTGCTCAGAATCCCCTACCTTTGCACATATGGGACATTTAATTTGTATGTATGTCTGCATATTTGTGCTCTGTCTCCATATTTCTACTTGAATGTTGCTTCCTCTCCAGTTCTTTCCTCTCTTATTTTGTGTGTTCACTTTGGTAAGGTTCACAGACGCTCTGTCTTAACTCCTCTGTCATGTTTTCTCTAAGATCTGATGTATAGGGCAATTCTGCTATTGTTAGATTGTCAGTTGCCTTTGAAAGTGGAAATGGTGTTTTGCTGTTGCCGCACTGAGCTCAGGACATCTGAGTGATCAAAGAAGATCATCTAGGATGGAGAATTTTATCTTTTCAAACATTTATTTATTTATTTATTTACAAGGAGAGAGAGAGAGAGAGAGAAGAAAGAGAAAGAGAGAGAGAGAAGAGAGATAATGGGTGCAACAGGGCCTCTAGCCACTGCAAATGAACTCTAGATGCATGTGCTACTTTGTGTATCTGGCTTTACATGGGTACTGGTCAGTTGAACCTAGGTCGTTAGGCTTTGCAGACAAGTGCCTTAATCACTGAGGAATTTCTCCAGCCAGAGAATTTTATCTTTTAAGGAAGTCATTTGAGGGAAGGGCTTCCTTTAGGTTTAAGGGGGAGGGGAGGGTCGGAAGAAAGGTGAGATTACAGATGTACTTCACAGGAGACCTCGAGCAGACAAAGAGACTCAGGAGTCATCTGTCTGAATGACAAGCAGAAAGAGTGGGCAATCCTGCTTGTAGCCAGTGCATTGACGCTGTTACACATGGGAAAGTCAGTTTGTTCATCGTACCAGGCCTGCAGGCTGATTTGCTGACGCTGCTTTTGTTAAGACTCAGTTAGCCTTGTGTTTGGAGAGGATATTCCCATCATTTCTTTGGGACATACATAACACTCAGAAGGCATGTTCTTATTTTGTTGAATTTTTCCTTCTAATTTTTTTTACATCCCTCAAAATTAATTGTTCCACTGAATTTCCAAAGCCTGAAGTTTCTGATTCTAAATAGCAGCTCACTTAACTAACAATTTCACACTTTTAATTAAGTTAAAAGCAATAAGTCTTTATTAAACCCATAAGAAAACATAGACTAAAAAAGAATTATGAAACAAATTGCTCATTAAATGAAACCATGCCAACATTTTACTTTGTATTGGACCAACAAGGCAAGTTTGTGGAATGGCAGAATTAGATAGGTCATGGTTGTGCAATGCTCAGAATGGTCGGATCTATAGGGAAACGAAGCCAGAGGCTCTTAGCTGATTCCAAACTGTGATTATAGGCAGGGCTGCAAATCCTTGTGAGCATTGAGAAGTGAGATCATGGTACGCAGTTGGTTTCGTAATTTGCTTCTTGTGTTTAGTAGGTTTTTAGCATCACCTCATGTGATTAGTCCTCTGCAGCACTTTTCATATCACAGAATTAAATATGCTGTTGCTTGATCCATAATATTTTAAAGCAATACTATGCTAAATGTTTAGATTTCGATTTTTGAAAAATGTGAATTGGGCTGGAGAGATGGCTTAGCGGTTAAGCGCTTGCCTGTGAAGCCTAAGGACCCCGGTTTGAGGCTCGATTCCCCAGAACCCATGTAAGCCAGATGCACAAGGGGGCGCATGCATCTGGAGTTTTTTTTTGCAGTGGCTAGAGTCCCTGGCATGTCCATTCTCTCTCTGGCTCTGCCTCTTTCTCTCTCTGTCTCTCACTCTCAAATAAATAAATAAAAATAAACAAAAGAATTAAAAAAAGAAAAATGTGAATTATTAAAAGATGAAAATCTCTGTAGATAAATCTATGTTCCGAACCATGATGATTTTCTTAGGATGAGTTTCTGTACATGATATTGCAATGTCAAAGAATATGCATGTTTGCAAAATTAAGCTAGGGGTGGTGGCACATGCCTTTTATCTCAGCACCCAGGAGGCAGAGGTAGGAGGATTGCCATGAGTTTGAGGACACTCTGAGACTACATAGTGAATTCCAGGTCAGCCTGGGCTAGAGTTAGACCCTTCCTTGAAAACACAAAATAAATAAATAAATAAAAATAGTGCATATTGTCCTTCCTGTCCTCACAGCAGATCTGTCATGAGAGTGTATACTTTTTCATATATTTTCTCAGGACACAATTACTCTCTCTTTATAAATATTTGTGAGCTGATTTCATCATCATACGCACTTACATGTATAATATATGCATATAAGCATATGGCCATGATGATTCTTAGCTATTATCGTATAGAATTTGTTATGAGCACATTGATCTGTCATATCGGGTGTGTCCACTTCTAAATGTAATGCTCCCCCTTTCCCAGGTGCCTGCACGAACATCACCCACAGCCAGTGTCAGATTCTGCCCTACCACACCACGCCAGCCCTTTTCTTCTCAATTGTCAAAATCATGGACGTGGAGAAGTTCCTCAAGTTTTTCACATACCTGCACCGCCTCGGTTGCTATCAGCACATCATGCTGTTCGGCTGTGGCCTCGCCTTCCCTGAGTGCGTCACGGACGGGGATGACAGGTATCTTGTGATCAAATCATTCAGCCATCGGGAGTCCAGTTAGGTGCTGGGGACAAATGTCTAGGAGAAACGAAGTGATCCTGAGCTGCAACCTTTTGTTGTTACTGCTCTTGGGAACGCTAATTATGATCCTTTGAAACTCAAGTGTTCAGAAAACGTGGAACGACTTTAGTTATGGGAAGAGAGATTGTTCTGTGTGCCACACTGCTGGTGTCAGAAAGACCATCTTGTGGCAAGAGACAGAAAGTATATTGAAGAAGAGGTGGGAAGAGTTCGTGGACAAGGCTATTTATGGAGGGCAGAGAGAACAAGTAAGTGGCGGGAAGCACTAGGGTTTCTCGATTAGGGGGTACAGTTCCACCACTCAAGTCTTGACAGGAAGAAAAGTCCAGAAGTACTTGGAAAATTGTAGCTATGGGTGAGAGATCTCTAAAACATCAGGTGCTGTATGACCCGGGACCAAAGGGCATAGCCACTTGCTGTGCATCAAGCCGATGGGGGCAGAGAAGGGACAGATACTCCGACCTCCCTCACTTCCCACCCTGCTATCTGGAGCGCATTTACCAACCATGAGGGGACAAAGCACGTATGATAGCTGTGAGTGTGGTGAGCCAGAGCCAAAATCTCATTCACATCTCATCAGCTAAGAAGTCACAAATCGTATCATCTAAATCAAGTACGGATGGCATTCTGGGCGGTTCTTTCCACCTACACTGGGACCCAGTGTGGGAAATGGGGGGGGGGGGGGGCGGAGAGTAGATGTGGAGGGTCACAGGCTACTCGGCACAGTGTCAAACAGGATTTTCAACAAGAACAACCCGATCAAAAGACAAATGGGCTGAAGGGTCTGTTTTCACTGCGGTTCCCGTCTGCTGGAATCTTATTTTGAAAGATTGGCACGGTCACCTTTCCTGGTGGATGTCAGCACCTGTTCTCTCAAGCCAGAGGTGCTCGAAGGATCTGTTTCTGAAACATAAATTTAAAATTGCAAACACGTAATACTGCCTCCATGAGGTAGGGTGTTTGGTTGACTCATTGTGCGGCGGCATAAGGTAAAAACAATTAGGACATTTCAAAGACAGAAAGACTCCAGACTAAAAGGACATAATGGGGATATGAATAAAATTGGATGGAAATGCAATACTGATGTTTTGTATGTAAACTGACAATACGCAAAGCTCAAAAATGGCCATTTGGCACTTGAAAGCAACAACAAAAAGGATGTCACAGAACACTTGCAGCCCAAAGTATATATATTTCAAAAATCCAAAACATATGCCAAATGCATATTTACATGTAAGTCAATTAATTTTTTTTTTTTTAGATTGAAATGTTGGGAAGTTTTCAGAACAGTAATGTTAGAATCAATTGCATTTTTAGTGCAAAATAGGTTGCATGTTACTTGCACTAATTTAGTTCGTGTGTAAAATATATTGGGCAAAGGCATTTGTCATTTTTAACGGTAAGACCCTGTATTTGCCATTGCTTTGAGGTAGAGTAAAAACAGTAGATGCTGAGGTACATTAGCAGATGCAGCATGTAGAGAAATGCAAAATGGCAAGGAAACAGTTGCAGAGGGTTCTCGTGGTACACACATACAGAGAAACTTAATTTGGTTTTTATGAGTTACAATATGGGATGGTTGGACTAGGAGTCTGGATCAGTGGGAGAGTGCTTGTCTAGCATGTGTAAAGTCTTGGGTTCAATCGCCAGCACTTCAAAAAATAGATTTAGGACTGGAGATACGGCTTAGTGGTTAACACACTTGCCTACAAAGCCAAAGGGCCCAGGTTCAATTCTCTAGTACCCCTGTAGGCTAGTTGCACAAGAGGGTGCATGTGTCTAGAGTTCATTTGCAGTAGCCAGAGACCCTGGTGCACCCATCCCCCTCCGTCTCCCTTGAACTTTCTCTGTCTCAAATAAATAAAAATAAAATATTAAAAATAGATTTAAGGGCTGGAGAGATGGCTTAGCACTTAAGGCAGGCTTTGCCTGCGGAGCCTAAGGACCCATGTTCAACTCTCCAGATCCCACATAAGCCAGATGCACAAAGGTGAGGCAAGTGCAAGGTTGCACATGCCCACTAGGTGGTGCAAGCATCTGGAGTTCCATTGCTGTGGCTGAGGCCCTGGTACACCAATTCTCCCTCTCTCGTTCTGCTCTCTCAAAAAAAGAAAGATTTTAAAATCTGAGATGGTCATAAAGAGGTCCTTTATGTTCCTAGATTGTGGTGACATAATGTGGTGGTTGTGTTAATTTTCAAGGGCTGTTTCATGCAAGTTGCTTCATGGTGGGTGGCTGAGAGAACAGAAATGTATTCTCTCATAGTCTGCAGACTGGGAGTCCAGGAGTCTACGAATCTCTTTCCCAGGGACCAGGAAGAGAATTCATTTATTTCCTTTGTCAGTTTTAAATTATTTCTGCGCCTTGGTCTTATGGCCACATCGTTCTTGCTTCTGCCTGTCTTCCTTCCTCTTATCTGAGTGTTTATGTCTTCCCCTCTTATGCTTCTTATAAGGACCCTGCCATTGGGTTTAGGGCCTGTTTCCACAGTCGTACAATTTAGAATCATATTTTCATCTCAAGCTCCTAAATTAAGTCCACAAAGACCTTTTCTCCAAGTAAGATCACATTCACAGGTTCTAGACATTAGGACCTGGACATCTCTCTTTGGAGGTCACAGACAAAACACACAGCAGTGGTCAGAAAAGCAGGAGAAGGGTGCCGTGTGTCAGGATGTCCTTATCTACAACCTTATAAAATGGACGTGAGGGCTAAGTGACACACAGTGCTTGGGACGCTGCTTGGCCTTTATGAAGAGCTCAATGAGACTAGGAAGATGGCTGAGCAGTTAAAGGTACGTGCTTGCAAAGCCTGATGGCTCAGGGTTTGATTCTCTAGTACTCATGTAAAGCCAGCTGCATAAAGTAGTGTCTGGAGTTCATTTACAGTGGCAAGAAGGAGGTCCTGGTAAAGAGGTTCTGGTGTGCCCATGTTTTCATCCTCCTCCTCCTTCTACTCTCTCTCTCTTTGCTGATAGATAATTAAATAAAAATACTTTTTAAAAGAGAACTTGAAAAACTTTTAGAAAGGGCTGGAAAGATGGCTTAGTGGTTAAGGTGCCTGCCTGCGAAGCCTAAGGACCCATGTTCAACTCTCCAGATCCCACATAAGCCAGACGCACAAGGTGACATAAGCTTGCAAGGTCTCACATGCACACAAGGTGACACACGCATCTGGAGTTTGATTGCAGTGGCTGGGCACCCTGGTGTACCAATTCTCTCTCTCACTCTCTTTGTCTCAAAAAAGGAAAAAAAAAAAAAAAGAATTGATTCCAGAAGCATAAGTAGTATTAACAAAGTGAAGAGCACAAAGTTGTCCCTCTAATATATGCTAAACGTTGAAAGACTACAAAACGTACAATGCCGTGGATGAGACAAAACCAGGTAAAATGGAAAAGTCTTTCAGAGCCCGATTCTTATTGCATGTCTGTTTCTTTTCCAGTTTACTCAGATCTGTACAGAATGACTTCTCAGTGGGCTCCTGTGAGCACACAGAAAGAATAGGAGGCCATTCAGTGTCCAGGACTTTAAATTCGTTTTGATTACCCTTTTATTCTAACTCAATCTGTACTTGAACCAACCCTTGTAAAGTTCTGGTTAAGCTGCCCATAATTTTCAGGGTACTCTTAGATAAATTAGTTTTTCCTCTGACCTGACTTACCCTTTGATAAATGCACCAACACAAGACTTTTTCATTTTCTGTTATAATGAATAATAATTTATAGTTAGTTTTCAAGTGTTCATTGGGGATTTATCCTATTTTTATTATTGAATTTATTATTATATTTAGTTTTATAATTACACTTTCAGACCATGCTTCCTGCTGTCATTTAGCATGTACATGGGAACTACAGCCTAATTTAATAAGCAAACTAAGTTCAACAAACTACAATGTATTATAGAAAATAAATTATAAGGTCAAACATATTTCACTATTTTTGATCATCTATTATTATACTATTTAGTTTTCCTTACTACTCAAATAAAGGAAGAAATGCTTGTTTTCCATCCTACAAGAAAAACAGTTAATTAATAACAGTTAGAATTTAATTTTAAAAGATAATAGTTGGGCCTAACTCAGTTCTGAGACTGGGATTTACCAGCCAGAACCTATGGTTTTAGGGTTAAGATTTATCCACAATTTACAGGGAACTTCTGCCCAGACTATTTCCCCCTCCCCCCCTAATTAAGGGTTATATCTTTTTTGTTTGTTTTTGAGATGAGCCCAACAGACTGGCCTTTTTTTTTTTTTTAAGAGAGAGATAGAGAGACGAGAGAGAGAGAGAATTGGTGTGCCAGGGCGTCCAGCCACTGCAATCGAACTCTAGACACATGGGTCCCCTTGCACACCTGTGTGACTTTGCACACTTGCATCACCTTGTGTGTCTGGCTTAAGTGGGACTTGAAGAGTCAGACATGGGTCCTTAGGCTTCATAGGCAAGCACCTTAACCACTAAGCAATCTCTCCAGCCAAAGGGTATGTCTTTTAATACCCTAACCAGGAGGACATTTTCTTTGGTACGTAGTCATGCTGTCATTGGTCTTATTTCCCTCCACCCTCCCTTCCATACATACCCCTGAGTCACTTCTACCCCCTGTATTCTGTCCCTAAGAAAAAAAAGAAGGTGAAAGGAGAGAATTGACATCCTGAGGGGGTC
This sequence comes from Dipus sagitta, assembly GCA_036346955.1. Taxonomy (NCBI): domain Eukaryota; kingdom Metazoa; phylum Chordata; class Mammalia; order Rodentia; family Dipodidae; genus Dipus; species Dipus sagitta. The sequence goes on along the minus strand of CM070781.1, from coordinate 44,281,093 downwards.
CTTTGACCTCTATACTTGCAACATGGAATACGCTATAAAAATTTAAAACAAAAATGAATAATGGCATAATTACTAGTGTTTGTAAATGGAAAATGAGCTGAGGAAACCATAGCTTACAGAAGGTTCACTTTCAGTGTTTACCATTTGACATGAAAATAAAGAAAGCAGAATGCAAAAAAAAAAAATTATAGTAAGGTGTATAAATAGTATAGCTTTTAACCTGTTTCCTTTCAGATTCCTTAACTATATTATATATTGTAATAATGGACCTTAAGATTTTAATTTATTTATATTTTTATACTTTATTTATATATTTGAGAGAGCGAAAGAGAGAGAGAGAGAGAGAGAGAGAGAGCTAGAGAGAGAGAGAATGGGAGCAGCAGGGCCTCCAGCCACTGTAAACGAACTCCAGATGTATGTGTCACTTTGTGCATCTGGCTTATGTGGGTTCTGGGGAATTGAACTGTGGTTCTTTGCCTTTGCAGGCAAGTGCCTTAACCGCTAAGCCATCTCTCCAGACCTTATTTTTATTTTAAAAATATTTTTATTTATGTTCAAGAGAGAGAGAGAGAGAGAGAGAGAGAGAGAGAGAGAGAATGGGCATGCCAAGGCCTCTTTTGTTGCAAATAAATTCCAGACTTTAGAAGTCACTAAGGAAGAGAATTGTAGACTCTTTCCATTATTGGATTCTCAGTATTCAGAATCGTGCCCAGCACATAATGGCTGCTTAACAAATGTGCCACTTTGCGCATCTGGCTTTATGTGGGTACTGGGGAATTGAACCTAGGCCATCAGGCTTTGCAAGCAAGTTCCTTAACCACTGAGACATTTCTCCAGCCTAAAGGTTTTTATTTTGGACTGTGGTTGCTTATAAAATGGGTATAATGTCTTACAATATAGTCTACTTGAAGGGGCACAGAACCCACCTGGCATTGCACTTGAAAGCTTGGAGGAAGATGAGACTAGTTAAGCATCACTCTGCCAATGGTCGGTGATAGGCTGTGGACACGTTGGTGAGCCTTCCTGACCCTCTAGAATGAGAAACCTCCAAACAGGGTCTGTTGGTGTGTGCCATTGTGTGGATTTTTTTGGGGAGGCATTTATAGAAAGTGCTCATGTATGGTCTCTACTGTCTGGCACCAAAGTTCTCCATGAAGCCAGTCACTCCCATGGTTGATCAAGCATGAGTTTGTGGGAGAGTACACTTCGTGCATTCTTTCAGAAGCAAGATTTTCATCTTGGCTTCATCTTCCATTTACTAATCTGCTATCCATTAGCTGCCAGAGTTATTATTAAAAAAAAAAAAAGTTGAATAGTGTCATCCCCCCCTCCCCCACCTCTCTTCTCTCAGTGACTGTCCGTTCTCACAGCGTTGGAAGCCATTCTTGCTTTGCTGGTATCGTGGACCAGGCTCCATACTCACTGACCCATTTTGTAGAACTCAAAAGTACAATCCTCTTTGGAGCATCCTTTGTACGTGCTGGTCCCTTCTCCGGGAAAGAGCTCTCCTTCCACATTCACACGTGAAGCCCTGGGCCACAACTTCCTCTGCGCAGAGAAGCCTTCTCAGAACATCCATTGTCTTTTCACTGTAGCATGGCGGCATCTTGTCTGTCTGCCTTTAGAACTCACCGTGGAAGAGAATTGTTGACTCTGCCCATTATTGGATCCACAGCATTTAGAATAGTGCTTAGTATATAATAGCGGCTTAATACATATTTGTGGAATGAAGAAATAGGTCAATGGAGGGCTGGGGAGATGGCTCAGCAGTTAAAGGTACTTGCTTGCGAAGCCTGTTTCCATGGTTGCATAGGTCCAATTCCCCAGGCACCCATAGAAAGCTGGATAGACATTTGTTAGCAGCAGCGAGAGACCTTGCCATGCATGTGTGCGTGCACGCACAAACACACACACACACAAACAAAAATTTAAAAACACAAAAAGAAATAGGTCAATGGAAGTTCAAAATATACTGCCTGTAGTTATAATTTTTTTAAAATGTATTTATTTATTTGAGAGAGAGACTGAGAAAGAGGTAGGGAGGGAGAGAGAGAGAATGGGTGCACCAGGACCACCAGCCACTGCAAACAAACTCCAGGCCCATGTATCACCTTGTGCATCTGGCTCACGTGGGCACTGGGGAAAAGAACCTGGGTCCTTAGGCTTCATAGGCAAGCACCTTAACTGCTAAGCCATCTCTCCAGCCCAGTTATCTTTTTTTTTTTTTTTGCAAAATTGAAATATTCCTGAAAATTTACATCTGGGGTCAGATGTGCTACCATTGTACAATGAGGTTGCACATTTATATCTGAATCAAACTTCATGTGACTATTTGTTGTTGTTTATTTTTATTTATTTATTTGAGAGCGACAGACAGAGAGAGAAAGAGGCATAGAGAGAGAGAGAATGGGCAGCGCCAGGGCCTCTAGCCACTGCAAACAAACTCCAGATGCGTGCGCCCCCTTGTGCATCTGGCTAACACGGGTCCTGGGGAACCGAGCCTTGAACCGGGGTCCTTAGGCTTCACAGGCACGCGTTTAACTGCTAAGCCATCTCTCCAGCCCTCATGTGACTATTTAAAAGTTGCAATTCAGAAGAGACTTGGAGGATATTTCCAGACATGCGTTAGCTCCCCTTGCATGAGCTACAGCTGGCAGAGCAGGCAGGGAAGACTTCTCTGCACTCCGCGCACTCTTGCTTGGCGGTCGGCTCACGTGAGGAGGAGGTAAGAGAACCGGGAGTGTGTAGTCTTGAGGCCACACCATGGCCATCCTCAACGTGTCTGAGTCATGGATGTGGAAGACAAACCACACTTCTGGGTTCTACCACAGGGCAAAGATAGGCTCATCATCAAAAGTCATTGAGGGGCTGGAGAGATGGCTTAATGATTAAGGCATTTGTCTGCAAAGCCAAAAGGACCCAGGTTCAGTTCCCCAGGACCCACATTAGTCAGATGCACAAGGGGGCGCACGCATCTGGAGTTCGTTTGCAGTGGTTGGAGGCCCTGGCGTGCCCATTCTCTCTTTCTCTCTCTCCCTCTGTCTCTGTCAAATAAATAAATAAATAAAAAGAAAATATTTTTTAAAAGTCATTGAGAAGTAATATTCCTCCTAACCAAAGAAAGGACCTTATAGCTAATAAATTTCTGTGTGCATAGAATTGTCCTTTGAGGAAATGGCGGGTGCTATCACTGAATTGCGTTTAACCTGGTTGGTGATTCTGTACTGGAGATGTTGGGTAAGAAATCCAGGATCTTATAGAAAAAAATTGGCTTCCCATTGGATTAAAGGAGTGGTCTATTCACAGTGGCTTGTGGCACTGAGTCATAAACCTAAAAACCATAAAACCACATGAATGAAAATGAATTTATCTTGCTCTCACAGGCTGTTAGGTACTGGAATGTTGTCTAGTGTGTCCATTGATGTCCTCGGGTTTCCCCCGCCCACCCTCTTACTTCCTTTTCTCCTTCCTCCTCCCACATCACATACAGGAGTCTGGCCGTTGCTTTTGTGTTAAGTTTCAAACAATCCTGATAATTGTTGCTTTTGTGTTTGGGTTAGGAGAAATAATCAGGGAATCCACTTGAAGGTCCTGTGAGGGGACATGGTGACACCTGATGGACTATAGACAGTAAGGGCATATGGTTTACATCTCCCGTCACATAGGGCAGGGCTGAGTGAACTCCAAGACCTTTGATTTGTGCCAAGTGGGCTTTGCACATTGGGACCCTTGCTTAAAAACGTTCAATAAGTGCTGGAGAGATTGCTTAGTGGTTAAGGTGCTTGCCAGGCAAAGCCTAAAGACCCAGGTTCGCTTCCGCAGTTCTCACATAAGCCAGATGCACAAGGTGGTGCATGCATCTGGAGTTTGTTTGCAGTGGCTGGAGGCCCAGGTGTACCCATTCTCTCTCTCTATCTGCTTCTCTCTCTCCAATAAGTAAATAAATAAAAAATAATGTTCAATAAGTATTTAAAGTGGGGCTGGAGAGATGGCTTAGTGGTTAAGCGCTTGCCCGTGAAGCCTAAGGACTCTGGTTCGAGGCTCGATTCCCCAGGACCCACGTAAGCCAGATGCACAAGGGGGTACACGTGTCCGGAGTTCGTTTGCAGTGGCTGGAGGCCCTGGCGTACCCATTCTCTCTCTCTCTCTATCTGTCTCTTTCTCTCTCTGACTGTCGCTCTCAAGTAAATAAATAAAAGCAAACAAAAAAATTTAAAGTGTCAGTTTCAGGGAGATGTTAAATTACGTGCTTGAATGCTGGGTGTCTTGGACTTTTGCTCAAAGATAAGCAGTTCATGACAGAAAATAGAACTTGTGACTCCAGACCTTAAAGTCTGCCCCGCCCCAGCTTGTGGCCTCATTATTGATCCTGAGTTATGGTTCTACAATCTCAACCATAAATTGGATCGGGATTTTGCTATGTTGCCATTTTCCATTTCCTGCATCCACTTTTTAAGACTTTTGTATGTATGTGTGAGTGGTATGTGTGGTGTGTGTTTAGATGCATGTGTTCTGTGCACATGCATGCAGAGACCAGAGGAAAATTCAGATGTCTTTGTCTCTTGTTCTCCTATTTATTTTATTTATTTCCTGAGAGAGAGAGAGAGAGAGAGAGAGAGAGAGAGAGAGAGAGAGAGGAGGAAAGGGGAGCGCCAGGGTCTTCAGCTGCTGTAAATGAACTCTAGATGCATGCACCACCTTGTGCATCTGGCTTATAGTGGGTCCTGGGAATCGAACCTGGGTCCTTCGGCTTTGAAGGTCAATGCCTTAACCTCTAAGCCATCTCTCCAGCCCTTGAGCTCCCATTTTTGAGTAAGACTCGCTGACGAAGGTGCCCAGAGACCATTCTATTTCTATCCCTTCAGCACTGGGGATACTGATATATATGGCCAAGTCTGGCTTTTTACAGGGATGTTGAGGATAGAACTCGGGTTTCCACGCTTGCATAGTAAGAGCTCCTATCTGCTGAGCCATCTCTTCAGCCCTCATTTTGTAAACTTTCACTGAAATTTTAACTAGATAGGTAAAAAACTCTAGGCATATTTTCTTTCTTTCTTCTTCTTCTTTTTTTTTTTTTTTTTTTTTTCTTTGACGTAGGGTCTCACTCTAGCCCAGCTGACCTGGAATTCACTATATAGTCTCAGGGTGGCCTCGAACTCACGGCGATCCTTCTACCTTTGCCTCCCAAGTGTTGGGATTAAACGCATGCAATACCACTCCCTGCATATTTTATTTCTTTTGGCCACTAGCAGCAGAAGAAATTAATGTTTAGAGAAATAATGCACGCTCACAATTTTCCTTTTTTTGTTGTTGTTGAGATAGGGTCTCGCTCTAGCCCAGGCTGACCTGGAATTCATTATGGAGTCTCAGGGTGACCTCGAACTCACAGCGATCCTCCTACCTCTGCCTCCGAGTGCTGGGATTAAAGGAATGTGCCACCACACCCTTTAAAAAGGTTTATCTTTGCCGGGCATGGTGGCGCATGCCTTTAATCCCAGCACTGGGGAGGCAGAGGTAGGAGGATCGCCGAGAGTTCAAGGCCACCCTGAGACTATATAGTGAATTCCAGGTCAGCCTGGGCCAGAGTGAGACTCTATCTCAAAAAACAAAAAAAACAAAACAAAACAAAACAAAAAAAAAGGCTTAGCTTCTTGGCTCCTTATGAACTTCCTTCTGAAAGTAAGTCTCCCAGTGAAAATGAGCCTATATCTATCTCACTTTTTTAATATGTAAAGTTATAATAAAAACATTCTTGTATTTTGCTAAGTGTTTTGAGCCCGCTCCCAAAGAAACCCATTTATTTTCATAGAGGAAGCGTGGGGAAACTTTGGGAGGTGGTGAAGTTTATGGCTTAGATGAAGTTTGCACAGGAGCCTACTGATTCCCAAACTCAAGTTGTAAGCATTAGAGAGTTCTTAAATATGTAAATCATACTTAAATAAAGTGGTTTGAGTGATTTTTTTCCCCCCTGTAATTTCAAGGCACAAGTAACAGAGTTTCCTGTCTGGGCTTATTATTGTGATGGGTTTTGAACAGAATGTAGTAACACCACTTGCTACATAAAAACTACATAGTTTATAGGCCATAAAGAACAATTTCTACTACAATACGTTTTATATCAACACGGCATTTTGAGTTGAAATTTCTTCTTAAAAGTATTTTATTCATTCATTTATATATTTGGGAGAGAGAGTGAGGGGTAGAGAAAGACAAGGAGAGAGAGAGAGAGAGAGAGAGACAGAGAGAGAGACAGAGACAATGAACACGATAGGGCTTCTAGCTGCTGCAAACAAACTCCAGACACATGTGCTATCTTGTGCATCTGGCTTATGTGGGAACTGGGGAATTGACCCTGGGACTTTAGGCTTTGTAGGCAAACCCCTTAACTGCTAAGCCATGTCTCCAGCCCTGAGTTTTCTTAATAATGTTTTTAATAAAAATATAGCACATTGCCTTATCATGCAATTTTAGAACACTTTGTGGTCAAGCATGTTAAGTCATAACACAATCTGTGACAATATCCTATGTACATTCTAGTGAGTCAGTACCATGTTGATAAGAAGGGTACACAAATTTAAAATTTTTATTTATTTATTTACTTGTTTTTATTTATTTGCACATGTATGTGTGTGCATGGGCATGCCAGGGTCTCTTGTTGCTACAAAAAAAAAAAAAAAAATGCCCAACTGACATTACATGGGTGGCTGGGGAATTGAATCCAGCCTTCAGGCTTTGCAAGCAACTGCCTTTAACTGTTGACCTATCTCCCCAGCCCCAAAGGCATGTATGGAATTTTGTATTCTCTTCTGGGAATTGCATTGTGGTTTTATATTATTCATACACAAACTAATTCAACCTGTGTTTCTCTGTTGGGATTCTTTGAGTTTCTCTATTTTAAGAGTACTTAAGGGCTGGAGAGATGGCTTAGCGGTTAAGCGCTTGCCTGTGAAGCCTAAGGACCCCTGGTTCAAGGCTCGATTCCCCAGTACCCACGTTAGCCAGATGCAGAAGGGGGCGCACGCGTCTGGAGTTCGTTTGCAGTGGCTGGAGGCCCTGGCACGCCCATTCTCTCTTTCTTTCTCTATCTGCCTCTTTCTCTCTGTCACTCTCAAATAAATAAATAAAAAAGAACAAAAAAAATTAAAAAAAAAAAGAGTGCTTAAGGGCTGGAGAGATAGCTTACCAGCTAAGGCACTTGCCTGCAGAGCAGAGCCTGATGACCCAAGTTCTTGAATCTGGTTCCAGTACTCCCATAAAGCCAGAAGCACAAAGTGACACATGCATATAGAGTCTGTTTGTAGTGTCTGGAGGCCCTGGTGGTACCCATTCTCTCTATCTCTCTTTTATCTCTCTCTACTTGCAAACAACAAACAAATAAACAAAAAGAGTGTCTAAGGCTGGAGAGATTGCTCAGTGGTTACGGTGCTTGCTGGCAAAACCTAATGACCTGAGTTTGATTCCCAGTACCCACATAAAGCCAGACACATAAAGGGATGGATGCATCGGGAGTTTATTTGCAGTGGCTAGAGGGGCTGGAGTGCCCATTCTCTCTCTCTCTCTCTCTGCTTGCAAATAAATAAAACTGTTTTTTTAAAAGAGAGTATCCAATGCCTTACAGTTGGCAAAGAGACAAGATAGTTCATCCACAGTGTTTTCACCCCTTGTAGTTGGTGCCATTTTTCTGTTACATTGAACTGATGTAAAGACCGAATAGCCCGGTTAGACTCCAAAAGGGAGGGCCCGACCAAGTGAGAGACCTCAGTTAATGCGCTAAGCTGGGAAGCAGGTGTTGATGATTCTCCAGATGTTGCAGCTGACAGCTTTCTTCCAGGCAGCACCCAAGCCATCCTCAGCACAGTCTCTGACCCAGTAGTTGGTTGTGGGGTCCCAACAGCACGGACCAGAGATGTCGGTGCAGACAACAGATCCTTGTCTTCACAGAGCTCTGCTGTACTGGCGGGAGACAAGCCACTGGGAAGCAGATAGGCCGCTGGAAAGCGAGAGTGAATCAGGTGGTGGGAAACGCAGCGGCTCACAGCAGGGGGAGGGGAGCTGGGGAGCGCGGGGGATGGTGGCAGGAGAAGAGCACAAGGCGAGGCACAGCGTCGCTCGGGAAACTGACATGGGAAGGTTCCACTTGCTCCGTGGGCACGTGGGAGCCCAGGCAGTGGGGGAGAGCTGGCCACCCACAGTGTGCTGTGGTAAGTGACCGAAGTGAGGAAAGACACCGTGGTGGGATCAGTCCTGCAGACAAAACTGACCGACCCCGAGGGCGTGAGCTTTGGGACACAGTGACAGAGGAGTGGGAGGGCTGAAGAGGAACATGTGGAGCCTCACAGCTCCCTGTCAGCTCCCGACATCAGCTGTTTTATTTTAAGCAAGGAACTAAATATTTATTTATATATTCATTTATTTTTATAGTCTGATGATGATTAACACATAAGAGGCAAGGGTTTTTGTTTGTTTGTTTGTTTCTTTTTTTTTGCTAATGAACTACATTCCCAGCTCTCTTTTTACTTTTTATTTTGAGGCAGGGGCTTACTAAATTGCCCACTCTGTGTAGCCCAGGCAGTCCTTGAACTTTTGATCCCCCTGCCTCAGCATTCTGAGTCAGTAGGATTACAGGCCTGCAGCATTAAGACCAGCTTCAAAAAGCCTCTTGAAGCCGGACCTGGTGGTGCCCGCCTTTAATCCCAGCACTCGGGAGGCAGAGGTAGGAGGATCGCCATGAGTTCAAGGCCACCCTGAGACTACAGAGTGAATTCCAGGTCAGCCCGGACTAGAGCGAGACCCTACCTCACAAAATCCAAAACAGAAACAAAAGCCTCTTGAGAAGGTTATTATCCATTTATTCCTTTAATGGACACCTACTAGCACCTCCTGTGTGGCAGCCAGGCTGATGCTGAGGATATAGAAATGAACAGAACGACAGAACATGTCACTGCTTTCAAGTGACTCAGCACAGCAGAGGAACATAATTACATCATTGTACAATGTGGTCAGTTTACGAGATGTATGTGGTCAGTTTACGAGATGTAGTACAGAGAAAGGGGGGAAATGCACCCCATCCGACATCATTAAGGAAGGCTACCAGCTAGGAGGAGACAAGACCAACGACAGTTTTGGAGGATGACGGGAAGTTTGCCACGTGCACAAGGTGAGGGGCAGAGGCATTTGAAGTAGAGGAACAGCCCTGATCTTCCATCTATAGAGGAATTCCTGCTAGTTTAATTTTATGAGAACATAAAGGGGGAGACAGAGAGCAAAATGAACTTAAAAGACTTTTTGGAAGGAAAGTTAATATTTAGTGATTAATTATGTGTGAATTATAAGGTTGAGGGTGAGACAACCAGTGTTGGAACTTGGAGACTGGGGTCGATGGTCTTTACCACTAAGACCATCATGTGTATCAAAGAAGTGATGGCTGGCTTAATATCAAGATCCCTTCTTATTCTGGTTCAAGAAATTCATGAGCATAATTTTCCTTTGAGTGGAAGTTAAAACAGATTTCCTGCCAGAGGAGATGACATGATTTATGTACCCATCCAACTGGTGTTCTGCTAAACTGGTCCCCTGAGCCAAACACACTCTACCAAAAAAACCAGCTATCGCAGCGTTTTCTGATTTCTGGGTTGTGAAGACCCGGATCTCAGGCTAATCATGATTGAACTGCCTTGCCACTCTCCTCTGTCCCAACTCTTCCCTACACACTGGCTTTGGCAATGGCCACTTTCCGGGTCTCTGACAGGCTCAACCACCAGGACTCAGCAAGCAGATCAGAATGCAGGAGGACAGGTTGAGGAGTCACTCCTTAGTGTCCCCTCTACCAGGTTGTTCAGGTTGGGTGCATCCCCGATGATAGGCTGTGACTCCTATTGGGGGAGCCTTCTTTAAATGGCTCCCTCCAAGTCCAGAGACTGCTCCTTCCGCTATCTCTTAGGCCTACAATCCCAACAGCTCTCTGCCCTGGCCCACCACATATTCTTGTTTGGATTACTAAACTCGGCCTTTTGGAACTGGCCATTTTATTTTATTTTTTGTTTTTGGTTTTGCGAGGTACGGGTCTCGCTGTCTAGCCCAGGCTGACCTGGAATTCACTATGTAGTCTCAGGCTGGCCTTGAACTCAAAGAGTTCCACCTACTTCTGCCTCCTGAGTGCTGGGATTAAAGGCGTGCGCCAACATGCCTCGCTAACTGGCCATTTTATACTTCAGTGGTCCATCTTTGGTGGGTCATCTCTTCCTTGCACGAACCTGTGGTTATTACGGAGGAAGAAGGGGGTCGGGGAGGCTAGGTCAATAGATAAAATGCTTCTTGTCAAGCATGAGGACCTGATTTTGATCACCAAAACACGTGTTTAAAAAAAAGAAAAAGAAAGAAAGCCAGGCTTGGTGACATGAGTTTGTAATCAATCCCAGTACTGCTGAGGCAGAGGCAGCCAGATGTTGACTTTACTTGATGAGTTTCAGGCCACTGAAAAAGTCTGTCTCCAAGAAAGGTAAGTAGTGCCTGAGAAACAGCACCCAAAGTTATCCTCTGGCCTCGACATGCATGTTCACAAATGTGCATGTGCATTCACACGTACACATGCACACACAGAGGGACACAAAGACAGACACCATTGTAAGAGTTTCTGATAAAGGGACCTCTGGAAACTCTAGCCCCTTCCATTATTCCTTTTTTAATTTTTTTAATTTGAGGCAGGGTCTCACTCTAGTCCAGGCTGACCTGGAATTCACTATGTAGTCTCAGGGTGGCCTCGAACTCACGGCAACGCTCCTACCTCTGCCTCCCGAGTGCTGGGATTAAAGTTGTGCACCTCCACCACACCCAGCCCCTTCCATTATTTCTCTTCAGATGAGAGACACTGATAAATGTAAGCACTGGCTTACAGAGCTCTCTCCTTTCATGTGTACTGGAGGTGGGGAGCCAGGAAGCATCTTTCCAGTCTCTTTCACACCCCATCTGAGCTTAGCCTCTTTCGTCGACCAGAGCGTGTGACACAGGCACTGACACTTCTGTGCCCTGACCGGGAGAACAAGCTACCTGTTGTTTTGCTTTTGCTGACAACAACAACGAGTGCACACCCCTGTGTCACTTGTGTTAATGCTCCTGCATCACCTGTAGCTCATAGGCGAGATGGGGTCTTCTTGGTGAGGCATTTTGGAGTTGTGATTTTTGGCTCTGAGGTCACCTTTCGTATCAGTTAGTAGGGACAAAAATACCAAATACCAATAGTAGGGACAAAAATACCAGACTAGAGCAGTTTAAGAAAGGAGCAAGTTTATTTCAGCTTACAATTCCAGAGGACAGAGTCCATCGCGGTAGGAAAAGCATGGAAGGTGCTGGAAACCACGTCACATTGTCACGGCAGAGGGAGGAAGGAGAGAGAGAGAGAGAGAGAGAGAGAGAGAGAGAGAGAGAGAGAACTGTCAATGCGGCCAGGCTACAAAATCTCAGGGCCTGGCTCCAGTGATCCGCTTCCTCCAGCAAGGCTCCGCCTCCTGCGGGTTCCACAGTGTTCATAAACTGCATCACGGGCTAGGGATTAAGTATTCAAATACGTGAGTCTATAGGGGACATTTGACATTCAAACCACCAGTTTTTCAGTTTCAGTTTCTTCTCAATGCAAAAGGAAATGGGAGCAGATTGTTATGTACGACTCTCCCAATATGAACAATCACTTCTTGGCTGAGAAAGGGTCACGGCTCTGGGAGCTGTCTGTCTACGACTTTGTGAATGTTGCTCACTGAACAGCTCAGCCTAAAAATGACAAGTTAGGAGTGTATTTAAAAAACTAAAACAAGCCGGGCGTGGTGGCGCACGCCTTTAATCCCAGCACTCAGGAGGCAGAGGTAGGAGGATCGCCGTGAGTTCGAGGCCACCCTGAGACTACATAGTGAATTCCAGGTCAACCTGGGCTAGAGTGAGACCCTACCTTGAAAAACCAAAAAAAAACAAAAAAAACAAAAAAAAAACATAAACAAAAAACTAATCGCATAAGCCCTCATCCATGGACAGCACATCGAACTCAGTAACAACTTGATGCATCAAAGAAAAGCCTATTAGTTACTAATGGCTGGGTAATGGCACATCACTACATTCCCAGACGTTTCTAAACTCACTCAGATCAGTCCCGTCACGTTCCTGTGAGTCAGGAACCTGGCAGTGTCTTAGCTGGCTCCTGTGCTTCAGGGTCTCAAAGGGTTAATTAATGTGTTGGACAAGGCTGGGGGATCTTATCTGAAGGCTTGCCTGGTGAAGGGTCTACGTCCAACTTCATGGATTGCTGGAAGATCTTCAGTTTCTTAAGGGCTGTTGGCCTGAGGCCAACCTCAGGTCCCACCATGTGGGGCTCGTCCCAGGCAGTAAGAAAGTGTGTCAGTGGCCAAGATGAAAGTCCTCATCATGTATTGTCTGATTATGAGAGGGCATTTCATTAGATTCTGTGGTTTGAAGCAAAGTCCCTAGGCCAGCATACACTCAAGAGAGGGTGTACTCAGGCCATGGGCACCAGAAAGTGTTAATCTTCACAGCTTTATTTTATTTTATTTTTATTTATTTATTATTTAAGAGCAACAGAGAAAGAGGCAGAGAGAGAGGAGAGAGAGAGAGAGAGAGAGAGAATGGGCTTGCCAGGGCTTCCAGCCACTGCAAAGGAACTCCAGATGCACGCGCCCCCTTGTGCATCTGGCTGACCATGGAAGCCTCCAACCGGGGTCCATAGGCTTCACAGGCAAGCGCTTAACCGCTAAGCCATCTCTCCAGCCCAATCTTCACAACTTTTAAAAAATGTTTTATTTGGGCTAGAGAGATGGCTTAGTGGTTAAGGCATTTGCCTGCAATGCCAAAGGACACTGTTTCGATTCTCCAGGTCCCATGTAAGCCAGGTACGCGTGGTGGTGCATGCTTCTGGAGTTCATTTGCAGTGGCTAGAGGCCCTGGTGCACCCATTCTCACTCTCTCTCTCTGTCTCTAATAAATAAATAAATAAATAAATAAATAAATAAATAAATAAATAAAAATCTTTAAAAAATGTTTTAATTTGCAAAGACAGCAAAAGAGAGGGGTAGGGGAATAGAAAAGAAGGAATTGGCACACCAGGGTCTCTAGCTGCTGCCAACCAATTCTGGATGCATGTGCCATTTTGTGTATCTGGCTTTACATTGGTCCTGGGGAATCGAACTTGGGTCCTAGGCTTTGCAGGCAAGCGCCTTAACCACTCAGCCATCCCTCCAGCCAAAGTTTATGCTTATATTCTTATCCAGAATTTTTTTTAGGTAAAATCCATATGCTTGGGCTGGAGAGATGGCTTAGTAGTTAAGGCACTTGCCTACAAAGCCTAAGGACCCATGTTTGATTCCCCAGGACCCACCTACAGCCAGATGCACAAGGTGGCTCATGTGTCTAGTTTGTTTGCAGTGGCTGAGGCCCTGGTGTGCCCATTCCACCTTTGTGTATCTGTCTCTTTCTCTCTGTTTCTCAAATACATAAATGAAATATTTTTTAAGATTTTTATTTTTATTTATTTATTTATTAGAGACAGAGCGAGGGAGAGGGAGAGAGAGAGAGAGAGGACGGGAGGGCATCTGTGCATCTGGCTTACATGAGACCTGGAGAATCGAACTGTGGTCCTTAGGCTTCACAGGCATGCACTTTAATCGCTAAGCCATCTCTCCAGCCCAACAAAATATTTTTAAAAAATCTATGTGCTTGTGTGTAGACACATTATAACAAAATTTCTGATAGTTAAACTAACACAATTGTGGGTAAAACTGACAGTATTTTTGGTAGATGAATCATCGCAGACTGACCGAAAGTTTAGATGAACACCCTAGTGAAAATACCATAAAGTTTACTATCACTGTATCGAAGCATTATTTGTTTATTTATTAAATATTTCAATGAGAAATGGTAGTGATTATATCAGAGCTTTCTTCTTTAACTTGAGTTGAAATGCATCAGGGACCTCTTTTTTGTACAACACCACATGTATTTCACACATCAACTCAAAATAATCACCATTTCTAAAATAGTCATTCTGATAGCCAAAGTGGACCCTCCGTTGTGCTAAGCACTGTTTCTCACTTGTAGATACTAAGATTCCAAAACAGCATGGACTGTCTCACCACACTGTCCTATGTGTTGAAAAGCAAAGTATTCCCACCTCACACAGGCAGCTGAATTTCATGCAAAGACAGCACAAACGGCTCTTCATTTTGCTTACTGTTTGCAAGAGCTCTTATTTATTAATACTCTACTACGATGTCACTGTCCTGGTTCAGCAATTTAAAACTCATGGGTCCCGGTTGGTTGCACTTCTTTAGAAGAGCTATTTGGAAACACTGTAGACATTTTTCTTAGGCCTTATTTTTAGACTGAAGAGTCTAATGGTATTTTAATGTCTCCATATATTCCCAGCACAAATATTGAAGTAAAAAAAAAAAAAAAGAAATGTCTGCTACCTTTTGAAATTTACCAAAGCTGGTGAGATTATCAGTGCTCCTTGGAGAATTCATTAAAGAATGAATTTTAGGGGCTGAAGGGATGGCTTATCAGGTGCTTGCCTTCAAAGCCTAAGAACCCAGGTTCCGTTCCCCAGTGCCCACATAAAGCCAGATGCACAAGGTGGTGGCATGCGTCTGGAGTTTGTTTGCAGTGGCTAAAGGCCCTGGTATGCCCATCCTCTCTTTCTCTATCCGCCCTTTTCCCTCACTCTCTCACAAATAAATAAAAATAAAATATTTTAAAAAATTAAGAAGAATGAATTTTCATTTACAGGATGTTTGTGGGAAAAGAATTATGAAAATTAGTCCAAACTCCAGTTCTTCCAGATCTTTCACTTTTCAAATGAGAAAACTGAGTCTTGGCATTAGCAAACTCAAGGCTCAAGATCACACCATGAAAGACTCAACCAGGGAGGATCTAGGGTGGTAGACTTAGGAAAATGACCTTACTACGAGTCAATAATAGTGTGTCAGTTTCTGAGTTAAAGACTTAATTTTAAGACATGAAAACAGTCTCCTGGGACCTTGTGTGAGATTTCATCACCCTGGGAGACTTTGAAAAAAAAAACATGTCAATATAATAATAATTTAAAAAATTCGTCTCAGGAATGAAATAGAGATGCAGCCAGGAACATCTTGGGAGAGTTGCCGCCACTCAATTGGGGGTTAACTTTATAATTTTCATCTTCCTTCAAAAAATATTAGATGATATTTTTATTTTACTTCTAAATGGTACTTGGAATGTCATCAGAGATTCCTTCTGAGCAAGCCCGCTTCTTTTAATGATGCAAAAAAAAAAAAAAAATCTCTGGGAAGGTTAAGTTCCCATCTATTATTATGTATGACTCTATTCTTTGTCCCATCTCTTCTCTTAATGGAAAGCCTAATTAAAATAACTACAAGGTAGGGTGCCGTTTTGATTGTAGGAACAGAAGGTGTTTTCCTGCACTCTGGCAGAGTGGAGTGGTCGGCCTGGGTGGAGTGCTGGAGTCAGAGTGGTCTACATGGCACGGGGACTCTGGGACCCCGGTCAGGGAGGAGGCTATAAAGGCATGATACAGGCGGGTCTGGCTTGCTTTGTGGCTTTACTACGGACTGTCTCATGCTGACGGAGGCATTTGGTGAGTCTCTGAGAGCAACAGCGCTGTCTGAACGCTTGGTTGGGCTGTATCTCAGAAGCTTGGGAGCCAGATGTGCACAACCAAACCAGACTTCCCCAGGGCTAGTGGCTTCCTGGCTCTTGTATGCATTTCAATGAATGAAATCCACGGGCCATAGAAGGTAAAGTTGAGAAATATTTTATCATAAAACTTAAGAGACTAAGAGGAGGTGGAGCTCTTACATAGCAAGAAGGGGAGGGGCAGTTCCCAGAAATGGGAAAGCCCACCTGTTGTCTCTGATCGGGGTCTTTAATGGAAATTTACTGGATGAGGGCTGAACGGGTCAGTGTAGCCCAGACCGTAGATGTCCAGGGACCACCAGGTTTCCAGGCAAGGCAATAATGTCATTTATATTAGATATGGCAAAACCAGATTTCCCCCTTACATCTCTGGCCTCTAGCAAGGTGAAGGCTGTGAGGACCCCTTTAGGGAGAGAAGAGATGAGGAAGACCCCGACTCTCCCTGAGAGGCTCAAGGACACTCCTTGCTTTTACTTTTGGGGGTCCTATTACGCATAAACTGCCTCAACACCTAGCAAAGAAAGTAGAACTGTCTTTACCCTTTCCTTATGTTTATTTTATTTTATTCATCTATTTTGTTTTTAGCTCTGTGACAAGCGTTGTGACTCCTTGCAGGCTTGTGCACAATAGTGAGACCCACCACCCTGTATGCGGCATACAGGGATGTGTGGTTGGAAAGCAAGTGTCACGTTTTCAATTAACTTCCATGTTGCTTTTGAAACATCCATCCAGGAAGTAAAGATTTACAGTCAGGAACTGAGTGGACTCTTGGGTCATTCTGCCCAAGGTCTAATCCTGACTCTGCTACATGTTACAATAGTGAACTTGTTCAATCAAGCCTCTTATGATAGGGAAAATAGGAATGGTACTTTCATGTAGGACTCCTGTGAGAAATATATAAGTCAATGCATGTGAAACACCTAGGATACTGACAAGCAAAATATGAGCAATTACCTTATAATCTGTGTTCTCTACATTCCTTAATTATTTTGAGAAACTCTAGACTAACTTCTCTGGAATAAAATCTAGGGAAGGAAATTTTGGAGAACATGTCATTTAAGTGAATGCTTAATATGTTTTCTGAATGGCTCTCTGGTATCTTTTTTAGATACCAAGGCATTTGACTGGGTGCATTTCATATTTTATGATCTAAGCATAGCTTTTTCATGTCTAAAACTTGATTCCTACCTCTTTACTCTCATATTCAGTTATGCATTAAAGTCTGTAGATAACTAAGACTGAAGATTTTAAAAGATACTCAATGTTAATGACTGTCTGAAGATCGAAGTTTCTATTTATCAGCATATAATTGTTGAGCTGGGCCTGGTGGAACAGGCTTTGTGGCTGAGGCATGATGATCACAAGTTGTAGGCCTGCTTGGGCTACAAAGTGAATTCAAGGCTAGGCTGGGTAATTTAGTGAGACCCTATGTCAAAGAGAGGAAGGATTGTGAATGGAGGGTCCCCAGCGTGCATGAGGACCTAGAGAGAATTCCCAGAGCTACTAAGAAAAAGTGCAACTGTTGAGTGAAACTTGTCAACATTCTTTTTTTATTTTTTATTTATTTATTTGAGAGCGACAGACAGAGAGAAAGAGGCAGAGAGAGAGAGAGAGAGAGAGAGAGAGAGAGAGAGAGAATGGGCGCGCCAGGGCCTCCAGCCACTGCAAACGAACTCCAGACACGTGCGCCCCCTTGTGCATCTGTCTAACGTGGGTCCTGGAGAATCAAGCCTCGAACCGGGGTCCTTAAGCTTCACAGGCAAGCGCTTAACCGCTAAGCCATCTCTCCAGCCCCTTGTCAACATTCTTATGTACAGTAAGAGCTCTCCTCTGAAATTCTTGCAGATCCTATGCGTTCCACTTTAGCTCACTCGCTGGCATGTCCCATTAGGCTTCTGCAACCTGTAGGAGTGTGATTGAGGTATTGCGGCACATGAGCTCGTTTGAACAAAGAGTGTGTAAAGCCCAGTTATCATAAGGGAGCAGAGGGTATCAGAAGGTAGATACAATACGGCCTGGAAGTTGGCACAGCTTAATTCTATTCCCTCCTCTGCCATTAGGAAGCTGGCAGTAGGAGGTGTGTGTTTCGAAGGCGGTGTTGTTTAAGGTTTCAAATAGATTCCATATTGTATGAATCTGTAATATCTCATGAAGCTTATGTTGATGAACCAACATGCCTTTTTTTGTTGTTTGTTTGTTTTTAGAGATAAGGTTTCACTCTAGTCCAGGCTAACCTGAAATCCACTATGTAGTCTGAGGCTGGCCTCGAACTCCTGATGATTCTCTTACTTCTGCCTCCCAAGTGCTGGGATGAAAGGCGTGCGCCACCATGCCTGGCTAACATGCATTAAAAAAAATATTTTTATTTATTTATTTGCAAGAAGATAGAGTGAAAGACAGAGGGGAATGGGTGTGTCAGGGCACTCCAGGTGCATGTACCACTTTGTGCATCTGCCTTTATGTGGTACTGGGGAATTGAACCAGGGTCATTAGGCCTTGCAGGCATGCGCCCTGACAGCTGAGCCATCTCCCCAGCCCTAACATGCATGTTTTTCCTCTCTGAGCTTCCTTAGAGCTCTTTGCAATGCCTTTGGCAGGTGCCCAGCAGGAGTAAAGATGCAGCCTATAGCTACAAGGGAGAGAAGGTCACCTATCTCTAAAAAGAAGCCAGCCCGTGGCCTTAACATTGCTAGTACCCACGTTTGCCTCCCCGGATCTGGGCATCTGCGTGTGTTTGGTTGCAGCCTAGGTGAAAGAAGACACAATCCAAGACTTCTTTTCTCATATCCTTAGCAGGCAGTGGTTCTCATTTTCTATTTTGCAGAAGACAAAATAGAAATCTGGCAAGATTAATAATGGCACAAGGTCCTCCGAGTCTCCCTCGCCCAGTACGATGCCTCATTTCCAGGAGGCCGGGAGGTTAGGGAACAGATTTCTAACTGTCGGCCTTGCAGAGATATTTTCATTTTCTCAAAGGAAAGATAAAAAATGAAAGTAATTTATTTCATGACCTCCTTTTGCCTTTGCAGTTTGGGGGCCTCCATTCCCATGTTAATTCGCTCCCCACCCCCGTTATCAAACAGGTCTTATTTTAATACAGGAAATTTAAAAGCAGTCATGTATGTGTGTATGGGTGGGGGGATGGGAAGGTTATGACAAGGTATGGCTACATGGTGTATTCTGTTAGATAATAGACTGGTTGAAATGTTGAAATTTTCTTTTCTTTTTTCTTTTTTCTTTTTTCCTTTTTCTTTTCTTTGATTTTTCGAGGTAGGGTCTCACTCTGGTTCAGGCTGACCTGGAATTCACTATGAAGCCTCAGGGTGGCCTTGAACTCACGGCAATCCTCCTACCTCTGCCTCTGAGTGCTGGGATTAAAGGCGTGCGCCACCACGCCCGGCCTCTTTTTAAAAAAATTTTTTAATTGATGCATAGCAGTTGTATGCGTTTGTATGGCACAGAGTAACTTTTTTTTTTGTTTTGTGTGTTTTGTTTTTGTTTTTCTTTTTTCTTTTGGTCTTTCGAGGCAGGGTCTCACTCTAGCCCAGGCTGACCTGAATTCACTATGTAGTCTCAGGGTGGCCTCGAACTCATGGTGATCCTCTTACCTCTGACTCTAGAATACTGGTATTGAAGGCGTGTGCCACCACACTGGGCTTTGGCTGAAATTTTCACAGGACTAAATATAGAAGCTTAAGTTGCTGATTATAGGCAGGAAATATCATTTAATAGTGTAGCACTGGTGACTGATTTTAATATTGCTGTTATTATTTTGAGGAATAGTTTATAAAGACGTTAATTTTCGCTTTTTTTTTTTTTCTTTTCTTTCAGACATGGCCTTCTGCCCTGTCGGTCTTTCTGTGAGGCTGCGAAGGAAGGGTGTGAGTCTGTCCTGGGGATGGTGAATTCCTCGTGGCCTGAGTTCTCAAGTGCTCTCAGTTTAGAGACCAAGCTGAGAGGGGCGGCAACGTGACCAGGGCTTGCTTCTCGCCCCAGCAGGAACGTGGAAAGCAACGTAGGTGCCTGGGTTTCCTTCCATCTCGGAGTTTGATTGACATATATCAACTATATAGGAAGCGTGCAAATAAGCGTATAGCTCAATAAACTTCAACAGAGTGATCAGACTCCAGATGAATAAACAGGATATTGACAACACCCACAAACGCCCTCAGGAGCCTACTCAATCACAACTCACTCTTCCCCAAGACATCGCTGTCCTTCTGTCACCTTTGGTAACTTTACTCATTTCTGAATTCTGAGGAAATGGAATTAAGTATGTGTAACCTTTTTTGTATTTGCCTGCATTTGTATGATGAGGAAATTCATCAGGTTTTTATCTTGTGCCTCATTTTTTTTCTTTTCTTTTTGGAGAGCGAGAGAGAGACAGAGAGAGAGACAGAGAGAGAGAGAGAGAGAGAATTGGCGGGCCAGGGCCTCAGCCACTGCTATTGAACGCCAGACGCTTGCGCCACCTAGTGGGCATGTGCTACCTTGTGCCTGCCTCACCTTTGTGTGTCTGGCTTACGTGGGATCTGGAGAGTAGAACATGGGTCCTTAGGCTTCTTAGGC